>CM077150.1:102898230-103498230 GCA_039583875.1 Platanthera guangdongensis
AACTTTGTTCTTTTCATCAATGGAATTAGTCAATCTGAAAGGCACGAAGTGAGCATACTTCATTAATATATCCACTATAACTCAAACTGAATAATGCCTAGGGGAGATCTCGGCAAACTAGTAATAAATCCTTGGAAAATACTCTTCCCATTTCCAACCTGGAATCTCTAAAGACGTTAACTTGCCACCCAGCATTCTATGATAAGCCTTAAATTGCTTACATGTGAGGCATTCCGATAAAAACCTGGATATATCAACTTTCATACCAACCACCAAACGATCTGTTTAGATCTCGGTTCATGTTAGTAAAACCAGGGTGGTAGGCAACACTTGATTCATGCGCTTCACTACATATCCTTGCTCGTATATTGACAACAGCAGGGATACAATATCTGTCGCGGCACTTACAAAGTACCCGCGTCATCAATGGAAAAGTCTGGTAACTCCCCTTTCTCAGTTCAATTGTAGAGGTGCAGCAAATCATGATCATCCTTTTGATACAGCCTTGTGAGTGTAATCCAAGAGGGCTCTAACACTTTCAGGCTACTTGGCGAGTCACTACTCCTAACAAAAATATCCTTTAACAGAAATTCCTCTACCAAGGATTCTACAGAAAGGTTAAAGATTTGCACAATCTTTCTACTCATGGCATCAGCTAAAACATTTTCTTTGCCTGGATGATACAAAATGTCCACATCATAGTCTGTGACATACTCCAACATCTGCGTTGGCGTAAATTAAGATCCTTCTGTGTGAAGACATATTTCAAGCTCTTATGGTTCATATACATCATTTACACGATGCCATACAACAAATGCCTCCACAGCTTCAAAGCATAAATCACACTCACAAATTCCAAATCAAGCGTAGGGTAATTTCTTTAATGAATCTTTAACTGTCTAGACCCATACACAATCAGGACACATCACAGCCCGATATATGATGCATCCACATAAACAAGATTTTCTACTCCCTCGGTAGGCAAAGACAAAACTGGAGCAGTGCACAATCTCTGTTTCAATTGAAGAAAGGATTCTTCGCACTTATCACTCTAGATGAATGCTGCGTTCTTCTGAGTAAGCTTAGCCAGCGGCGTAGATAATGTAGAGAATCCCTCCACAAATTTTCTATAATATCCTGCCAACCCTAGGAAACTTCTTATCTCTTTGGGTATGGTAGGTCTTTTTCAATCCAACACGGCTGTAATCTTCTCTAGATCAACAATAATACAATCCTTATTAACCACATGACCTAGAAAGGAAACCTGTGGTAGCCAAAACTCGCACTTGCTCAAATTGTCATACAACTTGTGCTTTCTCAAAGCAGACAGAAGTAAATGCAAGTGCTGGGCATGCTCCTCAGTACTCAGAGAATAAATCAGGACATCATTAATAAAAATAACAACGAACCGATCCAAGAAATCCTTAAATATTCGGTTCATCATGTCCAAAAAGGCAAAAGTCGCAATCGTCAATCCAAAGGACATTACTAAGAGCTCAAAATTCCCAAACCGAGAACGGAAAGCATTCTATGGAACATCTGACTCATGGATTCTCAACTGATGGCAGCCCAAATGAAGATCAATTTTTGAAAACACTGTACTACCCCGCTACTGATCAAACAAATCATCTATCAACAGTAAGGGATATCTGTTGTTGATATTTACTTTGCTCAATTCTCTATAATCGATGCACAGTCTTAAAGACTCATCCTTCTTCTTAACAAACAAAATGGGAGCACCCCTACGCGAAAATCTTGGCCTAATGAACCTAGACTGCAAAAAATCATTTAGCTGGTTACGCAACTCTTCCACCTCATGTGGGGCCATATGGTATGGTGCCGTAGCAATAGGATGACTATCCGGCTCTAGCTCTATAGCAAATTCGACATCTCTCTCATGCAAAAGACCAGGAAGACTATCTGGAAAGTCGTTAGGAAACTCTCGCACCAACGTAACCTCCTCAACATGCGGTAAACCACTAACAGTTCCCAAAACGAAAACCGAGTAATAAAAATTCCAGGAATCCAAATGCTTTCGAGCACACACCGCAGAAATCATCGGGGAATCCTGGCACGGATAACCTTAATCACTCTTGGGGTTACCATTGTCCACCATGAAGTCCAAATGCTTAACCTTGCATTGGATAAATGTATCATATCGGGACAACCAGTCCATGCCCAAGATCACATCAAAATCATTCAGGTCGATCACCTTCAAATCAGTAAAAGCTAGAAAGTCACCCAAAAGAATCGGACATCCCAGGATACCAAGGTTTGACACCACCGATTCACCAGAGTGAAACTTGACATGAAAAGCATTGCCAACTTGATCAAGAGTGAAACGATTGTGCTGTACAAAGGTCCTAGCCACAAACTAGTGGGTAACACCAGAATCAAAAAGAACGCGTGCCCAACGATTCTTTACCTTAAACATCCCTATAAAATAACATACATAACTAACCGAGTAATAGTGAAACTACAACTATGAGCTCAAAACAAACTAGGTTAGGATCTATCCTGAGATCACCTGGGTGGATGTGTGTGCTTCCTCCAGAGACACCACGTTCAACTTGCCCTTCCCTTTGTCCAATCAATGCGACAGCGACAAGGCTTGGAGTGGAACTAGCTACAGCGTGGGCTGAGGCTGCAGGCACTTCAAGTTGAAATGTCCTTTCTGTCCGCAATGAAATCAAACCTTGTCCGTATGCCAACAATGGTCAGTATTGTGACCCTTCCATTTTCACAAAGTACAAACAAGTTCTCCTTTAGCAGTGCTCTGAATCACATGGACCGACACTTGCTTCTGAGCTCCCAATCGCTTGAAACTTCTCTCAAACAGATGGCCTGACCGGCCACAAAAACTACACACTTCCCTGCTTCTACAACTTAAAGCAAAACTAGGCTCCTTAGAGTTCTTACCCTCATCGTACTTCCTTTTATCTTTCCTCATATGTTGGCCTCGAGTATTCGCATTGTCAATTGCTTTGACCTTTAAGGTGGCTTCTATAACTTCAGCGTAAGTTCCAGACACATAAGCACTGGACAGCTGATGGATGTCATTCCGAAGACCACCCAAAAAATGCTTAACTCTATTAGCTTCAGAGGATATCAAGTCAGGGGCAACCAACTTAACTTACTAAACTCGACCTCGTACTCACTCACCGTGAGTTGTCATTGCTTCAAGTGCATAAAATTGTTTATCAAACGGTCTTGCTTGACCGACGATAGAAAGTTTCTCAGCAATAGTGCCTTGAAGTCTTCCCACGAACATCCGTCCTTCAAGTTCTACTTTTCTCTCAACCACCAGCTCTTAGACAAACCCTTTAGATGGTAGGCAGCGACCATCACTCTCTAGTTGGCAGAAACCCTTGAGTAAGAGAACATCTCCTTGATTGTGATGATCCAATCGTCCAGAGCCATGAAATCATCTCTCCCATCATAGGTATGGAGTCCCAGTCATTGAAAATGTGATATAATGTTAATCTCTGGTGGAAACCAAACTGGGGGCACCAGAGGAGCAAGAGGAACCAGAATAGCTTGAACCACAGCAGGGTCTTGCACTCTAAGCAGTTGTCCTGACAGAATATTCACCAAGGCTTGGATCTGCGATTATATCTCCCCCAGTTACATAGACAGAGCCTCATTACTCTGTCACAGTCCTTCTATAATGACCTCATTCTACGCTCCAGATGACTCGCCCTCAGGCTAGGGAGTCGACCATGTCGTAGGATACTTCAGTGGCATTCTAATAAAACAACAAACAACTAATCAATACATAGCCTACTGCTAGAACTACACATTTTAGTTCAAAAAAATACATATACAAATACTTGCTCAAGCTGCTAACTTGCTATGGGATTTTATTGATGATGCTATGCTTAAAGGTAGGATGATATAACGTCATCCGAACATCTCATGTTCATAGATCATAAATGCATGAATTCTTAATCATTTTGACTCAAAACCATGTGTGTGCGTATGTCATCATGTAAATCTTTAGCTTGGCACGCGCGCTAATGCTATGTTATGCCATGTATGTTGTGCTATGTATTCTAATAAAAGGTCTTAGTGCATGTTATGAGCGGCGTACACATGGAATATTATGCATCACATACTACATAATATCGCATGCAATGAAAAGAAAAACTAATGTGCATTCATGTGATGATTGTTATGCATCCCATACTACATAACAATCACATGTTGCGTCTTATGAGGATCTATATACAAACACATATTATGCATCCCATACTACATAATATGCCTCGTATACTTCTTGTCATGCATAGGAGTGTAGTGTTCATGTTTCAACCAAGACGTATTGATAACACATTGGTGTGTGTATGCAATGGAACAAGCCAACTCGAGATTGGTGTTTGACCAATTTTCAAACAACCCATCCCCCTGATACAACTGTCACAACCTGCAGTTTCTCCGAATTTAATTGAATATCAGAGTAAGAGAAAACATGCGCCGTGATGCCACGCCATGCAGGGGATAACTGCAAATGCTCAGGCAAACTCCAACTCTACATTTTATATGAAATCTAAAATTATATTATGAAGAAAACAAAATTAAGTAAATTTGAATGGTCGTATCTCTCGGCTCAGTGGATCAACTAGTCCACGAGTGAAAGTATAAATATACTCTATGAAAAGTACTTTGTTTATATTGCTTAACATCCCACAGGAGCAAAAACATCCCAAGTAGACAACTCATGTTATGCATGACTATAGATTTAGTATAAGTATAGCAATAGTTTATACATTTGTTAAAGTACAATAACTTTAGATTTAAAAGATGACAGGTATGAGATGATACAAGTAATACTTTCATAATTTTAAAATACCTGACTTGCACCCTAGCATAAAACCTTCTAAGACAGCAACTATTCAAATAATTCATAAAGAAATAGACTTAGCAGCGAGCAAATACTTAAAATTAAACAAAATCATGTGGGCCTCAACAACCTGACACAAACACACGAACATAATGTATGTCTGAACTATAGGAAAGGAAACAATAACTACCTCACAACTGGTGAGGGAAAATAACTACAGAACATAAGCCAAAAACCAAAACTCTGGCCTCTCAACCGGCTACTGCTCCAAACCTAAGGCATTCACAAGAAAAGAATACCTCAGCAAGATTATACAAGTGGTGATCAAAGATCCAAGGGTTAGCCATAAACTAAATGAATAAAGGGCTACCAACCCATCCATAAGTAACCTATAAAATTTCAGCAATGAATCATATGACAATAGTAAAAGATTTACTTACTCAAAAGTAAAAAAGTTGCATAGAGTGCAAAATGAAGCCATGCTTCAAGAATATCTGCAAAAGTAAGCAGAATAACATATACCTATACAAACAAGGAAAGAGATTTAATAATTATACTCATGTGAATCATTAACATTGGTAAGAAATGATCCTGTGTCGGTGGCCACATTGTCCAACCTGAACTTACGGACTCAAAATGTGTTTCAAGAAGGTACTGTGGTGGTTGTCACTTTGTCCAACATAACCAGGTAGTCCAAATGCCTCAATAATGCACTAGGGTGGTGGCCTCGATATGCAACCCAACCCATCAATTCAAACAAGGTACTATGGTGATGGACACTTTGTCCAACATAACCTCACAGTCCCAAAAATAACTCGAGTAGTTTAATGATTCACAAGTTGGCACTAGGTTGGAGGTCCTGTATCCACTGCCAACCAAAAGAAATACTTAACAACCATAACAAATCACCCTGAATCATACTCGTCGAATTTAACTTAATTTGGCGTGAAATTTCTAAGTTTAGGTTGATTCGTCGAGTATACATGACGAATGCAGTAAATACATGACACCATGTTGAGTGATTCAACGCACTCAACACCACACAAAGTCACGGGA
Source organism: Platanthera guangdongensis (assembly GCA_039583875.1). Classification (NCBI taxonomy): domain Eukaryota; kingdom Viridiplantae; phylum Streptophyta; class Magnoliopsida; order Asparagales; family Orchidaceae; genus Platanthera; species Platanthera guangdongensis. The sequence continues at coordinate 102,904,127 of CM077150.1, forward strand.
AATGTGTTAGGTACACTCGACGCCGCATTGAATGTTGTCAATGAATTCAACGCCATACCATCTAACTCAATGATTTCACCTTCACTCAACGCCACATTGATTCCACTAAACGTCGGGTTGAGTACACTCAATGCTTTGCGAATTACTCGGAAAAAATAAATCCACTCAATGACATAAGAGCTTCACACAACGTTGTGTTGAGTGTATTCAACACACTCAATGTTTTTGACTTAACCTCACAGATCACTCAACGTTAAAGCATACCCTCAACGCCAAGTTAATAACACTCAATGCTAAACCTTAAGCAGTCAATGTCACAACCCGCATTTTCACCGCATATAAAAAGCTTATCAGAGTAAGGGAAAATGCGCGTCATGATGCCACGTCAGAAGGGGATAACTGCGGATGCTCACGAAGACACCAAACTAATCATGAAGAAAGGTTCTTTTTAAGTTATTTTAAGGAAAATCAGTTAAGTGCAGTAGTTAGCCGTATCCCTCGGTTTAGTTGCTCATCTAGTCCATGAATGAAAATATATTATACGCTGCGGAAAAAAACTTGATTAGATTAACTCAAACATCCTACATGAGTAAAAACGTCCCTAAAGGACAACTCATGCTATGCAATACTCTAAATTTATTATAGTAGGAAAGATAGCTTTTACGGTCGCCAAAAATAACAAGTTAAAGTTTCAAATTATGCAATGCATGAAATAATAATGGTAGATTTTATAGTTGAAAATGCCTAACATGCATGTTAGCATAAATCCTCCCAGAGAACAAATAATCCACATCCGCCTTTAAAGAAATGAGCAGCTATCAAGTATCAAACAACTAACAATTCAGTGGGTGCCAACAAACTGACACAAACCCACGAACAAAAGTATATCTGAACTAGTAAAACTAAACAAACAACAAACTACCTCGCTATGACGAGGCAACAACCACGACCAACACTGCCGCCCAGAAAACTCCAAAACCAGCACTGCTAACTGCTACTGCTCTGAACTTGAGGCATTCCAAAGATAGAACACCTCAGCAAGAAGGTACAAATGGTGGCAGGAAAAATAATAAGCCAAAATAAACAAAGGTCAACAGGGGTACCAACCCAAGACCAAAAGCACTGAAGTAAAGTACAAAAGAAAACAGGGCATCAACAGGAAAAGAACTCCTACGTGATTTGTCATGTTCCACAAGGGTACACCAGACGTACGAGGCCATAAGGTGACTACATGAATAATTCACAAGATAGAAAATACAAAACCGTTATTAGGAACCTGTGGTCGACTCTACCCAAAAATACGGCAAAGTGGTCACTCTTGGACACACCACCCAAAAACACGGGCGAGGTGGTCACTCTTGGACACACCACCCAAAAACAAAATGGATATATAATCCGTCTAACTGTGAGGGAGTCTCATACTCTCCACCATCCACCGCAACATCCAAAAAAACCAGGTAGACTTCTACAGGGCACTAATGAAGGAAACAAACACTGCGGAGGTGGAATCATCGACTAACTCTCGCAATCAAGAAACCCAAAGAAACCACAACATAAATATCTCGAGATTTTGCCTCGATAGATTCTACTTGACATTACCGAACTCAAGACGCATTTGATCAGCCTCTAGGAGTAACTTACAGTCCTAGATAAATTCTAACGCGTTTAATAGCGAAAGCTAAGGCATACATAGACATCATTAAGACACACCAGGAACAATTAACCAAGACCAGACAAGATCGGGCTTTCCAAGACAAAACCTTACAACAACAAAGAATCATTGAAATGATTAATCATAACAATGATTTGGAAGAATAAGGGCAAAAAATTCAAAGAACATGAAAGTATAGTCATTACCATCAGATCAGACAAAGAGAAACAAGGGGAAACCACCACTTGCATTGGTTTTACTGGAAAAGTCCTCTGAATCGCTCCACGTCGTAGTTCAGGGCAAATGGCTGCGGGAGGAGTTGAAATCTTGATAAAAATGGTCGAAAAGGGGGTTAGGGCCGAAAAACCGTAACGAGAAATCTCAAGATACGGAGAAGAAATTACCACGATGGCGTAGCTCTCGGCGAGGGCCTACTGGATCTACAATCAGTTTGCGAATTCGAGCACCGGAGCACCGTCAACGGCCACCGAAAGAAATAAGGACGGACAACCTCTTTCTCGCTCACGCCGCTCTGGTTTGGGAGGAAAAAAAGAATCGTAGAAGATGAAGATGGTATTTATACTAAAGGTGATAACAGGAAGAACAAACAAATAAATCGGGTTCAGCTGAACCGGTTTTCCTGAGATAGAAGGAAAGGATGACTCGAGTACTGAGGGAATTACACAAGTACTGTACGAGGATTACTCGAGCACTAATTAAGGCACATACTCGAGTACTGCACAGGGATAACTCGAGTACAAGGGCACTTACTCGAGTACAGCAAGGGGGAACTACTCGAGTACAAGGGAACTTACTCGAGTACAACAAGGGGGAACTACTAGAGTATAAGGGCACTTACTCGAGTACAGCAATGGGGAACTACTCGAGTACAAGGGAGGAAAAATTACTCGAGTGCTAAAGGAAGACAACTCCATTCGATTCTTGGTCGAGCTCAGCTCGACGTTCATCGAACAAAAGGAAAAACTCCACTCGACGAAATCTGTTCGAAAAATCGTCGAACGCAGAATGCAGGCCTGATCATCGAACTCGATTTGAAGATCGCTAGAGCTACAGCAAGCTCCGCTCGACGCTACATCGAGCTCAGCAAGACAATTGTCGAGCTCCGCTCGACGATCGTCAAGCTCCAAACAGCACCCAGAAAAAAAACTACAATCGTCGATCGTCGAACTCCAAACAGCGCCAGGAAAAGAAACACAATCGTCGAGCTCTGCTCGACGATCGTCGAACTCCGAACAACGCCAGAAAAAGAAACACAATCGTCGAGCTTCGCTCGACGATTGTCGAACTCCGAACAGTACCAGAAAAATAAACACAATCGTCGAGCTCCGCTCGACGATCGTCGAACTCCGAACAACGCCCAGAAAAGAAATGAAATAAGGTTGGGTTCGACGAAAACCCACACCTTAAGGAGGGCTTCCCGAGAATCAAAACAAGCTCAAGGCATAAATATAGAAATTGTCATGTTCAGATAGTTGAACATGGAAATGTGAGATCCAAATAGAGGCTCAATGCGCCGAATTAAACATAACTCGCACCGTAGGCAAACACTGACGCTACGAACACAATGACGAAGTCAAAACCAGAATCCGACGAGCCATTCTCGAGATATAAAATTTTTTTCAAAGCTTACGACAAACATAAACAAAGCCCAAAACTTCGATCGCGCGCCATGACTCCAAAAATGCTCGGGTTGTGACGAAACTGGACGAGCACGTCCAAAACTACTCAAATCCAACACTCGACATTAAAAGTAACGCCACGACGTCATAAATCTGACGTTGCCCAAACAAATAAAATTATCTAAAAAATCGGGGGCGTTACAGTCACTCCCCCTAAAAAGAAGTTTCGTCCCGAAACTTATCACAACTCCAAAACCGAACCAAAATCGATAAAAACATGCATAACTGAAAACATAGTAACATACCCGAAACTAAGAGAAGAGGTGTGGATGAGATTCCCTCATCGCCAATTCCAATTCACACGTCGCGCTCTCGACGTCTTGATTTCTCCAAAGAATCTTGACCATAAGGATGGTCTTTCTCCGCAACACACGCTCTTGAGAATCTAGAACAGGAATAGGTTCTTCCACATATATAAAGTTGGGCCGAATATGGGGTATCAAGTCGAGGACTTGATGATCATTACGAACACACTTCCACAGCTGGATCACATGGAACACATCATGGACACCAGGGAAGGTCGCAGGCAAATGCAGCCTATAAGCTGACACTCTGATGCGCTCAAGAATCTGGAAAGGTCCCACATACCGGCAGTCTAACTTGTGGTTCCTTCCAAACCTTTTAACGCCAGACATAGGGGAAACTTTCAGAAAAACCAAGTCCCCAACGGCAAACTACAGATCGACCCTTCGTAGATTAGCATACTTCTCATAGAGCTCTTGAGCCACACGAAGCTTTTTCTGAATGTGAGTCACGACACAATTCATCTCTTCAAGGTATTCCAGACCTAACAGCGGTCTCTCATCAACTTCAACCCAAAACAATGGAGTTCTACAATGCCTCCCATACAAGGCCTCAAACAGAGCCATTTGCAGACTTTCTTGATAACTATTATTGTATGCAAACTCCATGAGTCTAAGACGCTCATCCCAAGGACCACCATGATCCAAAATATAACACCTGATCATATCCTCTACGATCTGATTTACCCTTTCTGTTTGACCATTAGTCTGCGGATGATAGGTGGTGGAATACCTTAAATCGGTACCCAACCCCTCCTGTAAACTCTTCCAAAAGCAAGACATAAATATAGAGTCACGATCTGATACAATGCTAACAGGCACACCATTTAACCTGATGACCTCTTCAAGATATAACTCAGCTATCTTCTGCATCGAGTACCCAATCTTAAATGGAACAAAGTGAGCACAATTCGTCAGTCTGTCGACTATCACCCAAATAGAGTCTTGCCCACAGGGAGATTTTGGCAGACCGGTGATGAAATCCATTGAAATACTCTCCTATTTCCAACTTGGAATATCAAGCGGTGTCAACTTACCACCATGCCTTCTATGATCAGCCTTAACATGCTGACACGTAAAACATTCTGATACAAACTTCGCGATATCATTCTTCATCCCTGACCACCAAATAATTTGCTTTAAATCCTTATACATCTTAGTGGAACCAGGGCGGTAGGCTACACTGGAACCATGAGTTTCAGCACAAATCTTAGCCCGAATATCGCCAAAGGCGGGGACACAAAATCTACCCCTATACTTCAAGGTGTCCAACTCATCCACAGAGAAATAAGGTAGCTCTCCCTTCACGGTTCTATTCCTGAGGTGCGACAAATCAGGATCATCTTTCTGATGTGCTCGAGTAAGGGAAATCCAAGAGGGCTCTTCCGCTTCCAAACTAGTAGGCACAGTACGAATCACAACCTCAATATCCATCAACAAAAATTCTTCTACCAAAGACTGTACCGACAGATTAAAAATTTTAGCGGTCCTTCTACTCAAAGCATCGGCTACTACATTAGCCTTTCCTGGATGATAAAGAATTTCCACTTCATAATCAGCCACATATTCTAACCACCGACGCTGGCGCAGATTTAGTTCTTTCTGAGTGAAGACGTACTTCAAACTCTTATGGTCCGTATAGATCTTGCACAACGTGCCATATAATAAGTGTCTCAAAAGCTTCAGCGCATAAATTACGGCAGCAAGCTCCAAATCATGCCTAGGATAGTTTCTCTCGTGGATCTTTAGTTTCCTCGATCCATACGAGATCACGTTACAATCTTGCATTAAAACACAACCAAGTCCGATGTGTGACGCATCAACATACACATCATACTCAACTCCTTCAGTAGGTAAGGTTAAAATCGGAGCAGTACATAATCTTTTCTTCAGCCCTTGGAAAGCCTCTTCACACTTATCACTCCAAATGAAAGCAGTATTCTTCTGAGTAAGTCCAGTTAAAGGAGCAGAAACACCAAAAACCCCTCCATGAATCTTCTATAATAGCCAGCCAGGCCTAAGAAACTCCTAATCTCCTTGGGTGTAGAAGGTTTCTCCCATTCCATCACAGCAGAAATCGTGGTCGGTTCTACAAAAATACCGTCCTTGCTTACAACATGACCCAGAAAGGACACCTGAGGTAGCCAGAACTCACAATTGCTCAACTTCGCATATAACTTATGCTCGCTCAGGGTCGACAAAACCAGACGCAAATGCTTAGAATGCTCCTCAACATTGCGGGAATACATCAAGACATCATCTATGAATACAACAACAAATCGGTACAAGAAATCCTTAAACACTTGATTCATCAAATCCATGAAAGCAGAGGGTACATTGGTTAAACCAAAAGGCATCCATAAAAACTCATAATGTCCATGCCGAGAACGGAAAGCGGTTCGGGGAATATCTGTCTCACGAATCCTCAACTGGTGGTAGCCTGAATGAAGATCGATCTTTCAAAATACCGAGCAACCACGCAATTGGTCGAACAAATCATCAATCCTTGGCAGGGGATATCTATTCTTAATGGTTACCTTGTTCAATTCCCTATAATTGATGCAAAGTCTCATAGATCCATCTTTCTTCTTGACAAACAAAACAGGAGTATCCCATGGAGAAGAACTTGGTCTAATAAAACCACACCTCAACAACTCATCGAGCTTAGTACGCAACTTGTCCAACTCACGCAGAGCCATACGGTACGGTGCTTTAGCAATAGGACGAGTACCTGGCTCAAGGTCTATCACAAAATCTATCTCCCTTTCTGGAGGAAGTCCTGGAAGACTATCAGGAAAGACATCTGGAAACTCTCACACCACCGAGACATCCTCAAGACGTGGTGTAACAAAAGCTATCTCCCGAGCAGAAATAGAAACCAAAAACTCCTCGCAACCAGACTCTATAGCACGACAAGCACGTACCGCAGAAATGACAGGGGAAACTCTGTCCTGAAATCCATAGACGCTCATAGGTTGTCCGTCGTCCATCCTGAAATCCAATCGCTTAGCCTTGCACTGGATGACCGCATCATACTTGGACAGCCAGTCCATGCCCAGAATCACGTCAAAATCAGACAGATCCAAAATCATCAGATCCGCAAAGGACAAAAAATTGCCAAGATAAATAGGGCATCTCAGAACTCCTTGGTTAGATATCACATAATCACCGGAAGGGAGCTTGACATTGAAGGAGCATCCCAAATAGTCCACACTCAGGCTATGTTTATCAATAAATCTCCGGGCCTCAAATGAATGGGTGGCACCCGAATCGAAAAGAACGTGAGCACACCTATTCCGCACCTTAAACTTCCCTAAAATCGTAACATACATAACTAAACAAACGATAACTAGGGAAACAACGATAACTAACATGGATAAATTAAATTGAGGCTAACCTGATATCACTTGCGTAGAGGTTTGGGCTTCCTCGCTGGTCATCAAGTTGAGCTTTCCTTTTCCTTTATCTAGGTTTGGTGGCAGTGGCAGAGCTCGAAGTGGGGCAGGCTGCAGTGGGGACTGAGCCTGGGGGCACGAAGACTTTTGGTGTCCCTTCTGCGCACACTGGAAGTAAACCCTTTCTTTCATCCTGCAACGAGTCACGTCACGACCCTTCCTTGCACAGAAAGAGCACAGAAGCTCTCCCTTGGGTGCACCTTGGATGACATGCACCTGCTGCTGCTTCAGAGTGGCAGTCCTCTTGAAACACATTTCATAGGGGTGGACAGGACGACCACAGAAGCTACACACTTCCTTACTTTTCTTCTTCAAAGAAGGGCCAGATGCCCTGGAGCTACCATCCTCAACGCCTTTTCTTTTCTCCTTCCTTACCGCAGCACCGCGGTTCTTGGCGTTTTCAATCGCCTCCACTTTTAAAGCAGCTTCCACTACTTCAACATAACTTTCAGCTTGGTAAGCGCATGCAAACTGCTGGACATCACTTCTTAATCCTCCCAAGAAACGTTTCACTCTACCCTCCTCAGAAGCTACCAAATCAGGAGAAAATCTGCTCAGTTTGCTAAACACAATCTCGTATTCGCTCACGGTGAGCTGTCTCTGCTTTAGATGCAGGAAGTTATTGATCAGGTGGTCTTGCTCGATGGAGGGTAGAAACTTCTTCAGCAGCATCTTCTTAAAAGATTCCCAAGTACAACCTTCCTTCAGACTCTCTCTTTCCCGAATCCACCAACTCTTTGCCAGACCTTTTAACTGATATGCTGCAATCATCATCTTATGGGCTTCTAGGATTCCGGAATACGATAACATCTCCTCAATGGAGATGATCCAATCATCTATAATCATAAAGTCAGCACTCACGCCGAAGGTGGGCGGTCCCAACCGATGGAAGTGCGATATGAAATTGATTTTTGGTGGTATCTCCATCGGGGGCACCAGAGGAGCAGGGGTATCAGGCAAGGCCTGGCCCACGTTGGGGTCTTGCACTAAACGTTGCTGCACGGGAGCGGCAGGCAACAGAGACTCAATTTTTGATTGCATCGCTACCAATTATCTTGATAGAGCCTCATTGCTCTGACGCAGACTCTCGATAATCGCGTCACTTTGCGCACCTGATGACTCACCCTCCGACTGGGGAGTCTACCTCGTCGCAGGACGCTTTGGCGGCATTTCTAAAAAAGCAAACGAACAACTCATCAAAATCCTAGCTTACAATAAAGCCACACGACTAGTTCAGACCATACTTAAAAGACACTTGCTTACGCTGCAACTTGCTCTAGGATTTTATAATGATGATATGTCCTACTTAGGATGATATCCTCACATCCTATTGACTCTTGTGCCTATGACATGAATGCATGTATTCTTTATTCTCTTTTTGATTTAAAAACATGTGTGCTCAATGATTTGGAAGAATAAGCGCAAAAAATTCAAATAACATGAAAGTATAGTCATTACCATCAGATCGGACAAAAAGAAACGAGGGGAAACCACCACTTGCCTTGGTTTTACTAGAAAAGTCCTCTGAATCGCTCCACGTCGTAGATCGGGGCAAAAGGCTGCGGGAGGAGTTGAAATCTAGATAAAAATGGTCGAAAAGGGGGTTAGGGCCGAAAAACCCTAACGATAAATCTCAAGAAACGGGGAAGAAATTACCACGATGGCGTAGCTCTCGGCGAGGTCTTACTGGATCTACAATCGGTTTGCAAATTCGAGCACCGGAGCACCGTCAATGGCCACCGGAAGAAATAAGAACGGATAACCTCTTTTTCGCTCACGCCGCTCTGGTTCGAGAGGAAAAAAAGAATCGGAGAATATGAAGAAGGTATTTATACTAAAGGTGATAACAGGAAGAACAAACAAATAAATCGGGTTCAGCTGAACCAGTTTTCCCGAGATAGAAGCAAAGCATGACTCGAGTACTAAGTAAATTACACGAGTACTGCACGAGGATTACTCGAGCACTAAGGCACATACTCGAGTACTGCACGGGGATAACTCGAGTACAAGGGCACTTACTCGAGTACAGCAAGGGGGAACTACTCGAGTACAAGGGCACTTACTCGAGCACAGCAAGGGGGAACTACTCGAGTACAGTCTCCACTATTAATCGAACCAGAAAGGTATTAAAGAAATTAATGGATCTCGACAAAGATGAGATTGACCTTATCTCTCTGGACAAGAAAGATAAAAATATCATCGTAAGTGCAGTCAATGACTCCATATTGTAGAACATTATTCACTGCCAATCTACTAAGGAAATGTGGCAGTCTTTGATCGTTCTGATGGAAGGTACCGAAGAAGTAAGGGATGACAGAAGATCCCTTCTAAACTAGAAGTATGATGCTTTCAAGAAAGGCCCCAAGGACTCAATTGTTGACAGTTATGATAATTTCTTCAAAATCATCAATGGCCTGACGAACTACGGCCGGGTGTTCACAAATTGAGAACAAAATGACAAGTTCCTAAGATCCTTAACCAAGGAATGGGACAATAAAAATTATATCATCATGGAGTTCGGGAGACTCGCTGAAACTGACCCTTAGAACCTCTTTGGAAAGCTTATGTCCTATGAGCTTCAAATCAACACAAGAAAAGCTGAAGAAGAGAGCAGCAGGTCGTCATCAAAAGAGAAGTTTGTTGCACTGAAGGCAGACAACTCAAGAATTGCTAAAGCGGCATCTCCTGCTCCCACTCTAAATGAAAGTGAAGAAGAAGACTCAGAGCTAATCGCCTCGGGCTCAGAACTATCTAATGGAGAGTTCTCTCTTCTCTCCAAACAGTTCAAGAAGTTTCTCAATAAGAAGAAACAGATGAGAGGCAATGACTCCACTTATAGAAGATCACGTCACGCTGATGGTCATTAGAAGAAAAGTCACACAAATGACAGGTATAAATCCAAACATAACAAACATTATTCTACTGACATTGTGTGATACTGTTGCAATAAGCCATGTCACGTGATTGCTGACTGCCCTTACAAGGAAAATGGTGGAAGAAAAGAAGAACATAAATCCTCCCACAACAAAAAGAAGGAGAAGAGCTTCATAGTAAAGAAGCATAAGACCTTCAGTGACACCGACTCATCTGAGTAAAGTGAGGATGAAGAATCCTACGTCGGGCTCATGGCTCACTCCGATGAAGAAGAAGTTGCCCCCAATTTCATGGGGAGGTAAATTCTCATAATATTCTTTCAGAGACTGATGCTCCTGACGATGATCATGAGGTGTGTTCCTCTAATGATGAATAAGAACTCATGGGTCAGTATAAAGAGCTGATCAAGCTCTATGACCGATGTAGAAAAGTTGTTAGAACTCAGGCCAAGGAAATAAAATCCCTTAAGGCTGAGGAGATCACTCTGAGGGAGGAAGTCGTAAGAATGGACTCACTCAGAAAGGAATTTGAAGTCACGGTCGAAGAATACAACAAAGCTCTCGAGCACCTCAACCTGAAAGAGAAAATCATCAAGAAGTTGGAAGAACAACTTGCCACTGAAAAGAAACTTGTTGAAAGTTTCTCCAATCCTAAGACAATCCTTCCATTTGTTGTTGAATTCTCTGCTCAGGCAAAAGGTGTTGGCTTAGGCCATGAGGCTGCTCGTAGTAAATCATCTAGGAGGAACAAGGCTCAAAGGAAAAATAAGGTTGCCAAGAAAGCCTTAGTCAAAGATAAGGGGAAGGCCCCTCTAGATCAAACTTCGTTTAAGAAGGTAATCTTCCCAAGGAACGAGTTTGATTTTGATTCATCCTACGGTCATTTTACCAGGCCTACTTATGTAGAGCCTAAGTCGCAATACCAATGATGGACCCATCCCCAGAACTATGGTGAAAGTGTGTTTGAGGTACCTTATGAAGAAATCCAAATGAGGAGTTATGGTCCATATGTTCATGGCCATAACAACAAGAAGGCACCTAAAGTTAATCTCGTTGTACATAAGGAAAAGGAAGTGCACAAGCCTTGTGAGCCCCCTCGTCATATGGCTTCTACATCTAATTTAGCCGCTCCTGTTAGATCATATATTCAAAAGATCAAGCAGGAGACCTGAAAAAGATACATTAGGTTTGACAGCTGGTGCGGCGGAAAAGTCTGTCACTTTGTTGTGGATCGCTGGTTTATTCCCAAAAATTTTGAAACTCCTCAAGTTAACCATATGAGGCAGACCACTCGCAAGGCTATTATTCCTAGGGGGAGTATGCTAACCAGGAACCAAGGACCCAAAAGCATTTGGTTTCCTAAGATCAACTGATTTATTTTTTTAGTTATGTCCAAAGGCCAACAAAATGTCTATCTGGTATTTGGACAGTGGATGCTCTCGGTATATGACCGGGATAAGAAGCCTACTTCAGAATTATACTCTAGTCAAAGATGGTCCAAAGGTTATCTTTGGTGTCTCTGACTGGGGAATCACAAAAGGCTACGGCACAATTTCTAACGGTATAGTTTCATTCACTGATGTGGCTTATGTGAAAGGATTAGAACATAATCTGATCAACATAAGTCATTTATATGATAAAGGCTTTATTGTTACCTTTTCTAAGGATCAGTGCTTGATAAAGTCGGCCTCTACTATGGAGATGATATTAACAGGCACAAGGAGTAGAAATATATTGTCTTAATTTTCTATGCTTAGACACTTCTACCCCTGTATGTATTGTTACAAAAGATAGTGCATCTCTTTGTGATCAATGACACAAGAGACTTGCATATATAAATTTCAAAACCATTAATATGCTATTTTCTCAAGAATTAGTACGTGACACACCTACTATTAAGTGCACTTAAGAGAGTCCATGTCATGTATGCCAGATTGGCAAGCAAACACGGGCTACCTTTAAGGGCATTACTGATAAGGATTCCTCAAGGTGTTTGTATTTACTGCACATGGACTGATTCTGTGCAATGCAAATTTCTTGGCTTAGGTGGTTAGTCATATATACTGGAAATTATTGATGATCACTCTCATTTTACTTGAATGTTCTTTCTGAAACAAAAGTCAGATACTTTTGATGTGTTCACAAACTTTGTCAAGCAAATCCAGAACGAATTAAACTGCTCAGTGGTCAGAATCAAAAGTGACCACCGAACAGAATTTGAATCTGATGGCATGACAGAATTCTATGGAAGTCTAGTAATCTTTCATGAGTTTTCCTCCCCGCATTCTCCACAACAAAATGGAGTTGCTGAGAGAAGGAGCAGAATACTCATTGAAGCATGTACTACAATGCTGACTGACTCCTCTCTACCAGAGTACTTCTGGGCTGAGGCCGTCAATACAGATTGTCAAGAGCAAAATAGAATGTTGATCAATAAGAATCATCGTAAGCCTCCCTATGAGCACCTAAAAGGCAGGAGTTCGATTGTGTCCTACTTCAGGATCTTCAGCTGCAAATGCTACGTACTTAAAAATGGGAAATATCATCGTACCAAGTTTGGAGAAAAATGTTTTGAAGGTAATTTCTTTGGTTATAGTAGCCATAATAAGGCTTACGGAATCTTTAATAAGAAAGCTCTGATGGTAGAAAAGTCGATTAATATTGTATTTGATGAGACGAGCTTGGTACATAACAACTCTTCCAGTGTTTTTGTTGAAGATGCATGTTCAAAGCTGAAATAATTAAGCTTGGATAAGATAGTTAAAGAAAATGCTCCAAAGTTAATACGATCACTCCTCTAGTCTCAATTGGAGAAGACGATCACCAAGATAAAGAAGTTATCCAAGTGGAAGAAGTAACTCCAAAAACAGTGGAAGCTCCCGATGCAAGAACTCTAGAGCTCAGACAGTTGAGGGATCACCCGGTTGATCAAATCATAGGAGATCCCCATGCTGGTGTAAGAACTCAAAGAGGTACTACTAATGAAAAATTGCATTTTAGTTTCCTCTCGTAGGATGAACCAAAGAAATTCGAAAGAGCAAACCAAGATGCACCGTGGATTGTTGCAATGGAAAAAGAACTAAATCAGTTCAAATGATGTCAAGTCTAGAAGCTTGTACCAAGACCCAAATGCAAGAATGTAATTGGAACAAAATGGGTCTAAATGAACAAGATGGTTGAAGATGGAACCATCATCAAAAACAAAGCCAGACTCATATCTAAAGGATACAGACAGGAAGAAGTGATCGACTTTGATCAGACCTACGATGCAGTGGCAAGACTCGAAGCCATCAGGTTGTTCCTCGCATACGCTGCAGTTATGGTCTTCGTTGTCTATCAAATGGACCTAAAGTCTGCTTTCCTCAACGGTAATATAAAGGAAGAAGTATATGTGGAAATACCCCCAGGTATTGTTGATCCTAGCCATCCCTACTATGTTTACTTATTATTTAAAGCTCTATACGGTTTAGAACTAGATCCACGAGCTTGGTATGAAATGCTATCTAATTTTCTTCTTGAGAACAAGTTCACAAGGGGAAAGATAGATATGACATTATTTCTTAGGGAAGTAAAAGACAAGATTTTGCTAGTGTAAATATATGTCGATGACATTATTTTCGGCTCTACAGACGACAACCTCTGCAATAAGTTTTCCAAACTTATGCAAGGGAAGTTTGAAATGAGCAGTATGAGTGAGCTTAAGTATTTCATAGGAGTTCAGGTGAAACATACTGAAGATGGAATTTTCATTTCCCAGACGAAGTTCATCAAGGAGTTGATTAAGAAATTTGGAATGGAGAATACAACCTATATGAGGACTTTAATGGGTTCAGCTATGTCTCTGAACAAGCACGAGAAAGGGAAATCTTTAGATGAAACCAAGTGCAGAAACATAATTGGATCCTTGCTCTATCTACTGCTAGCAGACATGACATAATGTTTTCAACAAGTGTGTGTGCTAGATATCAGGTGAACACTAAAGAATCTAACTACTCAGCTGCTAAGCAGATTTTGAGATATCTTAAAGGAACACCCAATCTTGGCTTATGGTACCCAAGAAATAATGATAGAGAACTAATTATATTTTCAGATACAGACTTTGCAGGTAGCAAAGACGATAGAAAGAGCACTTCCGGGACTTGCCAATTCCTTGGAAGAAGGTTCATTTCTCAGAGTAGCAAGAAATAGAATTGTGTCGTAATGTCTACAACCGAGTCAGAATATATTTCTGCAGGCAATTGTTGTGCACAACTTCTCTGGATAAAGAATCAGTTTGAAGACTACAACTTGAAGTTCAGGGACATCCCTATATTTTGTGACTCTTTCAGCGAAATAGCAATCACCAACAATCCAATTTCTCACAGTCGGACGAAGCATATCGAACTGCGATATCATTTCATTCGAGAGCATGTGGAGAATGGGGACATCAACCTCGAGTATGTTCCCAAAAATAAACAAGTTGCAGATATTTTCATGAAGCTGCTAGACGAGAGCAAGTTCTTGCTTTTCAAGACAAAACTTGGTATGCTCAACATGGAGACCTGAAAAGTTCACAGTTCAAGTCAAGAATGGATTCAGCATCAGCCCCTCAGAAAATGTCAAGGAAAAATCTTACTCAGCAAACTTTCGAAAAACTCAAGAACATAATTTTAAAACATGTGAGGAAGTTGGGACATTCAAAGAAGATGCCATAGAAACCCTTACTATAGAAGTCGGAAAGGGGGAGGACAAAGTAGAAGAAGCTCTTGACAATAAAATTCTTGAGATGAAAAACTAGTGGGATGCATAATTGAAATAGATAAGTACAGATGTACAAAATAGATTCATTGTATAAAGTTTTATACTTATGACACTGCTATATGGATGCACAATCAGATCTTCCCAGACATTCAAGTCAATCCAAATGAAGCTCCACCTCCTCAACTTGATCCAACTATCACCAATCCTACAATCTCTCCAAGACCAGAATTTTATGAAGTTCCTCCTGAGGACTACACCAATATATGGACTTCTGATCTATAAGAGCATTCTCAAGAGTTTCCTCCTCAAGTGCAAAAACCAAAAAGAAGGAAGTATGGTGAGGGTGCCTCTGCCAGCCGATCCATTTCGAGTTATGATGCAAAGAAAAGAAAGGCACAAGAATTTGTCGAGGTGTGGAGCTCAACCTCCAAGTCACTTATTCTAGAGACTCTAAAGATTGTTGTAGATTTTAATGAAGATATAAATGATCATTACAGTTCCCAGGAATGGGAGTTGTATGAGAAATCTTTGACCAAGAGGAGAATCTATGATAGATAATATGGGAGAAAGAATCACAAAGCTCCTCCTAAACCTGCTAAGTACTACCCCAAGCCACACAACTATCAAAAGTGACAACAAGAGGAGAAAGAAAGGCAGCACCAACAACAATTCATATGATTAGAGTTTACCATAGTACAGAATTTTGTGAATCTGGACACTTCTATGGACATACTCATAATATATATATATATAATTTTGAATTTTGATGTTATATTATTTCTCATTTATCACTGAAATTACTATTGTGTTTATTAGCAGATTCTTTTAATTATTTTGAAATAATTCACCTTAGTGTAGGGGTTCTGACTTCTACAAATAGGGAGAGATTGTTGGGTATTGTATCCACAATAACCTATATTTGTGTGAAGTCACCCTTGAACTAAGATGAATTATGTATTTGATGCCTTTTTCTAATTGAATGCTTGTAGGTCTTTATTGCTAAGTGTAGACCAATGTCAGTTTAAAATGAGTCACTTAACGTAGGACCATGCAATGTAATCCCTCATTGTGTGATACAGGGTGTTAACTCATGTGTAACCACTCTATTGGGATGCACTTCATTTTCAAGTACTAAAGCATGGAATAAATGAAGTGTTGCTGGTGCTAGAACAAAGAAGAAAATATTGCTAAGTCCATTCTTCGAAAAGAAAGATAGTTTTCAAAAGGTCCGGCTAAATGTTTCGAGAAAGAAGAACTGTTCTAGGAAAACATAAAGGCTTTTTGAGAAAAGTCTCTAAAAATTTCTAAGTTCTCTTTTTCGAGAAATGCCTTGTTGATTTCGCGAAAAAGACAAGTTCATTTTTCAAAAATAAGTATTGTTTTCGAAAATTTCAGATTCATTCTTCGAAAAAGAATGTTGTTTTTGAAAAGTCAAATTTCATTTTCTGAAAAACTAGTTCCTCAGTTTAGAGAATTCTGCGTGATGTATTTTTCGAAAAGGATAAGCCATTTCTCGATAAAAATAAATTCTTTTCGAAAAATCATGATGTCTTTCGAAGAATGCAGTTGCATAAAATTCAGATTTCCAATTCGTCAAACAGAACTTCATTCAATTCGTCGAATAGGATTTCAATTCATTTAACAGGATTTCAATTCGTCGAACTGAACTTTATTCAATTCGTCGAACAAGATTTCAATTCGTCGAGCAAGATTTCAATTCGCCGAACAAGATTTCAATTCGTCTAATGATGTTTTATTCATTCCTATTCGTCGAACAGGATTTCAAATGTTAATCCATGTTTAAAATGTTTGAATATAATTCCTTAAAAGATTTCAGAACGTTAGTATATTTCCTATATAAAGTCTTTTAAATGGATTCGCTAACCCTAACTAACAGAGATAGAAAATTCAGAAATCAGAATCGCTGCAAGTTCTAAATCAGGAAGAGCCGCATGCCTCCATCTCCATTCTTATTTGTTGCTTCTTCCTTGATCCAGTGATTCCATGGAAGAAAATATTCAACTGATTAAGATTCAAGTTCCTTCAATCATCCTTTTGATTTTGTCGGATCCTAAGTGTTTCAGATGGTGTTTTCTCAAGATTCCTTCCTCAACATCTTCAAGAATTTCAAGTTTCAAGAGGGAAGAAGTTTGAAGATTTCAGTTCTGGAAGTTGAATTTTCATTTTAGTTGTAAAATTATTTCAACACTTGTAGGAGCCTTATCTCCGAGTTTGTAGGAAGATATTTCTTTCGATTGTAGATCCCGTTTTGGGGGATCGAGTTTGTAGGAGTGTGTTAACATCGAGTTGTAGGAGCGTTGCTCCGAGGTATAGATTTTTTTTAATCCGACATATAGTGAAGTAGCCAAGGCTAGCCGTATTACTAGATTGGTGAGGAGGAGAGTGGACGTATACAAGATTAGGGAACCACTATAATTCCTTGTATTGTCTGCTTTGTGGTTGATTACTTTCTATATTAAACTCTCTCAAATTTTTATTCAGTAAAAGACGCAGATCTCACCTATTCACCCACCTCTAGGTGATTTAGGTTGACAACTAGACACTTTCAATTATTACATTGCATAAGATCCTCATCAAATAAATTTGTATGGGCACTTTTATATGATGTGTTACTTTTTGTTAAGCTGATCCTTAATTTATATATCTATATGAGCATTTTTATAAGTTAAGTTCTATTTCTATTGTTAAATTACATGTTGTAGATGATTACTGTACCTTTATAGAATTGCTAGTATAGAATGATGCTATCACTTATTATACATCGTTTCCTTTACTCTTATGATATGTAGAGATATACCACCGACTTGTACTTATTGTTATATATTTATATATTGTACCTCCTTTTGTTCTCCCGCCCGGTGCCTTAGAGCCGCTGTGGTGAGAGGATGAGATAGCCACTTAGTCTTTATGACTAACGGTTGCTATGATGACCTATTTAGGAGGACACCCAGCAGATTGGGCAACAGTAGTACCAGGTCATGCTGGAGGACAGCCAGGCAAGGAACAGGGCCGGATATGATGATACCATCGCTGCCATCGGTTACTGAGGTGTGAGATTTTTGAGAGACTTTTATTGTAGCCTACAGGCAATTTTATTGTACTCTGATATTAAAGGAACTGATGTAGTTCCTTATTATTCATGCACTACGCTATGGACATTTACTTATTGTGCTGTTTTGACTTCTGTTTATTGTCTTTATGATGGGTTGGTATGAATGATATTGTCAGAGCCAGCAGAGTAGGCATCCTGTAGTATCGGTCATCCCGTATGTTGACACTACTACAAGGCGGCTGTTCTGGGAATAAGACCTCCTTTGGCCTTTTGTTGTGTTCCGGTAGGGGGGGGGGGTCTTATAGAAGGGGGTGAATATGTTTCTTAGTCTTTAAGACTATATTTTTGTTTGGTGTGTTGTGTATTTAGTTATTTTATTTAGCTTTCAATAAAGAGACAACACACAAGTATCCTCCCACCTTTCTAATAGTGTATTAGACAAGGTAATCTTCTCTAATCTTAGCTAAAAGAGCTTATAACACATATCCCTCAGGATCTTCCAGACTTCCTCCAAGTACTACCTCAGGCCACGAACCTACAACTCAAAGTAAATATTACTCCAACAGCTCAGTGGTCCACATATCACCAACCTCAGACTTAATTAAAAGTCCTACACCTCAGCCTAGGAAGATAGCCCTACACTCAGAGATATTAACTCTCCTACAGCTCAGATCAAGAATGATCCTACCTCAGACACACAGGCCTTACCTCAGATCCACCACATGATGATATAACTCATCCTTTATATTTCATACTTACATCTCAGACCAAGACTGATCCTATTGAATGAGTAAGGTTGTTGTTGTCGATTGACTCCAGAGAAAGTGTCCTCTAAGCCTGCCTTCTGAACTAAGTAAACTCAGTCCTATCTTCTTCACAGCACCATGAATAGATCTTCAGGATTGTTCTGCTTGTACTAAGAATTAACAGCAGAGCATTGCTTTTTCAAGCCTAGATTGTAGTAAAGTTTAGAGTCGAGAGGAAGAAAATGATCGCAAAAGCTCTGTCTCCCAAATGGTCTCTCTTTTTTTTTAATTTCTCGGCACTCTCCTTTTGTATCCCACCATCCAACGACTCTTTGTGCATCATGGACCAATGAAGTTGGTACCTGTAGTACTTCTTTTGCATTTAATGTTGTACTAAAGGCAAGCAGCGCCTTTTGTCATCTAGCATGCAAAACCCGGCATATTCGAATTCTTGATTACGTCAACATGACTCAGCGCTTTTGGACTTCATAAATTTCAAACAATTTGCCTAGGCGTTGAGTGGAGCCTTATCACTCAATGCAGAAACACTTAGTAGATTTCTGTACCTTCAGGCGTCGAGTGAATATTCAACAAATAAAACTTTTATAATTGAGTGAAGTGGCTTCACTCAATGCTTTTTTCCTTAGACAAATTCCTTAGATTGAGTGAACTAGCTTCACTGAGCGCTCCTATCCTTAGACAAATCCAGTCGAATAGTCATTGAGTGAACTGACTTCACTCAACGCTTCTGTCCTTAGACAAATTCCTTAGATTTAGTGAACTGGCTTCACTAAACGCTCCTATCCTTTGACAAATCCAGTCGAGTAGTCATTGAGTGAACTGACTTCACTCAACGCGTCTATCCTTAGACAAATTCCTTAGATTGCAACACAGAGGCTTTGACTGCATGAAGTTCTGTCAACGTTTTTTCTTCTTGGCATTGATTGAACTGTATTCACTCGAAGCTTCTGTGCGTAGACAGATTAGTTATCTACAACACTGAGTCTTTTAGTAATTGAGCTTCTGTTAATGTCTTCAGCCTCTTGACATTGAGTGAACTATCGTCACTCGACGATTGTGAACTTAGCCAGATTTCCTGACAGCAATATTGAGGCTTTGACTTCTTGAGCTTCTATCGATGCCTCTAGCATCTTGGCGTTGATTGAACTGTCTTTATTCAATGATTCTGGAAATAGCCAAATTTCTGCTTTGCCAGCATCCTATCTTGAGTCCATCTGTCATTGGGACTCAGACTACTTGTCCAATCAGTGTAATAGAAAATAACCTGCATACATTGCACTTAGAACATGGATCATATACAATCATGTGTATATCATTATCTTGTGGGTCTTATTCAAATCTAGGACATTGTGATCAATGGACCCAACAATTCTCTACTAGCCTCCTGAGCCAGATTGCTTCCCGAGCTGCCAAGGCTGAAGCCTTATAATCCTCTCCCATAGTAGATACAGGCACCAAGTCTTGCTTTTTGATGTACCACGAGATACCTGCTAATCCACATGTGAAAACATAGATAGGCATCTACTTCCGATCGTCTGAGTCTCCCTCATAATAAACATCTGTATAATTGTGCAGGTTGAAGCTCATGTCACTCCTATAAAGGAGTCTCATATCAGAAGTAGTCTTCACATACTTATGAATATTCTTTATCACCACCAGATGTGGGTTCTGAGGCTCTGCCATATAACGACTTACTTGACCTATAACATAATCAATGCCTTGCCTTGTAATCATCAAGTAAATAAGGACTCCAACCAAAGCTCAAAATACCAAGGGATCTAGAAGAACCATCCCCTCATCATGTTGAAGCTTAAGGCCAATATATAGAGGAGTACAACAACTCTTCACCTCTCGCATGCTGAATCGCTGAACGATTCATTCTGCATAGCCTCTTTGGAAACTGAGTATGTCACTCTTTCTCCTCTCCACCTCGAGTCTAAGGAAGTGGTGGAGCCCACCCAAATCTGTTGAGTACATTGGTCTCAATATACTTGATTTGAAGAAGTCTTCTTAGCTCAATGTTATACACATTGTTGTATTTGATGACTGTTAATTTTATTTGTGCAGGGTAATACAGCTAAGTACAATGTGTTGACACTTAGGACTAGAGTCGACAGACATTGAACAAGTTATGTCAAGACAAAGAAAAGTTGTGTGGATACTAAGGACAACTGTGTCGACACGCTGTGTCAAGACCAAAGGCAACTGTGTCGACACTCAGGACTAGTGTCGACACACTCTATACACATTATACAAGACTGAATACAACTGTGTCGACACTCAGGACTAGTGTAGACACACTCTATTCAAGATGTGTCTAGACTAAAGACAACTTTGTCTATACTCAGGACTAGTGTCGGCACACTACAATCGAGTTGTAACAAGACTGAAGAAAACTGTGTCGACAAACAGGACTTGTGTCGACACATTCCACAGAAGTTGTGTCGAGACTAGTTGAAGAGCTTTGTCGACACATTCAAAAGCGTGTTGACACCACTACAGAGATTTGTCAACACATTCAGAAGTGTGTCGACACCACAACAGTGCTATATCGACATCTAGGACTTATGTCAAAACATTTCACAGCCAAGTCTCAACACTTCAGTAGACTTATTTCCTAAGTACAGATATCAAGACTGAGGTACTGATAGGTGTAAGAACTGTCAGTTATTAACTAGATCAGCCTGTTACTCCTGTCAGAGCTTATTTAAAGGGATGTAGTCTTCAAAAGAAGAAGAACACACACACAGAGAGAGAGAGAGAGAGAGATAAAAAATAGAAGAAGCAGCACAACCTTGAAGCTTCAACTACAATTAAGAAAGCGGAGAGAGGTCTGATCAAGAATAATCTACAATATCTCTCAAACCTAGATCAACCATAATTTCAACTTCAAGAAGCTTTGATAAGTTAAGAAGGGTTTGATCAGATCTATCTTGTCAGAATCAAAGGAAGCATAAACATCAAGATCAGATAAAGAAGTTGTTATTCAGATTTCTTATTGGGTGACTTATTCTGATTTCATCTCTCTATTAATTTCAGTTTGTAAGATCTGTCTGTAAATCTGAGTTAAGGAGATTATTGTAAGCCTGTCTTATAAAGGTTGACGTAGTTTTGGGATTGCCTGAGGTAGGAGAAGTTGAAAATTCTATGAGTTGTAGGGCATTTGTTGCCTGAGTAGTAGGACTGATGATTCATTCTGAGGTAGAGTTCTTGGGAAGAACTTGAGGTGTAGGATCTTGGTGATATGAGTGGTAAGACTTGTGCAGTCTGAGTTGTAGGAGCCGGTAGTCTCTGAGCTGTAAGATCTATTGATCTCAGTAAAGGAAAGAGGAGCAGTTTGACCGAATCTAGTTCATTGCTAGATAGGCGAATGTGGAAAGAGGATGTACCCATAAATTGGGGAACCACTATAAAACTATGTGCATTGTGCTGTGTATGCTGATGTGATGTGTTGTGTTAATTCATTTGATTGATATTTAGTTTCTATTAATTATCAGATTTTAGTTAATCATTTCAATTAGAATAGTACTCCGATTAAAGAAAAGGGGACCATATTTAAATTGGACCTATTCACCCCCCCCCCCTCTAGGTCACTTTCAATACTAAAGTAAATATTTACAATTGGTATCAGAGGGAGGTTCACTGAAAAAGGCATAACAACCAAGTGAGAATCTAAGGATTGCAAAGAAAGAAATACCATGACCCAAAGGGAAAATATTTTCATTAAGCTTCCTATCTGCTCCAAAGAAAACTTTGGAATTTGGAAAGAAAGAGTCAGATTATTCATGGAGATAGCAGATCCAAGAATATACATTACAGTGGTTGAAGGACCATTCATACCCATGAAAGTGTTAGTTCTTGATGTAAACATCAAGATACCCAAGACTTATATGGAAATGGATAAGGATTAAAACATACTGGCCTCTATGGACAAAAGAGCTCAAAATATTATAGTTAGTGCAATTGATGATTCAACTTTTCAGAATCTGATTCATTGCAGAACCGCCAAAGAAATATGGGAGTCCATGTTAGTTTACATGAAAGGTAATGAAGAAGTCAAAGATGATAGAAATCCCTGCTAAATAAATAGTATGAAGCCTTCAGACAAGATAAAAAGGATTCAGTGTCTGAGTGTTTTAAAAAATTCTTCAGAATAGTAAATAACCTGAGGACTTATGGCAGAAGTTTCACTAATTATGAACTAAATGACAAGTTCTTGAGGTCCCTGAACAAGGAATCAGACATCAACATCTGTGACATAAGAGAAATGGGAAACTTAGCCGACATAGACCCTTAAGCCCTGTTTGGAAAGTTGTTGTCACATGAGTTATAGCTTAATCTGAGAAAGTCTGAAGAAGAATTAGTCAGTGCACTCAATAAAGAAAAGACCTTGGCTCTAAAGGCCGAGTCATCCAGAAAAAATAGAGAGAAATCAATATTTACAAAAAAAATGGAAACTGCCACTGAGTTCTCCGAATCTTCCTCAACTGAAGGAGAAATAAATGAAGAGGAACTGTCACTTTTCTCTAGACAATTCAAGAAGATGTTAAGGAGAAGAAAATAAGGAAGATGGAAGGGTTCATGATTGATAAAACTCCAAAAATTATTATGAGCCCATGGCGCCCCGGGCGGTTTATTTAAGAAAAGGAGGATTTGATTTTATTTAGAAAATGGGGCGCGCAGATTTATTATTTGGATATAAAATAGGTGAAATCAAGTTTTAATGAAAGGATGCAAGGGCACCTATCGTGTGTAGTACAGGATATTCCGGTGTGGAATATCTAGGTCATATTATTCTCAGGGTCGGGTCGTTTATTTCTACTCTTCCTTGGAGGGGACTATTATTTTACCGATATTTATCCCATCGGGTTAATTTTTATATATAATAAAAGAAAGGCAGAAAGTAAAAGCAATTAAAAAGGTGGAGCCGATGAAGATCTTAGCTCGATGGCACCGAATTAAATTTGAACTAAAATATACTTGTAATAAAAAGAGATCCTAAGTTTCAAATTAATTAACGCGGAGACTTGGTCGTGCAGATTCCACTAAAATGAGCTCACCTAGCTATAGGAATATCACTCACCTGAACGCTAAGACTATTCGACCGGGCTCTCGTCTGACGAAGGATTCCTCTTAACGCCTGCATTACGCTAAGAACCCCGCTATTCGGTGGGGAACCCAATCCGGTAGAGTTTGCGCGCCTCATCTTTCGAGGGTTAGTGCAGAACTCTCTTTACCAAGGGGCGATCGGTCCATACGCACGGCCTCTCGGCTAGCTACTGTATGGACTACGGAAATAGAGACCACACATCGATTATGTGGTTCTACGCTTTGTAAACCCTAGGTAAACCTTAAGTAATTTTAATTAATTAGAAAAAAATGACCTTTAATTATTTAAAGTTATTTTATTTATCTCAATGCTCTTCGATACAGAGGGCTAAGAGCGGTTATCCACTCATCGGAATGGGGACGACTTGCGGTGAAAGCAATAAAAAAAGCAGCAAAAGGAAAGCAGTAAAAAAGCTGTAAAGGAAAGCAGTAAAGTGCAAGTCCTACTCAAACAAGTAGGACTGAAATGAAAGCAGTAAAATTACATGTCCCGGCTCAAATGAGTGGGCGGGAGAAATAAAGCGAGTCCTACTCAACGAGTAGGAGAAAATACATGCACCCACATACGCACTCTACTGAAATTGAAAACTCAGACACAGACCTGCCATTTAACTCAAATGAGTAGGCGGTAAATAAATGCTAGTACAAGTACTACTTAAATAATTAAAGAAAAATAAAGACCTGCCATTTAACTCAAATGAGTAGGCGGTAAATAAATTCATGCCATTTAACTCCTAGCGAGTAGGCGGAAATAAATGTTAACTAACACTCACACACTCTACTTGAAAGCAAAACAGACGCTACTGGAATTGAAATACGCACACACACTATAGAAATGAAAACGCACACGTACAAGTCCTACTCAAAAACGAGTAGGCGGGAAATTAAAGCACGTCATTTAACTCTTAACGAGTAGGCGAAAATAAATACAACACACGCACACACTCTACTGGATTGAAATAAAGCAGTAAAAATTAACTTATACACATATGGAAACGATTCTATCGGACACTCGAAGCAGAAACATTTTCTGTTTAAATTTCATTTGTATAGATTCTTTGACACTAGTGTGCTTTTTAGCAAAAGATAGTGCATCTCTTGGTGACCAATGACATAAGAGACTAGCACATATTAATTTCAAAACTATTAATAAATTATTTTCAATGAACTTAGTACGTGATACCCCAAATGTCAAGTACATCAAAGATAGATCTTGTCATGCATGCGTAAAAGTCAAGCAAACAAGGGCTACCTTTAAAAGCGCTATTGGTAAGGATTCTAATAGATGTCTTCATCTACTACATATGGACTTGTTTGGTCCACTATAAATTAGAAGTTTGGGAGGTAAGGATTATACGTTAGTAATTGTTGATGATTACTCGCATTTTGTGTTGGTGTTCTTTCTGAAACACAAGTCAGATACCTTCGACATCTTTGCTAATTTTGTCAGGCAAGTTCAGAATGAGTACAACTGCTCCATAGTCAAAAACAGAAGTGACAATGGAACAGAGTTCAAGTCTGGGGCCATGACAGAATTTTGTGAAAGCTTAGGAATCTTTCATGACATTTCCTCTCCCCATACTCCACAACAAAACAGAGTGGCCGAGAGAAGGAATAGAACGCTCATAGAGGCCTGCAGGACCATGTTGAGTGATGCTTCACTTCTAGAATATTTTCGGGCTGAAGCAATCAACACTGCATGCCACGTGCAAAATCGATCTCTCATAAACAAAAACAACGATAAGACACCTTACGAACTTCTGAAGGGCAGGAAACCAACAGTCTCATATTTTAGAAGTTTTGGTTATAAATGCTTCGTGCTCAACAATGACAAGTATCATACTACAAAGTTTAGCGAAAAGAGTTTTGAAGGTATTTTTGTAGGTTATAGTAGCCATAGTAAGGCATACAAGATTTTTAATAGAAAAAACCTGATGATAGAAGAATCGATACATGTTGTATTTGATAAGACGAGCTTGCTACAAAGCAACTCTTCTAGTGTGCTCATTGAAGACGTAGGTGCAAAGCTGAAAGAAATTAGCTTGGATGGATCGTCCGAAGACAAAGGTGAAAAGTTCATCAAGATCACCACTCCAACCCCTATTGTAGAGGCTGATGATCAAGATGAAGAAGTCATCCAAGATAAAGAAGTCACTCCGGTGATAGAAGACAATCCAGATGCAAGGATTCTAGAGCTCAGACATCTAAAGGATCACCCGATGGACCAGATCATAGGAGATCCCCGGGATGGTGTCATAACTCGTAGAGGTACAACTAATAAGAACCTATATTTACGTTTTCTCTCGCAGGTTGAACCAAAGAAGTTTGAGGAAGCAAACTCAGACGCATCATGGATAATGACGATGGAAGAAGAACTAAACCAATTCAAGCGCTGCAAAGTATGGAATCTTATTCCAAGACCCAAAGGTAAGAATGTCATTGAGACAAACTGGGTCTACATGAACAAGATGGACGAGGATGGATTGATTGTAAAGAACAAGGCCAGACTTGTCGCAAAAGTCTATTGTCAAGAAGAAGGAATCGACTTCGATCAGACGTACGCTCCAGTGTCAAGGCTGGAGGTAATAAGTTTATTCCTAGCATATGCTGCACTCAAAGGCTTCACTGTCTACCAGATGGACGTGAAGTCTGCTTTCCTTAATGGTGACATAAAGGAAGAGGTGTATGTGGAACAACCTCCAGGTTTCGTTGATTCTAACTTTCCTAATTATGTTTACTTACTGCATAAAGCATTATATGGCCTGAAAAAAGCTCCTCAAGCTTGGTATGAGACGTTGTCTATCTTTTTACTTGAGAACAAGTTCACAATGGGAAAGGTAGACAGGACATTATTTCTTAGGGATATTAAAGGCAAGATTTTGCTAATGCAAATCTATGTCGACGACATTATTTTTGGCTCTACTGATGACAACCTCTGCAAGAAGTTTTCAAAACTTATGTAAGGGAAGTTTGAAATGAGCAGTATGGGTGAGCTGATGTATTTCTTAGGGCTTCAAGTGAAACAGTCTGAAGATGAAATTTTCATCTCGTAGACCAAGTTCACCAAAGAGCTTATTAAGAAGTTCGGAATGTAGAACGCACCCTCGATGAGGACTCCAATGGGTTCAATTATATCTCTGGACAAGGATGAAAAAGGGAAACCTTTTGATGAAACCAAGTACAGAAGCATTATTGGACCCTTGCTTTACCTTACTGCAAGTAGACATGACATAATGTTCTCAACATGTGTCTGTACTAGATTTCAGGTGAACTCTAAGAAATCTCACTATGCTGCTGCAAAGAGGATGTTGAGATACCTTAAAGGTACACCAAATCTTGGCTTATGGTAACCAAGAAGTAATGATAGCAACCTAATAGGTTTTTCAGATGCAGATTTTGCAGGGAGCAAAGACGGCAGGAAAAGAACTTTAGGGACATGTCAATTCTTTGGAAGAATACTTATCTCCCAGAGTAGCAAGAAGCAAAACTGTGTGGCAATCTCAACGGCTGAGTCAGAGTACATCTCTGCAGGCAGTTGCTGTGCACATTTACTTTGGATAAAGAATCAGTTTGAGGACTACAACATGAAGTTTGAAAAGATTCCATTATTTTGCGACTCTTCCACCGCAATAGCAATAGCCAACAACCCAGTCTCGCACAGCCGGACAAAGCATATAGAGCTAAGGTATCATTTCATCTGGGAGCATGTGGAGCATGGGGACATAGACCTTCAATATGTCTCTACAGATAGGCAAATTGCAGACATTTTTACGAAGCCGCTAGATGAGACCAAGTTCTCGTTCTTCAAAATAGAACTTGGGATGCTCAACAAAAAAGACTAGAGAAGGCGGATTTTCAAGAAGGCTCAAGGCTCAAAGGTTAGTCAAATACTGAATTTTTTCAAAATTCTAACTCTTTGACTCGTGTAAGACATAGCCTACTCAAGTAAGCATATGACCTACTCGAGTAGTGGATTGACATACTCGAGTAGTATAATTTACATACTCGAGTAGTCGACTTGACCTACTCGAGTAGTAGAATGATATACTCGAGTAGTTTACATGACCTACTCGAGTAGGAGACTGACATGCTCGAGTAGTCCGCTCCACTTACTCGTGTTTATGCCGAGTTTCCTTTTCAAATTTTCTTATGCGTAAACCAGGGCCTATGCCGCCTCTTCTATGGTTTACTTCAGTCATTTTCAAGTAATTAGACCTAAAACTAGGGTTATATAAATAATAAAATCCAGAAATAACCTACACGAAATCATTTTCGCCCTCTCGAGTACCCGTTCGTCTCTTCACCTTCCTCAGTTAGTTGTAGAGACGCGCGATTCTCTTCACCCCGTCTACACGCTCTAGGGTCTTAGAATCTCCAGAATTCCTGAATCATGGCCGCCGCCTATAAGATCGGTGTGGATTCGGAATTAGTCGCCGCCGGGATTGCAGACCTCTCCAACGACTTCCATAATCTCATGATTTTGCTCGACACCGCCAGATTACCCTTTATCCTTCAAAAACCCTGTCGAATTCTTTTTCCCGAAGTTGTAGTGTTTTTCAGGAACATCAAGGTCAGGCGCAATGGCACAGTTCTAAAATCTACAGTCAAAGGTATCAAGATAATGCTCACCCTGAATTCTATTTCTCAATTACTTCGGCTGCCAGTTCTGGATGCAGATGAATTTCTGGGCAATGAAGAATATTCCAGAACTTGCTTGTTCTGTGGAATTTCTGCTGATGCAAAGTATATCAGAAGAGCTGACATGAATGCAGAAGGTAAATTGCTAGTGGATATTATAGGGAAAATTTTGTTATGTAAGACCAACTCCATCAGTGATATCGCTTTATACTTCTTTGAATTGATGTAGGCAATTGTCTGTCGAAAAGCCTTTCAGTTTGGCTTGTTGATTCTGAAGAAAATAAAGGAGAGTATAAAGTCCCCCAACAATGCAAGAATCATTTCCTTCTTCATGAAATAAACCCTGACACCTTCAACTTCTCCAAAGGGAGTATACTTCATCACATGAAGAAGGTTTCCATCTCCTCTATTCAAAGATGGGAACTCAAGTTGCAGAATCCTTCTCAAGCTGCTAAGGTTACTGAAGTTCTAGACACAGAGGACAGGACTCCATCTCCCTCTCCATCTCAGGTCCCCAGCTCCTCTGGTGTACCTATTGAAGGGGAGCCTGCTCCTTCTATTCCAGCCAGGATACCTACTCCTCCACCAGTTACCCAAGAAGATATCCGCCCAGATCAACAACTTCAAGAAATTCTCCTATCCACTGAAGCTGCCATCAATGAGATGAGAGAAGAATTAACTACAGATGAACCACCTCCTCCTCTATCTCCAAAAGCTCCATCCACTGATATACCCAAAGACCCCACTCCAGTGCAATCAGCAGCAAAGTCTCCTGAAATCTCTCCAGCAAGAACTCCAGCACAATCTCACCAAGAACAGCTAGAAACAATCATCATTTCAGATGAGGCATCACCTGAGCCAGTTGAAGCTCCTCTCAGGAACTTACATTTCTCCATCCCCACAGTCACTGATGAAGTGGATGCCATGGTAACAACTACAAGAGCTCAGAGCTCTGTTACCCTCACAGAAATAGCTCTATGGGTAGCTCCTCCTATTCCTTCTGCTCCATCTACTTCTTCTTGTCCTACTGCTACAGTTCCTGCCTCCTCAGATTTGATGACACAGATTGTCCTTCTTCAAGCTCAGAGAACATACTTTGATACTTGTATAAAGACTGTCTCTGACAAGGTCACTGCTCTAGAAACTGAGATGAGCAGAGGATTTGTTGAGATCCAGCATAATACTGATCAGCTCAAACATCTATTCCAAATTGGTGGAAAAGCATTAGACCACACCATTACTAGTGTTGGTCAAGTGATGGAACAAGGTCTGACTCTTGCTAATAATCAGATGTAATTGGAAAAAAGAGATGAAGCCACTAAGATGAAAATCTGTGAAGAAGTTGGCACATTCAAAGATGATGCCATCTCTCAGCTATCTGTTGAAGTCAGAAAGGGGGAGAAGTTGGTGCAAGAATACTTAGAAAAATCAGATGCTGCCATTCAAGAGCTTTGGAAAGCAAAATTGAAAGAGAACCATGATGATGTCCTAGCTCAAATTCAGAGTGTCAAATTCTACACCTATTACACTACTATATGGATGCACAACCAGATCCTTCCTGAATTTGCTACTGATCCTAATGTCATTCCTCATCACCTGAACCCTCTAGCTGCTGTTGATGCTCCTGCTCCTCCTTTGCAACCTACTTTCTCTCCAAGGCCTAATGATTCAGTTGCTCCTCCTGATACATATACTCAGGGTTGGGATGAAGATCCTACAGATATTTTCTTCAAGGCTCCTCCTGAAATTCTGACCTACAAAAAGAAAAGAAAGTATGGTGAAGGTGCTTCTGCAAGCAAGTCCATTCCTACACTAGCTCCTGAACATGCTGAGGTTTGGTCTCCCACTTCCAAGTCCCTCATCCTGTAAACTCTCAAATTAGTTATGGATTATCATGAGAACAGAAATATTCAATACAGTTCCCAGGAGTAGGAGTTGTATGAGAAGTCTATGACCAAAAGGAGGATCTATGACAGAGAATATGGAAGAAACAATCTTGTTGCTCCTCCAAGACCCCCCAATTATTATCCTAAACCTTACAACTATCAAAGAAGACATCAAGAGAAACAGGACAGACAACAAGAGAAACAAGACAGGTAACATCATCAGAGTTAGCCAAAAAGGACTTAGGACATGTTGAAATGATTTTTGTTGTTAATGATATTTCTGGATATTCATAATTATATAATTCTAAGTTTTTGATCTCATTATCTTTTTCATAGTCTTTTACTTGTTTACAGTGCTTTATATACTTAGCATTCATTTTATATCCATAATTCATCTTAGTGTACAGGGTTCTGACTTCTACAAATTGGGAGAGATTGTTGGGTATTGTATCCACACTAACCCAGATTTGATGAAGTCATCCTTGAACTAAGATGAATTAAGTTATATTTGATTCTTGATTTGAGTTATTTGTTTGCAGGAATCTTATGGGAAGTGTAGACCAATGTCAGTCTACAATGGGTCACCAAACACAGGATCACACAATGTAATCGCTCATTGTGTGTTCCAAAGTGTTGACTCATGTGTAGCCTCCCAATTGGGATACACTTCATATTCAAGCTATAGGATAAAGTGAAAAGACTTGTTGCTGGTTTCATCTTAGAAGAAGAAAAATACTGTCAAGAAAATTTCCTAAGTAAAGTACTCGAGTATTTCTATACTTACTCGAGTAAGTTACTGAGTTCATACTCGAGTAATAATACTCTTACTCGAGTAGCTAAGGTATATCCCGAGTAGTTCTATTTGTCTCGAGTAGTTCAACTTCTATACTCGAGTAGTCAATTTTCTCTGTTCCAGAAATTCTCTAAGTGTTTGTCTCGAGTAGTTTCTTATATACTCGAGTACTTCATTCTTATATACTCAACTAGTATTTCTTTTACTCGAGTAATATACTCCACCTCTCGTGTATGTACTCCATTACTCGAGTAAGTCATTTTTGTTACTCGAGTAGCTGAGTCTTTCTCATTCTTATTTACTCGAGTAGTTTACTCCATGTACTCGAGTAATCATCTCTCTTTCTCTCTAGTAGTTTTTCTCATATACTTGAGTAGTCATCTTCTACCTACTCAAGTAGTGATGCATATACTCGAGTAGTCTATTACATCTCGATTAATTTACTTTGACTTTTCTGAAATTCATTAAGTCCAGGATAACGGTCTAATTCATAAACTCTGATGTGATTAGTCCACGTGTCTCTCATAATGACTCAATTAAGTCTAATCTTTTCTGATCCTATAAAAGGTCTTGTCTAAACCGACAAACCCTAATCCAAGAAAACATTATTCTAGGAAGTTTTGCAGCCGTACTCTAAAGAGTTTTCTGTCTCCTCTTTCTCTCTCCAAGAAACTAAATCCGCCGTCGCCGCCATCGCTGATTCCCGACCAGCTAGGGTTTCTTCTTTTGAGGTTTCAGATCAAGAAGGCTCTCCAGATCGAGATTTGCTCAACTCCTTATCCTCTGATTAGATCGACCGTTAGAAGCCAAGAAGGTTCAGATCCATTCTTGCTGAGATTCCTCTTCAACATTCTGATAAAGCCACAAGCCTAAAAGAAAGAATTTCTGATTTACTGTTGCAGATCTTAACAAGGGATCACTGTTTGTATTTCTTTACAAAGTTTTTAACATTTTTGTAGGAGAAATTTCTCCGAGTGTACGAGCTTTTGTCTCCGAGATTGTAGGAAGGTTTGCCTTCCGTGTGTAGGTCCGATTTGGTGATCGAGATTGTAGGAACATTGTTCCGAGGGTAGGATTGATTTTCACTCCGAGATAGTGGAGTAGCCGAGTCTAGTGTATTGCTAGATCGGTGAGGGAAAGTGGATGTACCCAAGGTTGGGGAACCACTATAAATCTTGCCTCGTCCTGTGTTTAATTGATAGATTGTTCTGTGCATTGGTTTGAAATTTTTATTCCCCAAAAATACACACATCTCACCTATTCACCCCCTCTAGGTGATTTAGGTAGGCAACTATTAACTTTCAACATTCCATCTCCACCACCTTCATCTCCACTCCCAACTCATCTATCTGATATTCCATCCACATCCTCTTAGCCTATTTTCAATCTACTATCTCCCCATCCAGCATCTCCACAACATTCCCCATTTCAATCTCCTGTTTAGGAAACCACCTCAACACCCACTACCACAATTCCTACCTCCACTACTGCAATTCAATCCAACCCTACTTCCACATTACCTGAATTCTTCCATACATATTTTCCCCATGATTTCTCTGTATGTTCCCACTATGGTCATCATACCACTTATACTTCCTCTGCTCCAGAACCTCTATATTTAAATTTCTCTAACATTGTCAAAGATCTTCTAGCTTTCATTTCTCCATCTCTGGAGAAATTAATAGCAAAAGCTATTGCTCCTCTTTTTGACTTCATCACTTCTCTCTCTATTAGAGTTACTACTCTCTCCTCGGTTCCTTCTTCTGGGGGCATGGCTTCAGGTCCATCTAAAACAAGGCCGGGGAGATGTTCCATGAAGAAGTTCCAGTTGCTCCTCCAGCAGCAGCAGCAGTAGATTACCCAGAGGTAGACATTCTAACAAACATAATAGATATGATTGATGATTCAAATACTAACATGGCTTGTGATATAGTTGCTGAAATAACCATTGTTGGTGATTTTCTTATAAATCCCATAGTTGATTTGGATTCTTTACACAATTCTTTTAATTCAGTTTACAACAATGCTTTACAAAGCTTTGATGTTCAGTACTCTAAGGCTATTATTTTTTATACTGCTCCAATAAGTCCTGTAGTTGTGGATCAACTAAAGGCAAGTTTTGTAGTTCCAGTGATTACAGAAAATTTAGCTGTTGAAGATGTTAGTGAGCCAGTTCCTGAGCATAAGGCTTTCCCTCCTCCAACTCTTCCCTGGGATGAATCTCCCAGGGCAAATCTTGATGATATTATGTTTGCAGACATGGAAGAAGAAGAAAGTGTTCAGATTGCAACAGAGAGTTTTGTAGAGCCAGCAAGTCAAGCACAACCACAAGTTCCAGGAATCTCAGCTGAATGGATAAGGCGGTTGAATGAACTATATGATAATCCTCCTGAATCATCTGATGATGATGAGGATTCTGATGATTCTGGTTCAAAGAAATCAATGGCTAAGAAGAGAAAGGCTCCTGCCAAGGCTGCTCCTAAGCCAAATCCTACAGCTGACACTCCTTACTATATTCTTCATAATGTTCCACTCACTTCAGATATGCCACAATGGATGATATACTCGAAGAATGAGCTGAAGGAAAAGAAGAAAAGAAGAAGATACAAATCCCCACCAAAGCAGACCAGGAGAGGACCTCGTCCTCCTCCTACTCCTCTTGCTGCTGCAGGTGCTTCAGGAAGTGTTGCTAAAGATCAGAAACTAGCTTCCAGTAGCTCTCAGACTCCCAGGCCAGCCTCCCATCAGTCTTCTAGACCTGCTAGGAAGTATAGTCAATGCAGACCTCTAAGGTCATCCTACTCAGGCCAACCCCAACAGTCTCTTCCTCCAACAAATTTTCAACAACATTCTATTTTATTTAGAAAATCTCAAAAGTCTTATCAGGAAGCTTCTAAGTATAATCCAGAAAGACCTTTATCTCCCACATATGAACCTGAGTTAGATTCGAATTTCAGAATGGCAAGATTTCAAGAATTGATTGGTTTATCTCAGATGAACAAAGCCAGAGCAGAAGGATCAGATCCATCAAAATTTACTACAATGTCTACCCATATACAGAAAGAGTTTGACCAATTACAGGTAGATAGACATTTATTTTATCCCAATGAATATATGCAGGTACATCCAGAAGCTGTAGTTCCCAAAGCTTCAACTATTACACATCTTGGGGTTCAAGATCTAAAAATGACTCAACAGGAACCTGTTGGGTACATTGGAAAATGTGTACCAGATTTGAAGATGCCTCACCCTACTCAATGATATGCATCAAGGTGTATTTGATGTGTTTTTGAGTTTATATGTGCAGGTTAAGTAATTGCAGTATTGCATAAAAAAATCTAAGTCCATGTGTCGACACCTAGAGAAGCAGTGTCGACACTAATGAAGGCATGTGTCGACACTGGAGAAAAGGTGTGTCGACACTTGGAGTAAATTATGTCGACACAAGGAAAGGCAGAGTCGACACCATAAGAAATGTGTCGACACATATAGATAGTGTCGACACACTGTGAAGAATAGTAGACATAAATTGTGTCGACTCTTAGAGGAAGTGTCGACACCCATAGAAGCTTAGTCGACATCAAATGTGTCGACACCAGGAGGCTGTGTCGACACACTAAAGGCTTTGTTGACATCAACTGTGTCGACACACAGGACTTGTGGCGACACACAACAAGTTTCAACACAGTTGGTCAAAATCAGAAGTGACCATGGTACTGAATTTCAGTCTGAAAGTATGACAAAACTGTGTGAAGAATTGGGGATATTTCAAGAATTTTCTTCACCTAGAACACCACAGCAAAATGGTATTGCTGAAAGGAAGAATAGAACATTGATAGAGGCTGGTAGAACCCTATTGAGTGACACTTCTCTCCCAGAATATTTCTGGGCTGAGGCAGTAAATACTACATGTCATGTGATCAATAGTGGTACTATCACCATGTGCCACAAGAAGACTCCCTATGAGATTGTGAAGGGAAGAAAACCAAATTTATCCTATTTCAGGATCTTTGGTTGCAAGTGCTATATACTTAACAATGACAAGTCTTATCTAACCAAGTTTGCTGCCAAATCCCAAGAGGGGATATTTGTTGGGTACAACAATAATAGTAAGGCGTATATGGTCTACAACTTGATTACTCAAGTTGTAGAAGAGTCTGTACATATGGTCTCTGATGAAACAAGACTGATTAACTATGAGTTGCCAAGTAGTGCTTGAAGTTCTACAGGTTTAAAAGAGAGGATGAAAAAGCTTACCATTACAGAAGATTCTACTGCAACTCAGCAAGTGGAAAATGGTGGCTGATGTCCAGGGGGAGTACAAGACCCTCTAGATGCTGAAGAAGACCAAGAGATGCGGCTAAATGAAGAGGCTGGAGGTGTACAACCTGAAGATAGACTACCTCTAGCTAATAGACACTTAAAGGATCATCCAGCAAATCAGATAATTGGTGATCCAAGACAAGGAGTGCAAACAAGAAGTAGGAATCTGAGTACAGTTCTTTACTCCAGCTTCCTATCACAAGTGGAACCAAAGAAATTTGAAGAAGCAGTTCTAGACCCTCATTGGATTGATGCCATGCAAGAGGAGCTGAATCAGTTCAGAAGATGCAAGGTCTGGAAGCTTGTTCCAAAACCAAAAGACCACAATATCATTGGAACAAAGTGGATCTTTAGGAACAAATTGGATGAGAATGGAATCATTGTGAAGAATAAAGCAAGACTTGTTGCAAAAGGATATAGGCAGGAAGAAGGTATTGATTTTGATCAAACCTTTGCCCCAGTAGCAAGACTGGAAGCAATAAGGATGTTACTTGCCTATGCAACATATCAAGGGTTTAAGGTATTCCAAATGGATGTTAAGTCAGCTTTCCTAAATGGAGACCTAAAGGAAGAAGTCTATGTAGAGCAGCCCTCAGGTTTTGTTGATCCTCTCAAACCTGATTATGTTTATAGACTTAGGAAGGCTTTGTATGGGTTGAAACAAGCTCCAAGGGCTTGGTATTAAACCCTGTCTAGTTTCCACATTGAGACAAGACTCTATTCCTTAGGGAATCTAAAGGAAAGATAATCCTATCCAAATATATGTGGATGACATAATATTTGGGTCTACAGAAAGTAATCTTTGCAGAAAGTTTGCAAAACTTATGCAAGGAAAATTTAAAATGAGCAGTATGGGGGAACTTAAGTTCTTCTTGGGTCTCCAAGTAAGACAGACTGAAGATGGCCTGTCCATATGCCAGTCTAAGTTAACCCTCGAGTTAATAAAGAAGTATGGTATGGAATAATCCACTACCATGAAAACTCCTATGGGGTCAAGTATGTCTCTAAGCAAAGATGATGCAGGGAAACCTGTAGATGAAACTTTGTATAGAGGGATAGTTGGCTCCCTACTGTATTTGACTGCTAGTAGACCAGATATCACGTATGCTACATGTGTCTGTGCTAGGTACCAAGCATGCCCTAAAGAATCTCATATGACTGCAGTCAAAAGGATTTTGAGATATCTTAAGGGCACACATTATCTATGTAACACCCTCATCTGTCGCATGGCATATAACAAAAGGTCCAGCTAGAACCCGACGTCATATACCACTGACAGTCGGAAGGGTTACCAAATGCATAATCAAACCGTCCAATTAAAACTACTCGTCCTACACAGAGCATTCTAGTGGAAGTATTTAAAATTGAAAGAACCCAAACTTAAATCCATCAAATATGAATGTCCACAGCTACATTTACAGGAATGAAACCCCAAATACACTGAAACAGGTACATGGCCTTATGGCCTTACAAATGTTCACTTAATATAACATGTCTTACATACATCGGCTCGCAGGCCGGCCACACATGATAAATATAAAAACAACTATTCTACGGCCTTCTAGGGCCTGCACAGCAACATGGGCTCCAACCCGCTATTTGGCGCTCGGCTCTGCAGCCCCTGCAAGCACATACCGCCGCACGGTGGCAAACAAGACAACGGTCAGCTAAAAGCCGACCAAATTATAACGACCCCGTCCCTTACTCGGGACGGCGGTGCTCTTTCCCTGCATAGCATTAGTCCAATAAAATAATATAGTGCAATTATAATTCTCCACAGGTGTAGGCTCGCACGACCAAACACCCCGTGCACTCAGGGTACATTCATGGTGAACCCTGACCAATCAGTGCATTCACCACCACCCCAGGATGGCAATAACATATGAGCATTTAGCTTATCTGACCACCGTCTAAGGCTCCGACTATGCCTACGGCCAGTGCCCGTCTTCGGATTTCTCGCACCGTACCACATAGCCTAGGTCCAATTCCACTTGCCTGTTGCTCATGCCGCATATACATTTTAAGTCCTACGCGTGGGCCAAGCTTCTCTCAGATCCCAAATTTTCCAAAACACTCTCATAACACAGTTATGATCAAGGCCGGTTCCCAGACCGCCAAGTTAGCGGAACACATTTCCGCTCAGTTTTCCGGGTGCGCCTTGAAGCTAACCTCCAAGGTTCCCTGCTGCAATCTACCGCGTAGAAACCCGAAAAACCCAAAGCGCGGAGTCTTCTCCGGCAAAACATAACAAATGCAACATCACCGATCCAGGCAAAACACGTCCGGGTAGGCTTCACACACAATTCCTATGCCCGTACTTATGATTCCGGGCTCTATATGTAACACAATGGGGACTATTCACATCAACCCCAAGGAACACCACGCACTCACCGCACACTCGCGGAAGCGGGATTCCCTATGCAGAAAGAAAGAGCTGCAAACACTCAAGTTGAGAATCGTTACCCTTGTAGTTCGTTTTGGCGCCATGAAAAACTACGCGGACAGAACTCTTCGCAACGACTTTCCCTCCACGGATCCGCTCTCAGACTTCGAAACGGTGCTCCGATGCTCCGCGGGCGGCCGGAAACCTCCTTCTTCTTCCTCTTCTCTCTCACTTTGGAAGGAGAAAGCTTTGGAGAGAAAATGAGGAATTAACCCCCTATTCCCGGCCTTAACAGAGCAGGATCTCATCTAGGCCATCAGATCTTAATTAAAGAAAACGAACGGCTCAGATCTGCACAAAATTCTCCAGACCTGGGCCGAACACGGCTTGGCACAAGGCCGTGTCCCAGGCCGTGTGCCTCGATCCAGGCACGATCGTCGAACTGAGAAACGACACACGGGCTAAGACACGCCCGTGTCTCACCTGACACGCCCGTGTCGGGTTCCTCGACACGCCCGTGTTCGGGGGCGTGTCACGCATAACCGCCACAGCAACGGACATGACACTACTGCACACGGGTAGGGATATGGGTTGGCACACGCCCGTGTAGGAGGACATGCACGTGTCATCCGGCCGTGTTCCTGGCTGTGTCCTTCTCGGGTTGAAAACGGCCAAAAATCACCAGCCAGAGATGGCCTTGGACACGCCTGTGTCCTAGGCCGTGTACCCCTATACAGGCACCAAAAACCCTTTTTTTTCGCGACCGACTCGCACACAATTTTTGGGGCGCTACAATCTAGACCTTTGGTACCCTAGGAATGGAGATTTTCTACTGACAGATTATTCAGATGTAGATTTTGCAAGCTGCAAGGAAGATAGGAAGAGTATTACAGGAACCTGTCATTTTCTAGGTGGAATACTAGTGTCTTGGAGCAATAAGAAGCAGACCATTGTGGCAATCTCCACAGCTAAGTCAGAATATGTTGCTGCAGGAAGCTGTTGTGCACAACTTTTGTGGATTAAACATCAGTTAGTAGACTATGGTATTCAAGTAAGTAGAACACCTTTGCTTTGTGATTCTACAAGTGCAATTTCTATAGCTAATAATCCTGTCTCACATAGTAGGACTAAGTATATAGAAATTAGATACCATTTTCTTAGAGAACATGTTGAGAAAGAGGACATTTCCCTAGAATTTGTTAAAACTGATAATCAGATTGCTGATATGTTTACTAAGCCCCGAGATGAAACTAAATTCAATAAGTTTAAAATTTAATTAGGAATGTTGAACTTAGATTAGTTTCACAAAATTATATAAGTAAAATAGTGTCGACACAATGAGTTGTCTGTGTCGACACATAGAGTATGTGTCGACATTCCAGAGAAATGATATCGACACATCTAGAAAGTCTGTGTCGACACTTCAGAGAATTAGTGTCGACACATCCAGAGTAGGTGTCGACGCATCCAGAAGCGTTGTCGACACTTAGGATTATACAGATTTCGTCGGGTAGAGTATTGACTAATCGTCGCGCGCAGATGTATTTGTGTCGACACATCATAATTGGTGTCGACACATAATAGTCAACATCGTTGTCGAGACTTTAGTATTAAGTGTCGACACTTTTCAACAGTGTCAACACAATTAGAGTATTTTGACGCGCCTTTTCACGTTCGTTTTTTGGAAGGTATAAATAGGTCTTCACCATTGTTTGTCGACACGCTTTCAATAGTTTCGAGACCAAAACTTTGTGTCGACATCTCTCTCTTCTAAATTCAAGATTTCTCTAAACCCTAATGGCGCTAAAGCTCGAGGAGAATGTCAATGAAGGATATGAGCTAGTACGACGTGCCTTTGACGATGCGGAATCAGAAATTAAGAAGGTAGTAACCCTAATTACTGAGAATGGGTTGGAGTATCTAGTATCTGAGACAACCATGATTTGGAAGAAGGAGGTACTCGAATTCTTTGGTGCAGCTACCCTTGATGAAATTGGACTCAAGATTAAATCCATAGTCCATGGAGTAAAAGTAAAACTCACCCAGAAGAGTCTAAGAAAAGTTCTACATCTACCAAGAACTAAATAAGAGGAAGATGTACCTACATCTAAGACTAGGGATGCACTGCAATGGTGTGGACTAGATTCAACCATGAAGATTTGCTCTGTTTTTAACAGAAAAGGCATGAACATGCAAGGCAAGTTCTTGTCTGAAGTGGTAGGTAAGGTGATTTTGTGCAAGCCTGGTGGGCATGATAGGATATCAGCTCACATGTTCAGCTTAATGACAAGAATTATCTTTAAACTAAAAACTGATTGGTCAGTAGTGATGTTTGAAAAGATTAAGGAAAGTCTGAAGAATCATAATCTGGGTAGGATAATGAGCTTGTACTTGGCTGGAACAATTCCGGAATTCATGAACCAAACTGTTGGTTATAAAATTAACCATATGAGGAGGATGGATATCAGAATTATCTCAAGATAGGATACGGTGTTAACTATGGACATGCCTACTCCAGAGAAGGAAACACCTCCACAAACGAAGAAGAAGAAAGCCATAATAGCTCCTGAATCATCCAGTAGCTCAGAGGAGCAAGTAGTTTTCAGTTTTAATGAGGAAGAAGCTGATAGTACTGGAAGGTCACCAGTAAGGAATGAAGATGCACAGAGGCAGGGGGAGCAACCTTGTGCTAGCCCCATCCACCTGAATACACTCCAGGGGGAGCCTCAACATGTGGAAGATCCAACTCACTTAGACAGTGAAATGGCAACTCAAACAATCCTTGAGGTAATACATGAAGTTAATCAATCAATTTTCCATATTGAGGATGAAGTATTAACTGAATCTTTAATTGATGTTGATCAGCAAACTCAGCTAAATAGTTAACCACAAGATGTTGTCATAGAAGCTACATCAGTTGCTGATAATGCTCCTGAGATAAGAGAATCTCCAGTCCCTACTCAACAGGAGTTTACTCTAGAAGAGCTGTTTCCTGATATTGAGGGGGAGCATGCTGGTTTTGAAGGGGAGAAGACTGCTTTTGAGAGAAAGCAAGCACATCTTGAGGGGGAGCATGTGAAGTCTCAGGGGGAGACTGTTAGAAATGAGAATGAGGAGCAAAGGACTCAGGGGGAGCTACCTAAGACTGCACAGGACTTGACTCCTACTCCTAATGATAGAGCTGACATAAATAGTACCTCTAATTCTGAGGATGCAGCTGATGTTCAGGCTAAGAAGAGGAAGCTCATGGTCTTCAAAAGAAGAAGCCAGAGCTACAAGAAAGCATTCCAAACTGTGGCTCCACAGCCTGCCCCATCAATTGATTACAGTACTTTGTTAGTCTCCATGCAAGTAAAGTTGTATGAGCAAAGGGTAGCAATGGAGAAGTATATAGATGAAACTCAAAAAGATCTCCAATTCTTCTTGGCTACAGATATTAAATCTATAAGATTTGAGGTGAATCAAAATAAGAAGGAAATGACTGACTGTTTCCACAAAGGGGGCAATGTAGTGGTTAACCTAGCCACTCACCAAGAGAAAATCAAAACACAAGTGGATGATATAGTAGTTAAGCAGGGCTATGTCTTAGAAAATCAATTAAGGATGAATGAAAACTTGACTGAATCACATAATGTGATTGTCACTGAGATGAAAAATATTGCTACTGCATAGTCTGCAGCAAGGGCTACAGCCCAAGTAGAATTTGATAAGCAATTACAAGAAGGAATAGCTATTGTAAAGTCTGCTATTGAGGATTCTCAACAGAATATTATTGCAAAGCTCCAAAAACTGAAGCCCTTCTATAAAGATGGTGTTAATTATCTTAATGCCCAAATCAGATTTCAGAAAGATGATCTCAGGGATCATATTGAAAGAGAAGTCATAAAGGGGGAGAAAGTACTAGGCAAAGCTAGATCTGACCATGCTAAATGGCTAAATGGATTTCCAATAGCAACAGAGCCACACTTGGATATCCACCCCTGTGTGATGATGACAATGTAGCTGAATTTGGTATACATCCTGCATATTTTGGAGGAGAACAAGCTGAAGTTGCTCAGGTAATCTATCCTCCTGAAGATTTTGAAATGATTCATCAAGTAGTACAATCTATGTACAACCATCCTGAGGGTAATAAGAATATTATTCTAGAAAACGTAGATAAGCCAGTGCCTGAGAAAGTAGATAAGCCAGTGCCTGAGGAAGTTTTGTCCAAAGAGCAAGAAACTCTTTTGTCCAAGAAGAGATTTAGAGAACAGGCTGAATTAAAGCCAGATTTTGAGCAGTGGAGCCCAACTTCTAGAAATATTATACTGACTGCTTGGAAAGCTGCAAAGGACAATACCCTAGAATGGGGAAAATGCTACTCTGAACAAGAGTGGAGAAAGCATGAAGCCAGGCAAGAGGCTATTGTATAGTTTAGAAGGAAGGCCATTCTTGGGAAGATACCTCCTAATGCACAGGAGCCTAGCAAATATTTCCCAAAGCCTTATCATTATTTTGAAAGACAAAAGATAAGGGCTGAAGAGCTAAAGAAGAAAGATCTTAAGGGAAAGAAGCCTGCTGATGACACTGATGCTCCAGTTCAAGCCAAGATTCAATCAGGCAAGGTGTTGGAACCCTAGTTCTAATTTTGGCAAGGAACACTATTAGGTTTGCTTAGAATGACCCAACGTGTATAGTCATGGGTCATAGGATTCTTTCCAGACTTGGTCATTTAGAAGAGCTCCAGAATTGTTGAAAGAAATGTAGTTAAAACAAAGTCAGAGAATCAGCTCGACGATCGTCGAACGCTGTTCGAAAAATGGCAAGTTCAGGTCGACGAATGATGACAGAAGCTGAGTTCGACGAACGTCGAACTCAGGTCGACGATTGGTGGACAACACTTGCTCAGCTCGACAAAATTAGCAAGACAATTTATCAGCTTGACGAAATAGAAACTGAGCTCGACGAACTACAAGCTCCGGTCGACGAATGCAGACAAGTTATTCAGCTCGACGAATCTAGCTGAGTTCGACGAATGTCGAACTCAGGTCGACGATCTATGAACTCGATGAAAGTTCAGGTCAACGATTTCTGAGCAATCAGTAACATTTGGCAGAATTAATTGAGGATTAATTACAGTCAACATTCCTAGTGAAAATAGCCGTTCAGATGGACAGTTACAGTAGAATTAAGTCCGGATCAATTTCCAAAGCTTTTACTACACTCGGGAATGTTTCTTCCGCTATCAAGATTAAGGAATTCAAATACAGGGAAGAAGACATAGACAAAAGAGAGACACAGAGAAAGAAAGATACAGAAAGGGGCAAGATCTCTACAGTAACTAGAAGCCCTAGACCAGAGCGATAATAGCCAACTGAAGAAGAAGAAGAACATCCAATCATTACCAAGAGTCTTCTTCTTCCCTATCACTGCAGGATAACTTCAAGGACAACAAATAATCTATTTCTCAGAAGTTCCTGAAGGATACTCTGGTCAAGGCCAAAGCTTGAAGGCCTATCACCCTGAAGCAGTGCTCCAGATTTCCCTGAACCATTCAAGATCTCAGGGGGAGCAAACTGCTAACATCAAATATCCACTTGAGTCTTCTCTCTGATTGTTGACAGAGAAGACAAAATCACTCTCTCACCCCCACCTGTATAAAGGGTTGTCATCTCCCTTCAAAAGTGATTCCTGGTTGCATGTCTCCTTCCAAAAGACTTGAGTTGGTTCTTGGGGACCTGATCAAAACCCATTGGTGGCAGTCACCTGATCAAAAACCTGAGTGGATTCCTACCAGGGTGGTAGAAGAGTGGACTACCTAGATTTGGGGAACCACTATAAAATCCTTGTGTCTTTTCTGGATGCTTGCTCTTCTTTTCTTTACTGGCTGTGATCTTTATAACTCTAATCAGCTTTAGTTAAGATCTATCCTTTTCTTTCAATTGGTATCAAAGCCAGGTTGGTTAAACTACCACACCTGAGAGGTTGTCTTGG
Source organism: Platanthera guangdongensis (assembly GCA_039583875.1). Taxonomy (NCBI): domain Eukaryota; kingdom Viridiplantae; phylum Streptophyta; class Magnoliopsida; order Asparagales; family Orchidaceae; genus Platanthera; species Platanthera guangdongensis. Next base: position 102,947,796 of record CM077150.1, read on the forward strand.
TTGTACAGGCTAACACCTGAACCAAAACGATCTGATAGATCTTAAAAATCTTTAGAGTTTTATCATGGCACAAATTAAGGAGTTCTTAAGCACCAAACTGCCCATGTGCAATCTAAATAAGTTTGCACTATGGAAGACAAGGATTAGATTTTATATGAACTTTGTTGATGAAGACATTTTCAACTCCATTTTGTCAGGTCCCATTACACTATCTGCAGCCTCAGATGCCCAGGAAAAGCTAAAGGTTGCTGATGCACAAGCCATGAACATCCTGACACAATCAATATCTGATGAAATTTTTGAGGAGGTTGCTGGATTTTCATCTGCAAAAGAGATGTGGGACTCCCTCACAGCATTGGCAGCTGGATCAGCAATAGAAAGACCATTTCATGCAAAATCCTGGAGTGAATCAGATGCTTCATCCTGTACACCTGAGGATGAAAAAGAAGCAAGAGCAAAAGAATTTTGCCTAATGGCAATAGATGCTTCTCGTAGCAGCTATGCGAAAGAATCAGAGTGTGAATCAGATGAAGAGGATCAGGTTATCCATTTCCTTGACTCTTCTTCAGCTAAATTTAACACTGATTTCAGATTTTCACATAAAAACATCAGAAAATCTTAGTTCAAAATAATTCATCGAACAAAGATCGACGACATCAATACTATTCGTCGAACTCAGATCGACGAACTATGAACAAAGATTTTGTTTTGAACTATTCAGGACTCTATGCTCTACGAAACAAATTTAATTTGTCGAACAGAGATCGACGAAAATGGATCACCAAAAACAATAATTATCATTCTGTGAATAGAGATCAACGATCCCAATATCATTCGTCGAACTCAGATCGACAAAAATATTTTTCGTCGAACTCAGAATTTCAAAACAGAATGTTTTATTCTTTTATTTCTGATTATTATAAAAGAGAACCAGGGCCCAAGGTTTTCTGGGTCCAGAACTCCTAACATTTCCTTGTAGGTAAAGGATTCTGTTCAGCCCACACAGAGGATATCAGTGGCTGAACATTTTGAACAAGGTCTTGTATATAGGGGGAGTTTGGCTAGCTGCAGTAATTTAGGTTTTGTATTATTTATTTTGTTTCAAAGCTTCCATGTACATCTGCTGATATCATAATAAATCAAGCAGATTGTTTTTGCTTTGCATTTTATTTGCTTTTGATGTAAATAGTGTCCTTACCCAAATAGGGGAGATTGTTGTAACCCTAGTTCTAATTTGGGCAAGGAACACTATTAGAGTTGCTTAGAATGACCCAACATGTATAGTCATGGGTCATAGGATTCTTTCCAGACTTGGTCATTCAGAAGAGCTCCAGAATTGCTGAAAGAAATGCAGTTAAAATAAAGTCAGAGAATCAGCTCGACGATCGTCGAACGCAGTTCGACAAACGGCAAGTTTAGGTCGACGAATGATGAAAGAAGCTGAGTTCGACGAACGTCGAACTCAGGTCGACGATTGGTGGACAACACTTGCTCAGCTCGACAAAATTAGCAAGATAATTTCTCAGCTCGACGAAATAGAAACTGAGCTCGATGAACTGCAAGCTCTGGTCGACGAACGCAGACAAGATATTCAGCTCGACGAATCTAGCTGAGTTCGATGAATGTCGAACTCAGGTCGACGATCGATGAACTCGACGAAAGTTCAGGTCAACGATTTCTGAGCAATCAGTAACAGTTGGCAGAATTAATTGAGGATTAATTACAGTCAACATTCCTAGTGAAAATAACCTTTCAAACGGACAATTATAGTAGAATTAAGTCCGGATCAATTTACAAAGCTTTTACTACACTCGGGAATGTTTCTTCCTCCATCAAGATTAAGGAATTCAAATACAGGGAAGAGGACATAGACAAAAGAGAGACACAGAGAAAGAAAGATTCAGAAAGGGGCAAGATCTCTATAGTAACTAGAAGCCCTAGACCAGAGCGATAACATCCATCTGAAGAAGAAGAAGAACATCCAATCATTATCAAGAGTCTTCTTCTTCCCTATCACTACAGGATACCTTCAAGGACAACAAATAATCTATCTGTCAGAAGTTCCTGAAGGATACTCTGGTCAAGGCCAAAGCTTGAAGGCCTATCACCCTGAAGCAGTGCTCCAGATTTCCCTGAACCATTCAAGATCACAGGGGGAGCAATCTGCTAACATCAAATATCCACTTGAGTCTTCTCTCTGATTGTTGACAGAGAAGACAAAATCACTCTCTCACCCCCACCTGTATAAAGGGTTGTCATCTCCCTTCAAAAGTGATTCCTGGTTGCAAGTCTCCTTCCAAAAGACTTGAGTTGGTTTTTGGGGACCTGATCAAAACCCATTGGTGGCAGTCACCTGATCAAAAACCTGAGTGGATTCCTACCAGGGTGGTAGAAGAGTGGACTACCCAGATTTGGGGAACCACTATAAAATCCTTATGTCTTTTCTGGTTGCTTGCTCTTCTTTTCTTTACTGGCTGTGATCTTTATAACTCTAATCAGCTTTAGTTAAGATCTATCCTTTTCTTTCACAAGGGCATGTCATCAAGGAGCCAGAGCAGTCTTTGTTTAGAATTTCTTAAGTTTTCAACTTTTTAATCATTTGTGTTAAAATCCATGTAAACTTTTGATTAAAAAAACCTTTGTAGTTGAAGCAAAACATGTTTAATGCTTGTTCTGTGTTAGCATTATTATTATTCTGAGATGCTTTGTTTTATATGTTTTGTTTAAGTATTTATCCTATCATATTTTGTTGTTATACATCATAATGTGTATTTGTTATGAATGGTGTATATCATTGACTAGGGGTTATGACTTCTCCAAAAAGGGGGAGATTGTTGGGTACATTGGACAATATGTACCAGATTTGAAGAAGCCTCACCCTACTCAATGATATGCATCAAGGTGTATTTGATGTGTTTTTGAGTTTATATGTGCAGGTTAAGTAATTGCAGGATTGCAGAAAAAAATCTAAGTCCATGTGTCGACACCTAGAGAAGCAGTGTCGACACTTATGAAGGCATGTGACGACACTGGAGAAAAGTTGTGTCGACACTTGGAGTAAATTGTGTCGACACCAGGATAGGCAGAGTCGACACCAGAAGAAATGTGTCGACACATACAAATAGTGTCGACACATTGTGAAGAATAGTCGACATAAATCGTGTCGACTCTTAGAGGCAGGGTCGACATCCAGAGAAGCTTAGTCGACATCAAATGTGTCGACAGCAGGAGGCTGTGTCGACACAATGAAGTCATTGTCGACATCAACTGTGTCGACACACAGGACTTGTGTCGACACACAGCAAGTTTCAACATAGTTAAAGTAAAGAAGTACTTGTGTCGACACAAATGAGATGTGTCGACACACAGTAGAATTCAACTAAGTATTTGTGTCGACACACATAATAAGTGTCGACACATTCAACAGAAGGCTATGTCGAGAAGTATTAACAACAACAAAGGAGTTGTGTCGACACCACCAAGGCTTATGTCGACACTTAGTCCACTTGTGTCGACACTTAGTCTATTTGTGTCGACACATATTGAAGATCAGTCTCGACACTTTCAGACAGAGACAGTATTTTCAAGAAATGACTGGATGACTTGACAGCTGCCATTTCCAACCGGTCAACTACTACTGTCAGAGCTGTCAGAAGGGTGTTAGAAACCGGATCAGCCGGTTACCAAGGAGGAAGACTATATAAAGGCTTTCTCCTTCAACAGAAAGTGATGATCAATTACAACCAACTAACAAAAACTAAGAGAGAAGTAATTATACAGAAGATTTTCGACAGAAGATCTAGAATAAGTTGGAGAGAGAGAGCTCCATCTAAGAAGACCAGTTGTTGAACCAGGCTGCTAAGAAGAATTCAGATTGTGATCTGAATATCAAGAAGGAAGCTGATTGAAGATCATCTTCATAGAAGATTCAACCCTACTGAGTTCAGATTCAAGAAGCTTTGAAGAAAGCTAAGAGAGGTTGATCTCTGCTAAGTTCTTCCAAGAACTCATCAAGAAGCCAGACATCCCTTCTCTCTCTATCTGGGTGGTGGTGAATTACTTTGTTTAATCAAATTTCTGTAAGATCTATTATAGATCTGAGCTGTAAGCCTATATTATAAAGGCTGAGTGTAGGTCTTGTAAAAAGACTGAGGTAGGGCTTTGTGCCTGAGTTGTAGGAGACTGTGTTCTCTGAGTGTAGGCCTTAGTGAAGGCTGAGGTAGGGCTGTTTGCCTGAGTTGTAGGAGTGCGGACACTCTGAGTTGTAGGAACCTGGTTTGGGTTCTGAGCTGCTGTAAGATCTGAGGATCTGAGGTGAAGTGCAGAAGTTAGTCCGAATCTAGTACACTGCTAGATAGGCGAAGGGGGAAAGTGGATGTACCCAAACCTTGGGGAACCACTATAAATACTTTGTGCACTCTATGAATGATTGTTTCTGTGATTGTTGTGCTGATAGCTATAGAATTTGCAATTGTTGTTTAAATTTCAGAACAGATTGTCTGCCTTTAAAGCAAAAGAAAAATTACACCTATTCACCCCCCTTATAGGTGTTTAAGCACTAATTCTTTCAGAAGCTGAGAATCCTCATAGGAAAATTGTGTTTGCTAAATCATCTTCTGCTCCTCCCTCTGACAAATCATGAAATTTATTTCTCGTTGATATATATGTGTATTGAACTGAGCTATATTATATTTGCTGAATGGTTTTAAATTCTGTCATATATTTGTATTTCTTTGTGTTTTTATGTTTTTCTATTTTGTTTAGTGACCTCACCCAAATAAGGGAAGATTATTGGATCCCTAGTTTGGATTTGGGCTAGGTTCATTATTAGGTTATTGACCCTACATGTATAGCCTAGGGTCAAATTGTTAGTTCTAAGGTCTAGGTCAGTTTGACTAGGTTAGACATACATTGATCCAGCCATCAGAAGAATTCAGAGATCCAGACATAGAAGAATTGCCGTTTTTAAGAGTTCAGAGAATCAGTTTGAAGTTCTTCGAACTCAGCTCGACGATCATCGATCGCAGATCGATGAACTCAGAGTCTCTACTCTGATATGAGATCGATGAACTTGGAGTTCAGGTCGACAATCTTCCCTCTTCTCTCAAGTTCTCTGGTCGATGAAATTCTATCTCAGGTCAACGAACTTGGAGCTCACCTTTGATAGACTATTTTCCAGATCAACTTTCTCTAAGCTCAGCTCGACGAAGACGATTTCTCTCAGTATCAGTTTGGCCTTTTCTCTCATTTTGATTTCAGTTTGGAATATTCTAAGGCTGTAATTCTCTAATAATTAATGCTCATATTCTCAAGAATATAGTCATTGCTTGGGAGCATTAAATATGGATTTCATAGAGCAAATTACCTGACTTATTTACTGAGACAGTTGATGAAATACATTTAAGACAAATTCCAGCCATTCAACTCCTAGGATTTCACCATTAAATTCAGGAATTCTTTTTCAAATTTGAAATTGAAGAAATCTTTCAGAAAATAAAAAGCAAATTCTTCTCTTTAGAACAATAAGGAATTACAAGAGACCGTTTGCACAACAACTGATACAAGTTTTACAGAGAAAAAGATTGCTATCTACTGGAAATTGAAGAAGAACATCAACACACAGATCTTTAGTCTTCTTCAGTTTCTGCTTCAGGCTTCAAAAAGGACAACTCATCAACACCAGTCCAAGAAGTTTCTAAAGATCTCCATCAAGGCCTACACCCTGTGCAAAGCTCTCATCGTCCTGAACTCTTTTTTCGTCTCAAGGGGAGCTTTGACAAAATCATCCACTAAAGTCTTCTCAGTTGTTTGAGAAAGAGAAGACAACATCACTTTTCATTTCCCACTGTGTATATAGTTATAACTCCCTTCAAAAGTTAACCCCTTTCGTTGTTAAGTATCCTGATCAAAAGAATTAGTTTTGTTTTTGGGCACCTGATCAAAAGCTCAAAAGGGTTGCGAGATCTCCCTTGAAAAATAGATCTTGTGGTGACAGGGCACCTAAGCAAAAACCTATGGTGGTAGGGCACCTGAATAAAAACCTGTTAGTTCATTCCTACCAGGGTGATAAAATAGTGGATGTTCCCAAGTTTACGGGAACCACTATAAATGTTTTGTGTCATCTTTGATTGATCTATTATTTATTTCGGTGTATTGTGATTGTTTTTGATTTCATCTCTCTTTATAGATATACTTATCAATTATTTTAATCTGTTGTAAACATTAATTAAAGTTTTAAAATACTCTATTCACCCCCTCCCCTCTAGAGTTAAAGCAGATCTATCCCTCTCTTTCACAGAGCAACAAAAAAAACAGTAAATCTAGCTGAGCAGGAAAGGCTAATCCCAACAGCTGGACAGAACAGAGTGTCAAACATCAGAAGTTCATACATTCATTTTTCTTTATTATTCATGTTATTCATCATTTAAATGAGACTGATCAGCTCAACAAGGAAGACTACTGTGCCGGGGAAAAAAAGATCCACAACGCGCACAAACCCAGCCAAAAGGCACCATGGAGAGGAAGAAACCCCAATGCTCACAGACAAGTAGCTAAGGTAATGTATCGGCGATGAAGTCCCACAACGCGCACAGACTCTGCCATAAGGCACTGTGCCGAGGGAGAAACCCTAATGCGCACAAACCATCAGAGTTTTCTTTAGTTACATAATTATACACGCAAAGTTTCTTTTATTAAACATGGACTAATGGTCAACAAACGATTTGGACTGTATAAGGACATTATAAGGGTTAAGCAAAGTGAGGTATGATCAAAATAAGGGGGCGCACGAGGTGTCGAAACGATCATAATGACTCGATAGTTATAGTGGAACGAAAAGCAAATTTGTTTACAAAATCTACGGAATAAAATTTGGGAGAGGTGGTTATAGGTGAAACACACTTCATAATCCAAGACAATTAGCTAGCAATTCGAGGATAAGCTTAACTTAAACATGTTCAATCAACAACATATGGCTAAAATTTGGAAGAAAAGAGCAAGAGGGAGGGCAAGAACACGACTTGCCTCAGTTTTTACTCCAATCTGTCTTCCAATACACTCCACATCGTGGATCTAGCCAAAAGAGGGCGGGGGGAAGCGAAATCTACAAGGATTTGGCCAAAAGAGAGGTTAGGGCCGAAAACCCTAACAAAAAACATCCACGAAATGAGAAATACTTACTACGATCGTAAAGATCTCGGCGTGAGCTTTCTGGATCTATGCTCGGTTTGTGATTCCGAGCACCGAAGCTCCGACGGCGGCAATTCGAAGATTCACGAACTTAGAACCCTCGCCATCACTCTCACTCTCTAGTTCGGTCAAGAGAAGAAGATGAAGTCATTCTATTTGTCCTTAAGTATATACATATATATGTATATAATTTCTTTTGTCTAAATAGGAAGGAGGCGGGCTATTTAAGTGCGGGAGGACGGAAAATGGAAACAGAGGCTAAAGATGGCTCTGAACTGAAAAGTGATCAACACGGAAGTTGTAGATCTCATCGAGAGAACAAAATTCATGTTGACCATTTTTCCATATGACACTGTTTTGACGCTCAGAACGGCACTCGAAAGCAGGTTGAAACGGATTTCTCGGGAGCAGCAGAAGAATTCTCGAGAAGGGAAAGGGATTTCTCGAGAACAAATTTAGAGTTGTCGAATACTAAATACAGGACTTCCCGGGAAGGCATTTGAGTTCTCCAGTAGTGAGAATATGATTTCAAGCCTACCACTAGAGAACCACTTGAGCAAAACAGAAAATCACTCGAGAAGAACATAAAACCACTCGAGAAGAAGAGAAAACCACTCGAGAAAAAAATTGCATGAACAGTTGCTTTTACAAATATATCCAAAAAATTAAAGTATGGAGATGATTAGTAAATGACATTTTTGAATAGTGCTTTAATATTATAATAATCATATTTATATTTTTGAACAAGGAAATATGAGATCAAAACGGAGGCCCAAACGCACGCCGAATTAAACAAAATTCGCACCGTAGGCAAATACTGACACTACCAATCAAACGACGAAGACGGAATCAAAATCCGACATGCAGTTCTCGAGATATAAATTTTCAAAGTCTTTGGCGAACATAAATTCTACAAAACTTCGGAAATTCACCGAGGCTCGAATATCCCTTGGATCGCGATGAAACTTGACGAGCATGTCAAAAAATAATTAATTAAATTTCCTAATGTGAAATTTTCCATTTTCGACAAGTATTCACGAATTTGCCCGACTTGGTCGAATAGACGCAAAAATGCACTAACGACGACGCGCCGTCAACACTACGTTATCGTAACGCCCCTTACGTCGTTATGACATCACCAATAAGATTATACAATTGTCGAAAAATCAGGGGCATAACCCCCCCCCCCCCTCCCCCGAGGTTGCAAGCTACCTTGAAAACAAAGTCTTTCACATGGGTATGGTCTTCCTTCGCAACACTCGATCTTGAGTATCCATAATGCGACCAGGTACCTCAACATAAGAAAGATTATGCTCCAACTGGGGCACAGAATCAAGAACTTGACGGTCGCTAAGCACACATTTCCGCAACTGGCTCACGTGAAACACATCGTGCACCCCATGAACACTTGCTGGCAAATCCAGCCTATAGATTGACACTCTGATACGTTCCACAACTTGAAATGGTACCACATACCTAGGATCCAACTTGTGGTCCTTTACAAATCTCTTAACAACAGACATCGGAGAAAACTTGAGAAACATCATGTCCCCAATAGTAAATTCTAGATCAATCCTTCGCCGATTGTCATTCTTCTCGTAACACTCCAGATCTATTCGAAGCTTCTCTCGAATATTCATCACAGAAGTATTCATCTCTTCCAATGCTTCTGGACTCAACATTGGTCATTCACCAACTTCAGCCTAAAACAAGGGAGTTCTACAACTTCTCTCATACAAAGCCTCAAATGGGGCCATTTGCAAACTTTCCTAATAGTTGTTGTTGTAGGCAAATTCCATCAATCGCAACCGCTCGTAACACGCTCCCCCGTGGTCCAAGATGTAACATCTTTTCATATCTTCTACAATCTGATTTACTCTATCTATCTGATCGTTTGTCTACGGATGATAAGCGGTTGAGTATCTGAGGTCGGTACCCAACCTTTCTTGTAAACTTTTCTAAAAGTGAGACGTAAACCTGGAGTCTCGATCTGACAATATACTCACTGACACTCCATGTAGCCTGATAACCTCATCGAGGTACAGCTCTGTTATTTACATAATGGAGTAATCAATCTTGAAAGGCACGAAGTGAGCACACTTCGTCTGTCTATCTACTATAACCTAAACAGAATCATACCCTCGGGGAGATCTCGACAAACTAGTAATAAAATCCATGGAAATACTATCCCATTTCCAACTTGGAATCTCAAAAGGCATCAACTTGCCACCCGGACAGCCACAATCTTCTTCCCCTTGAGAAGCTTCTCTTCATGATCCATGATGATCTTATTCTTCTAGCTAATGGTCTCAATTTGGATAATTAAGATTGTCTTCAGTTGGCTAACTTCCCTCCTCATCTGATCTAGCAAGGGTGTTGACTCGCACTGTAGGGAAGCAGCTTGCTGTAAGGAGGCAATGACATCAGCTTGTCTCCTTGGCTATATCCCCTTTCTCAGTTCTATTATGGGGTACTGCAAATCAGGATCATCCTTCTGATGCAGCCTAATAAGTGCAATCCAAGAAGACTCTAACACTTCCAAACTACTAGCGAGTCGCTACGCCCAACCGATATATCCATTAACATAAATTCTTCTACCAAGGATTCCACTGAAAGTCTAAAGATTTGTGCGGCCTTTCTACTCAGGCGATCGGCTACCACATTAGCTTTGCCTGTATTATACAAAATATCAACATCATAGTCCGCGACATATTCTAACCATCTACGCTGTCGCAGGTTGAACTCCTTTTGAGTGAAAACGTACTTCAAACCCTTATGGTTTGTATAGATCTTGCACAATGTGCCATACAAAAGATGCCTCCACAGCCTCAAAGCATAAATCACAGCCGCAAATTCCAAATCATGCGTAGGGTAGTTTCTTTCGTGAATGTTTAACTGTCTCGACCCATACGCAATTACCTTACCTTCTTTCATCAAGAGACATCCCAGCACAACATGTGATGCATCCACATAAATGACATACTCTACTCCTTCGGTAGGCAAAGACAAAACTGGAGCAGTGCATAATCTCTGTTTCAATTCCCGAAAAGCTCGTTCGCACTTATCGCTCCAGATAAACGCTGCGTCTTTCTGCGTAAGCTTAGTCAGCGGTACAGACAACCTAGAGAATCCTTCCATAAATTTTCTATATTAGCCTGCCAAACCTAGGAAGCTTCTTATCTCTTTGGGTATGATAGGTCTTTTACAATCAATAACAGTGGCCATCTTCTCGGGGTCAACTGAAATCCCATCCTTATTCACAACTTAACCCAAAAGGGAAACCTGAGGTATCCAAAACTCGCACTTACTTAACTTGGCATACAACTTATGCTCTCTCAAGGCAGATAGGACTAAACGCAAGTGCTGGGCATGTTCCTCAGTACTCCAAGAATAAATCAAGACATCATTAACAAAAACAACCATAAACTGATCCAGGAAATCCTTAAACACTCGATTCATCATGTCCATAAAGGAAGAGGGTACATTCATCAATCCAAAGGACATTACCAAGAACTCAAAAAGCCCGTACCCAGAAAGGAAAGCAGTCCACGGAACATCCCACTCGCGGATTCGCAACTGATGGTAGCCCGAACGAAGATCAATCTTCGAAATCAATGTAATACCACGCAACTGATCAAACAAATCATCTATCCGTTGTAAGGCATACCTGTTCTTGATTGTTATCTTGTTTAATTCTCGATAATCGATGCACAGCCTTAAATACCCATCCTTTTTCTTACAAACAAAATGGGAGCACCCCAAGGCAAAGAACTTGGCTGAATGAAACCATACTGCAATAACTCATCTAGCTGGGTATGCAACTCTTCCAGCTCTCTAGGGCCCATACGGTACGGTTCCTTAGCAATGGGGTGAGTACCGACTCATTATCTATAACAAACTCTACATCCCACTAAGGTGGAAGACCCGGAAGACAATCAGGGAAAACATCTGGAAACTCGTGCACCACCGGAACCTCCGCGACACGCGGCAAACCAGTAACAGTTCTCAAAATAGAAACCAAGTAAGCAAAATAACCAGAATCTAAAAGCTTCCAACCACATACCGCAGAAATAATCGTGGAATCCTGGAGCGGAAAACCATAAACACTCCTGGGGTGACCGTCGTACATCTTGAAGTCCAAGCGCTTAACCTTGCACTAAATTACTGCATCATATCTGGACAACCAGTCCATGCCCAATATGACATCAAAGTCCTTCAAGACTATCACCTTCAAATCAGCAACATCTAGGAAATTGCCCAAAAGAATCGGACAACTCAGGATACCGTGGTCCGACACCACCGATTCACTAGAGGGAAACTTAAATCAAATCGAATCGCCAATTTGATCAAGAATCAAATGATTGTGCTCCATAAAGGTCCTAGCCACAAACGTATGGGTAGCATCAGAATCAAAAAGAACGCACACCCGACAGTTCTTTACCTTAAACATCCCAATAAAATCACATACATAACTAATCGAGCAACATTGAAACTACAAATATGAGCGACAAAGACACCAAACTAGGTTAGGATCTAACCTGAGATCACCTAGGTGGATGTCTGCGCTTCCTCCAAGGTCACCACGTTCAGCTTGTACTTCCCTTTGTCCAAAAGCTGCGGTGGCGACAAGGCCTGAAGTGGAACTGGCCGCAGCATGGTTTGAGACTGCGGGCACTTTGACTTGAAATGCCCCTTCTGTCCGCACTAAAAGTAGACCTTATCCTTATAACAACAAATGATATCATCATGCCCCTTCTGCCTACACAAAGCACAAACAAGTTCTCCTTTGGGAACGCTCTGAATGGCATGCACCTTTTGCTTCTGAGCTCCCAATCTCTTGAAACATTTCTCAAACAGGTGGCCTGACCGGCCATAGAAACTACATACTTCCCTGCTTCTCTTCGGTTAAACATAACCAGATTCCTTAGAGTTGTTACCCTCATCAGACTTTCTCTTTTCTTTCCTCATCTTCTGGCCTCGATTCTTTGCATTGTCGATTGCTTTGACCGTTAAGGCGGCTTCTACAAATTCAGCAAAACTTCCAGACCCATAAGCACTGGCCAGCAGCTGGATGTTATTTTGAAGACCACCTAGAAAGCACTTAAATCTATTAGATTCTGATGACACCAGATCCGGAGAAAACCGGCTCAACTTACTAAACTAAGTCCAGGGAAAAACGTCGAGTACACTTGACGGCACGTTGAGTGTATTCAACGCACTCGATGCCGTATGGAGTGCATTCAATGCAATTGATGCCAAGCAGCTAACTCAACGATTCTGCCTTCACTCAACGCCACGTGGAGTTCACTAACGCCGCGTCGAGTTCACTCAACGCCGCGTCGACTTCACTACACGCCGCGTCGACTTCACTCAATGTTTTGTTGAGTTCATTCAGCACGCTCAATGCTTTTTACTGAGCCCCTCAGACCACTCAATGCTGCGTTGAGTGTATTCAGTACACTTAATTATTTTTACTTAGCCCCTCAGACCACTAAACACTACATTGAGTGTATTCAACATACTCAATACTTTTTACTTAGCCCCTCAGACCACTCAACGATGCGTTGAGTGTATTCAACACACTCAGTGCTTTTACTTAGCCCCTCAGACCACTCAATGCTGCATTGAGTGTATTCAGCACCCCTCAGACCACTCAATGATTTTTACTTTGCCTCTCGGACCACTCAACACCAAGCCTTCTACAATAATCCTGACTTAGACTAATCGCTAAATAAATCGAATCAAGACAGATTACCTGACAGCCCAACACTCGATGGATTTTGCCTAGACTAACAGTCAAATAAGACAAATTTACTTAGATTATTTGGTAAAAATCTTTCTAATACTAACAATCAAATACGACAAATGGTCCTTGGCCTGAAATTTAGCATTAAGCAACAGGCCTATATGGCCAAACCCTACCTAATTTCTATGCAGGGAAGGAAACAAGATAACAGGAAGCAAAGGGTAAGTAAGGGGGGAAAACCGCCACTTGCCTCAAATCTCACCAAACTCTGGCAACACCAGCACTCCTCCTCATGGATCGAGCTGTAGAAACACCTAAGCAGCAATACCTGAAATTTTTCGAGAGGAGGGAAGGTCAAAACTGCATACCTTAATTTCTAAAAAACCATAAAACGGGAAAAACTCATCGTAGAAACGTAGATCTTGGAGAGAGCTAACCGGATCTACCCTCCGTCGACGATTTCAAGCACCATCACTCCTATAAGTGGTTGCTGAAAGCCTTGCAAAACCCGTCGCCCTCTTTCTTCCGCACTCTCAGTCTGATAGCTTGGGGAAGAAGATAATGAATAGTAATCGGTCTAAAAAATACATATAATATATTATAATATTATATACATATAATATAACATATAGCATATTATCTTCTAGACAAATATAATAAAATATACACATGATATAATATAATATCATATTAAAATATTGAATTATATAATATCATATAATTATTAATATGGAAATATTCAAATATCATAAAAACTCAAATCCCCTCAGAGTTCTACAAAATTCGCACCGAAATTAAATATCGATGCTACGAATCCAACGGCGAAGTCGAATTTAAGATTAGACAAACTAAACTTAGGTAAAAACTCCCCCAAAGCCCAAAATACCAAATAGCCCAAAAAGGCTCCACCGAGTTCCAAAACAAACTCGGCTCGCAAGGGAAATCTCAAAACCGCCCGAGAAATTAGCCAGCTAATATTCTAAGCCAAAACCTTGGATACCAAATGAGCAAAAGCCACGCTCCAGCAACGGTGCCCGTCAACTACGCGTCAATGTAACGCCTTGAAGTCAAAAATACGCCACTAGAGGAATTAAAATAAACATCGAAAAATCAGGGGCATTATAGCCACCGTTTGAGATTCGGAACTTAGATTCGTGAGGCAAGTTTGGATCTACGGAGGCAAAGACAAAGCGGTCGTTTCCGTCCGACTAGATTCTCTCCCATGGCACCGAAGCGGACTTCTAGGGTAACGATCCTCTTTCTTGGACCTGTGAAGTCCTTTTTTGCATAAGAGGGTAGATACTCCACGAACAAGTGGAAGTGGTTCCCCTGACTTGAAGATCCATGTATCCGCCTTAGTTTTGCATTTAGATCCAGAAACAAAGTACGAAATGGGCATGTTGTTTGAAGACCATCCAGACAGGTTGGTCTGGATTGGTGATGTTTGTATGCTTTGTATACCGGAGAAGACTCTGTGGTTATCGCGAAGTTTTCAGAGTCGCGGAGTGTGCAAATGGCTATGTTGACAGTATTGGATGTAGACTCCAGGGAAACACCCGATTTTGGGGGAAGAATCAATAGTCTTTCCCCCTACCATGCGGTGGTAGTGCTTCCGCCGGAGATAGCTCTCAGCGAGCATTGTATTGTTTGTTGAGGCATGTCTCTTGGAAACCTTGTGGTTGTATGCTATATCATATCTTTGGGAGAACTATGGGCTATCCTGTGAGGCCTGTCTTATGAGATCTCGGTGCCGTGGAGGCCTTTCTCTCAAAGACCTGGGGCTAATTTGTGGAGCGTGAGCTTAATTTGCTCAGCTCTGGTAGACAGGAATGCTAGCCTTGGATCATAACGTGGTTATGGATCATACGAAAAAAGGAAAGGGGATCCTGACTAGAGTAAGGCCTGTTAGTCGGATGATTTGAGCACGGGATGTGACTGAACTGTACCCTCCCCTATGTCATTCGACCTGGAGTGAATCAAAGATTATTCAACTGCCATCGGTCATATCCATAGGGGTGTTGTCTCTATCTTTGCCCCTGTAAGACTGAAAGTTCAAATGTTATTGACCATCACAGAGAATGGTGGTGTGACCCTTGAGGTCCTGTGCACCAAAAATGTGCCCTGAGAGTACGGGGTTTTGGGCATTTGTGCCAATGCCTGTGGTGAATGGTGCTTAGGTTGCACGTTCTGATTGCCATGTCATGTTTATACTAATGCATACAGGGAAGGAGCACCGCCACTCCGAGTGAGGGGTGGGGTCATTATAATTTAGTCAGCTAATGCTGACTGTTGTTGTTGTTTACCACCATATGGTTGAATGTTTCATGCAGGTGCTGCTGAGCCAGGTGAGAAATATCAATCTGGAGCCCCGGATTGCTAAGCTGGCTCTTGATGTCCAAAGAGAATTATCCATTTACTTTATTGTTCATGTGTGGCCGTCCTACATGACAATGTATGGAAGACATTTATATTTGAGAAAAAACAATGTAAGGCCTTAAGGCCAAGAATGTTTTGAGTATTTGGTTATTCATTCCTGTTTTATGTTAGTGGACATTCATATGGTTAGGTTCTAATTAAAATCCTTAAATTAACTTCCGATAGAATGCACTCTATGTTAGGATACGCAATATTGGATTATGGTTTCAATTAGTAACTCCTTTGACTGTCCTTAGTATATGGCGTCGGGCACCGGGCGGACCTTCTTTTATACGCTATGTGATGGATGGGGGTGTTACAAAGCTGGTATCAAACTATAGTGTCGGTCTTCCTTATTTGAATTCATGTGTGAATTCTTCTAAGGGGTGGTGATCACATGTACATGTGTTACCGTTATGATATAAAAGGACCTATGAATGTCCACTTTGAAATGAAAATACACATATTTGAGGAACCTACATGTTCCTTTGATTGCTTTTTGGCAATTGTTTGTCACCAAATTGAGTGTATCACGATTATAGGTGATGAAGAATGGTGCGGAGCAATCATAACGTCAGCACTCTACGGAGAGTAGTGCGCCCAATGACGCGCATGTGACCCCTCCTCAACTGAAACCATCTAAATGGTAGCTGAAACCGTGTTTGCAATGATCAACGCCCAACCAGGGAAGCAGGTTCAGCCTCCTATTCCCGGATTAGGTCATGGACCGCTTGGCGTAGCGGAACCTTTGGTGGCAGATCAAGTAGCGGCAGATCCCGTAGTGTAGAGGAGAGTAGCTGAAAAATAGCTAAAGCTTGTGATGAGCTTTATTCCACCAATGTTTTTGGGGACTAAGACCCCAACGCAAGCTGAGGACTAGCTTTCTAGGGTGAAGAGATTCATATCCGAAATTGAGACTGAGAAGTGGCAGATGGTCACAATAGCCATATTCCTTCTGTATAGCGAAGCAAGGTTATGGTGCGATGAGTTAGATCTGCATCACTTTACTGGGAGGCAACTCTCTGATATCTCGATGGAGGAGTTCTTGAGAAGATTTCTGGCACTGTTCATCCTATCAGTGCAGAAAATAGCAATGGAGAATAAGTTTCAGAGACTGATGAGTGTTAAAACTCGCGGCACCCCACGAGTTTTATTTAGTAGGGCGGTTTATATATTTTATTTTGGAAGGATGGGGCGCGCGGATTTATTAATTATAAAAAGTTGAAACCGAGTTTTAATGAAAGGAGGCAAGTGCACTTATCGTGTACAGTACATGATATTCCAGTTTGGAATATCGAAGTCGTATTGTTCTCGGGGTTGGGTTTATTATTTCTACTCTTCCCTGGAGGGGACTTTTATTTTACCGAAAATATATCTTGTCGTGATATTATTTATATATATATAAAAATAGAAAGTGAAAGAATTTAAAATGTAGCCGATGAATAACTTGGCGCAACTGTATCTAAAAAAATTTGAACCAAAATAAACTCTTAATAAAATGAGATCCTAAATTTCAAATTAATTAAGGCAGAAAATTGGCCGTGGAGGTTCCACTAAAATGAGCTCAACTATCTCTAGGACTATCGCTCACGTTAACATTAAGACTATTCGACCGGGCTCTCGTCCGACGAAGGATTCCTCTTAATGCCCACATTACGCTAAGAACCCCGCTATTGGGTGGGGAACCCAATCCGGTAGAGTTTGCATGCCTCCTCTCTCGAGGGTTAGTGCAGAACTCCATTTACCGAGGGGTGATCGGTCCATACGCATGACCTCTCAACTAGCTAGCATATGGACTATGGATATAGAGCGCACACATCAATTATGTGGTTCTACGCTTTGTAAATCCTGGGTAAACCTTAAGTAATTTAATTAATTAGAAAAACAAGACCTTTAATTATTTAAAGCTATTGTATCTGTCCCAATGCTCTTCGATACTGAGGTCTAAGAGCTGTTGGCCACTCATCGGAATGGGGACGGCTTGCGGGAAAAAATGATAAAATGAAAACGGTAAAAATAAAGCAGTAAAGAAAGCAGTAAATTACGAGCCCTACTCAAAAGAGTAGGAGGGAAATGAAAGCAGTAAAAGACAAGTCCTACTAAAACGAGTAGGACTGAAAATGAAAGCGATTCCTACTCAAACGAGTAGGTGAAAATAAATGCACACATGCACGCACTCTATAGAAATGAAAACGCACACACTCTACAGAAATTAAATCACACGCACACACTCGACATAAAGTAAAGCACACACATGCACTCTACTTGAAATGAAATACTCACACACTCTACAAAAAGAAAAACACACCCACGCACTCTACTGAAAATGAAACACACTCACTCACTCTACATGAATAAAAACACACACCCACACAACCTAAATTAAAACGCACGCACACACTCTACTTGAAATAAAAACGCACACACTCACTCTACAAAAATATTACCATATACATGCACTCTACAGGAATGAAAGAAAGCGATAAAAACTAACTCATACATGCTCGCACACATACAAAAAAGATGAAAAACAAAGTTACTGAAAAATTAAAACAACTACATTTCTACTATTAGAATACGGTAGAAATGCATAAAACGCAGAAATTAAAATTAACGGAGCAAAATGTTTTGCAAATAACCGCAAAATGAAAGTGGTCGAAAAATTAAAACAAATACATATTCAATCCTATAACTCCGTAAAAGTGGTTAAAAAGTGAAAATAAAGTAAATAGAACGAAAAGTTTTACGGCCTAAACAAAAAATCTAAGTTAGAAAAAAATGAAAACCACTCTGAAAACGCTTCTACAAATTTATAGAAATGCATAAAAGGCTATAAAATAGGCATAAATACCAAAGAGCTAAGTAAAATGAAGGAAGAAAAACACAAATTTACTAAACTATACTCATACACACACAAACCCATAGAAAAATAAAACAAGAAAAACAAAAAAAAATAAGATTGCATAAGGAGAGTTGCTTAGATTCATTCCAAAACCATATAAAGAGAAGAAAAACACATTTTATTAAGTAAAAACACGGGTTACAAAAGAACTAAAATAAAATCTAAAGAGAGGGGGAGAAATATCCTTTACATAGCATAGGAACTCATCTAAGCAGCATAGCACCTTAGCAAAGTGGTTCAAGGAAAAGAACAGCAGCTCTTACAGAAACCAACTATTTATAGGAAACAATTTCACAGTACACGCCCTCGGTCACGGGCATGTAAGGGGGCATGTAACTACTGTACATGAGGTGATCCATTGACTTGGCGGCTAGTTTGAATTCGGGGCAGTCCACGTGGAAGTCACGCCCGTGTCTCTGTCGATACGGGTGTGTCGGAGGGCGTGTCCAGCAGTGGATCTGGGGACGGGTTGTGTCAAAAAGTCGTCGCGCTGTCTTGTCGGTCTAGGTGGAGGAATCACGCCCTTGTCACATCTTGACACGGGCGTGTCAGGTCGGATCGACGAACGTCGAGCGGAAAATCATCGAGCTGGCGTGACACGGGCTTGGGCATGGCCATGTCACATTTGACACGAGCGTGTTACTGGGCGTGTCCAGCAATTCTTTGACTTTGGCTGATTTCTGTTTGAATCCAAGTCACACGCCCAGGTCACGGGCATGACCGATAAGTACACGGGCGTGTACTTGCAATTTTGGCAGATTTTTGAAAATTTCAGGAAATCAAAATAAAGCTAAGTTAGAACAATTTTTACAAAAAGGCAACATTTTATTATGAAAATTAACTAAAAATAACGAAAAAAAATAAAATTGACTTAATTAATGTACATAAAAATACGAATATTTACAACTCATCAGAGACTGACTCAGGGTGAGAGTAGCGTGGACAACTACCTACATGAGTTCACGAAATTGGGACGTTATGTTGGCTCCACTTTTACTGATGAGGAGCGCAAGACCAACCATTCCTACGAAGGACTCCGTGATGATCTGAGGTTGCTACTTTTAAGTCCTATGATGCAGGGCTTTATAGTCTTGATCAATACAGCCAGATCTCTAAAGAAGCATATGAAGAGAGTTCAGGGTAAGAAGGACTCGGCGGTGAAGAGGTCAGAATTTAAAGTTCCAAGTTCGTCTCAGTCTGTCCATTGAAAGTTGTATAAGAAGCCCAAAAATTCTAGACCGACTACATCATCAGTTACTACTGGAGCATTGTCTGGGCGAGGAGGCCCAATTATTTGTTATAACTCTGGCAAATCAGGACATATAGCCCGCGAATGTTGGAGTAACAAATCGGAGAAGAAGGCACGAGCATCTTATGCTGAAAAATGGAAGGGGGTGGATTCAACTGCATCTCATCAAGCTCCAGCCCAACCGAGGGTCTACAACCTTCGCCAGCAGGAGGCCATCAAGCAAGGCGATGTGGTGATAGGTATGTGTTAGAGTTTAGTCATAATACTTTGCATACCTTACGCCTTATACTTTGGTCGTATAACTGTTGTATTTTTGGCTTTGTCGTGGTTATGGACTATCCGTCTCAAGCACTCTTTGATACGAAGCTTCACACTCCGTTTTATCCAAGGACTTCGTATTTTGTATCAGAGTGCCTACTTTAGTGGAAAAGGATAGGTTGGATGTGCTGCTACCTAACGGTTGTTCGATGCGCGTAGATAGAGTTTGTTGCGTTAAACTGTTGATAAGAAGTCAAGCTTTTGACTTGGAAGCGTCACTACTACCGATAGTAGAGTATGACATGATCTTTGGCATGGATTGGCTCTCGGAGCAATCTGCGTTCATCGATTGAAGTTTGAAGACTGTTAAACTGGGGCTGAATACTAGCCAAGTAACTACTTTCTCTGGTATGAAGAATTTGTGCAAGACGATGATGTCTGCTATCCAAGTAGTTAAAGCAGTTCATGAGGGTGCTGAGTTGTTCTCCACTCTTTTAAAGGCAAAGAAACCTAAGACTGGCTTGGTCAGAAAACATTACTGGATAATGCGGTCCCCACTATGAAAACTTCTTGCGCATGAACATGCAAAAAAATTGGACGGAGCGAGGATGATCGCTATAAGGCAGTTACAATCGACAATGATGGGGGGGGGGGTGAGGATCATGGTGATACCAAAAATGAATGGGGTCATCAAAAATGTCATGCTGTCGATGACGACCTCAGTCAACACGCTGATGTTGGTATTAGGTTAGGATCTGAATGATCTAGTGCTTGCCGACGTCACAAATTTGTCGATGTTTTCCCTGAAAATCTCTCTAGAGCACCACCTCAGAGAGAGATCGATTTCACCATCGAGTTTGTGCCAGGTCCTAAACCTATGTTGCGGTCTCCATAGAGCTTAGCACCGAGAGAGATTGCGGAATTGAAGGATCATCTTCAAGAATTGAGAGTATGCTTTTGTGCATCCAAGTTCTTCACCTTGGAGCACCTGGTCCTCTTTGTGAAGAAGAAGGATGGAAGTCTGTGGCTATGCATCGATTATCGAGAAATCAATAAGCTAATAGAGAAGAACAAGTGCCTGATTCTGAGGATCGATGATCTATTTGACCAGCTTGTTGGGTCGACTGTGTATTCGAAGCTGGATCTGAAGTCTGGATATTATCATCTAAGAATCAGGGAAAACGTTATTCCCAAGACATTATTCAGTACTCGATACTAGTATTACGAATTCAAAGTCATGCCTTTTGGGCTGACGAATATGCCATTTGTGTTTATGTAATTGATGAACTGGACGTTCAGGGAGTATTTAGATTGGTTCGTGATAGTCTTTATTGACGATATCTCGGTGTACTCCCAGTCCAAGTTTGAGTATGCAAAGTATCTACATATTGTTCTATGGACCCAATGAAGTAGTCAATTGTATGCCAAGTTCTCGAAATGTTAGTTTTGGCTTTCTTTGATAGCATTCCTTGGTCATATTGTTAGTGGAGAGGGAATTGCATTGGATCCGGCGAAGATTGTTGCGATATGGGAGTGGCTTATGTTGTCTTTATGGCGGAAGTCTGGAGTTTTATGGGACATGCTGGCTACTACAAGCACTACATGGAGAACTTCTCGGAGATAGCATTACCCCTCATGACCCTAACAAGAAAGGATCAGAAGTTTGTGTGGTCATCAGCGTGCACGCAAGCTTTCAAAGAACTGAAAAGTTGTTTGACCATGATGCCTATTCTATGCTCGTCATGTGTGGCAGAGGGTTTTGAAATCTATAGTGATGCTTCAGGAAGCAGCTTAGACTATGTGTTACTACATGGAAAAGTTGTAGTGTATGGCTCGCGCTAGTTGAAGGTGCATAAGAGGAACTATCTGGTCCATGATTTTACGTTGGCGGCCATGATATTTGATTGATAATTTTCGCATCAAGTCCGAAAACTTAATGCGGTTAAAAATCCAAAAATAGGTGTGGATTCACGCGGCGCCCCGGGCAGTTTTATTTAAGTAGAAAAGCGGATTGTGATTTTTATTTAAGAAAACGGGGCGCGCGTATTTATTTATTTGGATATAAAAAGATGTGATCGAGTTTTAACGAAAGGAGGCAAGTGCACCTATCGTGAGTAGTACAGGATATTCTGGGTGGAATATCGAGGTCGTATTGTTCTCAGGGTAAGTTCGATTATTTCTACTCTTTCCTAGAGGGGACAATTATTTTACCGATAATTATCTTGCGGGATATTTATATATAATAAAAAGGCAGAAAATGGCAGAAAAAAATGAAAGCATAAAAGGAAAGCATAAAGGTGGAGCCGATGAAGAGCTTAGCGCGACCGCATCGAATAGAATTTGAACTAAAATAAATTTTTAATAAAAAGAGATCCTAAATTTCAAATTAATTAAGGCGGAGACTTGGCCGTGGAGATTCCACAGGAATGAGCTCACCTAGATATAGGGCTATCGCTCACCTGAACGACCGCAATTAGTCCGACGAAGGATTCCTCTTAACGCCCGCAATATGCTAAGAACCCCGCTATTGGGTGGGGAACCCAATCCGGTAGAGTTGGCGCGCCTCCTCTCTCGAGGGTTAGTGCGGAACTCTCTTTACCAAGGGGTGATCGGTCCATATGCACGACCTCTCAGCTAGCTAGCATATGGACTACGAAAATAGGGCCCACACATCGATTATGTGGTCCTACGCGTTGTAAACCCTAGGCAAACTTTAAGTACTTTAATTAAATAGAAACATAAGACCTTTAATTATTTAAAGGAATTTTTTCTATCCCAATGCTCTTCGATACTGAGGGCTAAAAACAATTAGCCACTCCTCGGAATGGGGACGACAGCGGTGAAAGCAGTAAATGAAAGCGATAAAGAAAGCAGGAAAGTGAAAGCAAGAAAATGAAAGCAGGAAAGAAAGCAGTAAATTTCAGGTCCTACTCAAATGAGTAGGAATGAAATGAAAGCGGTAAAATGCGAGTCTCGGCACAAATGCGTGGGCGGGAGAAATGAAAGCGAGTTCTACTCAAACGAGTAGGACAAAATAAATGCAACACACGCACACTCTCGACAGAAAGTAAAACTCACGCACACACTCGACATAATTGAAAACACAACTCACTCTACTGAATTCAAAACACACACACACTGCAGAAAATTAAAACACACTCACTGGACATGAAAGTAAAATACGCACACACACACTCTACTGAATGAAATAAAAATAATGTGCCATTTAATTCTTAACGAGTAGGCGGAACTAAATGCGCACACACACATGAGCGAAAAAATTAAGAAAAACTAAGTTGACGAAAAATTAAAATAACATCATTTCTACCGCTAAAATGCGGTAGAAATGCATAAAACGCTGAAATAAAAATAAACCGGGCAAAAAGGTTTGCAAATAAACGCCAAATGAAAATGCCCGAAAAATTAAAACAAATACATTTCTACCGCAAGAATGAGGTAGAAATGCGTAAAAAGAGAACGAAAAATTTAAAATAGCAAAAGTTTTAAATGAAAATGCAAGTGCACGAAAAATTAAAACAACTATATTATCATTCCTATAACTCCGTAAAAACGATTAAAAAGTGAAAATAGAGCTAAAAGATCGAAAATGTTTTACAACCTAAAAAGAAAAATCTAAGTTAAAAGAAATAAAAATCACTTTGAAATCAGTTTTACAGATTTATAACAATGAAATAGAAAGCTATAAAAATTTAATCTAAACAAAACTAAGTAAAATAACAAAAACATAAAGATAAAAGTTATACTCATACACTCACACACCCATAAAAAAGGAACGAAAAAAACTAAGTTAAAACAAATGTAAATAAGATTGCATAAGAGAAGAGTCGCATAGATCCATTCCAAATCCACAATAAGAGAAGAAAAAGAACACATTTTATTAAATAAAAAGACGAGTTACAAAGACACGAAAATAAAAGCTAAGGAGAGGGGGACAAATATCCCTTACATGAACTTTGGAAGAATCCAGGCAGCATTTCCCCTATACAAAATGGATCCAAAAGGGGAACAGGATTACATACAGAACACTTGTATTTATAGACAAAACATTACATGGGACACGCCCTCTGACACGGGCGTGTCAGGCGGCGTGTCAGCACTATTCCTGATGACGGCCGGCGATTGGACGGGAAAGTGGACTTCGGGGTGGACACGTGTCGGTCCCGCAGCGGTCATGCCCCAGGTCACGGGCGTGACGCTGGGCATGTCAAGAAGGTGGATCTGGGAGCGGTTCGCGCCGAAAGTTGTCTCGCGGGTCTTGTCGGCCAGGTGGAGAAGTCATGCCCCAGGTCACGACGTGGCTTTGGGCGTGTCGGAGGTTCGACGATCGTCGAGCAGAAAGTCGTCGAGCGACAAAATCGTCGAGTGCAGGATCGTCGAGCGGAACATTTCGTCGAGCTTGATCGAGCGGTCACGCCCTAGATCACAGGCATGACGGTTGTTCGACGATCGTTGAGCCGAAATCGGCGAGCGCGAAAATCGTCGAGCGGAAAACGTCGAGCGTTGGACACGGGTCATGTCACGGGCATGTGAGCGGGCGTGTCAAGCAATTTCATCAAAATTTGTTCATTTCTCGGGAATTTGAGCTGTCACGCCCTGGTCACGGGCGTGACCAAAATTACACGGGCTTATACTGCCCAATTTGGGCAGATTTTGGAATTTTTCTGAAAAATAAAATAAAAACAATTAGTATAATATTGACAATAAAAAGAGCAATTTATTGAATAAAAACAAGTAAAAATAAAGGTAATAGACAATAATGACTAAATTTATGTACATAAAAATGCGTATATTTACAATTCATCAAATACCCCCATACTTAAGCTTTTGCTATTCTATAGCAAAAGTTTGAGGTGAACTTATAGGGAATAGGAAAAACTCTAAGTTTAGCTACCGCTTAATCAATTATAAGATAGATCTAAATAAATATACGGGGTGTAAGAGTTAAGTCCTAAAATTATGTAGATGATTTAAATAGAGCAAAAGTTTTGGCCAAAAGTCTTCTTGATGTAATCAAATAGAAAGTAATAATTGTAATGGTTAGATTAACGAAAATAGTTTGGAATTATATGAACTCTAGCTTATATGAGTGTTACTGGAAATAATATAATGTACTAATTATGCTCTCAAATAGATTTTTGGATTAATTCTATAATCGTGAAATTGGCTAAGGGTGTTGATGTTGGTTTATGAAGAGGGTTTGGATTTTGAGGTGAGGTAATTTTTTCTCAAACCTCCATTTTTTTTCGATTATTAGGAAAATGAAATCTTATTTTCCTAATATCATTTTTGTTTTTCAACTTCATAAGAATAAAATTAACCCAATGTATATGTGTAGGAGTAATGAAGTTTATCCTCTTATTCCATAACATATAATCTTTTTAAATTATTGGGTGCCTATGTTTACGGAACGAAATCTTATTCCCATTGACATAGGATCTTTTAAGGATAAAAATTTTATCATGCCAAGTAGGTCATGATAAGTAAGGGGAGAAAAGAAAACTAGATTTTTAATTCTAAAAATATTTGAGAGCAACCTTAATAAATTGTACGTTCCAATTTTTCAGAAAACTCAAAGTAAGTATAATTGAATTCTATAGTCGTTATTTCTTAACATAATACACATGCTCCTATTAATGAAAAATTAGAATTAGTGCCTAAAACGAGTTCGCTATCTTTAACAAAGCATAATAAATTCTTTAAAACTTAACCCCGGATATTTAAATTTTTCAATCAATAATTAATAAACGAATAGCAAACAGAGAATTAATAAAATTCACACATAAATAAACTCAAAATAAAATTTTTAGATAGCAAGAAAATTAAGAATTGAGATATTCGATTTATGCGTTACATAATTAACAAAATATTTTTGGGATTTTAGGGTTTTTATCATTTTTTGTATTTTTTGTGATTATGATTTTTTTGTTGAATTTTTAGAGTTATTATCTTTTTTTTTGGAATTTTTTGTTTTTCTAAATTTTTGATTTTTTTGTGTATTTTGATAAGTAATTTACAAGAATGAGGAGAGAAAGAAGTGTTATTTACAAAGGAGATAGTGGGGGAAAGAGATCAAAAATTTTTTTGTTTTTATTTTTAAATAATATACAAAGTAAAAACTCGAAGGCGGGCCCGCGAACAAACTCTTATTTGGGTGGTTGGTTCGATGAGTCGAACGCCGCGGGTATGCCACGAAGTGAGTTTTAATAAATAAGAAGGGGGGAGATTTTTTTACAGAAAATATTTACAAAGTAAAAAAAAATTTAATTTTTAATTTTTTGTGTTTTATGATTTTTGTTTTTGAGTTTTTTTTAATTATAAAAAAAATAAGGAAAACTTTTTAGATTTTAAGTTTTGCAAATTTTTTTTTGTATTTTTGATGAGTATAGGAAAACACCCCAAAACTTAAACACAACATTGTCACCAATGTTGCAGTCTAAGTATGCGGAATGATTAGTACACAAAATATAATATGTGCAAAAATAAAAAGAGAGGGTATGAACTTCCCTAAGACGAGTTCGGGGAGGCCCGAGTTGAAACCCTGCATTATTGTTAGAAGATGTACGAAAAATATAACAGAGACAAAAAAGAAAAGGAAAAAGATAAACTCGGCGAAAAGTGTGCGGGCGGTCGGGGGGCATGTGCGTGGGGGAGTCGAAGGTAGCTAAGGCCTTAGCTACGTGAGTGTGATGCAAATGCGCACCCCTAGCGAGCACAAGAATGGAAGCGCGTCGAAGCGAAATAAAACAAAATAAAACAAGTTAAAATAAAATAAATTAGACAAAATATATACACTTTTATTTTTTTGTGTGTTTTTCGGTATGTTTTTTATTTTTTAGTTGTTTTTAGGTAGGTTTTTTAGTTTTTTTGGTTTTGAGGGTTGTTTAGTTTTTAAGGTTTTTTTTGTTTTGTTAAGTTTTGAGTTTTAAGGTTTTTAATAGTTTTTTTTTGTTTTTTAAGATTTTGATTTTCAGGTTTTTTTAGTGTTTTTAAGTTTTTTTCATGTTTTGTTTTAGATTTTTTTTTGTTATTATTTTTTTTTTCAAATTTTTAGTTTTTTAGAGATTTTTCGATTTTTTAGTTTTATGGGTTTTTGAATTATTTTTTTTGTTTATAGGTTTTTCAAATTTTTTTTTAGTTTTATAATTTTGTAAGCTTTTTTTTAGTTATTTATATTATTATTATTATTTTTAATTATTATTAGTAATAAAATTTTTGTGGGCCCTTTTTGTAATTTTTAGTATATATATATATATATATAAATAGGTAAATTTAATAGATTTCCAGGGTTCAAAATAATGACACGAATATCCCCGACAATGATGCCAAAAACTTGACTGATATTTTTCGCATCAAGTCCGAAAACTTAATGCGGTTAAAACTCCAAAAATAGGTGAGGATTCACGTGGCGCCCCGACCCATTTTATTTAAGTAGAAAAGCGGATTGTGATTTTTATTTAATAAAACGGGGGGTGCGTATTTATTTATTTGGATATAAAAAGATGTGATCGAGTTTTAACGAAAGGAGGCAAGTGCACCTATCGTGAGTAGTATAGGATATTCCAGGGGGTGCGTATTTATTTAATAAAAACTTGATTGATATTTTTCGCATCAAGTTCTCGGGGTCGGTTCGATTATTTCTACTCTTCCCTAGAGGGGACTATTATTTTACCGATAATTATCTTGTTAGGATATTTATATATAATAAAAAGACAGAAAATGGCAGAAAGAAAATGAAAGCATAAAAGGAAAGCATAAAGATGGAGCCGATGAAGAGCTTAGCACGACCGCATCGAATAGAATTTGAAATAAAATAAACTTTTAATAAAAAGAGATCTAAATTTCAAATTAATGAAGGCGGAGACTTGGCCGTGGAGGTTCCATTAAATGAGCTCACCTAGCTATAGGGCTATCACTCACCTTAACGCTAAGACTATTCGACCGAACGTTAGTCCGACAAAGGATTCCTCTTAACGCCGGCATTACGCTAAGAATCCCGCTATTGGGTGGGGAACCCAATCCGGTAGAGTTGGCGCGCCTCCTCTCTCGAGGGTTAGTGCGGAACTCTCTTTGCCAAGGGATGATCGGTCCATATGCACGGCCTCTCGGCTAGCTAGCATATGGACTACGGAAATAGGGCCCACACATCGATTATGTGGTCCTACGCGTCGTAAACCCTAGGCAAACCTTAAGTACTTTAATTAAATAGAAAGATAAGACCTTTAATTATTTAAAGAAATTTTTCTATCTCAATGCTCTTCGATACTGAGGGCTAAGAACGATTAGCCACTCATCGGAATGGGGACGGCAGTGGTGAAAGCAGTAAATGAAAGCGATAAAGAAACAGGAAAGTGAAAGGAAGAAAATGAAAGCAGGAAAGAAAGCAGTAAATTACAGGTCCTACTCAAACGAGTAGGACTGAAATAAAAGCGATAAAATGCGAGTCCCGGCACAAATGCATGGGTGGGAGAAATGAAAGCAAGTCCTACTCAAACGAGTAGGACAAAATAAATACAACGCACGCACACTCTCGACAGAAAGTAAAACTCACACACACACTCAACATAATTGAAATCACAACTCACTCCACTGAATTGAAAACGCACACACACTGCAGAAAATTAAAACACACTCACTCGACATGAAAGTAAATTACGCACACACACACACTCTATTGAATGAAATAAAAACAATGCGCCATTTAACTCTTAACGAGTAGGCGGAAATAAATGCACACACACACATGAGCAAAAAAAATTAAGAAAAACTAAGTTGACGAAAAATTAAAATAACATCATTTCTACCGCTAGAATGCGTTAGAAATGCATAAAAAGCTGAAATAAAAATAAAGCGGGCAAAAAGGTTTGCAAATAAACGCAAAATGAAAATGCCCGAAAAATTAAAACAAATACATTTCTACCGCTATAATGTGGTAGAAATGTGTAAAAAGAGAACGAAAAATTTAAAAGAGAAAAAGTTTTAAAAGAAAATGCAAGTGCATAAAAAATTAAAACAACTATATTATCATTTCTATAACTCCGTAAAAGCAATTAAAAAGTGAAAATAAAGCTAAAAGATTGAAAAAGTTTTACAACCTAAAAAGAAAAATCTAAGTTAAAAGAAATAAAAATCACTTTGAAATCAGTTTTAAGGATTTATAACAATGAAATAAAAAGCTATAAAAACCTAATCTAAACGAAACTAAGTAAAATAACAAAAACATAAAGATTAAAGTTATACTCATACACTCACACACACATAAAAAAGGAACGAAAAAAACTAAGTTAAAACAAATATAAATAAGATTGCATAAGAGAAGAGTCACATAGATCCATTCCAAAGCCACAATAAGAGAAGAAAAAGAACACATTTTATTAAATAAAAAAACGAGTTACAAAGACATGAAAAAAAAGCTAAAGAGAGGGGGAGAAATATCCCTTACATAAACTTTGGAAGCATCCAGGCAGCATTTCCCCTATACAAAATGGATCCAAAAGGGCAACAGGATTTCATACAAAACACTGGTATTTATAGACAAAAAATTACATGGGACACGCCCTCTGACATGGCCGTGTCAGGGGGCGTGTCAGCACTATTCCTGATGGCGGCCAACAATTTGACGGGAAAGTGGACTTCAGGGTGGACACGTGTCGGTCCCGCAACGGTTACGCCCCAGGTCACGGGCGTGATGTTGGGCGTGTCAAGAAGGTGGATCTGGGCGCGGGTCACGCCGAAAGTCATCGTGCGGGTCTTGTCGGCCAGGTGGAGAAGTCACACCCCAGGTCACGGCATGACTTTGGGCGTGTCGGGGGTTCGACGATCGTCGAGCAGAAAGTCGTCGAGCGGCAAAATCGTCGAGTGGAGGATCGTTGAGCGGAACATTTCGTTGAGCTTGATGGAGCAGTCACGCCCTAGATCACGGGCGTGATGGGTGTTCGACAATCGTCGAGGGGAAATCGGCGAGCGCGAAAATCGTCGAGCGGAAATCGGCGAGCGCTGGACACGGGTCATGT
This sequence comes from Platanthera guangdongensis, assembly GCA_039583875.1. Lineage (NCBI taxonomy): Eukaryota > Viridiplantae > Streptophyta > Magnoliopsida > Asparagales > Orchidaceae > Platanthera > Platanthera guangdongensis. The sequence goes on from CM077150.1 coordinate 102,977,585, forward strand.
CACGGGCGTGTGACCGGGCATGTCAAGCAATTTCTTCAAAATTTGTTCATTTCTCGGGAATATGAGCTGTCACGCCCTGGTCACGGGCGTGACCAAAATTACACGGGCGTGTACTGCCCAATTTGGGCAGATTTTGGAATTTTTCTGAAAAATAAAATAAAATAAATTAGTATAATATTTACAATAAAAGGAGCAATCTATTGAATAAAAACAAGTAAAAATAAAGGTAATACACTATAACGACTAAATTTATGTACATAAAAATGTGTATATTTACAATTCATCAATATTCACGCTGAAGCTCTGGAGGCACTGCTTGTATGGCTTGAAGGTCGATATTTACACAGATCATAAAACGTTTGAAGTATCTGTTTGATCAGAATGACTTAAATATTCATAAACATAGGTGGATGGAGTTCCTTGGGGACTACACCTTCAAGATACATTATGTCCCTGACAAAGGTATTGCGGTTGCGGATGCGTTAAGTCGTAGAGCTCCCGCACATGCCAATTGGTTATTGATACATGATGAACGTCTCGTTTGAGATTTGGAGGCCTTAGAGATCTCTTGCGTTGATAGGACGTCAAGTACTTAAGCACGATTGAATTGGACAGAGGTACAGTATGACCTCGCCAACCGTGTTGGGCAGGCTTTTGATTTGGACAACAATAAGAAATGCTACATGGTTGAGTCTTTGGAAGGGTCAAATGCCCAGTTTATAGTTGATAATGGGCAATTGTGGAAGAACAGTCATTTACGCAACCCAAAGGTAGGTAATATACGAGAAGAATTAATGTACGAGGCTCATTATACCAAGTACTCGATTCACCCAGGGAGCACGAAGATGTATAAAGAGATGAAAAGCTGTTCTGGTGCCCAGGACTGAAGAAGTACAAGCACTATATATAGCAAAGTGTCAAACGTGCACCTTGTTGAAGGCCGAATGTCAGAAGCCTGGAGGATTCTTGAAATATTTGCCTATAGCAGAGTGCAAGTTCGATGATATATCCATGGATTTCGTGCATGGTTTGTTGAGATTACAAAAGGGAAATGACGTTATCTGGATGCTAATTGATCGTTTGACGAAAGTGTCGCACTTCATCCTAATTAGGAAGGACGATTTGGTGGAGAAACTGGCAAAATTGTATGTGGATAATATTGTATGACTGCACGGTGTGCCCCGTAGCATCATGAGCGACCGAGATGGGTGCTTCACATCTAATGATTGGTGGCTGGTACATCAACTGTTGGGTACCAAACTGAAGTACAGTACAACCTTTCATCCGTAAATGGATGGTCAGATCGAGAGTGTAAACAGGACGATAGAGGACTTGTTTCGTATGTACGCTCTAGATTTCGGGAAAAGTGGGAGGATCACTTGTATATGATCGAATTCGCTTACAATAATAGCTACCAGGCAAGCATTCAAATGGATTGATTCGAGACCCCATGTGGTAGAAAGTGTCATACTACATTGTCATTGTTGGTAGATGGGCAAATCAAAGTTGTATAAGCGGAAGGAAGTTGAGGATGCGACTTCTATTTCTCGGACAATCAGGGAGGGGTTGTTGATTGCACATGATAGACAGGCTAAATATTACAATGTCAAGCACAGAAATGTTGAGTTTGTCGCGGGCGATTGGGTTTAGCTAAAGATCAAACCGTTGGATGGCGTGTCAAGGATACGATGATTGAAAAAGTTAAGCCTGAGATACCTTGGGCCGTTTGAGGTGTTGGAGTGCATTGGTGAAACCACCTATCGATTGAAGCTTTCAATAGAGCTTAGTGGTCTGCATGACATATTCCACATATCTTTGTTGTGGAAGGCAGTGTAAGAGCCTATGCAAGTGGTTGCGGCGGATCAGGTGCCGATTGATGTTAGGTTGACAATGAAGGTCAAGCCCATTCATATTGAAGACTCAGAAGTCAAGCAATTTCGCAATAAATCTATCAGGATGGTCAATGTCCGTTAGGTCAATTGTGGATGAGAGGAGCTGTCGTGGGAGAGGGAACAAACCATGAAGGCCGAGTTCCCGAGTTTTTCGGTTGAGGTACACTTTCATAATATAAATACTCTTTCGTTTTCCAGGAATATGTAATTTCATGATGAAATTCTTTAAGTGGGGGAGATTTGTAACGCCCCAAACTTCTATAGACAGGAAAAGCAGTTACCGTACGACAGTAGGTTGATACCGCGGGGCGGTAGTGTTAGGCATCGAGAGCGTCGAGGCGTCAAGAGCTTTGAGTTGACACAACGCTTAGTTTACTGCGCGGCGGTAGGTTGTTATCACGTGGCATTATCAAATTAATTGGTCGATCTTTCGGGAAGTTAATGCCCAGTGGTAAGGATACTGCAGGCGATAGCTTGGTCAATTATTTTGGCGAAGCTCTCAGGTTTCTACTGCGAGGCGGTAATAGATGTCGCACGGCAGTAGCAGAAATAGTCGTGTCGTAGCCGTTGCTAGCTACCACGAAGCATTAGAATCCTATCACACGACGCTAGCGAAGATGTAATGGCATGACCAAACTTTGGCCTGTGGGTGGAGGGCTTAGGTGGCACGTGAAGTGAGGCATAGATTGACGGTACCGCGCGATGGTAGCTAGTTACCGCGCGGCAATAGCTCGATTTATAGTGTTGGTTTGGCCAGCATTACTTAATTATTTTGGAGTTTGAGAAACTTGGGCTGGACATTTAGAGGAGGAGAAGAAGCACCGGAGAAAGGAGATCTCGCCTCCATTTGAGATTCTGAACTGGGATTTGTGAGTCGAGTTCGGATATATGGAAATAACATTGAAGCGGTCATTATCGTCCGACTAGATTCTCTCCCATGGCGCTGAAGCAGACTTCTAGGGTAATGATCCTCTTCCTTCGACATGTGAAGTCCTTTTTGGGAGGGTAGTGACTCCACGAACACGTGGAAGTGGTTCCCACAACGGGTAGAACCATGTATCCCCGTTAGTTTTGTATTTAGATCCGGAATCAAAGTACGGAATAGGCATGTTGTGTGAAACCCATCCGACTGGTTGGTCTGGATTGGTGATGTTTGTATGCTTTTTATGCCGGAGAAGAATTTGTGTTTGTCGCGTATTTTTCAGAGTCGCGGGGTGTGCAGATGGCTGTGTTGAGAGTTATGGATGTAGACTCTAGGAAAACACCCAATTTTGGGGAAGAATCGATAGACTTTCCACTTACCCTGCGGTGGTAGCGCTACCGCCGGTGATATCTCCTAGTGCGCATTATATTGTTTGTTGAGGCCCGTTTCTTAGAAACCTTGTGGCCGTATGTTGTACCCTATTTCTGGGAAACCTATGGGCTATTCTATGAGGCCTATCTTGTGAGGCCTAGGGTTCGCGTGTTGGAGCTTATGTTACACGCTTCTTGGTTTGGTAATAACAAATCTCGTTTGTATTTGATCATTGGGTATTTATGATGTGCAGATATCACAGGTATAACTCTAATGGCAGTAGGGTGTTGATTCGGGTCGGAACAGATGAGCTCAGGAGATATCACCAGGTGATATTGGGTATCGCCAACGGGCGACAGTGGAATGAGCAGTTAACTCATTATCTCCACACGGCTGGCAGTTTTTGTCACTATCGCCCGACGACATCGATATTGCCAGGTGACAGTCCACGATTGACCATGACCAATCTGAGATGCAAAAATGAGGAATACGTGGGATACGTGGTAGTCTATAATAATATCTATAGATGGCAATACCCAGTGTCACCAGGCGATATCGCTAAAATATAAAAGCCATTCATTTTTTTGTGGAGATCATGAATTTTATTACCAGGAGAGTTCCTTCATGTTCATCCGATCCAGAGAGCTCAAGCATCCATAATTACTCCATACTCTCAAGGTGTCAATGCGGCAAAGATCGATGGCATGTACATGATATTCAAAGCAACCCTGGCAATGATTCGACGACATCTTCAGCGTGTCATTTAGAGGGAGTTTTTAATTCTGAAGTTTTCATTTTTTTTCATTCTTTATTCTTATTGTAATCGAGAGAGTAAATGGTCGCCTTGTGCATGACGTCTAAGTCCTTGTGTGGCTTAGGAGAGAATTCATCGCCTTCTGCATGGCTTCCAACTCCTTGTGTGGCTTAGGGAGAAATTACTGCATTTTGTGCAGTGTAATGCCCCGAAAATCATAATTGAGCTGGTCGTGTCCAATGGAATTTTTGGTGCCTCTATATGGGTACACGGCCTAGGACACGGGCGTGTACAAGGCCGTGTGGTTCTCTGTGTTGGTCGGCTGTGTCCAGAGAAGGACACGACAGGAAACACGGCAGCGTGACACGGGCATGTCAAATGACACGAGCGTGTGCATACCCATGTCACCACCCGTTTTCCCAAGGGTCTTGTCGGTTGGCGTGGCGGATACTGGTAACACGCTCCTAGGACATGGGTGTGTCGTACCCGACACTCGCGTGTCAGATTGAGACACGGGCGTGTCTTGACCTGTGTCCTTTTCTGTGCTCGACGATCATATCTGGATCGCAACACACGGCCTGGGACACGGCCATGTACGAGGCCATGTTCGGCCTAGGTCTGGGGATTTTTGGGCTGATCTGAGCCGTTCGTCTTCTTTAAAAAAGATCCAACGACCCAGATGTGTTCCTGCTATGTTAAGGTCGGGAATGGAGGTTGTATTCCTCATTTGATCTTTAACATTCTCTTTCTAAGAAATTTGAGAGTGGAGGAAGGAAAGGGAGGATTACGTCCGCCGGCGGAGCATCGGAGCACCGATTTTAGAACCGAGAGCGGATCCGCGGAGGAAATTCCATTGCGAAGCCTTCTATCCATAGATTTTTTCCATGGCGAAAAAGCATACTACAAGGGTAACGATTCTCTACTTGAGCAGGTGAAGCTCTCCTTCTTTTGCATAAGGAAACCCCCTCCCGCGAGTGTGCGGTGAGTGTTCGGTGTTCCTTGGGGTTGACGGGAATAGTACCCCTTGTGTTGCAGATATAGTCCGGAATCGAAGTACGGAAATAGGCATTGTGTGTGAAGCCTACCCGGAAATGTTGGTATGGATCGGTGATGTTGCATTTTGTATAGATTGCTGGAGAAGACTCCGTGCCTTGTGTTTTCGGGTTACCGTTGTCCACCATGAAGTCCAAATGCTTAACCTTGCATTGGATAAATGTATCATATCGGGACAACTAGTCCATTCCCAAGATCATATCAAAATCATTCAGGTCGATCACCTTCAAATCAGTAAAAGCTAGAAAGTCACCCAAAAGATCAGACATCCCAGGATACCAAGGTTTGACACCACCGATTCACCAGAGTGAAACTTGACATGAAAAGCATTGCCAACTTGATCAAGAGTGAAATGATTGTGCTCCACAAAGGTCCTAGCCACAAACTAGTGGGTAACACCAGAATTAAAAAGAACGCGTGCCCAACGATTCTTTACCTTAAACATCCCTATAAAATAACATACATAACTAACTGAGTAACAATAAAACTACAACTATAAGCTCAAAACGAACTAGGTTAGGATCTAACCTGAGATCACCTGGGTGGATATGTGTGCTTCCTCCATAGACACCACGTTCAACTTGCCCTTCCCTTTGTCCAATCAATGCGGCAGTGGCAAGGCTTGGAGTGGAACTAGCTACAGTGTGGGCTGAGGCTGCAGGCACTTTGAGTTGAAATGTCCTTTCTGTCCCAATGAAAGCAAACCTTGTCCTTATGCCAACAATGGTCAGTATCGTGCCCCTTCCATTTTCATAAAGTACAAACAAGTTCTCCTTTAGCAGTTCTCTGAATCACATGGACCCGCACTTGCTTCTAAGCTCCCAATCGCTTGAAACTTCTCTCAAACGGATGTCCTGACCGCCCGCAAAAACTACACACTTCTCTGCTTCTGCAACTTAAAGAAAAACTAGGCTCCTTAGAGTTCTTACCCTCATCGGACTTCCTTTTATCTTTCCTCATCTGTTGGCCTCGAGTATTCGCATTGTCGATTGCTTTGACCTTTAAGGTGGCTTCTATAACTTCAGCATAACTTCCAAACACATAAGCACAGGCCAGCTGATGGATGTCATTTCGAAGACCACCCAAAAATGCTTAACTCTATTAGCTTCAGAGGATACCAAGTCAGGGGCAACAAACATAACTTACTAAACTCGACCTCGTACTCACTCACCGTGAGTTGTATTTGCTTCAAGTGCATAAAATTGTTTATCAAACGGTCTTGCTCGACTGACGATAGAAAGTATCTCAGTAATAGCTCATTGAAGTCTTCCCATGAACATCCATCCTTCAAGTTCTACTTTTCTCTCAACCACCAAATCTTAGACAAACCCTTTAGATGGTAAGCAGCGGCCATCACTCTCTAGTTGGCAGAAACCCTTGAGTAAGAGAACATCTCCTTGATTGCGATGATCCAATCGTCCAGAGATATGAAATCATCTCTCCCATCATAGGTATGGGGTCCCAGTCACTGAAAATGCGATATAAAGTTCATCTCTGGTGGCAACAAAATTGGGGGCACCAAAGGAGCAGGAGGAACCAGAATAGCTTGACCCACAACAGGGTCCTACACTTTAAGTAGTTGTCCTGACAGAATATTCACAAGGCTTGGATCTGTGATTTTATCTCCCCCAGTTACCTAGATAGAGCCTTATTACTCTGTCGCAGTCCTTCTATAACGACCTCATTCTATGATTCAGATGACTCGTGAAAGAAATAGTGCCTAACCACCTAGAGGGGGGGGGGTGAATAGGTGAACTTTATCTTTTTAAATTTAAGGCAGAAACACTAAACAATTAAACCTGTATTTGCAATTTTCTATAGCAATTGAGCACAGCTAGCTCAACAATCATAAAAATAAACAAACACAGAGTACACACAGATTTTTATAGTGGTTCCCCAAGGTCTGGGTACATCCACTTTCCCCCTTCGCCTATCTAGTAGTGTACTAGATTTAGCCTAACTTCTTCACTACTCCTTAGATCCTCAGATCCTACAGCTCAGAACCCCAAACAGGTTCCTACACCTCAGAGTGTCCCCACTCCTACAACTCAGGCATAAAGCCCTACCACTCAGTCTTCAACAAGACCTACATTCAGGCTAAACAACTCTACCTCAGCCTTCAACAAGTCCTACACTCAAAGAATTGATTCTCCTACACTCAGGCTCAAATGCCCTACCTCAGCCTTTATAGATTTAGGCTTACAACTCAGATCTATACAAGATCCTACAGGAATTTGATAATACAAAGTAATTAACCACAACCCTGATAGAGAGAGATGAGTTGACTGGCTTCTTGATGAGTTCTTGGAAGAACTTGGCAGAGATCAACCTCCCTTAGCTTTTTTCAAAGCTTCTTGAATTAGAACTCAGTAGCTAAAGCCCGAAAGTGAAGCCGGCCCTTGAAGGCCTATGTTGGAAATGTTTACTGCTTTATTCATGTGTGACCGGCCTGCGTGCCGTGGTTTGTAAAACATGTAATTGGAAGTGAAACATTTTGTAAGGCCTTAAGGCCTATTTTTTGGTATTTTGTATAACATTCCTATTTTGTATTAGTGGACATTCCGTGCTTGAATGCTGGGTTCTTTATTGCAACTTTTATAAACTGCTTCCGCTAGAATGCTCTGTGTAGGACGTTGAGATTGGTTGGATGGTTTCCATAAGTAACCACCCGGTCTGTCTGTGGCATACGACGTCGGGCCCCGGCCGGACCTACTGCTATATGCTATGTGATGGATAGGGGGTGTTACAGAGTACATCTCTACAGGCAGTTGCTGTGCACAGTTACTTTGGATAAAGAATCAGTTTGAGGACTACAACATGAAGTTTGAAAAGATTCCATTATTTTGCGACTCTTCCACCGCAATAGCAATAGCCAACAACCCAGTCTCGCAAAGCCGGACAAAGCATATAGAGCTAAGGTATCATTTCATCTGGGAGCATGTGGAGCATGGGGACATAGACCTTCAATATGTCTTTACAGATAGGCAAATTACAGACATTTTTACGAAGCCGCTGGACGAGACCAAGTTCTCGTTCTTCAAAACAGAACTTGCGATGCTCAACAAAGAAGACTAGAGAAGATGGATTTTTAAGAAGGCTCAAGGCTCAAAGGTTAGTCAAATACTGAAATGTTTCAAAATTCTAACTCTTTGACTTGTGTAAGACATAGCCTACTCAAGTAAGCATATGACCTACTCGAGTAGTGGATTGACATACTCGAGTAGTATAATTGACATTCTTGAGTAGTCGACTTGACCTACTCGAGTAGTGGAATGATATACTCGAGTAGTTTACTTGACCTACTCGAGTAGGAGACTGACATACTCGAGTAGTCCGCTTCACTTACTCGTGTATATGCCGAGTTTCTTTTTCAAATTTTCTTATGCGCAAACCAAGGCCTATGCCGCCTCTTCTATGGCTTACTTCAGTCATTTTCAAGTAATTAGACCTAAAACTAGGGTTATATAATTAAGAAAATCCGGAAATAACCTACACGAAATCATTTTCGCCCTCTCGAGTACCCGTTCGTCTCTTCACCTTCCTCAGTCAGTTGCAGAGCCGCGCAATTCTCTTCAACCGTCGACACGCTCTAGGGTTTTAGAATCTTTAGAATTCTTGAATCATGGCCGCCGCCTATAAGATCCGTGTGGGTTCAGAATTAGTCGCCACCGGGATTGCAGACCTCTCTGACGACTTCCATAATGTCATGATTTTGCTCGACACCGCCAGATTAACCTTCATCCTTCAAGAACCCCATCGAATTCTCTTTCCCGAAGTTGTAGAGTTTTTTAGGAACCTCAAGGTTAGGCGCAATGGCACAGTTCTAAAATCTACAGTCAAAGGTATCAAGATAATGCTCACCCCGAATTCTGTTTCTCAATTACTTTGGATGCTAGTTCTTGATGCAGATGAATTTCCAGGCAATGAAGAATATTCCAGAACTTGTTTGTTCTGTTGAATTTCTGTTGATGCAAAGTATATCAAAAGAGCTGACATGAATGCAGAAGGTAAATTGCTAGTGGATATTATAGGGAAAATTCTGTTATGTAAGACCAACTCCATCAGAAATATCCCTTTATACTTCTTTGAATTGATGCAAGCAATTGTCTGTCGAAAGGCCTTTCAGTTTGTCTTGTTGGTTCTGAACAAAATAAAGGAGAGTATAAAGTCCCCCAACTATGCAAGGATCATTTCCTTACTTCTTCATGAAATAAACCCTGGCACCTTCAACTTCTCCAAAGGGAGTATACTTCATCACATGAAGAAGGTTTCCATCTCCTCTATTCAAAGATGGGAACTCAAGTTGCAGAATCCTTCTCAAGCTGCTAAGGTTACTGAAGTTCTAGACACAGAGGACAGGACTCCATCTCCATCTCCATCTCAGGTCCCCAGCTCCTCTGGTGCACCTATTGAAGGGGAGCTTGCTCCTTCTGTTCCAGCCAGGATACCTACTCCTCCACCTGTTACCCTAGAAGATATCCCCCCATATCAAGAACTTCAAGAAATTCTCCTATCCACTGAAGCTGGCCATCAATGAGATGATAGAAGAATTAACTGCAGATAAACCACCTCCTCCTCTATCTCCAAAAGCTCCATCCACTGATATACCCAAAGACCCCACTCCAGTGCAATCACCAGCAAAGTCTCCTAAAATCTCTCCAGCAAGAACTCCAGCTCAATCTCACCAAGAACAGCTAGAAACAATCTTCATTTCAGATGAGGCATCACCTGATCCAGTTCAAGCACCTCTCTGGAACTTACATTTCTCCATCCCCACAGTCACTGATGAAGGGGATGCCATGGTAACAACTACAAGAGCTCAGATCTCTGTTACCCTCACAGAAATAGCTCCATGGGTAGCTCCTCCTATTCCTTCTGCTCCATCTACTTCTGCTCGTCCTACTGCTACAGTTCCTGCATACTCATATTTGATGACACAGATTGTCCTTCTTCAAGCTCAGAGAACATACTTTGATACTTGTATAAAGACTGTCTCTGACAAGGTCACTGCTTTAGAAACTGAGATCAGCAGAGGATTTGTTGAGATCCAGCATAATACTGATCAGCTCAAACATCTGTTCCAAATTGGTGGAAAAGCATTAGACCACACCATTACTAGTGTTGGTCAAGTGATGGAACAAGGTCTGACTCTTGCTAATAATCAGATGTAATTGGAAAAAAGAGATGAACCCACTAAATGAAAATCTGTGAAGAAGTTGGCACTTTCAAAGATGATGTCATCTCTCAGCTATCTGTTGAAGTCAGAAAGGGGGAGAAGTTGGTGAAAGAACACTTAGAAAAATCAGATGATACCATTCAAGAGCTTTGGAAAGCAAAAGTGAAAGCGATCCATGATAATGTCCTATCTCAAATTCAGAGTGTCAAATTCTATAGCTATTACACTACTATATGGATGCACAACCAGATCCTTCCTAAATTTGCTACTGATCCTAATGCCATTCCTCATCACCTGAACCCTCTAGCTTCTGCTGATGCTCCTGCTCCTCCTTTGCAACCTACTTTCTCTCCAAGGCCTAATGATTCAGTTGCTCCTCCTGATACCTATACTTAGGGTTGGGTTGAAGATCCTGCAGATATTTTCTTCAAGGCTCCTCCTGAAATTCTGACCTACAAAAAGAAAAGAAAGTATGTTGAAGGTGCTTCTGCAAGCAAGTCCATTCCTACTCTAGCTCCTGAACATGCTGAGGTTTGGTTCTCCCACTTCCAAGTCTCTCATCTTGTAAACTCTCAAATTAGTTATGGATTATCATGAGAACAGAAATATTCAATACAGTTCCCAGGAGTAGGAGTTGTATGAGAAGTCTATGACCAAAAGGAGGATCTATGACAGAGAATATGGAAGAAACAATCCTGTTGCTCCTCCAAGACCCCCCAATTATTATCCTAAACCTTACAACTATCAAAGAAGACATCAAGAGAAACAGGACAGACAACAAGAGAAACAGGACAAGAAACATCATCAGAGCTAGCCAAAAAGGACTTAGGACATGTTGAAATGATTTTTGTTGTTAATGATATTTATGGATATTCATAATTATATAATTCTAAGTTTTTGATCTCATTATCTTTTTCATAGTCTTTTACTTGTTTACAGTGCCTTATATACTTAGCATTCTTTTTATATCCATAATTCATCTTAGTGTACAGGGTTCTGACTTCTACAAATAGGGAGAGATTGTTGGGTATTGTATCCACACTAACCCAGATTTGATGAAGTCATCCTTGAACTAAGATGAATTAAGTTATATTTGATTCTTGATTTGAGTTATGTGTTTGCAGGAATCTTATGGGAAGTGTAGACCAATGTCAGTCTACAATGGGTCACCAAACACAGGATCACACAATATAATCGCTCATTGTGTGTTCCAAAGTGTTGACTCATGTGTAGCCTCCCAATTTGGATACACTTCATATTCAAGCTCTAGGATAAAGTGAAAAAACTTGTTGCTGGTTTCACCTTAAAAGAAGAAAAATACTGTCAAGAAAATTTCCTAAGTAAAGTACTCGAGTAGTTCTATACTTACTCGAGTAAGTTACTGAGTTCATACTCGAGTAATAATACTCTTACTCGAGTAGCTAAGGTATATCCCGAGTAGTTCTATTTGTCTCGAGTAGTTCAACTTCTCTACTCGAGTAGTCAATTTTCCCTGTTCCAGAAATTCTCTAAGTGTTTGTCTCGAGTAGTTTAATATATACTCGAGTACTTCATTCTTATATACTCAAGTAGTATTTATTTTACTTGAGTAATATACTCCACCTCTCGTGCATGTACTTAATTACTCGAGTAAGTCATTTTTGTTACTCGAGTAGATGAGTCTTTCTCATTGTTATTTACTCGAGTAGTTTACTCCATGTACTCAAGTAATCATCTCTCTTTCTCTCGAGTAGTTTTTCTCATATACTTGAGTAGTCATCTTCTACCTACTCGAGTAGTGCTGCATATACTCGAGTAGTCTATTACATCTCGAGTAATTTACTTTGACTTTTCCGAAATTCATTAAGTCCAGGATAACGGTCATATTCATAAACTCTGATGTGATTGGTCCACGTGTCTCTCATAATGACTCAATTAAGTCTAATATTTTATGTATCCTATAAAAGGTCTTGTCTAAACTGACAAACCCTAATCCAAGAAAAAATTATTCTAGGAAGTTTTGCAGCCGTACTCTAAAGAATTTTCTGTCTCCTCTTTCTCTCTCCAAGAAACGAAATCCGCCGCCGCCGCCGTCGTTGATTCCCGACCGGCTAGGGTTTCTTCTTTTGAGGTTTCAGATCAAGAAGGCTCTCCAGATCGAGATTTGCTCAACTCCTTATCCTCTGATTAGATCGACCGTTAGAAGCCAAGAAGGTTCAGATCCATTCTTGCCGATATTCCTCTTCAACATTCTGATAAAGCCGCAAGCCTAGAAGAAGGAATTTCTGATTTACTATTATAGATCTGAACAAGGGATCACTGTTTGTATTTCTTTATAAAGTTTATTTCATTCTTGTAGGAGAAATTTCTCCGAGTGTAGGAGCTTTTGTCTCCGAGATTGTAGGAAGGTTTGCCTTCCGAGTGTAGATCCGATTTGGGGATCGAGATTGTAGGAACATTGTTCTGAGGGTAGGATTGATTTTCAATCTGAGATAGTGGAGTAGCCGAGTCTAGTGTATTGCTAGATCGGTGAGGGAAAGTGGATGTACCCAAGGTTGGGGAACCACTATAAATCTTGCCTCGTTGTGTTTAATTGATAGATTGTTCTGTGCATTGGTTTGAAATTTTTATTCCGCAAAAATACGCACATCTCACCTATTCACCCCCTCTAGGTGATTTAGGTAGGAAACTGTTAATTTCAACATTCCATCTCCACCACCTTCATCTCCACTCAGAACTCATCTATCCAATATTCCATCCACATCCTCTCAGACAAATTTTCAATCTGCTATCTCCCCCTCCACCATCTCCACACCATTCCCCAGTTCAATCTCCTGTTCAGGAAACCACCTCAACACCCACTACCACAATTCCTACCTCCACTACTGCAATTCCATCCAACCATACTTCCACATTACCTGAATTCTTCATACATATTTCCCCATGCTTTCTCTATATGTTCCCACTATGGTCATCATACCACTTATAGTTCCTCCGCTCCAGAACCTCTATATTTAAATTTCTCTAACATGGTCAAAGATCTTCTAGCTTTCATTTCTCCATCTCTGGAGCAATTAATAGTAAAATATATTGCTCCTCTTTCTGCCTTCATCACTTCTCTCTTTATTAGAGTTGCTACTCTCACCTCTGTTACTTTTTCTGGGGGCCTGGATTTAGGTCCATCTGAAACAAGGCAGGGGAGATGTTCCATGAAGAAGTTCCAGTTCCTCCTCTATCATCAGCAGCAATTGATTACCCAGAGGCAGACATTCTAACAAACATAATAGATATGATTGATGATTCATATACTAACATGGCTTGTGATATAGTTGCTGAAATAACCATTGTTGGTGATTTTATTATAAATCCCATAGTTGATTTGGATTCTTTACTAAATTATTTTAATTCAGTTTACAGCAATGCTTTACCAAGCTTTGATGTTCAGTACACTAAGTCTACTATATGTTATACTGCTCCAATAAGTCTTGTAGTTGTGGATAAACTAAAGGCAAGTTTTGTAGTTCCCGTGATTACAGAAAATTAAGCTGTTGAAGATGTTATTAAGCCAGTTCCTGAGTATAAGGCTTTCCCTCCTCCAACTCTTCCCTGGGATGAATCTCCCAAGGAAAATCTTGATGACATTATGTTTGCAGATATGGAAGAAGAAGAAGAAAGTGTTCAGATTGCAATAGAGAGTTTTGTAGAGCCAGCAAGTCAAGCACAACCACAGCTTCCAGGAATCTCAGCTGAATGGATAAGGCAGTTGAATGAACTATATGATAATCCTCCTGAATCATCTGATGATGATGACTATTCTGATGATTCTGGTTCAAAGAAATCAATGGCTAAGAAGAGAAAGGCTCATGCCAAGACTGCTCCTAAGCCAAATCCTACAGCTGACACTCCTTACTATATTCTGCATAATGGTCCACTCACTTCAGATATGCCTCAATGGATGATATACTCTAAGAATGAGCTAAAGGAAAGGAAGAAAAAGAAGAAGATACAAATCCCCACCTAAGCAAACCAGGAGAGGACCTCCTACTCCTCCTACTCCTCCTCCTGCTGCTGCAGGTGCTTCAGGAAGTATTGCTAAAGATCAGAAGCCAGCTTCCAGTTGCTCTCAGACTCCCAGGCCAGCCTCCCATCAGCCTTCTAGACCTGCTAGGAAGTACAGTCAATGCAGACCTCCAAGGTCATCCTACTCAAGCCAACCCCAACAATCACTTCCTCCAAAAAATTTTCAATAAGCAATCTATTTTATTCAAAAAATCTCAAAAGTCTTATCAGGATGCTTCTATGTATAATCCAGAAAGACCTTTATCTCCCACATATAAACCTGAGTTAGATTCGAATTTTAGAATGACAAGATTTCAAGAATTGATTGGTTTATCTCAGATGAACAAAGCCAGAGCAGAAGGATCAGATCCATCAAAATTCACTACAATTTCTACCTATATACAGAAAGAGTTTTACCAATTACAGGTAGATAGACATTTATTTGATCCCAATGAATATATGCAGGTACATCCAGAAGCTGTAGTTCCCAAAGCTTCAACTGTTACACTTCTTGGGGTTCAAGATCTAAAAATGACTCAACAGGAAGAAGAGAATCCTCACAGGACAATTGTGTTTGCTAAATCATCTTCTGCTCCACCCTCTGACAAATCTCGAAATTTATTTCTCTGTGATATATATGTGTATTGAACTGAGCTATATTATATCTGCTGAATGGTTTTAAATTCTGTCAAATATTTGTATTGCTTTGTGTTTTTATGTTTTTATATTTTGTTTAGTGACCTCACCCAAATAGGGGGAGATTGTTGGATTCCTAGTTTGGATTTGGGCTAGGTTCATTATTAGGTTATTGACCCTACATGTATAGCCTATGGTCAAATTGTTAGTTCTAAGGTCTAGGTCAGTTTGACTAGTTTAGACAAACATTGATCCAGCCATCAGAAGAATTCAGAGATCCAGACATAGAAGAATTGTAGTTTTTAAGAGTTCAGAGAATCAATTTGAAGTTCTTCAAACTTAGCTCAACGATCGTCGATCGCACATCGACGAACTCAGAGTCTCTACTTTGAGCTGAGCTCGATGAACTTGGAGTTCAGGTCGACGATCTTCCCTCTTCTCTCAAGTTCTCTGGTCGATGAAATTCTATCTCAGGTCAACGAACTTGGAGCTCAGCTTTGATAGACTACTTTCCAGATCAACTTTCTCTGAGCTTAGCTCGACGAAGACGATTTCTATCAGTATCAGTTTGGCGTTTTCTCTCATTTTGATTTCAGTTTGGAATATTCTAAGGCTGTAATTATCTAATAATTAATGCTCATATTCTCAAGAATATAGTCGTTGCTTGGGAGCATTAAATACGGATTTCATAGAGCAAATTACCTGACTTATTTACTGAGACAGTTGAGGAAATATATTTAAGACAAATTCCAGCCATTCAACTCCCAGGGTTTCAGCATTAAATTCAGGAATTCTTTTTCAAATTTGAAATGGAAGAATATCCTTCAAATATAAAAAGCAAATTCTTCTCTTTATAACAATAAGGAATTATAAGAGACCATTTACACAACAACTGATACAAGTTTTACAGAGAAAATGATTGCTATCTACAGGAAATTGAAGAAGAACATCAACACACAGATCTTTAGTCTTCTTCAGTTTCTGCTTCAGGCTTCAAAAAGGACAACTCATCAACACCAGTCCAAGAAGTTTCTGAAGATCTCCATCAAGGCCTACACCCTGTGCAAAGCTCTCATCTTCCTGAACTATTTTTTCATCTCAAGGGGAACATTGACAACATCATCCACTAAAGTCTTCTCAATTGTTTGAGAAAGAGAAGACAACATCACTTTTCATTTCCCACTGTGTATATAGTTATAACTCCCATCAAAAGTTAACCCCTTTCGTTGTTAAGTATCCTGATCAAAAGAATTAGTTTTGTTTTTGGGCACCTGATCAAAAGCTCAAAAGGGTTGCGAGATCTCCCTTGAAAAAATAGATCTTGTGGTGATAGGGCACCTGAGCAAACACCTGTGGTGGTAGGGCACATGATCAAAAACCTGTTAGTGGATTCCTACCAGGGTGATAAAAGAGTGGATGTACCCAAGTTTACGGGAACCACTATAAATGTTTTGTGTCATCTTTGATTGCTCTATTATTTATTTTGGTGTGCTGTGATTGTTTTTGATTTCATCTCTCTTTATACATATACTTATCACTTATTTTAATCCGCTGTAAAGATTCATTAAAGTTTTAAAATACTCTATTCACCCCCTCCCCTCTAGGGTTAAAGCAGATCTATCTCTCTCTTTCACCGAGCAATAGAAAAAAATAGTAAATCTAGCTGAGCGGGAAAGGCTAATCACAACAACTGGATAGAACAGAGTGTCAAACATCATAATTTCATACATTCATTTTTCTTTATTATTCATGTTATTCATCATTTAAATGAGACTGATCAGCTCAACAGGAAAGACCACTGTGCCGGGGAAAGAAGGTCAACAACGCGCACAAACTCAGCCAAAAGCCACCATGTCAAGGGAGAAACCCCAACGCGCACAGACTAGTAGCTAAGGTAATGTATCGAGGATGAAGTCCCACAACGAGCACAGACTCTGCCATAAGGCACTGTGCCGAGGGAGAAACCCTAATGCGCACAAACCATCAGAGTTTTCTTTAGTTACATAATTATATGTTGGGTACATTGGATAATATGTACCAGATTTGAAGAAGCCTCACCCTACTCAATGATATGCATCAAGGTGTATTTGATGTGTTTTGAGTTTATATGTGCATGTTAAGTAATTGCAGGACATGAAGAAAATTTCTAAGTCCATGTGTCGACACCTAGAGAAGAAGTGTCGACACTTATGAAGGCTTGTGTCGACACTGGAGAAAAGCTGTGTCGACACTTGAAGTAGATTGTATCGACACCAGGAAAGGCAGAGTCGACACCAGAAGAAATGTGTCGACACATACAGGAAGTGTCGACACACTGTGAAGAATTGTCAACATAAATTGTGTCAACACTTAGAGGCAGTGTCGACACCCAGAGAAGCTTAGTCGACATCAAATGTGTCGACACCAGGAGGCTGTGTCGACACTCAACAAGCTTCAGCAAAGTTAAAGTAAAAGAAGTACTTGTGTCGACACAAAGGAAATGTGTCAACACTCAGCAAGTTTCAACACAAGAAGGCATGTGTCGACACAAAGGAGATGTGTCGACACACAGCAGAATTCAACTAAGTATTAAAGAAGAAGTATTTGTGTCGACACACAGAATCAGTGTGAACATATTCAACAGAAGGCTTGTGTCGACACACAGAATCAGTGTCGACACATTCTGAAGAAGCAGTGTCGAGAAGATGTTACAACAACACAAGGAGTTGTGTCGACACCATCAAGGCTAGTGTCGACACTTAGTCCACTTGTGTCGACACTTAGTCTATTTGTGTTGACACATAATGAAGATCAGTCTCGACACTTTCAGACAGAGACAGTGATATCAAGAAGTGATTGGATGACTTGACAGCTGCCATTTCCATCCGGTCAACTACTACTGTCAGAACTGTCAGAAGGTTGTTAGAAACAGGATCAGCCGGTTACCATGGAGGAAGACTATATAAAGGCTTTCTCCTTCAACAGAAGAAGAAGATTTTTTAGAAGATCAATCACAACCAACTAACAACAACTAAGAGAGAAGTAATTATATAGAAGACTTTCGACAGAAGATCTAGAAGAAGTTGGAGAGAGAGAGCTCCATCTAAGAAGAGCAGTTGCTGAACCAGGCTGCAAAGAAAGATTCAGATTGAAATCTAGATCTTAAGTCAGAAGCTGATTGAAGATCAACTTCACAGAAGATCCAACCCTACTGAGTCCAGATTCAAGAAGCTTTGAAGAAAGCGAAGAGAGGTTGATCTCTGCAAAGTTCTTCCAAGAACTCCTCAAGAAGCCAGCCAACCCTTCTCTCTCTATCTGGGTTGAGGTTAATTACTTTGTAAACATTATTTTCTTTAGGATCTTGTATAGATCTGAGCTGTAAGCCTATTTTATAAAGGATGAGTGTAGGAGATTTAGATCTCTGAGTGTAGGTCTTGTTGAAGACTGAGTGGTAGGGCTTTGTGCCTGAGTTGTAGGAGACTGTGTTCTCTGAGTGTAGGCCTTGGTGAAGGCTGAGGTAGGTCTGTTTGCCTGAGTTGTAGGAGTGGGTACACTCTGAGTTGTAGGAACATGGTCTGTGTTCTGAGTGCTGTAAGATCTGAGGATCTGAGGTGAAGTGCAGAAGTTAGGCCGAATCTAGTACACTGCTAGATAGGCTAAGAGGGAAAGTGGATGTATCGTGACCTTGGGGAGCCAGTATAAAAATCTGTGTGCACTCTGTGTTTGATTGTTTCTTTGATTGCTGAGCTAGATGTGCTGAATAGTTGTAGAATATTGCAAATACAAGTTTTATTGTACAGAGTGTCTGCCTTAAAATTAAAAAAAAGTACACCTATTCACCCCTCCTCTAGGTGTTTAGGCACTAATTCTTTTAAGTGGTATTAAAGCGAGGTTACTCAAAGAAGGACTTAACAGTCAGAGTCAGATCCTTAAGGCAGATTTAAGAATCAAGAAATAATCAAGAAAATGGGTTCTAGTGAGAATCACAATGAGCTGGGGTCAATGAAATTGCCAATATGTAGAAAAGAGATATTTGGCATATGGAAAGAGAGGGTCAAACTCTTTATGGAAGCTTCTGACCCAAGGATATATATTACAGTCAAAGAAGGCCCATATGTGCCAATGTAGATATCCATTCTGAATGCAAATCAGAAAACTCCGAAGGACTTTTCTGAAATGACTAAAGATGAAATCATCCTGGCCACTATAGACAAGAGAGTCCAGAATATAATTGTTAGTGCCATTGATGATTCAACATTTCAGAACTTAATTCATTGTAAAACCTCTAAAGAAATGTGAGACACATTAATTGTCTATATGGAGGGATCAGAGGAAGTGAGACAAGATAGGAAGTCAATGTTAAATCAGGAATATGAAAGCTTCAGACAAGCAAAGTCTGATAGCATTACAGAATGTTACAAGAAGTTCTATAGTATAGTTAATGAGTTGATGTCCTATGGAAGAGACTTCAGTAACTATGAGTTGAATGACAAGTTCTTAAGATCCCTGACTAAGGACTGAGACACCAAGATTTGTGTCATTAGGGAAGTGGCCAAACTTGCTAATATACCTCCTCCAACTTTGTTTGGAAAACTGCTATCTTATGAGATGCAGTTAATGGCTAGAAAGTAGGAAGAGAAGAATACTAGAGTGGAACACAAAGAAAAGTCTGTGGCCTTCAAGACTGAAGCCACTAAGAAGTATAGAAGCAAGTCTCCATCTCCACCTAAAATAATTGCTGAGCCTGTCACAAATAATTCAGATAGCAAGAGTTCTGATAGTAGTGAAAGTGATGAAGACATTGCTGCTTTTACTAGGCACTTTAAAAGATTTCTAAAGAAGAGGCAGTGGAGGTCTAAGCCTTCCACTTCTCAGCCAAAAGATGACTACTATCAGAAGAGAAAGTCATCCAGGAAAGACAGAAGCAAGTCCAAGCCAAGCAAAGCTACATCTTCAAAGATTGTGTGCTATTGCTGCAATAGACAAGGACATGTAGTGGCTGACTGTCCTGAAAAGAGGAAGGAGTCAGCTGACAAAAAGAAGACTCAGTTTAAGTGCAAAAAGGAAAAGTCCTTTGTTGCTAAGAAAGACAAGAATCTGACAGACCAGTCCTCTTCAGAAACAGAATCAGAAGCTGAAGCCTACATTGGATTATTTGCTGAAGAGGAATAAAATGAGTTCATGCAGCTAATGAACTCAATTTATGAGCATGAAGACCATCAGTGCAAGGGACTGATGGCTATATCTGAAGGAGACAAGATCCAGGATCAGCCTGGACCAAGTAAGGTACAAAGTTGTTCTTCTAGTTCAATTTATAGTACTTAGTCAGAGTCAGATACATCTGCATCAAGTGATGTGGGTGGGTCTGAATCTGAAGGAGATATTCATCAGTTAATTGATGAATATAGGGAATTGTTGCAGGCCTTGAAGAAAAGCAAAACCTTGGCCAAAACTCAGGGAAAAAGAGATTGCTAGTCTTAAGTTGGCTGCAGTAGATTCAGAGAAGTTGTTAGATCAAAAACTGAATGAGATTGCCAGATTGAAAAACATAACTGTTATTCAAATGGGCACAATCAATTTCAAGAATGATCAGATTAGAAATCTGGAGGTTAGACTTCAGAAGGAGAAAGAGATTGTGGCTAGCTTTTCTAAACCTAAATCTGTTTTACCCTTGATAGATGAGTTTGTACCTCAAAAGGGTAAGACTGGATTAGGGTTTAAAAAACCTGCCTGAACTGCTAGGTCCAAATCTAAAGGCAAAGCCCCAGCACAGAACAAGAAGCCTGCTGTATATAATTCAGCTAGGGTTGTACCTAAACAAAGGTACAACAAGTTTGAGTGCTGGTGTTGTGGCAAGGTAGACCACTTTGCCATAGATTGTTGGCACAATTCTAGTGTCAAGGAGAATAACAGTCTTCCTGTGAGAAGACCTAAAGGCAGATTTGTTAGATTTCAGGCTAATCTGAACCAAGGACCCAAAACTCATTTGGGTTCTAAGGTTAACTAGTCTTTATTGCAGGTGAGTCCAAGTGGCCATGCCCCAATATGGTACTTGGACAGTGGGTGTTCCTTGAAATTGGCATTAGCCTATATATATATATAGAATAAAAGGAAAGTCTACAAGTAGTTGGCATCATGCATCAAAATAGAAGAAAAAGCATTGGTAAGAGGCATCCCTCTTACCCAATCGAAATCAAGCTGACAAGCAAATTTTGCAGCGACAACTTGCGAGAGCAGCAATCTTGGTAGATTCTTCATGCGGCGAGCCACCATATCTTCAGTGTTTCCAGAGAAGCAACCCGACTTTGTGAGTCCGATAATTTTGAGACATCCATTGGGCAGGGGCGACAATGGACAGTGGATATTCCAGGCACATGACTGGAACCAGGGGGTTGCTGAAGGACTACACACCTATCAAGGATGGCCCTAAAGTCAGCTTTGGTGGTTTAGAAAAAGGAATCATCAAAGGCTTTGGTAACATTTCTAGTAACCAGATTACTATCACTCAAGTGGCCTATGTGAATGGTTTGAAACACAACCTTATAAGCATAAGTCAGCTGAGTGATTTTGGTTATGACATTTCATTTATTAAGAATGGATGTCATATCAAAAGGTCAAGTGATCAAGAGATCATTTTGACTGGATATAGGAAGAGAAATGTTTATTGTCTTAATTTTGAGTGTGAGAACAATGCTTCTCCTATTTGTCTTGTAGCTGATGAGAGAGTCTCACATTGTGTTAAATGACACAAGAGACTGACTCATCTTAACTACAAGACTATTGGCCAACTCTTTAGCAAAGAGTTAGTGAGGAATGGTCCTCAAGTTAAGTGTATTAAGGATGGGATATGCTCAACTTGTCAAAAAGGCAAGCAGACCAAATCCACCTTTCATAGCCTTGAAAACAAGGATTCTGTGAGGTGTCTTTACCTCTTGCATATGGATCTATTTGGTCCTATGCCAGTTCATAGTCTATGTAGGAAATTCTATACATTTGTGGTGGTTGATGACTACTCTAGATATTCCTGGGTGTTCTTTTTAAGACAAAAATCTGAAACCCCAACTGTCTTATATAGTTTTGTTAAACAAATTCAGAATGAGTTGGACAGTACAGTGGTCAAAATCAGAAGTGACCATGGTACTAAATTTCAGTCTGAATGTATGACAAAGCTATGTGAAGAATTTGGGATATTTCAGGAATTTTCTTCAACAAGAACACCTCAGCAAAATGGTATTGCTGAAAGGAAGAATAGAACATTGATAGATGCTGGTAGAACTCTATTGAGTGACACTTCTCTCCCAGAATATTTCTGGGCTGAGGCAGTAAACACTGCATGTCATGTAATCAATAGGGCTACTATCACCAAGTGCCACAAAAAGACTCCCTATGAGATTGTGAAGGGCAGAAAACCAAATTTATCCTATTTCAGGATCTTTGGTTGCAAGTGCTATATACTTAACAATGGCAAGTCTTATCTAACCAAGTTTGCTGCCAAATCCCAAGAGGGGATCTTTGTTGGGTACAGCAAGAATAGTAAGGCTTATATGGTCTACAACTTGATTACTCAAGTTGTAGAAGAGTCTATACATGTAGTCTTTGATGAAACAAGACTGATTAACAGTGAGTTGTCAAGTAGTGTATGCAGCTCTACAGGTATAAATGAGAAGATGGACAAGCTTACCATTACAGAAGGTTCTACTGCAACTCAGCAACTGGAAAATGGTGGTTGCTGTCCAGGGGGAGTACAAGACTCACTAGATGCTGAAGAAGACCAAGAGGTGCAGCTAAATGAAGAGGATGGAGGTGTTCAACATGAAGATAGACTACCTCCAGCAAATAGACACTTAAAGGATCACCCAGTAAATCAGATAATTGGTGATCCAAGACAAGGAGTGCAAACAAGAAGTAGGAATCTGAGCACTGTTCTTTGCTCCAGCTTCCTATCACAAGTGGAACCAAAGAAATTTGAAGAAGCAGTTCTAGACCCTCACTGGATTGATGCCATGCAAGAGGTGCTGAATCAATTCAGGAGATGCAAGGTCTGGAAGCAAGTTCATAAACCCAAAGACCACAATATTATTGGAACAAAGTGGATCTTTAGGAACAAATTGGATGAGAATGGAATCATTATAAAGAATAAAGCTAGACTTGCTGCAAAAGGATATAGGCATGAAGAAGGTATTGATTTTGATCAAACCTTTGTCCCAGTAGCAAGACTGGAGGCAATCAGGATGTTCCTTGCCTATGAAACATATCAAGGGTTTAAGGTATTCCAAATGGATGTTAAGTCAGCTTTCCTAAATGGAGATCTAAAGGAAGAAGTCTATGTAGAGCAGCCCTCAGGTTTTGTTGATCCTCTCAAACCTGATTATGTTTATAGACTTAGGAAGGCATTGTATGGGTTGAAACAAGCCCCAAGGGCTTGGAATGAAACATTGTCTATTTTCCCCATTGAGAACAAATTCTCAAGGGGGAAAGTAGACAAGACTCTATTCCTTAGGGAATCTAAAGGCAAGATTATCCTAGTCCAAATATATGTAGATGGCATAATATTCGGGTCTACTGAAAGTAATCTTTGCAGAAAGTTTGCAAAACCTATGCAAGGAAAATTTGAAATGAGCAGTATGGGGGAACTTAAGTTGTTCTTGGGTCTCCAAGTAAGACAGACTGAAGATGGCCTGTCCATATGTCAGTCTAAGTTCACCCAAGAGTTAATAAAGAAGTATGGTATGGAATCATCCACTACCATGAAAACTCCTATGGGGTCAAGTATGTCTTTAAGAAAAGATGATGCAGGGAAACCTGTAGATGAAACTTTGTATAGAGGGATAGTAGGATCCCTTCTGTATTTGACTGCTAGTAGACCAGATATCATGTAGGCCACATGTGTCTATGCTAGGTACCAAGCATACCCTAAAGAATCGCATCTGACTGCAGTGAAAAGGATTTTGAGATATCTTAAGGGCACATATTATCTAGGCCTTTGGTACCCTAGGATTGGAGATTTTGTACTGACAGGTTATTTAGATACAGATTTTGCAGGTTGCAAAGAAGATAGGAAGAGTACTACAGGAACCTGTCAATTTCTAGGTGGAAGACTGGTGTCTTGGAGCAGTAAGAAGCAGACCAGTGTGGCAATCTCCACAGCTGACTCAGAATATGTTGCTGCAGGAAGCTGATGTGCACAACTTTTATGAATTCAACACCATCTAGAAGACTATGGTGTTCAAGTAAGTAGAACACGTTTACTTTGTGATTCTACAAGTGCAATTTCTATAGCTAATAATCCTGTCTCACATAGTAGGATTAAGCATATAGAAATTAAATACCATTTTCTTAGAGAACATGTAGAAAAAGAGGACATTTCTCTAGAATATGTTAAAACACATAATCAGATTGCTGATATGTTTACTAAGCCTCTTGATGAAACTAAATTCAATAAGTTTAAAATTGAATTAGGAATGTTGAACTTAGAATAGTTTGATAAAAAAAATTGGCTAAGTAAAATGGTGTCGACACAAAGAGTTGTCTGTATCGACATATAGTAGTGGTGTCGAAATTTCAGAGAAATGGTGTCGACACATCTAGAAAGTCTGTGTCGACACTTCAGAGAAATAGTGTCGACACATCTAGAGTAGGTGTCGACACATCCAGGGAGGTGTCGACACTTAGGTTTAACACTAATTTCGTCGAGTGAAGTATCGACTAATCGTCGATCCCAGATGTATAAGTGTCGACACATCATAATTGGTGTCGACACATATAAGTCAACATCGTTGTCGAGACTTAAGTAGTCTGTGTCGACACTTTTCAACAGTGTCGATACATTAAGAGTATTGTTGTCGCGCCTTTTCACCTTCGTTTTTAGGAAGGTATAAATAGGTCTTCAACATTATTTGTCGACATGCTTCCAATAGTTTCGAGACCAAAACTTTGTGTCGACATCTCTCTCTTCTAAATTCAAGATTTCTCCAAACCCTAATGGAGCCAAAGCTCGAGGAGAACGTCAATGAAGGTTATGAGCTAGTACGACATACCTTTGACGATGCGGAACCAGAAATTCAATGTGTTGTAACCCTAGTTGCTGAGACTGGTTTGGAGTATCTAGTTTCTGAGCCCATCAAGATTTGGAAGAAGGAAGTACTCGAATTCTTTGGTGCAGTGACTCTTGATGAAACTGGACTCAAGATTAAATCCATAGTCCATGGAGAAAAAGTAAAACTCACCCAGAAGAGTCTAAGAAAAGTTATACATCTATCAAGAACAAAAGAGGAAGAAGATGTACCTACATCTAAGACAAGGGAGGCACTGTAATGGTGTGGACTAGATTCAACCATGAAGATTGGTTCAGTTTTTAACAGGAAAGGCATGAACATGCAAGGAAAATTCATGTCTGAAGTAGTAGGAAAGGTGATCCTGTGTATGCCAGGTGGGCATGATAGGATATCAGCTCACATGTTCAGTTTAATGACATGGATCATTTTCAAACTAAAAACTGATTGGTCAGCAGTGATGTTTGAGAAGATTAAGGAAAGTCTGAAGAAGCCCAATCTGGGTAGGATTATGAGTTTGTACTTAGCTGGAACTATTCCAGTAGTGATGAACCAAGCTGCAGGTTCTAAGATAAATCACATGAGGAGAATGGATGTTAGGATTATCTCAAGGTGGGATAGGGTGTTAACCAAGGACATGCCTACTCCAGAGAAAGAAACACCTCCACAGAAGAATAAGAAGAAAGTCATAATGGCTCCTAAATCATCCAGTAGCTCAGAGGAGCAAGTAGTTTTCAGTTCTAATGAAGAAGAAGATGATAATACTGGAAGGTCACCAGTAAGGAATGAAGATGCACAGATGTAGAGGGAGCAACCTTCTACTAGCCTCATCCACCTGGATCCACTCCAGGGGGAGCCTCAACATGTGGAAGTGTTAACTCACTTTGATAGTGAACTTGCTACTCAAACAATCCTTGAGATAATACATGAAGTTAATCAATCTATTTTCCAAATTGAGGATGAAGTATTAACTGAGTCTTTAATTGATGTTGATCAGCAAACTCAGTTACATAGTCAACCACAATATGTTGTCATGGAAGATACATACGTTACTGATAATGCTCCTGTGATTAGAAACTCTCCAGTCCCTTCTCAATAGGAGTATACTCTATAAGAGTTGTTCCCTGATTTGCTACAAACTGATTTTGAGGGAGAGAAAGTAGTTTTTGAGGGGTAGAAGGTAAATCTTGAGGGGGAGCATGTAAAGTCTCATGAGGAGACTGAAAGAAATGAGAATGAGGAGCAAAGGGTGCTGGGGGAGCTACCTAAGACTACACAGGACTTGCATCCTAGTCCTAAAGATAGAGTTGACATTGCTAGTACTTCTGCTTCTGAGGATGAAGAAGCTGCTAGAGACAAGAAAAGAAAGCTTATGGTCTTCAAAAGAAGAAGCCAGAGCTACAAGAAAGCTTTACAAACTGTGGCTCCACATCCTGCCCCATCAATTGATTACAGTACTTTGTTAGTATCCATGCAGGTGAAATTGGATGAACAAAGGGTAGCAATGGAAAAGTATATAGATGAGACACACAAGGATCTTCAATTCTCTTTGGGAACAGATATCAAGTCAATAAGATTTGAAGTGAATCAACATAAGAAAGAAATGACTGATTGCTTCCACAAGGGTGGAAATGCTGTTGTTTACCTTGCCACTCACCAAGAAAATATCAAAACACAAGTAGATGACATGGCTGTCAAACAAGGATATGTTCTGGAAAATCAGCTTCGAATGAATGATAATCTGACTTCCTCTCATAATGCCATTGTTATAGAATTGAAAAAAGTTGCACCAGCCCAGCCTGCTGATAAGTCTACAGTCAAGCCAGAGTTTGATCAGGAGAAATTTGATAAAGACTTCCAGGAAGGCATAACTGTTGTCAAAGCATCTATCACAGAGTCTCAAAAGACTATTTCTGGACTGCTGCTCAAGTTAAAGGGTTTTTATAAGGATGGAGTTAATTTTCTAAATGAACAGATCAGATTCCAAAAGGATGATCTCAAAGATCATCAAGAAAGAGAAGTCATAAAGGGGGAGGGGGTTTTAGTCAAAGCTGGATCTGACCATGCTAAATGGATTTCCAATAGCATCAGAGCCACACTTGGCTATCCACCCATGTGTGATGATGACAATGTAGCTGAATCTAGAATGAATCCTGCATATTTTGGTGATCATGCTAAATGGTATTGCTGAAATTTCGACACCACTACTATGTGTCGACACAGACAACCCTTTGTGCTGAAATTTCGACACATAGTAGTGGTGTCGAAATTTCAGAGAAATGGTGGATCACACATTGTCATCATCACACTCAGTGCTTTTTTACTTAGCCCCTCAGACCACTCAACGCTGCGTTGAGTGTATTCAGCACACTCAATGATTTTTACTTTGCCTCTCGGACCACTCAACACCAAGCCTTCTTCACTAATCCTGACTTAGACTATTCGCTGAATAAACCAAATCAAGACAGATTACCTGACAGCCCAACACTCGATAGATTTTGCCTAGACTAACAGTCAAATAAGACAACATCGTTGTCGAGACTTAAGTAGTCTGTGTCGACACTTTTCAACAGTGTCGATACATTAAGAGTATTGTTGTCGCGCCTTTTCACCTTCGTTTTTAGGAAGGTATAAATAGGTCTTCAACATTATTTGTCGACATGCTTCCAATAGTTTCGAGACCAAAACTTTGTGTCGACATCTCTCTCTTCTAAATTCAAGATTTCTCCAAACCCTAATGGAGCCAAAGCTCGAGGAGAACGTCAATGAAGGTTATGAGCTAGTACGACATACCTTTGACGATGCGGAACCAGAAATTCAATGTGTTGTAACCCTAGTTGCTGAGACTGGTTTGGAGTATCTAGTTTCTGAGCCCATCAAGATTTGGAAGAAGGAAGTACTCGAATTCTTTGGTGCATTGACTCTTGATGAAACTGGACTCAAGATTAAATCCATAGTCCATGGAAAAAAAGTAAAACTCACCCAGAAGAGTCTAAGAAAAGTTCTACATCTATCAAGAACAAAAGAGGAAGAAGATGTACCTACATCTAAGACAAGGGAGGCACTGTAATGGTGTGGACTAGATTCAACCATGAAGATTGGTTCAGTTTTTAACAGGAAAGGCATGAACATGCAAGGAAAATTCATGTCTGAAGTAGTAGGAAAGGTGATCCTGTGTATGCCAGGTGGGCATGATAGGATATCAGCTCACATGTTCAGTTTAATGACATGGATCATTTTCAAACTAAAAACTGATTGGTCAGCAGTGATGTTTGAGAAGATTAAGGAAAGTCTGAAGAAGCCCAATCTGGGTAGGATTATGAGTTTGTACTTAGCTGGAACTATTCCAGTAGTGATGAACCAAGCTGCAGGTTCTAAGATAAATCACATGAGAAGAATGGATGTTAGGATTATCTCAAGGTGGGATAGGGTGTTAACCAAGGACATGCCTACTCCAGAGAAAGAAACACCTCCACAGAAGAAGAAGAAGAAGAAAGTCATAATGGCTCCTAAATCATCCAGTAGCTCAGAGGAGCAAGTAGTTTTCAGTTCTAATGAAGAAGAAGCTGATAATACTGGAAGGTCACCAGTAAGGAATGAAGATACACAGATGTAGGGGGAGCAACCTTCTACTAGCCTCATCCACCTGGATCCACTCCAGGGGGAGCCTCAACATGTGGAAGAGTCAACTCACTTTGATAGTGAACTGGCTACTCAAACAATCCTTGAGATAATACATGAAGTTAATCAATCTATTTTACAAATTGAGGATGAAGTATTAACTGAGTCTTTAATTGATGTTGATCAGCAAACTCAGTTACATAGTCAACCACAATATGTTGTCATGGAAGATACATACGTTACTGATAATGCTCCTGAGATTAGAAACTCTCCAGTCCCTTCTCAATAGGAGTATACTCTATAAGAGTTGTTCCCTGATTTGCTACAAACTGATTTTGAGTGAGAGAAAGCAGTTTTTGAGGGGGAGAAGGTAAATCTTGAGGGGGAGCATGTAAAGTCTCATGAGGAGACTGAAAGAAATGAGAATGAGGAGCAAAGGGTGCTGGGGGAGCTACCTAAGACTACACAGGACTTGCATCCTAGTCCTAAAGATAGAGTTGACATTGCTAGTACTTCTGCTTCTGAGGATGAAGAAGCTGCTAGAGACAAGAAAAGAAAGCTTATGGTCTTCAAAAGAAGAAGCCAGAGCTACAAGAAAGCTTTACAAACTGTGGCTCCACAGCCTGCCCCATCAATTGATTACAGTACTTTGTTAGTATCCATGTAGGTGAAATTGGATGAACAAAGGGTAGCAATGAAAAACTATATAGATGAGACACACAAGGATCTTCAATTCTCTTTGGGAACAGATATCAAGTCAACAAGATTTGAAGTGAATCAACATAAGAAAGAAATGACTGATTGCTTCCACAAGGGTGGAAATGCTGTTGTTTACCTTGCCACTCAGCAAGAAAATATCAAAACACAAGTAGATGACATGGCTGTCAAACAAGGATATGTTCTGGAAAATCAGCTTCGAATGAATGATAATCTGACTGACTCTCATAATGCCATTGTTATAGAATTGAAAAAAGTTGCACCAGCCCAGCCTGCTGATAAGTCTACAGTCAAGCCAGAGTTTGATCAGGAGAAATTTGATAAAGACTTCCAGGAAGGCATAACTGTTGTCAAAGCATCTATGACAGAGTCTCAAAAGACTATTTCTGGACTGCTGCTCAAGTTAAAGGGTTTTTATAAGGATGGAGTTAATTTTCTAAATGAACAGATCAGATTCCAAAAGGATGATCTCAAAGATCATCTAGAAAGAGAAGTCATAAAGGGGGAGGGGGTTTTAGTCAAAGCGGGATCTGACCATGCTAAATGGATTTCCAATAGCATCAGAGCCACACTTGGCTATCCACCCATGTGTGATGATGACAATGTAGCTGAATCTAGAATGAATCCTGCATATTTTGGTGGAGAACAAGCTGAAGTTGCTCAGGTGATCTATCCTCCTGCAGATTTTGACATGATTCATCAAGAAGTACAATCAATGTATAGCCCTCCTGAGGGTAATAAGAATATTATTATTGAGAAAGTATATAAGCTTGTGCCTGAGGAAATTTTGAAAGAGCAAGAAGCTCAATTATCTAAGAAGAGATTCAGAGAAGAGACAGAGTTAAGGCCTGATTTTGAACTGTGGAGCCCAACTTCTAGAAATATTATACTGACTGCTTGGAAAGCTGCAAAGGACAATTTTCTAGAGAGGGGTAAATGGTATTCTGACCAAGAATGGAGAAAACCTAAAGCTAGGCAAGAGGCTATAGTTCAGTACAGAAGAAAGGCTAAACTTGGGAAGCTACCTCCTAATGCACAGGAGCCTAGCAAGTATTTCCCTAAGCCTTATCATTATTTTGAGAGACAAAAGTTAAGGGCTGAAAAACTAAAGAAGAAAGATTTTAAGGGAAAGAAGTCTGCTGATGATATTGATGCTCCAGTTCAAGCCAAGATTCAATCAGGCAAGGGAATTGTCATCAAGGAGCCAGAGCAGTCTTAGAATAGAATTTTCTTAAGTTTACAACTTTGTAATCATTTGTGTTGAAATCCATGTAAACTTTAGATTAAAGAAACTTTTGATAGTTGAAACAAATCTTTTAAGAATGCTCATTGTGTTAGCATTATAATTCTGTTATAAAAAATTTTATATGCTTTGTTTCAGTAATTACCCTGACATATAATGCTGTTATACATCATATTGTGTATTTGTTATGTATGGTGTATATCATTGACTAAGGGTTATGACTTCTACAAATAGGGGGAGATTGTTGGGTACATTGGAAAATGTGTGCCAGATTTGAAGAAGCCTCACCCTACTCAATGATATGCATCAAGGTGTATTTGATGTGTTTTGAGTTTATATGTGCAGGTTAAGTAATTGCAGGAAATGCAGAAAATTTCTAAGTCCATGTGTCGAAACCTAGAGAAGCAGTGTCGACACTTATGAAGGCTTGTGTTGACACTGGAGAAAAGCTGTGTTGACACTTGAAGTAGAATGTGTCGACACCAGGAATGGCAGAGTCGACACCAGAAGAAATGTGTCGACACATACAGGCTGTGTCGACACACTGTGAAGAATTGTTAACGTAAATTGTGTCGACACTTAGAGGCAGTGTCGACACCCAGAGAAGCTTTGTTGACATCAAATGTGTCGACACCAGGAGGCTGTGTCGACACTCAGCAAGCTTCAAGAAAGTTAAAGTAAAAGATGTACTTGTGTCGACACAAAGGAGATGTGTCAACACTCAGCAAGTTTGAATACAAGAAGGCATGTGTCGACACAAAGGAGATGTGTCGACACATAGCAGAATTCAACTAAGTATTAAAGAAGAAGTATTTGTGTCGACACACAGAATCAGTGTTGACACATTCAATAGAAGGCTTGTGTCGACACACAGAATCAGTGTCGACACATTCTGAAGAAGCAGTGTCGAGAAGCTGTTACAACAACACAAGGAGTTGTGTCGACACCATCAAGGCTAGTGTCGACACTTAGTCCACTTGTGTCGACACTTAGTCTATTTGTGTCGACACATAATGAAGATCAGTCTCGACACTTTCAGACGGAGACAGTGATTTCAAGAAGTGACTGGATGACTTGACAGCTGCCATTTCCAACCGGTCAACTACTACTGTCAGAACTGTCAGAAGGTTGTTAGAAACCGGATCAGCCGGTTACCATGGAGGAAGACTATATAAAGGCTTTCTCCTTCAACAGAAGAAGAAGATTTTTTAGAAGATCAATCACAACCAACTAACAACAACTAAGCGAGAAATTATTATACAGAAGACTTTCGACAGAAGATCTAGAAGAAGTTGGAGAGAGAGATCAATCTAAAAAGAGCAGTTGCTGAACCAGGCTGCAAAGAAAGATTCAGATTGAAATCTGGATCTTAAGTCAGAAGCTGATTGAAGATCAACTTCACAGAAGATCCAACCCTACTGAGTTCAGATTCAAGAAGCTTTGAAGAAAGCTAAGAGAGGTTGATCTCTGCAAAGTTCTTCTAAGAACTCATCAAAAAGCCAGCCAACCCTTCTCTCTCTATCTGGGTTGAGTTAATTACTTTGTAAACATTATTTTCTATAGGATCTTGTATAGATCTGAGCTGTAAGCCTATTTTATAAAGGCTGAGTGTAGGAGATTTAGATCTCTGAGTGTAGGTCTTGTTGAAGACTGAGTGGTAGGGCTTTGTGCATGAGTTGAAGGAGACTGTGTTCTCTGAGTGTAGGCCTTAATGAAGGCTAAGGTAGGGCTGTTTGCCTGAGTTGTAGGAGTGGGGACACTCTGAGTTGTAGGAACCTGGTTTGGGTCCTGAGCTGTTGTAAGATCTGAGGATCTGAGGTGAAGTGCAGAAGTTAGGCCGAATCTAGTACACTGCTAGATAGGCGAAGGGGGAAAGTGGATGTACCCAGACCTTGGGGAACCACTATAAAAATCTGTGTGCACTCTGTGTTTGATTGTTTCTTTGATTGCTGAGCTAGCTGTGCTGAATAGTTGTAGAATATTGCAAATACAGGATTTATTGTACAGAGTTTCTACCTTAAAATTTAAAATAAAAAGTACACATATTCACCCCCCCCCTCTAGGTGTTTAGGCATTAATTCTTTCATTATACACACAAAGTTTCTTTTATTCAACATGGACTAATGGTCAACAAACGATTTGGACTGCATAAGGACATTACAAGGGTTAAGCAAAGTGAGGTACGATCAAAATAACGGGACGCACGAGGTGTCAAAACGATCATAATGACTCGATAGTTAAAGTGGAACGAAAAGCAAATTTTTTTACCAAATCTACGGAATAAATTTGGGAGAGATGGTTATATGTGAAACACACTTCATAATCCAAGACAATTAGCTAGCAATTCGAGGATAAGCTTAACTTAAACATGTTCAATCAACAACATATGGCTAAAATTTGGAGGAAAAGAGCAAGAGAGAGGGAAAGAACATCACTTGCCTTGGTTTTTACTCCAATCTGTCTTCCAATACACTCCACATCATGGATCTAGCCAAAAGAGGGCACGAGGAAGCGAAATCTACAAGGATTTGGCCAAAAGAGAGGTTAGGGCCGAAAACCCTAACGAAAAACTTCCACGAAACGAGAAATACTTACCACAATCGTGAAGATCTCGACGAGAGCTTTCCGGATCTATGCTCGGTTTGTGATTCCGAGCACTGTAGCTCCGACGGCGGCGATTCGAAGATTCACAAACTTAGAACCCCCGCCATCACTCTCACTCTCTAGTTCGGTCAAGAGAAGAAGATAAAGTCGTTCTATTTATCTTTAAGTATATAAATATATATACATATATATATATATATATATATATATATATATATATATATATATATATATATATATATATATATAAATTTCTTTTATCTAAATAGGAAGGAGGCGGGCTATTTAAGTGCGGGAGGACGGAAAATGGAAACAGAGGCTAAAGATGGCTCTGAACTAAAAAGTGATCAACGCGGAAGTTGTAGATCTCATTGAAAGAACAAAATTCATGTTGACTATTTTTCCATATGACACTGTTTTGACGCTCAGAACGGCACTCGAAAGCAGGTTGAAACGTATTTCTCGGGAGTAGCACAAGAATTCTCGAGAAGGGAAAGTGATTTCTCGAGAACAAATTTAGAGTTCTCGAGTACTAACTACAGGACTTCCCGGGAAGGCTTTTGAGTTCTCGAGTACTGAAAATTTGATTTCAAGCCTACCACTAGAGAACCACTCGAGAAAAACAGAAAATCACTCGAGAAGAACATAAAACCACTCGAGAAGAAGAGAAAACCACTCGACAAAAAAATTGCATGAACAGTTGCTTTTTCAAATATATCCAAAAAATCAAAGTATGGAGATGAATAGTAAATGACATTTTTGAATAGTGCTTTAATATTATAATAATCATATTTATATTTTTGAACATGGAAATATGAGATCAAAACGGAGGCCCAAACGTGCGCCGAATTAAACGAAATTCGCACCGTAGGTGAATACTGACGCTACGAATCCAAAGACGAAGACGGAATCAAAATTCGACGTGCAGTTCTCGAGATATAAATTTTCAAAATTTTTGGCGAACATAAATTCGACAAACTTCGGAAATTCACCGAGACTCGAATATCGCTCGGATCGCGATGAAACTTGACGAGCATGTCAAAAATTAAATAATTAAATTTCCTAATGTGAAATTTTCCATTTTCGACAAGTATTCACGAATTTGGCCGACTTGGTCGAATAGACGCGAAAACGCAGTAACGACGACGCGCCGTCAACACCACGTTATCGTAACGGCCCTTACGTCATTATGACATCACCAATATGATTAAATAATTGTCGAAAAATCAGGGGCATTACCCCCCCCCCCCCCCCCCGAGGTTGCAAGCTACCTTGAAAATAAAGTCTTTCACATGGGTGTGGTCTTCCTTCGCAACACTCGATCTTGAGAATCCATAATGCAAACAGGTATCTCAACATAAGAAAGATTGTGCTCCAAATGGGGCACAGAATGAAGAACTTGACGGTCGCTAAGCACACATTTCCGCAACTGGCTCACGTGAAACACATCGTGCTCCCCATGAACACTTGCTGGCAAATCCAGCCTATAGGTTGACACTCTGATACGTTCCAAAACCTGAAAAGGTACCACATACCTAGGATCCAGTTGTGGTCTTTTCCAAACCTCTTAACAACAGACATCGGAGAATCTTTGAGAAACATCATGTCCCCAACAGTAAATTCTAGATCAATCCTACGCCGATTGGCATTCTTCTCGTAACACTCCAGAGCTATTTGAAGCTTCTCTCGAATATGCATCACAGAAGTATTCATCTCTTCCAATGCTTCTGGACCCAACATTGGTCATTCACCAACTTCAACCTAAAACAAGGGAGTTCTGCAACTTCTCTCATACAAAGCCTCGAATGGGGCCATTTGTAAACTTTCCTGATAGTTGTTGTTGCAGGCAAATTCCATCAATCTCAACCGCTCGTCCCACGCTGCCCCGTGGTCCAAGATGTAACATCTTATCATATCTTGCACAATCTGATTTACTCTATCTATCTGATCATTGGTCTACGGATGATAAGAGATTGAGTATATGAGGTCGGTACCCAACCCTTCTTGAAAACTTTTCTAAAAGCGAGACGTAAACCTGGAGTATCGATCTGACACAATACTCACTGACATTCTATGTCGCTTGATAACCTCATCGAGGTACAGCTCTGTTATTTTCGTCATGGAGTAATCAATCTTGAAAGGCACGAAGTGAGCACACTTCGTCTGTCTATCTACTATAACCTAAATAGAATCATACCCTCATGGAGATCTCGGCAAACTAGTAATAAAATCCATGGAAATACAATCCCATTTCCAACTTGGAATCTCAAAAGGCATCAACCTGCTACCCGGACAGCCACAATCTTCTTCCTCTTGAGAAGCTTCTCTTCAAGATCCATGATGATCTTATTCTTCTAGCTAATGGTCTCAATTTGGATAATTAAGATTGTCTTCAGTTGGCTAACTTCCCTCCTCATATGATCTAGCAAGGGTGTTGACTCGCCCTGTTGGGAAGCAGCTTGCTGTAAGGAGGCAATGACATCAGTTTGTCTCCTTGGCTATATCCCCTTTCTCAGTTCTATTATGGGGTGCTGCAAATCGGGATCTGTAACGCCTCGGATTTTTTTCGTTGAGTGATTGCATACGCTTGATGGGCATTGCGTTGGCTCTGACCGTTGTTTGAGCATGGTTTTCATGCGGGCTTTCGAGTGGCTGTTTTGGTAGCCTAGTTGCACGGTTCCCCAGCAAGCCGGAGCCTATTTTTGGGGACTCGGTGAGGCCTCTTACGGAATGCATGCACTTTCTCGAGCCTGAGTCGTATTGCTCAAAACTGGTTGATTGTATGGCATTTTGTATGGAAGATGTGGAGTTAGTAGAAAAAAGCGGGTTTGCTGGTTTTTACCCCCTCAGGTGCCAAAATTATGGCTGCAGTTTATTGTAGCAGGGGAGAGGTGTAAGAGGTCAAAGACCTGGAGCGAATTTCGGTGACACGGCCTGGGACACGGCCGTGTCCCAAGGCGCGTCGGGGTACACGGCCTGTGACACGGGCGTGTCACAGGGCGTGTCCCGGGTGTTCGACGAATTTCGGTGACAAAGTTCACTCGACGAGTGCCGAGTGTCGAGAGAAGGGGTACACGGCCTGTGACACAGGCATTTCAGAGGGCGTGTCCCGCTCTCGACGAACTTTACTCGACGAAATTCACTCGACGAGTGTCGAGTGTCGAGAGAAGGGGTACACGGCCTGTGACACGGGCGTGTCACAGGGCGTGTCCCGCAGTCGACGAACTTCGCTCGGTGAAGTTCACTCAACGAGTGTCGAGTAGGGGTGACACGGCTTGGGACACGGGCGTGTCCCCAGGCCCTGTCCTTCTCGGGTTGTTTGTCGGGTGTTGTGGGCTGTGTCACGGCCGTGTGACACGGCCGTGTAGCTAGGCGTGTTCAGTGACACGGCCTATGACACGGGCGTGTCACAGGCTGTGTACTGTTTGGAGGTGAGGCGGTTGCCCACCGCTTAAGTGACACAGCCTGTAACACGGGCGTGTCACAGGGCGTGTCAGGGCCGAAAATCAATTTTTTCAGTTTTTTTGTGCTGTTCATTTCTCTGATTCTGGATCAAACGGTCCAGCACTGTTCTGCAAGATATAAGACCGATAAAGAGATTCTTCCTCCTCACTTATCTCTTTCTTCACCTTCTTCTTCATTCTCAAAGAGAAAGCAAGGGAGAAAAGTTAAGGCAAGGGAAGGAAAGAGAGGAGCAGCCGTCGCGGTGTCATCTCGGTTCAGGCAAGCGGTGTTCTTCACCCTTGCCAATCGTGTTTTCTTGTTCTTTGATTGTACAAGTTTAGCTAGCTTTCCCATTTCAATTTTACTAGCTTGTTCTTCTTGTTTTGCACCTCACTTTTGTCTAAATATGTTAGCCTTGTTACTCTTACTTTTGTTTAGTACTCACAGGCATAAATCCTCTTGTTCCTTCAAGTATTATATGCTTACCGCCTAATTACCTAATCTCCCTATGCTCAATTCCTTCCAGTTTAGCTAGCTTTCCCCTTTCAATTTTACTAGCTTGTTCTTCTTGTTTTGCACCTCACTTTTGTCTAAATATGTTAGCCTTGTTACTCTTACTTTTGTTTAGTACTCACAAGCATAAATCCTCTTGTTCCTTCAAGTATTATATGCTTACCGCCAAATTATCTAATCTCCCTATGCTCAATTCTTTCTTATGCCTGTAATTCTTAATTTTATTCATGTAGCTTTACCTTTCTCATTCATGTACTTTTTGCTTGTTCATGTGATTCCTTCTGGTTCATGTCATAGTCATGTTATGATAAGCTTGTTCGTTTGGTCGGCATTGTTACTTGTGGTGTTCGCCTATGGTGATGTAGATACCCAAACTCTATCAAGTTAATATAACTTGGGTGATTTGTGGTCATGTTTGGCAACGATGTAGTGAGTGTGTTGATGTTGGATTATGAAGAGTTTTGAGCTCGCGTCGTGCGTTTGGTGTGTGGTGTCATTTGCTGGCTCTGTAAGGGGCGGTGTGGTAATGTCTTGGTGTCCACCGTTTATTGCCCCAAAGGGGGGGGGGAGGGGGGGGGGGGGTTGTGCTTTGTGGTGTGTTGCACCTGTTTTGGCCCGATCTGGCCCGGTGCGTTGCACTTCTGGGCTACCACCGTTGAGCCCTTGAGTACTGATGACTTACCACTACCACAAGTGCACGGGTTCGACGTGTGAGGTTATACGGTTATGGTGTTGGCATATGTCGTCTTGTTTCTATTGCAGGTTTGGGCAGGGCATGAGGGTTGTTATATGCTCTTGGTGTGTTTTACTCGTTGGGTTGGCAGTGTTTGACACTTAGTTTCCACCCTGTTCTTTCCACTCGTTTTATATGAAAATTGTTATGGGGTCGGTAAGCCCCTTCGTCATATTTTATGAACTTAATGCTCTATGTTGTAGCCTTGATGATTGCTGAGGTGTTCTTTCTTGAATGCCTCAGGTGCAGGTTATAGCCGGTTGAGCGGCTAGAGTTTGGTGAAATTTACTTGGAGCTTGCCGAGCTTGTTGGGTGAGGTAGTATTTTACTTTATTGTACAGACATACATACGCCGCAATGGGTTTGTGTCAGCTTGTTGGCACCCATTGGTGGTTTTCTTTACTTGCTACATATGAATGCTAGACTGCTAATATGAATCATTTGGATGAGATGATGTCTACTTTCTCTTGGGAAGGGTTTATGCTAGGTTGCATTAGATATTTTAAAGGTAAACCAAACCTACTATTCTATGTCATGCATACATGTTTTGGTAATCTAAGACGTATTTCCAAACCACGTAAAAACAGACGATTTCCTATGGTATAATAAATCTAGAGTGCATTAAGGAAAAATCACAACTAACGTAAATTATTTTCCTCCGCGTACAACCACATTTTGCTCTACTAGGCCGAGGGATACGACCATCAAACTCAACAGTTTTCTTGCATATAACTGATGATTTTACTCTAGTCTAGTAAGTGTAAAGGTTTGCCTGAGCGTGTGCAGTTATCCCCTGCACGACGTGACATCATAACCCGTTTTTCCTCTTGCTCTGATACGACGTGCTCGTTGAGGAAATGCGGGTTGTGACAGGATCGTCCTTCTGATGCAACCTAATGAGTGCAATCCAAGAAGACTAATTCTTCCAAACTACTAGCAAGTCGCTACTCCCAACCGATATATCCATTAACATAAATTCTTCTACCAAGGATTCCACTGAAAGTCTAAAGATTTGTGCGGCCTTTCTACTCAGGGGATCGGCTACCACATTAGCTTTGCCTAGATGATACAAAATGTCAACATCATAGTCCGCGACATATTCTAACCATCTATGCTGTCGCAGGTTGAACTCCTTTTGAGTGAAAATGTACTTCAAACTCTTATGGTTTGTATAGATCTTGTACAATGTGCCATACAAAAGATACCTCCACAGCTTCAAATGATAAATCACAGCCGCAAATTCCAAATCATGTGTAGGGTAGTTTCTTTCGTGAATGTTTAACTGTCTCGACCCATACGCAATTACCTTACCTTCTTTCATCAAGACACATCCCAGCACAAC
Organism: Platanthera guangdongensis; assembly: GCA_039583875.1. Lineage (NCBI taxonomy): Eukaryota > Viridiplantae > Streptophyta > Magnoliopsida > Asparagales > Orchidaceae > Platanthera > Platanthera guangdongensis. The sequence goes on from CM077150.1 coordinate 103,016,676, forward strand.
ATGTGATGCATCCACATAAACGACATACTCTACTCCTTCGGTAGGCGAAGGCAAAACTATAGCAGTGCATAATCTCTGTTTTAATTCCCGAAAAGCTCGTTCGCACTTATCACTCCAGATAAACGCTGCGTTTTTTTGCGTAAGCTTAGTCAGCGGTGCAGACAACCTAGAGAATCCTTCCATAAATTTTCTATATTAGCCTGCCAACCCTAGGAGCTTCTTATCTCTTTGGGTATGGTAGGTCTTTTCCAATCCATAACAGTGGCCATCTTCTCGGGGTCAACTGAAATCCCATCCTTATTCACAACTTAACCAAAAAAGGAAACCTGAGGTATCCAAAACTCGCACTTACTTAACTTGGCATACAACTTATGCTCTCTTAAGGCAGATAGGACTAAACGCAAGTGCTGGGCATGTTCCTCAGTACTCCGAGAATAAATCAGGACATCATTAACAAAAACAACCATAAACTGATCCAGGAAATCCTTAAACACTCGATTCATCATGTCCATAAAGGAAGAGGGTACATTCATCAATCCAAAGGACATTACCAAGAACTCAAAATGCCCGTACCCAGAATGGAAAGCAGTCCACGGAACATCCCACTCGCGGATTCGCAACTGTTGGTAGCCCGAACGAAGATCAATCTTCGAAATCAATGTAATACCACGCAACTGATCAAACAAATCATCTATCTGTGGTAAGGGATACATGTTCTTGATTGTTATCTTGTTTAATTCTCGATAATTGATGCACAGCCTTAAATACCCATCCTTTTTTTTACAAACAAAATGGGAGCACCCCAAGACGAAGAACTTGGCTGAATGAAACCATACTGCAATAACTCATCTAGCTGGGTCTGCAACTCTTCCAGCTCTCTAGGGGCCATACGGTACGGTTCCTTAGCAATGGGGCGAGTACCGACTCATTATCTATAACAAACTCTACATCCCTCTCAGGTGGAAGACCCGGAAGACAATCTGGGAAAATATCTGGAAACTCGCGCACCACCGGAACCTCCTCGACACGCGGCAAACCACTAACAGTTCTCAAAATAGAAACCAAGTAAGCAAAACAACCAGAATCTAAAAGCTTCCAAGCACATACCGCAGAAATAATCGGGGAATCCTGGATCGGAAAACCATAAACACTCCTGGGGTGACCGTCATCCATCTTGAAGTCCAAGCGCTTAACCTTGCACTAAATAACTGCATCATATCTGGACAACCAGTCCATGCCCAATATGACATCAAAGACCTTCAAGACTATCACCTTCAAATCAGCAACAGCTAGGAAATCGCCCAAAAGAATCGGACAACTCAGGATATCGTGTTCCGACACCACCGATTCACTAGAGGGAAACTTAATGCAAATTGAATCGCCAATTTGATTGAGAATCAAATGATGGTGATCCACAAAGGTCCTAACCACAAACGTATGGGTAACATCAGAATCAAAAAGAACGCACGCCCGACGGTTCTTTACCTTAAACATCCCAATAAAATCACATACATAACTAATCGAGCAACATCGAAACTACAAATATGAGCGACAAAGACACCAAACTAGGTTAGGATTTAACCTGAGATCACCTAGGTGGATGTCTGCGCTTCCTCCAAGGTCACCACGTTCAGCTTGTACTTTCCTTTGTCCAAAAGCTGCGGTGGCGGCAAGGCCTGAAGTGCAACTGGCTGCAGCGTGGTTTTAGGCTGCAGGCACTTTGACTAGAAATGCCCCTTTTGTCCGCACTGAAAGTAGACCTTATCCTTATAACAACAAAGGGCATCATCGTGCCCCTTTTGCCTACACAAAGCACAAACAAGTTCTCCTTTGGGAACGCTCTGAATGGCATGCACCTGTTGCTTCTGAGCTCCCAATCTCTTGAAACATTTCTCAAATAGGTAGCCTGACTGGCCATAGAAACTGCATACTTCCATGCTTCTCTTCCGTGAAACATAACCAGATTCCTTAGAGTTGTTACCCTCATCAGACTTTCTATTTTCTTTCCTCATCTTCTGGCCTCGATTCTTCGCATTGTCGATTGCGTAGACCATTAAGGCGGCTTCTACAAATTCAGCATAACTTCCAGAGCCATAAGCACTGGCAAGCAGCTGGATGTCATTCTGAAGACCACCTAGAAAGCACTTAAATCTATGAGATTCTGATTACACCACATCCGGAGCAAACCGGCTCAACTTACTAAACTAAGTCCAGGGAAAAACGTCGAGTACACTTGACGCCACGTTGAGTGTATTCAACGCACTCGACGCCGCGTGGAGTGCATTCAATGCAATTGATGCCAACCAGCTAACTCAACGATTCTGCCTTCACTCAATGCTGCGTGGAGTTCACCTAACGCCGCGTCGAGTTCACTCAATGCCGCGTCGAGTTCACTCAACGTCGTGTCGAGTTCACTCAACATTGTGTTGAGTTCATTCAGCATACTCAATGCTTTTTTACTTAGCCCCTCAGACCACTCAATGCTGTGTTGAGTGTATTCAGTACACTCAATTATTTTTACTTTGCCCCTCAGACCACTAAACACTACGTTGAGTTTATTCACCACACTCAATACTTTTTACTTAGCCCCGCAGACCACTCAACGATGTGTTGAGTGTATTCAGCACACTCAGTGCTTTTTTACTTAGCCCCTCAGACCACTCAACGCTGCGTTGAGTGTATTCAGCACACTCAATGATTTTTTCTTTGCCTCTCGGACCACTCAACACCAAGCCTTCTTCACTAATCCTGACTTAGACTATTCGCTGAATAAACCAAATCAAGACAGATTACCTGACAGCCCAACACTCGATGGATTTTGCCTAAACTAACAGTCAAATAAGACAAATTTACTTAGATTATTTGGTAAAAATCTTTTTAATACTAACAATCAAATACGACAAATGGTCCTTGGCCAGAAATTTAGCATTAAGCAACAGGCCTATATGGCCAAACCCTACCTAATTTCTGTGCAGGGAAGGAAACAAGATAACAGGAAGCAGAGGGTAAGTAAGGGGGAAAACCGCCACTTGCCTCAAATCTCGCCAAACACTGGCAACACCAGCACTCCTCCTCATGGATCGAGCTGTAGAAACACCTAAGCAGCAATACCTGAAATTTTTCGAGAGGAGGGAAGGTCAAAACTGCATACCTTAATCTCTAAAAAACCAAGAAACGGGAAAAACTCATCATAGAAACGTAAATCTTGGAGAGAGCTAACCGGATCTACCCTCCGTCGATGATTTCAAGCACCAGCACTCCTATAAGTGGTGGCTGAAAGCCTTGCAAAACCCGTCGCCCTCTTTCCTCCGCACTCTCAGTCTGATAGCTTTGGGAGGAAGATAATGAATAGTAATCGGTCTAAAACATACATAAAATATATTATAATATTATATACATATAATATAAAATATAGCATATTATCTTCTAGAATAGAACATGCTAAATGGTATTGCTGAAAGGAAGAATAGAACATTGATAGAGGCTGGTAGAACTCTATTGAGTGACACTTCTCTCCCAGAATATTTCTGGGCTGAGGCAGTAAACACTGCATGTCATGTAATCAATAGGGCTACTATCACCAAGTGCCACAAAAAGACTCCCTATGAGATTGTGAAGGGCAGAAAACCAAATTTATCCTATTTCAGGATCTTTGGTTGCAAGTGCTATATACTTAACAATGGCAAGTCTTATCTAACCAAGTTTGCTGCCAAATCCCAAGAGGGGATCTTTGTTGGGTACAGCAACAATAGTAAGGCTTATATGGTCTACAACTTGATTACTCAAGTTGTAGAAGAGTCTATACATGTAGTCTTTGATGAAACAAGACTGATTAACAGTGAGTTGTCAAGTAGTGTATGCAGCTCTACAGGTATAAATGAGAAGATGGACAAGCTTACCATTACAGAAGGATCTACTGCAACTCAGCAACTGGAAAATGATGGCTGCTGTCCAGGGGGAGTACAAGACTCTCTAGATGCTGAAGAAGACCAAGAGGTGTAGCTAAATGAAGAGGATGGAGGTGTTCAACATGAAGATAGACTACCTCCAGCAAATAGACACTTAAAGGATCACCCAGTAAATCAGATAATTGGTGATCCAAGACAAGGAGTGCAAACAAGAAGTAGGAATCTGAGCACTGTTCTTTGCTCCAGCTTTCTATCACAAGTGGAACCAAAGAAATTTGAAGAAGCAGTTCTATACCCTCACTGGATTGATGCCATGTAAGAGGAGCTGAATCAATTCAGGAGATGCAAGGTCTGGAAGCAAGTTCATAAACCCAAAGACCACAATATTATTGGAACAAAGTGGATCTTTAGGAACAAATTGGATGAGAATGGAATCATTATAAAGAATAAAGCTAGACTTGTTGCAAAAGGATATAGGCAGGAAGAAGGTATTGATTTTGATCAAACCTTTGTCCCAGTAGCAAGACTGGAGGCAATCAGGATGTTCCTTGCCTATGAAACATATCAAGGGTTTAAGGTATTCCAAAGGGATGTTAAGTCACCTTTCCTAAATGGAGATCTAAAGGAAGAAGTCTATGTAGAGCAGCCCTCAGGTTTTGTTGATCCTCTCAAACCTGATTATGTTTATAGACTTAGGAAGGCATTGTATGGGTTGAAACAAGCCCCAAGGGCTTGGAATGAAACACTGTCTATTTTCCCCATTGAGAACAAATTCTCAAGGGGGAAAGTAGACAAGACTCTATTCCTTAGGGAATCTAAAGGCAAGATTATCCTAGTCCAAATATATGTAGATGACATAATATTCGGGTCTACTGAAAGTAATCTTTGCAAAAAGTTTGCAAAACCTATGCAAGGAAAATTTGAAATGAGCAGTATGGGGGAACTTAAGTTGTTCATGGGTCTCCAAGTAAGACAGACTGAAGATGGCCTGTCCATATGTCAGTCTAAGTTCACCCTAGAGTTAATAAAGAAGTATGGTATGGAATCATCCACTACCATGAAAACTCCTATGGGGTCAAGTATGTCTCTAAGAAAAGATGATGCAGGGAAACCTGTAGATGAAACTTTGTATAGAGGGATAGTAGGCTCCCTTCTGTATTTGACTGCTAGTAGACTAGATATCATGTATGCCACATGTGTCTGTGCTAGGTACCAAGCATACCCTAAAGAATCGCATCTGACTGCAGTGAAAAGGATTTTGAGATATCTTAAGGGCACATATTATCTAGGCCTTTGGTACCCTAGGATTGGAGATTTTGTACTGACAGGTTATTTAGATGCAGATTTTGCAGGTTGCAAAGAAGATAGTAAGAGTACTACAGGAACCTGTCAATTTCTAGGTGGAAGACTGGTGTCTTGGAGCAGTAAGAAGCAGACCAGTGTGGCAATCTCCACAGCTGACTCAGAATATGTTGCTGGAGGAAGCTGCTGTGCACAACTTTTATGAATTCAACACCATCTAGAAGACTATGGTGTTCAAGTAAGTAGAACACCTTTACTTTGTGATTCTACAAGTGCAATTTCTATAGCTAATAATCATGTCTCACATAGTAGGATTAAGCATATAGAAATTAAATACCATTTTCTTAGAGAACATGTAGAAAAAGAGGACATTTCCCTAGAATATGTTAAAACACATAATCAGATTGCTGATATGTTAACTAAGCCTCTTGATGAAACTAAATTCAATAAGTTTAAAATTGAATTAGGAATGTTGAACTTAGAATAGTTTGATAAAAAAATTGGCTAAGTAAAATGGTGTCGACACAAAGAGTTGTCTGTGTCGACACATAGTAGTGGTGTCGAAATTTCAGAGAAATGGTGGATCACATATTGTCATCATCACACTCAGTGCTTTTTTACTTAGCCCCTCAGGCCACTCAACGCTGCGTTGAGTGTATTCAGCACACTCAATGATTTTTACTTTGCCTCTCGGACCACTCAACACCAAGCCTTTTTCACTAATCCTGACTTAGACTATTCGCTGAATAAACCAAATAAAGACAGATTACCTGACAGCCCAACACTCGATGGATTTTGCCTAGACTAACAGTCAAATAAGACAAATTTACTTAGATTATTTGGTAAAAATCTTTCTAATACTAACAATCAAATACAACAAATGGTCCTTGGCCTGAAATTTAGCATTAAGCAACAGGCCTATATGGCCAAACCCTACCTAATTTCTATGCAGGGAAGGAAACAAGATAACGAAAAGCTCGTTCGCACTTATCGCTCCAGATAAACGCTGCGTTTTTTTGCGTAAGCTTAGTCAGCGGTGCAGACAACCTAGAGAATCCTTCCATAAATTTTCTATATTAGCCTGCCAACCCTAGGAAGCTTCTTATCTCTTTGGGTATGGTAGGTCTTTTCCAATCCATAACAGTGGCCATCTTCTCGGGGTCAACTGAAATCCCATCCTTATTCACAACTTAACCAAAAAAGGAAACCTGAGGTATCTAAAACTCGCACTTACTTAACTTGGCATACAACTTATGCTCTCTCAAGGCAGATAGGACTAAACGCAAGTGCTGGGCATGTTCCTCAGTACTCCGAGAATAAATCAGGACATCATTAACAAAAACAACCATAAACTGATCCAGGAAATCCTTAAACACTCGATTCATCATGTCCATAAAGGAAGAGGGTACATTCATCAATCCAAAGGACATTACCAAGAACTCAAAATGCCCGTACCCAGAATGGAAAGCAGTCCACGGAACATCCCACTCGCGGATTCGCAACTGATGGTATCCCGAACGAAGATCAATCTTCGAAATCAATGTAATACCACGCAACTGGTCAAACAAATCATCTATCTGTGGTAAGGGATACATGTTCTTGATTGTTATCTTGTTTAATTCTCGATAATTGATGCACAGCCTTAAATACCCATCCTTTTTTTACAAACAAAATGGGAGCACCCCAAGGCGAAGAACTTGGCTGAATGAAACCATACTGCAATAACTCATCTAGCTGGGTCTGCAACTCTTCCAGCTCTCTAGGGGCCATACGGTACGGTTCCTTAGCAATGGGGCGAGTACCGACTCATTATCTATAACAAACTCTACATCCCTCTCAGGTGGAAGACCCGGAAGACAATCTGGGAAAATATCTGGAAACTCGCGCACCACCGGAACCTCCTCGACACGCGGCAAACCACTAACAGTTCTCAAAATAGAAACCAAGTAAGCAAAACAACTAGAACCTAAAAGCTTCCAAGCACATACCGCAGAAATAATCGGGGAATCCTGGATCGGAAAACCATAAACACTCCTGGGGTGACTGTCATCCATCTTGAAGTCCAAGCGCTTAACCTTGCACTAAATAACTGCATCATATCTGGACAACCAGTCCATGCCCAATATGACATCAAAGACCTTCAAGACTATCACCTTCAAATCAGCAACAGCTAGGAAATCGCCCAAAAGAATCGGACAACTCAGGATATCGTGTTCCGACACCACCGATTCACTAGAGGGAAACTTAATGCAAATCGAATCGCCAATTTGATTGAGAATCAAATGATGGTGCTCCACAAAGGTCCTAACCACAAACGTATGGGTAACATCAGAATCAAAAAGAACGCACGCCCGACGGTTCTTTACCTTAAACATCCCAATAAAATCACATACATAACTAATCGAGCAACATCGAAACTACAAATATGAGCGACAAAGACACCAAACTAGGTTAGGATTTAACCTGAGATCACCTAGGTGGATGTCTGCGCTTCCTCCAAGGTCACCACGTTCAGCTTGTACTTTCCTTTGTCCGAAAGCTGCGGTGGCGGCAAGGCCTGAAGTGCAACTGGCTGCAGCGTGGTTTTAGGCTGCAGGCACTTTGAATAGAAATGCCCCTTCTGTCCGCACTGAAAGTAGACCTTATCCTTATAACAACAAAGGGCATCATCGTGCCCCTTTTACCTACACAAAGCACAAACAAGTTCTCCTTTGGGAACGCTCTAAATGGCATGCACCTGTTGCTTCTGAGCTCCCAATCTCTTGAAACATTTCTCAAACAGGTAGCCTGACTGGCCATAGAAACTGCATACTTCCATGCTTCTCTTCCGTGAAACATAACAAGATTCCTTAGAGTTGTTACCCTCATCAGACTTTCTATTTTCTTTCCTCATCTTCTGGCCTCGATTCTTCGCATTGTCGATTGCGTTGACCGTTAAGGCGGCTTCTACAAATTCAGCATAACTTCCAGAGCCATAAGCACTGGCAAGCAGCTGGATGTCATTCTGAAGACCACCTAGAAAGCACTTAAATCTATTAGATTCTGATTACACCACATCCGGAGCAAACCGGCTCAACTTACTAAACTAAGACCAGGGAAAAACGTCGAGTACACTTGATGCCACGTTGAGTGTATTCAACGCACTCGACGCCGCGTGGAGTGCATTCAATGCAATTGATGCCAACCAGCTAACTCAACGATTCTGCCTTCACTCAATGCTGCGTGGAGTTCACCTAACGCCGCGTCGAGTTCACTCAATGCCGCGTCGAGTTCACTCAACATCGTGTCGAGTTCACTCAACATTGTGTTGAGTTCATTCAGCATACTCAATGTTTTTTACTTAGCCCCTCAGACCACTCAATGCTGTGTTGAGTGTATTCAGTACACTCAATTATTTTTACTTTGCCCCTCAGACCACTAAACACTACGTTGAGTTTATTCTCCACACTCAATACTTTTTACTTAGCCCCGCAGACCACTCAACGATGTGTTGAGTGTATTCAGCACACTCAGTGCTTTTTTACTTAGCCCCTCAGACCACTCAACGCTGCGTTGAGTGTATTCAGCACACTCAATGATTTTTACTTTGCCTCTCGGACCACTCAACACCAAGCCTTCTTCACTAATCCTGACTTAGACTATTCGCTGAATAAACCAAATCAAGACAGATTACCTGACAGCCCAACACTCGATGGATTTTGCCTAGACTAACAGTCAAATAAGACAAATTTACTTAGATTATTTGGTAAAAATCTTTCTAATACTAACAATCAAATACGACAAATGGTCCATGGCCAGAAATTTAGCATTAAGCAACAGGCCTATATGGCCAAACCCTACCTAATTTCTGTGCAGGGAAGGAAACAAGATAACAGGAAGCAAAGGGTAAGTAAGGGGGAAAACCGCCACTTGCCTCAAATCTCGCCAAACACTGGCAACACCAGCATTCCTCCTCATGGATCGAGCTGTAGAAACACCTAAGTAGCAATACCTGAAATTTTTCGAGAGGAGGGAAGGTCAAAACTGCATACCTTAATCTCTAAAAAACCAAGAAACGGGAAAAACTCATCATAGAAACGTAGATCTTGGAGAGAGCTAACCGGATCTACCCTCCGTCGACGATTTCAAGCACCAGCACTCCTATAAGTGGTGGCTGAAAGCCTTGCAAAACCCGTCGCCCTCTTTCCTCCGCACTCTCAGTCTGATAGCTTGGGGAGGAAGATAATGAATAGTAATCGGTCTATAACATACATAAAATATATTATAATATTATATACATATAATATACAATATAGCATATTATCTTCTAGAATAGAACATGCTAAATGGTATTGCTGAAAGGAAGAATAGAACATTGATAGAGGCTGGTAGAACTCTATTGAGTGACACTTCTCTCCCAGAATATTTCTGGGCTGAGCCAGTAAACACTGCATGTCATGTAATCAATAGGGCTACTATCACCAAGTGCCACAAAAAGACTCCCTATGAGATTGTGAAGGGCAGAAAATCAAATTTATCCTATTTCAGGATCTTTGGTTGCAAGTGCTATATACTTAACAATGGCAAGTCTTATCTAACCAAGTTTGTTGCCAAATCCCAAGAGGGGATCTTTGTTGGGTACAGCAACAATAGTAAGGCTTATATGGTCTACAACTTGATTACTCAAGTTGTAGAAGAGTCTATACATGTAGTCTTTGATGAAACAAGACTGATTAACAGTGAGTTGTCAAGTAGTGTATGCAGCTCTACAGGTATAAATGAGAAGATGGACAAGCTTACCATTACAGAAGGTTTTACTCAACTCAGCAACTGGAAAATGGTGGCTGCTGTCCAGGGGGAGTACAAGACTCTCTAGATGCTGAAGAAGACCAAGAGGTGCAGCTAAATGAAGAGGATGGAGGTGTTCAACATGAAGATAGACTACCTCCAGCAAATAGACATTTAAAGGATCACCCAGTAAATCAGATAATTGGTGATCCAAGACAAGGAGTGCAAACAAGAAGTAGGAATCTTAGCACTGTTCTTTGCTCCAGCTTCCTATCACAAGTGGAACCAAAGAAATTTGAAGAAGCAGTTCTAGACCCTCACTGGATTGATGTCATGTAAGAGGAGCTGAATCAATTCAGGAGATGCAAGGTCTGGAAGCAAGTTCATAAACCCAAAGACCACAATATTATTGGAACAAAGTGGATCTTTAGGAACAAATTGGATGAGAATTGAATCATTATAAAGAATAAAGCTAGACTTGTTGCAAAAGGATATAGGAAGGAAGAAGGTATTGATTTTGATCAAACCTTTGTCCCAGTAGCAAGACTGGAGGCAATCAGGATGTTCCTTGCCTATGAAACAAATCAAGGGTTTAAGGTATTCCAAATGGATATTAAGTCAGCTTTCCTAAATGGAGATCTAAAGGAAGAAGTCTATGTAGAGCAGCCCTCAGGTTTTGTTGATCCTCTCAAACCTGATTATGTTTATAGACTTAGGAAGGCATTGTATGGGTTGAAACAAGCCCCAAGGGCTTGGAATGAAACACTGTCTATTTTCCCCATTAAGAACAAATTCTCAAGGGGGAAAGTAGACAAGACTCTATTCCTTAGGGAATCTAAAGGCAAGATTATCCTAGTCCAAATATATGTAGATGACATAATATTCGGGTCTACTGAAAGTAATCTTTGCAGAAAGTTTGCAAAACCTATGCAAGGAAAATTTGAAATGAGCAGTATGGGGGAACTTAAGTTGTTCTTGGGTCTCCAAGTAAGACAGACTGAAGATGGCCTGTCCATATGTCAGTCTAAGTTCACCCTAGAGTTAATAAAGAAGTATGGTATGGAATCATCCACTACCATGAAAACTCCTATGGGGTCAAGTATGTCTCTAAGAAAAGATGATGCAGGGAAACCTGTAGATGAAACTTTGTATAGAGGGATAGTAGGCTCCCTTCTGTATTTGACTGCTAGTAGACCAGATATCATGTATGCCACATGTATCTGTGCTAGGTACCAAGCATACCCTAAAGAATCGCATCTGACTGCAGTGAAAAGGATTTTGAGATATCTTAAGGGCACATATTATCTAGGCCTTTGGTACCCTAGGATTGGAGATTTTGTACTGACAGGTTATTTAGATGCAGATTTTGTAGGTTGCAAAGAAGATAGGAAGAGTACTACAGGAACCTGTCAATTTCTAGGTGGAAGACTGGTGTCTTGGAGCAGTAAGAAGCAGACCAGTGTGGCAATCTCCACAGCTGACTCAGAATATGTTGCTGGAGGAAGCTGCTGTGCACAACTTTTATGAATTCAACACCATCTAGAAGACTATGGTGTTCAAGTAAGTAGAACACCTTTACTTTGTGATTCTACAAGTGCAATTTCTATAGCTAATAATCATGTCTCACATAGTAGGATTAAGCATATAGAAATTAAATACCATTTTCTTAGAGAACATGTAGAAAAAGAGTACATTTCCCTAGAATATGTTAAAACACATAATCAGATTGCTGATATGTTTACTAAGCCTCTTGATGAAACTAAATTCAATAAGTTTAAAATTGAATTAGGAATGTTGAACTTATAATAGTTTGATAAAAAAAAATTGGCTAAGTAAAATGGTGTCGACACAAAGAGTTGTCTGTGCCGACACATAGTAGTGGTGTCGAAATTTCAGAGAAATGGTGGATCACACATTGTCATCATCACACTCAGTGCTTTTTTACTTAGCCCCTCAGGCCACTCAACGCTGCGTTGAGTGTATTCAGCACACTCAATGATTTTTACTTTGCCTCTCGGACCACTCAACACCAAGCCTTTTTCACTAATCCTGACTTAGACTATTCGCTGAATAAACCAAATAAAGACAGATTACCTGACAGCCCAACACTCGATGGATTTTGCCTAGACTAACAGTCAAATAAGACAAATTTACTTAGATTATTTGGTAAAAATCTTTCTAATACTAACAATCAAATATGACAAATGGTCCTTGGCCTGAAATTTAGCATTAAGCAACAGGCCTATATGGCCAAACCCTACCTAATTTCTATGCAGGGAAGGAAACAAGATAACAGGAAGCAAAGGGTAAGTAAGGGGGAAAACCGCCACTTGCCTCAAATCTCGCCAAACTCTGGCAACACCAGCACTCCTCCTCATGGATCGAGCTGTAGAAACACCTAAGCAGCAATACCTGAAATTTTTCGAGAGGATGGAAGGTCAAAACTGCATACCTTAATCTCTAAAAAACCAAGAAACGGGAAAAACTCATCATAAAAACGTAGATCTTGGAGAGAGCTAACCAGATCTACCCTCCGTCGACGATTTCAAGCACCAGCACTCCTATAAGTGGTGGTTGAAAGCCTTGCAAAACCCGTCGCCCTCTTTCCTCAGCACTTTCAGTCTGATAGCTTGGGGAGGAAGATAATGAATAGTAATCGGTCTAAAACATACATAAAATATATTATAATATTATATAAATATAATATAAAATATAGCATATTATCTTCTAGACAAATATAATAAAATATACACATGATATAATATAATATCATATTATAATATTGAATTATATAATATCATAAAAACTCGAATCCACTCAGATTTCTACAAAATTCGCACTGAAATTAAATGTCGATGATACGAATCCAACGACGAAGTCGAATTTAAGATTCGACAAACTAAACTTAGGTAAAAACTCCCCCAAAGCCCAAAACACCAAATATCCCAAAAAGGCTCCACCGAGTTCCAAAACAAACTCGGCTCGCAAGGGAAATCTCAAAACCGCCCGAGAAATTAGCCAAACTAATATTCTAAGCCAAAACCTCGGATACCAAATGAGCAAAAGTCATGCTCCAGCAATGGTACCCGTTAACTACGCGTCAATATAACACCTTGACGTCAAAAATACGCCAATAGAGGAATTAAAATAAACATCGAAAAATCAGGGGAATTATAGCGACCGTTTGAGATTCGGAACTTAGATTCGTGAGGCAAGTTAGGATCTACGGAGGCAAAGACAAAGCGGTCTTTTCCGTCTGACTAGATTCTCTCCCATGGCACCGAAGCGGACTTCTAGGGTAATGATCCTCTTTCTTGGACCTGTGAAGTCCTTTTTGTCATAAGAGGGTACATACTCCACGAACACGTAGAAGTGGTTCCCCAGACTTGAAGATCCATGTATCCTCAGTTTTGCATTTAGATCCAGAATCAAAGTACGGAATAGGCATGCTATGTGAAGACCATCCAGACAAGTTGGTCTGGATTGGTGATGTTTGTATACTTTGTATACCGGAGAAGACTCTGTGGTTATCGCGAAGTTTTCGGAGTCGCGGGGTGTGCAGATGGCTATGTTGAGAGTATTGGATGTATACTCCAGGGAAACACCCGATTTTGGGGGAAGAATCAATAGTCTTTCCCCCTACCATGCGGTGGTAGTGCTTCCGCCTGTGATAGCTCTCAGCGAGCATTGTATTGTTTTTTGAGGCCTGTCTCTTGGAAACCTTGTGGCTGTATGCTATATCATATCTTTGGGAGACCTATGGGATATCTTGTGAGGCCTGTCTTATGAGATCTGGGTGCCGTTGAGGCCTTTCTCTCAAAGACCTACTGCTAATATGTGGAGCGTGAGCTTAATTTTCTCAGCTTTGGTAGCCAAGAGTGCTAGCCTTGGATCATAATGGGGTTATGGATCATATGAAAAAGGGAAAGGGGATGCTGAATAGAGTAAGGCCTGTTAGCCGGACGATTTGAGCACGGGATGTGAGTGAACTGTACCCTCCCCTATGTCATTCGACCTGGAGTGAATCAAAGAGTATTTCACTGCCATCGGTCATATCCATAGGGGTGTTGTCTCTGTCTTTGGCCCTGTGAGACTGAAAGCTCAAATGTTATTGACCATCACAGAGAATGGTGGTGTGACCCTTGAGGTCCTGTGCACCAAAAATGTGCCCGGAGAGCACGCGGTTTTGGGTGTTTGTGCCAATGCCTGTGGTGAATGGTGCTTAGGTTGCACGTTCGGATTGTCATGTCATGTTTATACTAATGCATACAGGGAAGGAGCACCGCCACTCCGAGTGAGTGGTGGGGTCATTATAATTTAGTCAGTTAATGCTGACCGTTGCTGTTGTTTACCACCATAAGGTTGAATGTCTCATGCAGGTTCAGCCGAGCCAAGCGAGAAATATCAAACTGGAGCCCTGGATTGCTAAGCTGGCTTTTGAAGTCCAAAGCGAATTACTCATTTACTTTATTGTTCATGTGTGGCCGTCCTGCATGACAATGTATGTAAGACATTTATATTTGAGAAAAAACAATATAAGGCCTTAAGGCCAAGACTTTTTTCGTGTATTTGGTTATTCATTCCTATTTTATGTTAGTAGACATTCATATGGTTAGGTTCTAATTAAAATCCTTAAATTAACTTCCGCTAGAATGCACTCTATGTTAGGATACGCAATATTGGATTATGGTTTCAATTAGTAACTCCTTTGACTGTCCTTAGTATATGGCGTCGGGAGCCGGGCGGACCTTATGTTATACACTATGTAATGGATGGTGGTGTTACAAAGATGGTATCAAACTATAGTGTCGGTCTTCCTTATTTGAATTCATGGGCAAATTCTTCTAAGGTGTGGTGATCACATGTAAATGCGTTACCGTTATGATATAAAAGAACCTATGAATGTCCACTTTGAAATGAAAATACACATGTTTGAGGAACCTACATGTTCCTATGATTGCTTTTTGGCAATTGTTTGTCACCAAATTGAGTGTATCACGATTATATGTGACGAGGAATGGTGCGAAGCAGTCATAACGTCAGCACTCTACGGAGAGTAGTGCGCCCAATGACGCGCCTGTGACCCCTCCTTCAACTGAAACCATCTAAATGGTAGCTGAAACGGTGTTCGCTATGATCAATGCCCAACCAGGGAGGCAGGTTTAGCCTCCTATTCCCGGATTAGGTCATGGACCGCTTGGCGTAGAGGAACCTTTGGTGGCAGATCAAGTAGCGGTAGATCCCGTAGTGCAGAGGAGATTAACTAAAAAATAGCTAAAGCTTGTGATGAGCTTTATTCCACCAATGTTTTTGGGGACTAAGACCCCAACGAGCTTTCTAGGGTAAAGAGAGTCATATCAGCAATTGGGACTGAGAAGTGGCAGATGGTCACAATAGCCATATTCCTTCTGGATAGCGAAGCACGGTTATGGTGGGATGAGTTAGATCTGCATCACTATACTGGGAGGCAACTCTCTGATATCTCGATGGTGGAGTTCTTGAGAAGATTTCCTGCACAGTTCATCCTATCAGTGCAGAAAATAGCTATGGAGAATATGTTTCAGAGACTGATGAGGTTTAAAACTCGCGGCGCCCCGTGCTTTTTATTTATTAGGGCGATTTATATATTTTATTTTGGAAGGACGGGGCACGCAGATTTATTAATTATAAAAAGTTGAAACCGAGTTTTAATGAAAGGAGGCAAGAGCACATATCGTGTACAGTACATGATATTCCGGTTTGGAATATCGAAGTCGTATTGTTCTCGGGGTTGGGTTGATTATTTCTACTCTTCCCTGGAGGGGACTTTTATTTTACCGAAAATATATCTTGTCGTGATATAATTTATATATATAAAAAAATAAAAAATGAAAGAATTTAAAATGTAGCAATGAATAACATGGCGCAACCGTATCTAAAAGAATTTGAACCAAAATAAACTTTTAATAAAAAGAGATCCTAAATTTCAAATTAATTAAGGCGGAGACTTGGCCGTGGAGGTTCCACTAAAATGAGCTCAACTATCTCTAGGACTATCGCTCACCTGATCATTAAGACTATTCGACCGGGCTCTCATCCGACGAAGGATTCCTCTTAATGCTCGCATTACGCTAAGAACCCCGCTATGGGGTGGGGAACCCAATCCGGTAGAGTTTGCGTGCCTCCTCTCTCGAGGGTTAGTGCGGAACTCCATTTACGGAGGTGTGATCGGTCCATACGCACAGCCTCTCAACTAGCTAGCATATGGACTACGGAAATAGAGCCCACACATCAATTATGTGGTTCTACGCTTTGTAAACCCTGGGTAAACCTTAAGTAATTTAATTAATTAGAAAAACATGACCTTTAATTATTTAAAGCTATTTTATCTGTCCCAATGCTCTTCGATACTCAGGGCTAAGAGCTGTTGGCCACTCATCGGAATGGGGACAGCTTGCGGGAAAAAATGATAAAATGAAAGCAAAAAAAAATAAAGCAGTAAAGAAAGCAGTAAATTGCGAGCCCTACTCGAATGAGTAGGGGGGAAATGAAAGCAGTAAAAGACAAGTCTTACTCAAACGAGTAGGACTGAAAATGAAAGCGAGTACTACTCAAACAAGTAAGTGAAAATAAATGCACACACGCACGCACTCTATAGAAATGAAAACGCACACACTCTACAGAAATTAAATCACATGCACACACTCGACATAAAGTAAAACAAACACATGCACTCTACTTGAAATGAAATACTCACACACTCTACAAAAAGTAAAACACACCCACGCACTCTACTGAAAATGAAACACACTCACTCACTCTACATGAATAAAAACACACACCCACACAACATAAATTAAAACGCACGCACACACTCTACTTGAAATAAAAACGCACACACTCACTCTACAAAAATATTACCATACACATGCACTCTACAGGAATGAAAGAAAGCGATAAAAACTAACACATACACGCACGCACACATACAAAAAAGACGAAAAACAAAGTTACTGAAAAATTAAAACAACTACATTTTTACCGTTAGAATACGGTAGAAATGCATAAAACGCAGAAATTAAAATTAACGGAGCAAAATGTTTTGCAAATAAACGCAAAATAAAAGTGGTCGAAAAATTAAAACAAATACATATTCAATCCTATAACTTCGTAAAAGTGGTTAAAAAGTGAAAATAAAGTAAAAAGAACAAAAAGTTTTACGACCTAAACAAAAAATCTAAGTTAGAGAGAAATGAAAACAACTCTGAAAACGCTTTTACAAATTTATAGAAATGCATAAAAGTCTATAAAATACGCATAAATGCTAAAGAGCTAAGTAAAATGAAGGAAGAAAAACACAAATATACCAAACTACACTCATACACACACACATTGAAAAATAAAACAAGAAAAACAAAAAAAATAAGATTGCATAAGGAGAGTTGCTTAGATTCATTCCAAAACCATATAAAGAGAAGAAAAACACATTTTATTAAGTAAAAACACGGGTTACAAAGGAACTAAAATAAAATCTAAAGAGAGGGGGAGAAATATCCTTTACATAGCGTTGGAACTCATCTAAGCAGCATAACACCTTAGCAAAATGGTTCAAGGAAAAGAACAACAGCTCTTACAGAAACCGGCTATTTATAGGAAAAACTTTCACAGTACACGCCCTCGGTCACGGGCGTGTAAGGGGCATGTAACTACTGTACATGAGGTGATCCATTGACTTGGAGGCTAGTTTGACTTCGGGGCAATCCACGTGGAAGTCACGCCCTTGTCTCTATCGATACGGGCGTGTCGGAGGGCATGTCCAGCAGGTGGATCTGGGGACGGGTTGCGTCAAAAAGTCTCCGCGCTGTCTTATCGGGCTATGTGGAGGAATCACGCCCATGTCACATCTTGACACGGGCATGTCGGGTTGGTTCGACGAACGAAGAGCGGAAAATCATCGAGCTTGCGTGATACGGGCTTGGGCATAGCCGTGTCACATTTGACACGGTCGTGTTGCAGGGCGTGTCCAGCAATTCTTTGACTTCGGCTGATTTCTGTTTGAATACAAGTCACACGCCCAGGTCACGGGCATGACCGATAATTACACGGGCGTGTACTTGCAATTTTGGCAGATTTTTGAAAATTTCAGGAAATCAAAATAAAGCTAAGTTAGAACAATTTTTACAAAAAGGCAACATTTTGTTATGAAAATTAACTAAAAATAACGAAAAACAAATGAAATTGACTTAATTAATGTACATGAAAATATGAATATTTACAACTCATCAGAGACTGACTCAGGGTGAGAGTAGCGTGGACAACTACCTACATGAGTTCACGAAATTGGGACGTTATGTTGGCTCCACTTTTACTGATGAGGAGCACAGGACCAACCGGTCCTACGAAGGACTCCGTGATGATCTCAGGTTGCTACTTTTAAGTCCTATGATGCAAGGCTTTCTAGTCTTGATCAATACATCCAGATCTATGGAGAAGGATATGAAGAGAGTTCAGGGTAAGAAGGACTCGGCGGTGAAGAGGTCAGAATTTAAAGTTCCAAGTTCGTCGAAGTCTGGCCATTGAAAGTTGTATAATAAGCCCAAAACTTCTGGACCGACTACATCATCAGTTACTACTGGAGAATTGTCTGGGCGAGGAGGCCCAATTCTTTGTTATAACTCTGGCAAATCGGGACATATAGCCTGCGAATGTTGGAGTAACAAATCGGAGAAGAAGGCACGAACATCTTATGCTGAAAAAGGGAATGCGGTGGATTCAACTGCATCTCATCAACCTCCAGCCCAACCAAGGGTCTACAACCTTCGCCAGCAGGAGGCCATCAAGCAAGGCGATGTGGTTATAGGTATGTGTTAGAGTTTAGTCATAATACTTTGCATACCTTACGCCTTATACTTTGGTCGTATAACTATTGTATTTTAGGTTTTGTCGTGGTTATGAACAATCCGTCTCAAGCACTATTTGATACGAAGCTTCACACTCCGTTTTATCCAAGGACTTCGTATTTTATATCAGAGTGCCTACTTTAGTGGCAAAGGATAGGTTGGATGTGTTGCTGCCTAACGGTTGTTCGCTGCACGTAGATTGAGTTTGTTGCGTTAAAGTTTTGATAAGAAGTCAAGCTTTTGACTTGGAAGCGTCACTACTATAGATAGTAGAGTATGGCGTGATCTTTGGCATGGATTGGCTCTCGGAGCAATCTGCGTTCATCGATTGAAGTTTGAAGACTGTTAAACTGGGGTTGAATATTAGCCAAGTAACTACTTTCTCTGGTATGAAGAATTTGAGCAAGACGATGATGTCTGCTATCCAAGTAGTTAAAGCAGTTCATGAGGGTGTTGAGTTGTTCTTCACTCTTTTAGAGGCAAAGAAACCCAAGCCTGGCTTGGTCAGAAAACATTACTGGATAAGGCGTTCCCACTATGAAAACTTCTTGCGCATGAACATGCCAAAAAATTGGACGGAGCGAGGATGATCACTATAAGGAATTTACAATCGACAATGATGGGGGGGGGGGTGAGGATCATGGTGATACCAAAAATGAATGGGGTCATCAAAAATGTCATGCAGTCGATGACGACCTCAGTCAACACGCTGATGTTGGTATTAGGTTGGGCTCTGAATGATCTAGTGCTTGCCGACGTCACAAATTTGTTGATGTTTTCCCTGAAAATCTCTCTGGAGCACCAACTCAGAGAGAGATCGATTTCACCATCGAGTTGGTGCCAGGTCCTAAACCTATGTTGCGGTATCCATACAGCTTAGCACCGAGAGAGATGGCGGAATTGAAGGATCATCTTCAAGAATTGAGAGTAGGGTTTTGTGCATCCAAGTTCTTCACCTTGGAGAGCCTGGTCCTCTTTGTGAAGAAGAAGGATGGAATTCAGCGGCTATGCATCGATTATCGAGAACTCATTAAGTTAATAGAGAAGAACAAGTGCCTGATTTTGAGGATCGATGATCTATTTGACCAGCTTGTTGCGTCGACTGTGTATTCGAAGCTGGATCTGAAATCTGGATATTATCATCTAAGAATCAGGGAAAACGTTATTCCCAAGACATCATTCGGTACTCGATATGGGTATTACGAGTTCACAGTCATGCCTTTTGTGCTGACGAATATGTCATTTGTGTTTATGTACTTGATGAACCAGACGTTCAAGGAGTATTTGGATCAGTTCATGATAGTCTTTATTGATGATATCTCGGTGTACTCCTAGTCCAAGTTTGAGCATGCAAAGTATCTACATATTGTTCTATAGACCTAATGAAGTAGTCAGTTGCATGCCAAGTTCTCGAAATGTTAGTTTTTTCTTTCTTGGATAGCATTCCTTGGTCACATTATTAGTGGAGAGGGAATTGCAGTGCATCCCGCGAAGATTGTTTCGATATGGGAGTGGCTTATGTTGTCTTTATGGCGGAAGTCCGGAGTTTTATGGGACATGCTGGCTACTACAGGCACTACATGGAGAACTTCGCGGAGATAGCATTACCCCTCACGACCCTAACAAGAAAGGATTAGAAGTTTGTATGGTCATCAGCGTGCACGCAAGCTTTCAAAGAACTGAAAAGTTGTCTGACCATGATGCCTATTCTATGCTCATCATGTGGGGCAGAGGGTTTTGAAATCTACAGCGATGCTTCAGGAAGCGGCTTAGACTATGTGTTATTACAACATGGAAAAGTTGCAGCGTATGGATCGCGCTAGTTGAAGGTGCACAAGAGGAACTATCTGGTCCATGATTTTTAGTTGGCGGCCATGATATTCATGCTGAAGCTCTAGGAGGTACTGCTTGTATGGCTTCAAGGTCGATATTTACACATATCGTAAAAGTTTGAAGTATCTGTTTGATCAAAATGTCTTAAATATTCATAAACGAAGGTGGATGGAGTTCCTTGGGGACTACACCTTCAAGATACATTATGTCCCTTGCAAAGGTATTGCGGTTGCAGATGTGTTAAGTCATAGAGCTCCCGCACAGGCCAATTGGTTATTGATGCATGATGAACGTCTCATTTGAGATTTGGAGGCCTTAGAGATCTCTTGCGTTGATAGGAGGTCAAGTACTTAAGAACGATTGAATTGGATAGAGGTACAGTATGACCTCGCCGACAGTGTTGGGCAGGCTTTGGATTTGGACAACAATAAGAAATGCTACATGGTTGAGTCTTTGGAGGGGTCAAATGCCCAGTTTATGGTTGATAATGGGTTATTGTGGAAGAACAGTCATTTACGCATCCCAAAGGTAGGTAATATACGAGAAGAATTATTGTACGAGGCTCATTATACCAAGTACTCTATTCACCCAGGGCTCACGAAGATGTATAAAGACATTAAAAGTTGTTCTGGTGCCCAGGACTGAAGAAGTACACGCACTATATATAGAAAAGTGTCAAACTTGCGCCTTGGTGAAGGCTGAATGTCAGAAGCCTGGAGGATTCTTGAAATATTTGCCTATACTAGGGTGCAAGTTCGATGATATATCCATGGATTTTGTGCATGGTTTGTTGAGATCACAGAAGGGAAATGACGTTATCTGGATGCTCATTGATCATTTGATGAAAGTGTCGCACTTCATCCTAATTAGGAAGGACGATTTGGGGGAGAAATTGGCAAAATTGTATGTGGATAATATTGTATGACTGCACGGTGTGCCCCATCGCATCATAAGCGACCGAGATGGGTGCTTCACATATAATGATTCGTGGCTGGTACATCAACTGTTGGGTACCAAACTGAAGTACAGTATAGCCTTTCATCCGTAAATGGATGGTCAGATCGAGAGGGTAAACAGGATGATAGAGGACTTGCTTCGTATGTACGCCCTAGATTTCGGGAAAAAGTGGGAAGATCACTTGTATATGATCAAATTCGCTTACAATAATAGCTACCAGGCAAGCATTCAAATGGATTCCTTCGAGACCCCATGTGGTAGAAAGTGTCGTACTCCATTGTCATTGTTGGAGATGGGCGAGTCAAAGTTGTATAAGCGGAAGGAAGTTGAGGATGCGACTTCTATTGCTCGAACAATCAGGGAGCGATTGTTGATTGCACATGATAGATAGGCTAAATATTACAATGCCAAGCACAGAAATGTTGAGTTTGTTGTGGGCGATCGAGTTTAGCTAAAGATCAAACCGTTCAAGGGCATGTCAAGGATACGATGATTGAAAAAGGTAATCCTGAGATACCTTGAGCCGTTTGAGGTGTTGGAGTGCG
The DNA here is from genome assembly GCA_039583875.1 of Platanthera guangdongensis. NCBI lineage: Eukaryota > Viridiplantae > Streptophyta > Magnoliopsida > Asparagales > Orchidaceae > Platanthera > Platanthera guangdongensis. The sequence continues at coordinate 103,038,867 of CM077150.1, forward strand.
TTAGTGAAACCACCTATCGATTGAAGCTTTCAACAGAGCTTAGTGGTCTGCATGACATATTCCAAATATCTTTGTTACGGAAGGTAGTGTAAGAGCCTATGCAACTGGTTGCGGAGGATCAGGTGTCGATCGATGTTAGGTTGACAACGAAGGTCAATCCCATTCATATTGAGGACTCAGAAGTCAAGCAATTTCGCAATAAATCTATCAGGATGGTCAAAGTCCGTTGGGTGAATTGTGGATGAGAGGAGCTGTCGTGGGAGCGGGAACAAACCATGAAGGCCGAGTTCCCCAAGTTTTTCGGTTGAGGTACACTTTCATAATATAGATACTCTTTCATTTTCTAGGAATATGTAATTTCATGACGAAATTCTTTAAGTGGGGGAGATTTGTAAATCCCCAAGATTCTGTAGACAGGAAAAGCAGTTACCGTATGATAGTAGGTTGATACCGCGGAGCTGTAGTGTTAGGCATCGAGAGCGTCGAGGCGTTGAGAGCTTTGAGTTGACACAACGCTTAGTCTACTGCGCGGCGGTAGGTTGTTATCGCGCGACGTTATAAAATTAATTGGTCGAGCTTTTGGGAAGTTAATGCCCAGTGGTAAGGATACTGCAGGCGATAGCTTGGGCAATTATTTTGGCGAAGCACTCGGGTTTCTACTGTGAGGCGATAATAGATGTCGCGCGGCAGTAGCAGAAACAGTCGTGTCATAATCGTCGCTAGCTACCGCGAAGCATTAGCATCCTATCACACGATGCTAGTGAAGATGTAATGGCATGGCCATATTTTGGCTTGTGGGTGGAGGGCCTAGGTGGTGGCACGTGAAGTGAGGCATAGATTGACGGTACCGCGCGACGGTAGCTAGTTACCGCGCGACAATAGCTCGGTTTATAGTGTTTGTTTGGCCAGCTTCACTTAATTATTTTGGAGTTTGAGAAACTTGGGCTGGACATTTAGAGGAGGAGAAGAAGCACCGGATAAAGGAGATCTCGCCTCCATTTGAGATTCTGAACTCGGATTCGCGAGGCGAGTTCGGATACACAGAAATAACGTCGAAGCGGTCATTATCGTCCGACTAGATTCTCTCCCATGGCGCCGAAGCAGACTTCTAGGGTAATGATCCTCTTCCTTCGACATGTGAAGTCATTTTTGGGAGGGTAGTCACTCCACTAACACGTGGAAGTGGTTCCCACAACGGGTAGAACCATGTATCCCCGTTAGTTTTGTATTTAGATCCGGAATCAAAGTACAGAATATGCATGTTGTGTGAAACCCATCCGGACTGGTTGGTCTGGATTGGTGATGTTTGTATGCTTTCTATGCCGGAGAAGACTCTGTGGTTATCGCGTATTTTTCAGAGTCGCGAGGTGTGCAGATGGCTGTGTTGAGAGTTATGGATGTAGACTCCAGCAAAACACCCGATTTTGGGGAAGAATCGATAGACTTTCCACCTACCATGCGGTGGTAGCGCTACCACCGGTGATATCTCCTAGTGAGCATTATATTGTTTGTTGAGGGATGTTTCTTAGAAACCCTGTGGCCGTATGTTGTAGCCTATTTCTGGCAAACCTATGGGCTATTCTATGAGGCCTATCTTGTGAGACCTAGGGCTCGCGTGTTGGAGCTTATGTTACACGCTTCTTGATTTGGAAATAACAAATCTCGTTTGTATTTGATCATTGGGTATTTATGATGTGCAGATATCTGAAAGGGGAAACTAGATCTGATATACTCTAGAGGGGGGTGAATAGAGTATATGGTGCTTTTTGAACACAAAGAAAAACTTTTGCAAAGCTTTACAACAATTATTGTAATGAGTGTGAGCAGGGAAGCAAAAATAAAACTAATAACAAAACTAAGCTATGCAGAGACTAAGCACAAGAAAATGTAGGCCAGAAACAAAAAGAAAACATGCAGAACCAGATGACACAAGGAATTATAGTGGTTCCCCAAACTTGGGTACATCCACTCTTCTACCACCCTAGGTAGGAATCCACTGCAGGATGAGTTGATCAGGTGTCCTGGGCACCAATGAGCTTTTGATAAGGTGCTCAAAAACCAAATCAGATTTTTTGATCAGGTGTCTTGCCACCAATGAGCTTTTGACAAGGTGCTTAAAAACCAGATTCAAACTTTTGAAGGGAGTTTGAAAAACCCTTTACAGAGTGGGGGTGAGAGAGTGATGGCAGTCTTCTCTTTCTCAATCAACTGAGAAGACTAAGTGGATTGATGTCAAAGCTCCCCCTGAGTCCTTGATCTTCAGGAAGATGAGCTTTGCTGAGGGTGATAGGCCTTCAAAGATAGATCTCCAGCAAAAGATGATTTCAGCAAGCTGAAATGTTGAGTGTCTGGAGTCTTGAAGTGATATTGGCCTTGAACACTTTGAGAGCTGAAGAGATCTGAAGATTTTTGAAAGCTTGATCTCTCTGATGAGTGTTCTTCAGAATTCTTGTTGATAGAATATTTTGAAAGAGTCTCTGTATTCTGAGTTGTGTGTCCTCTTCTTGTCAATCTCTTTTTTTTTGTTTGGTCTTCTCTGTCTTGATTCAAAAAGCATTCTGTCTTTTATTCTCTGTGCCAGAATAGAATATCACTCTGTCAAAGATAGCCATTGGTCTGCATTGATTACAACCTTAATTGCATAATTTCTTCTGAAGGAAAGTCCACTGAATTGTTCCTTGAAAAATCCCTTGAAACTTGCTCCAGAAGTAAATGAAAACGGCTGGCAGATCTTCTGAATTAAATGCAGAATAACTTCTATCTGATTTAAATTTGAATTCTGAAAGATAACTGAAATCGTCGAACTAAGCTCTGCTATCGTCGAGCTGAGCTCAGCGAACTGGAAAATCCAAGTAGCAAGATAATCGTCGATCTGAGCTCAGCGATCGTCGAATGGAGTTTGACGATATTGCGAAGTTGAGCTCAGCGATCGTCGAGTGGAGCTCGACGATATTATGAGGTTGAGCTCAACGATCGTCGAATGGAGCTCGACGATCGGTCGAAGTTGAGCTAGACGATCGTCGACCGGAGTTCGACGAATCGTCGTGCTGAGCTCGACGATTAGGCATGGTCTACAGAAAAACTTGGTCTTCAGGGCAGCTTCCAATCCTAGACTTCTAACCCTTAGACTCAATTCTAATTGACCTATTAAGCTATACAGAAGGTCAAACACAGATTCCTAGAGACATAGTGATCCTGACCCAAATTAGTAATAGGGTGTTCCAACAATCTCCCCCTATTTGGGTTAGGATTACTATTTACAGACTTTGGAAAAATCAAATAACATCATACAATCAGAAAAACATGAAAACAATAGCAGCTAGACACAATGCAGAAACATCACAGAGAAATATATATAACATGATATCCAGACAGCAGTCAGAAAAACCAAGGATTGTCACCTTACAGAGTTACTTTTTCTCTTTGCCTTTTACCATTTTGATTTCTCTGTTAGGATTTAAAGCTTCTTTGTTGGATCTAGTATCATCAGCTGCACCCAAATATGTTTGCTTTGAAGTCCTGGAAACCACTGCAGTTGGATGCAACTCCATGTATCTGTCTGCATCAAAGAACTTGCTGGAGGCATATCTTTCTAATTCTTTCTGTCTTTGTTCTGACATCGTAGAAATATTAGAGGTGTCCAGGCCTTGCTCTCTGGCTTTCTTTATCTGGTCTAATGCAGCCAACTCCTTCATCCTAGCAGTCCAAGCAACAGGATTCTTCTCAGGGTCCTCAAATGGTACAGGTGGCTCATACCTGTTGGAAGAATTATCTTGAGGAGTCCTGGCAGTAACAGTTTCTTTGAGCTTATAGGGGAATGGAACAGAAGAAGTATCAGATGAAGCATGTCCTCCCCTGGAGTAAGGATGCTGCCTGGAGTGCCCTTTAGAATAAACTTGAGTCTCTCTTTGATTTCCCCTATATCCTCCCCTCCTAGAGTAAGAGCCCATAGACTGGCTTTCCCTTTGATAGGTTCTAGCATGGGGTTGGTATGGAGCCTGGCTTCTAGATGGGGCTTGGCTTGCAGAGCTGCCACCTGCACCTGCATCAGGTGGAGGTGGTGGAGGAGGATGAGGGTGCTTGAACTGGGAGGAGCCCTTCTCATACTTCCTTTTCTTCTTCATTGCTTTTAGCTGATCTTTAGAGAACTGCATCCAATGTTCAGTAATTGGGCAGTTGTGCAGAATATAGTATGGAATATCATTATCATCTTTTACTTTGGCAGGTGGAACCCTTTTCATTGCCTTACTTCTTGCCTTCCTTTTCCTTGCAATGGTGGCAGAAGAATCATCATAGGCAGTGTTGTAGTCATCAGATTCAGAGCTCTGAGCATCATATAAAGCATCAATCCTCTTCATCAAATCTTCTTTCAGTTGAACAACAGCAGATGGGGCAGAAGCAGAGGGAGCAACAGAAACAGATACAGCAGCAGATGTAACAATAGATACAGGAGCAACAGCAGAAACAACACTGGTTACTTCAGGAATGATGGCAGCAGCAGCTTCAGAAACAACAACAAAATCTTCAGCAGGCTCAAAAACAGCAGCCTCTGTCATCAGAAAATCCTGGGATGTGGGCTCATCAGAAACAATTTGAATTTCAGCAACAGTTGGAACATTTTCTTCAACAGCAGCAAAGACAGTTTCAGAAGCAGATACAGCCTTTTCTTCATCATCAGCAGCAGCAGTCATCACTGAGAGTACAAAAGAGGAAAGAATGTTGGGGTCACAGCCAGAGAGAGGCACCAGAGCCTTGGACAGATCTTCTGGGGGCTGGACAGCATTTGGCTCTGGGAGGTAGCTGTAATATGCAGTATCAAATGCAGAGAGCAAAGACCTTAGGTCTATTGCTAAGACTGGAGTAGGAGCCTGAACTGGAGCAGCAGCAACAGGAGCAGCAGATACAAATATAGCAGCAGCAGCAGCAGTAACAACAACAGGAGCAGAAGCAGCAGCAACAGCAGCATGAAGGCTGGCTTCATAGGGCATCTCCCCCTGTCTGGATGCAGATACCTCTGTATCAAGGCACACTGCTGGAGGTGCTGCTTGAGGAAGGAGAGAGGAAAGTCTGGCATAGAGGGCTGCCACTGACTAGTGTAGAGGAGCCAAAGAGGCCTCCAAGAGGAGGGAGAGCCTGGGGGCAATGAGCTCATATAACTTGTTAGCAAGGGCTGAGAGATCTACTTGCTCAAGAAGAGGAGGAGAGGTAGATGGTATTGGGATGGCTGAGGAAGCTGGAAGTGGAGGGCTGAAAGGTGGAATGAATGGCTCAGGAGAGGGGATTGTGGAGATGGAGGACAGGGGGATGGATATGGAGGGAGTTAATGTGGGTTGGTCAATGATGTGGTGGAGAAGATCTTGGAAAGATGTTGAAGAGGATGGTAATTCTGGAGGAGAAGAGGGGGAATCATCCATGTAGGATTCATCCAGAAGGGTGAATGATGGTAGGGATGGAGATGAGGTGACATCTGGTGGTGGATATGAGAATAATGGGTGGAATTGGTCTACTGGAGGTGATGAAATTTTTGCTGGACATGGAATAGATGTTGGAGATGGGCTGGAGATTGTAATGGTGGATGGAGCTAGAGTGGTGGATGGAATAGGTAGGGTTGGACTTGGAGTAGGAGGAGAAGCAGCACTAGCAGCAGGCAGGTCTTCTGCAGGAGCAGAGACCTGGGGGGGAGTGACTCTTTGAGTCCTGGTGCCTGAAGGAGCAGTTGAAGAGGGCCTGCTGGGTTTGCTAATTTGCCTGTCCCACTTCCCAAATAGGGCACAGGTGAGTCTCTTGGAGGCATTGATGTGCACTCCAGAGGAGACCAGCAGAGCAGGGCACCTTGCCTGAAGGAAAACTCCAAGAATTCTTCCAAAATTTACAAAGGTTTTATTAATCTTCTTCTTTATCAGGTCAAAGAAGACCTCTCCCCAGTTTAAGCTTTTCCTATCTACCAGAGCTCCCATGAGGCAGAGCTGATGTCTGGAGATGGTATCATGTGCAGAATGCTTTGCCAACAGCACCTTGCCTACAACATCAGCTAGAAACCTGTATTCAACTGACAAGTTCCTCTTAAACAACTTGCTAGGGTTTCCCTCTGGATGACCCATCCTGGCAAGTATATCAGAAAATTCCTCTCCAGATAGTTCAGCAGTGTCTTCACCATTTCTCAAGCCAAAAACCTCTGTTAAAACTGTTGGGGTCAGAGGTACCTGGGTTCCAGCAATAGATCCAACTATGGTGTTGTTGTCTAGATTGTGAGCAGTATAGACCCATTCTTTTATTTCATCTGAGGCAAGTTTGATTCTTGTGGTCATGAGGGCAGACAAATGCTGATCCTTGAATAAACTCAGGATGTCCTGGAAGATTTGATCAGTGGTGTTGAAGGAGTCCAGATTAATGTCAAATCCTGCATCAAACTTCATTGCGGCGAGGACAGCAACTGAGACGGCCATGGTACCTGCAAAAACTTAACAAACAAACTGAACAAGCGTAGAACTGTTTGGAGGGAAGAAAATTCTTGCAGAGAAATTGAAAGCGCAAGAGAGAACGACGGCGAAAAATGAGTTTTATATTAGGGTTCGACGCAGAATTGGAAAGATCGTTGAACTCAGTTCGACGATCGAGGCTTCGAAAGGAATCTGAAGAGACTCCAACATCGTCGATCTCCGTTCGACGATCTGGAAAGGCGTCGAGCTCCATTCGACGATCGTTCAGTGAACAAAATCGTCGAGCGCCGTTCGACGATCGTTGACCGGAAGAGATAGTTCATACTATCTGAGGGGCGCTGAACTCAGTTCGACGATTCTGGAAATCGTCGAACTCCGTTCGACGATCTTTGGGGAAATCGTCGAGCGCAGTTCAGAGATCAGAAAATCCTAGACATTAAGAAAAATCAGAATTTTGCCTAGTCTTTGGTCAATTTTTAGCTTTCAAAATCTTGGGTATTAATTAAGACTTCCTCCATCTAACATTCCTAACTGATTTAGGAAGAAAGTGTGTTTCTTTTCATCCAAAGGCTTGGTGAAAATATCTCCCCTTTGTAAATCAGTTGGGATATATTGCAGTTCAATTTTATTCTTTTCAACATTGTCCCTTAAGAAGTGATGCCTAATCTCTATGTGTTTTGTCCTACTATGGAGGACTGGATTTTGAGCTATGGAAATAGCACTTGTATTGTCACAAAAGATTTTTGACTTCTCTAAGTTGTAACCATAGTCTAGGAGTTGATTTTGAATCCACAGTATTTGTGAACAACAACTACCTGCAGCCATATATTCAGCTTCAGCAGTTGAAGTTGACACAGATGTTTGTTTCTTGCAAAACCAAGAGACAAGTCTATCACCAAGTAACTGACAAGTTCCACTGGTGCTTTTCCTATCAATTCTGCATCCAGCATAATCAGCATCAGAGAATCCAGTTAACTCAAATGCTGAATCTTTTGGATACCAGAGACCTAGATTTGGACAACTTTTAACATACCTAAGAATCCTCTTTACTAATGTGAGGTGTGACTCTCTAGGGCTAACTTGGAACCTAGTACATATACATGTAGCAAACATTATATCTGGTCTACTAGCTGTAAGATACAGTAAAGAGCCAATCATTGCTCTATATGTTGTCTGATCAACAGGTTTCCCATGTTCATCAGCATCCAATACAGCCTTGGTAGGCATGGGTGTTTTCATACAAGATGCCTCAGACATGCCAAATTTCTTAACCAGCTCATTAGCATATTTGGTTTGAGAAATAAAGATGCCTTCAGCATGTTGTTTGACTTGCAATCCTAGGAAGAGGGATAGATCACCCATGCTACTCATCTCAAATTTAGAATGCATTAGGTTAGAAAACTTTCTGCACAATTTTGAGTCAGTAGAACCAAAAATGATATCGTCTACATAAATCTGTACTAGTAGGGTATGCGACTTATGGGTTCTAATAAAAAGAGTTTGGTCTACTCTACCCCTGATAAAACCATTTTCCAAGAGAAAGCATGCTAGGGTCTCATACCATGCTCTAGGAGCTTGCTTGAGACCATATAATGCTTTATTTAATCTAAAAACATAATCAGGATAAGTTGGAGAGATAAAACCTGGAGGTTGTCTGACATAGACTTCCTCTTTGATGTCTCCATTTAAGAAGGCACTCTTGACATCCATCTGATAAACCTTGAAGCCTTTGTGAGCTGCATAAGCTAAAAATATCCTGATGGCTTCTAATCTTGCAACAGGTGCAAAGGTCTGGTCGTAGTCAATTCCTTCTTCTTGAGAATATCCTTGGGCAACTAGCCTTGCCTTGTTCCTTATTATTACTCCTTGATCATCCAGTTTGTTCCTGAATACCCATTTTGTTCCAATAATGGAATGATCCTTAGGCTTTGGCACTAGTTCCCATACTTTGTTCCTCTCAAATTGATGCAACTCCTCTTGCATGGCAATGATCCAGTGTGGATCTTGCTCTGCATCTTGAATGGACTGAGGTTCAATTTGAGAAAGGAAGCAGGTGTGCAACAGGTTTTGGTTGACCTGATTTCTGGTTTGCACACCAGCTGAGATTTCTCCAATTATCTGGCAAATTGGATGGTCTCTTGATGTTACTAAATCAACAGGGGGTGTTGATTGTTCACCAACCTGTGTTGTTGTTTCCTCTTGTGGTACAACAACTGGCTCTTCAAGCTGAGCTTCAATGTGTTGAGCATTCCCTTCATCTTCACTGCTTTCATCCTCTTGAGCAACCTGTAACTTGTTCATATCTTCAACTAGAGAGTGTTCCTGCAAAGGTTCTATGGCAGAAGAAATCTTCTCCTTGAAAGACATGTTAGTTTCATCAAAAGAAACATGAACAGATTCCTCAATTTTCAATGATGATTTATTATAGACCCTATAGGCCTTGCTGATCATGGAGTATCCCAGAAACACTCCTTCATCAGCTTTGGCTTGAAATTTTGCTAAATATTTCTTATCATTATTGTGAATATAGTAAATGCAACCAAAAATTCTGAAATAGTCAACTTTAGGTTTTTCCCTTTGAGTAATTCATAGGGAGTTTTTCCCTTCAGTTTATGTATCAGACTTCTATTCAGCACATAGTTGGAGGTGTTCACTGCCTCTGCCCAAAAGGATAGAGGTAGATGAGCATCTGACAACAATGTAGTGGCAGATTCAATAAGGGTTCTATTTTTCCTTTCAGCTACCCCATTTTGTTGAGGAGTTCTAGGAGCTGAGAAAGTGTGCCTGATCCCTTCACTCTGACAGAACTCTTGCATAAGAAGAGAATCAAACTCTGTCCCATGATCACTTCTGATCAGGGCAATGTGAGTATTGAACTCAATCTGTATACATTTGAGAAACTCTGTCAGACACTTAAAGTTATCAGACTTCTTCCTTAGAAAGAACACCCAAGTGAATCTAGAGAAGTCATCTACAATTACTAAAGTGTAGGATTTCCCTCCTAGGCTTTGTACTGTGATGGGTCCAAATAGATCCATGTGTAACAGATACAATATCCTAGGTGAATCACTCTTATTAAGTGACTTAAAACTGTTTTTAGTTTGCTTGCCTAATTGACAAGCCTTGCATAGTCCTTCCTTCTTGTAGGGGCCAGAAGGTAGTCCTCTAACAAGGTTGTCCTTGGAGAGCCTAGCAATAGTTCTAAGGTTTAGGTGTCCTAATCTCTTATACCATAAAACATTTGGTCTACATACTGAATTAAATAAACAGATATCTATAGAAGTTGAAAGAAAATCTACTAGGTAGATGTTACCTTTCCTTTTACCTGTCAACACAGTTGTGTTGTCCTCTGACTTGATTTTGCATAAGGTTTTGCTGAAGGTCACCTGGTAGCCTTCATCACATAGCTGACTGATGCTGATTAGGTTGTGCTTCAGTCCTTCCACATATGCTACCTTCTAGAAGGTTACTGAACCAATCTGGACTGCACCATATCCTTTAGTTTATCCAAATTTGGAATCACCAAAGATAACTTTGGGTCCAAGCTTGGCTCTAAAGGAATTGAGGTTGTCCTTGTTCCCTGTCATGTGCTTAGAGCACCCACTATCCAAATACCATTGCTGGTTAGATGTTGGATAGGTCTTCACCTGCACATAAAGCAATTTACTTGTTTTTGACCCAGTTTACCTTGGGCCTAGGTTGATAACCTCTAAATTCAGAAATGAAGGACATCCCTGGCTGACTCTTATATCCTTCAGGATGATATCTCCTTGGAGGTATAATCCATTCAGTATAAGGGTTAAAGGTTTGGGATGAAAAACCCTCAGGATTCAATTTTGACTTGCCTTTGAAAAAATTTTCAGAGCTCTGACCTCTGTTTGACGATCTTGGAGCTGCGTTCGACGATCGTGGGTCAGATCGTCGAGCTCCGTTCGACGGTCGACTATGGCTGAGGTCAGGTATATGGGATCGTCGACCAGCGTTCGACGATCTTGGCTTAGATCGTCGATCAGCGTTCGACGATTTGTCCTGAGATCGTCGAGCTGCGTTCGGCGATCGTCGATCTTCATTCGGCGATCGTCGATCTCCGTTCGACGATTTGTGCTGGACTTTAGTTTTCTGAGGCAGATCAGAATTTTTCCTGGCAACCTCTACAACTCCCTTTCCCTTGTCAGAAATGAACTTGATAGGAGTTGTTAGAACAATAGGTTGGCTGGATGAGGCACCCAAGCCCAGTGTACTGTTGAATCTTGAGTTCACTGTGCTTGTGATGTCCATTAGCTTGAGGCTTCTCCCATTGAGAGATTCCTCAAGCTTCTTGACCTCAGAGAGCTCACTTTTTAGTGTAGCTATCTGTTCCCTATAGTTCTCCAACTCCTGAGAGAGTTTGAGGTTTTCTGATTTTAAAACACTTTGTTCAGATAATTGATTTCTGAGAGAGATGATCTCTTTCTCAGACTTTAGCAGGTCTAAACATAGTGCTTTAAATTCAGATTTAAAATCTTCTGAAGTAAAATCAAAAGAGCTGATTACCTAATCTTCTTCAGGTTGAGTCTCTGAGTCTGACTCTGACTCCTCTTCCTCTGAGTTGTGTTGTGAGGCATTGATTGCCATCATGCAGAACTCCTTTTCCTCTGCATCATCCTCATCATCACTGGAGCTGGAAGAGGCTTCTGACTCCTCTTCAGTCTCACTCCAGGATTCAGCAACAAATCCTTTCCTTGTATGTTTATTTTTGCTGGAAGAGGGTTTGCTATTGCCACTCCTTTTGGAGTCTTTCTCCTTTCTTCTTTCTTTTCTGTCCCTTCTGTCCTTGTTCTTGTTTTCTGGACAGTCAGGAACTATATGCCCTGGTTTCCTGCAACCAAAGCAAATAATGTCTTTGTTATTGCCAATGGACTTGTCATACCTTGGCTTGTCCTGCTCCTTGTATGATCTTCTTCTGAAGTCCTTTTTGGCCATCTTATAGAATCTTTTGGCCAGCAAGCTGAGAAGTTCATCATTGCCTGTTCCTTTTTCTTCAGGCAGATCTTCAGTTGCCTTGAATGCTATAGTCTTCTCCTTTCTTGTGGCTGGTGAAGCAGCCTTCTGTTCTTCCTCTCTGTTCTTGATGAGTAGCTCATAAGATTTGAGCTTACCCAACAAGGCTTCAGTGGTGATCTCATTCAGACTTCTGGCATCTTTAATTGGCCAGATTCTTGAATCCCAAGTGCTGGGGAAGCACATTAGGATCTTGTCATTAAGTTCTGTCAGTGAGATCTCTTTGTTTAATGTCCTCAGTTCACTGACAATTAGACTCAGTCTGTTGTACATGTCTCCCACTGACTCAGTTTCTCCCTTCTTGAAGTTATCATATTGGGAGATGAGATGGGATCTTCTGTCCTTTCTCTCGTCAGCTGAACCTGAAACTATTTCTGAGAGCTTGTCCCAAATCTCCTTGGCTGAATTACATTCAGCTACCTTTTGAAAAATGTCATCTGACATTGTCTGAGCAAGAATGTTCATTGCCTTGGCATCAGCTACTTTCCACTTTTTGATGTCAGCATCTGTTCCTGATGGAGGTGGAACAGCATTTGTGCTTGTGCTTTCTGGGGGTCTTGGACAAACTGTCAAAACAGAATTAAAAATATCTTCGTCAATAGAATTCATGAAGAGTCTAATCCTTGCTTTCCAAAGTGCAAACTTTGACAGATTGCACACTGGAGGTCTGGTGCTAGCATAATCTTTGTTTTGAGCCATGATTTGTGCAAACTAAATCTAATAATAAAATATAACAGAAGGATCTAGTTTGGGATCTTGGGGTTCAGGTGTTAGCCTGTACAACCAAACAGATATGGTATGTTTAACCAACCTCCCTCTGATACCAATTGAAAGGGGAAACTAGATCTGATATACTCTAGAGGGGGGTGAATAGAGTATATGGTGCTTTTTGAACACAAAGAAAAACTTTTGCAAAGCTTTACAACAATTGTTGTAATGAGTGTGAGCAGGGAAGCAGAAATAAAACTAATCACAAAACTAAGCTATGCAGAGACTAAGCACAAGAAAATCTAGGCCAGAAACAAAAAGAAAACATGCAGAACCAGATGACACAAGGAATTATAGTGGTTCCCCAAACTTGGGTACATCCACTCTTCTACCACCCTAGGTAGGAATCCACTGCAGGATGAGTTGATCAGGTGTCCTGGGCACCAATGAGCTTTTGATAAGGTGCTCAAAAACCAAATCAGATTTTTTGATCAGGTGTCTTGCCACCAATGAGCTTTTGACAAGGTGCTCAAAAACCAGATTCAAACTTTTGAAGGGAGTTTGAAAAACCCTTTACAGAGTGGGGGTGAGAGAGTGATGGCAGTCTTCTCTTTCTCAATCAACTGAGAAGACTAAGTGGATTGATGTCAAAGCTCCCCCTGAGTCCTTGATCTTCAGGAAGATGAGCTTTGCTGAGGGTGATAGGCCTTCAAAGATAGATCTCCAGCAAAAGATGATTTCAGCAAGCTGAAATGTTGAGTGTCTGGAGTCTTGAAGTGATATTGGCCTTGAACACTTTGAGAGCTGAAGAGATCTGAAGATTTTTGAAAGCTTGATCTCTCTGATGAGTGTTCTTCAGAATTCTTGTTGACAGAATATTTTGAAAGAGTCTCTGTATTCTGAGTTGTGTGTCCTCTTCTTGTCAATCTCTTTTTTTTTTGTTCTTCTCTGTCTTGATTCAAAAAGCATTTTGTCTTTTATTCTCTGTGCCAGAATAGAATATCACTCTGTCAAAGATAGTCGTTGGTCTGCATTGATTACAGCCTTAATTGCATAATTTCTTCTGAAGGAAAGTCCACTGAATTGTTCCTTGAAAAATCCCTTGAAACTTGCTCCAGAAGTAAATGAAAACGGCTCGCAGATCTTCTGAATTAAATGCAGAATAACTTCTATCTGATTTAAATTTGAATTCTGAAAGATAACTGAAATCGTCGAACTGAGCTCTGCTATCGTCGAGCTGAGCTCAGCGAACTGGAAAATCCAAGTAGCAAGATAATCGTCGATCTGAGCTCAGCGATCGTAGAATGGAGTTCGACGATATTGCGAAGTTGAGCTCAGCGATCGTCGAGTGGAGCTCGACGATATTATGAGGTTGAGCTCAGCGATCGTCGAATGGAGCTCAACGATCTGTCGAAGTTGAGCTAGACGATCGTCGACCGGAGTTTGACGAATCGTCGTGCTGAGCTCGACGATTAGACTTGGTCTACAGAAAAACTTGGTCTTCAGGGCAGCTTCCAATCCTAGACTTCTAACCCTTAGACTCAATTCTAATTGACCTATTAAGCTATACAGAAGGTCAAACACAGATTCCTAGAGACATAGTGATCCTGACCCAAATTAGTAATAGAGTGTTCCAACAATATCACATGTCTAACTTTAATTGCAGTAGGGTGTTGATTCGGGTCGGAACAGATGAGCTCAGAAGATATCACCAGGTGATATTGGGTATCGCCAACGGGCGACAGTGGAATGAGCAGTTAACTCACTATATCCACACGGCTGGCAGCTTTGTCACTATCTCCCGGCGACATCGATACTGCCAGGTGACAGTACACGATTGACCATGACCAATCTGAGATGCGAAAATGAGGAATACGTGGGACACGTGGTAGTCGGTAACAATATCTACAGATGGCAATACCCAGTGTCACCAGGCGATATCACTAAAATGTAAAAGCCATTCATTTTTTTGTGGAGATCATGAATTTTATTACCCGGAGAGTTCCTTCATGTTAATCCGATCCAGAGATCTCCAACATCCATAATTACTCCATACTCTCAAGATGGTCAAAGCGCGAAAGATCGATGGCATGTACATGATATTCAAAGCAACCCTAGCAAGGATTCGACGACATCTTCAGCGTGTCATTTAGAGGGAGTTTTTAATTCTGAAGTGTTCACTTTTTTTCGTTCTTTATTCTTATTGTAATCGAGAGAGTAAATTGTCGCCTTATGCATGGCGTCTAAGTCCTTGCGTGGCTTAGGAGAAAATCATCGCCTTCTGCATGGCATCCAACTCCGTGTGCGGCTTAGGGAGAAATTGTTGCCTTTTGTGCAGTGTAACGCCCCGAAAATCGTAATCGAGCTGGTCGTGTCCAATAGAATTTTTGGTGCCTCTATAGGGGTACACGACCTAGGACACGGGCATGTACAAGGCCGTGTGGTTCTCTGTGTTGGCCGGCTGTGTCTAGAGAAAGACACGACCGGAGACATGGCAGCGTGACATGGGCGTGTCAAATGACACGGGCGTGTGCATACCCGTGTCACCACCCGTGTTCCCAAGGGTCTTGTCGATTGGCGTGGCGGTTACTGGTAACACGCCCCTAGGACACGGGCATGTCGTACCCAACACAGGCATTGATACACGGGCTTGTCAGATTGATACACGGGCTTGTCTTGACCCGTGTCCTTTTCTGTGCTCGTCGATCATGTCTGGATCGCGACAGACGGCCTGGGACACGGCCATTTACGAGGCCGTGTTCGGCCCTGGTCTGGGGATTTTTGGGATAATCTGAGCCGTTCGCCTTCTTTAAATAAAATCCAACGACCCAGATGTGTTCCTGCTCTGTTAAGGTCAGGAATGGAGGTTGTATTCCTCATTTGCTCTTTAACATTCTCTTTCTAAGAAATTTGAGATAGGAGGAAGGAAAGGGAGGATTCCGGCCGCCTGCGGAGCATCGGAGCACCGATTTGAGAACCGAGAGCGGATCCGCGGAGGAAATTCCATTGCGAAGCCTTCTATCCATATAGTTTTTCAATAGCACAAAAGCATACTACAAGGGTAATGATTCTCTACTTGGGCATGTGAAGCTCTCCTTCTTTTGTATAAGGAAACCCCATCCCGCGAGTGTGCGGTGTTCCTTGTGGTTGATGGGAATAGTCCCCCTTGTGTTACAGATAGAGTCCGAAATCGAAGTACAGAAATAGACATTGTGTGTGAATCCTACCCGGACATGTTGGTCTGGATCGGTGATGTTGCATTTTGTATGGATTGCCGGAGAAGAATCCGTGCCTTGTGTTTTCGGGTTTATACGCGGTAGATTGCAGCATGGATCCTTGGAGATTAACTACAAGGCGCACCCGGAAAACTAAGCGGAAATGTAATTCTGCTAACTTGGCGGTCGGGGAGCCAGCCTTGAACATAACAGGGTTATGTTTTGTTTGGAACGTTTGGGATCCGAGAGAAGCTTGGCCTGCGCGTATGTCTTAAAGTGACTAGGCAGAGTGAGCAAGTGAAATCGGACCTGGGCTATGTGGTTCGGTGCGAGAGAACCATAGATGGACTGATCGTTGGCATAGTCGGGAGCCTTAGATGGTGGTCAGAAAGGCTAAAAATGCTCACGTTGTTGCCATCCCGGGGATGTTGGTGGAGGCACAGTATTGACCGGATTCACCGTTAATGTGCCCTGAGTGCACGGGGTGTTTGGTCGTGCAAGCCTAAACCTGTAGCCAAGTATGTTTGTACTTTATTGTTTAGCTGGGCTAATAAATTGCAGGGAAGGAGCACCACCCTCCCGAGTAAGGGGCGGGGTCGTTATAATTTGGTTGGCATTGGCTGACGTTACTTTGTTTGCCACCATGCGGTGGAGTGTTGCTTGCAGGTGCTGCGGAGCCGATTACCAAGTTGCAGGGTGAAGCCCAAGATGCTGAGTTTGCCCTCGAAGGCCAAAGCGAATAGTTGTATTTTATTTCTATCATGTGTGGCCGACCTGTGAGCCGATGTATGGAAAACACTACTTTGTTAAGTGAAGAGAAGAAAGTTCTAAAGGCTGAAACCTGGGATGACGTCACATTTGAGGAATCAAACAGTTCGAGCTCAAAGACTGAAGAGGATTCCAACTTGTGCCTTATTGGAAAGGACGTCTCATCATCGGATAATGAAAGTAGTGTCTAAAGAGACATTGAGGTAAATCCTCCATCTTATGAAGATCTATATAATGAATATTTACGAACATGCAAGTATTTTAATAAAAGTTTAAATGAGATTAAATTACTTAAATCTGAAAATAAAAAGTTGTCAAATGAATTAAAAATACTTGGAAAGGAGAAAGAAACTTGTCAAGAGGATTGTCCCTCTTCGACAAGAATACTAGAACTTGAGAAAGATCTCTCTAAGTCTCGGTCTTGGGTTGAATCTCTTAAAAGAGAAAATGTGACCTTAGAGAGATCTCTAAACCTTTTTCAATCTCAAGTAGAAGGCGGTAAAAAGACCTTCTCTAACTGATGCGGCACCATAGTTGTTGAAAACAACGCAATGAGAGGTCGAGTCCGTGATTTAGAAATGACCACTAACAAGTTTAGAATGGGCCAAAAATCAATGAATATGATTTTGGTGAGCCAGTGTCATGGTTCGGCAAAATTTGGAATCGGATACTCTCCAGAACACTGTCGCCCGACGACATCCACTATCGCCGGCGATAAATAAAAATTCAAAAAATCGCCTGTTAAAAATAAAAAAAATAATTCTAATGTTACTGCTACTCCCAGCAAAAATTCAAAACTCATTTCGAAAAATCCGTCAACTTCTTTCATCACGTGTGCCAAATGTAATAAGTTTGGTCACACAAATCATACTTGTAAGAAGATATGACATTGTTCTGTTAAACAAGTCTGGGTACCTAAGGCTTCCACCTAAAATATGGGAGGAACCACTTAGGTAACCAGATCTTTACTCTCACCCTCTTTCTAGGTGTGTTGGCAGGCTAAGGACAAAGATGATGTGTGGTACTTGGACTCAGGGTGTTTTCCAAGCACATGACGAGCAACAAATCAAAGTTCCTTAGCCTATAGATGAAGAAAGGAGGAGTAGTCACATTCGGCGATAACAGAAAAGGAAAGATCATCAGCATTGGAGTAGTAGGTAACAAGTCAATTACTATCTCAAACGTTTTGTTTGTTAAAGGTTTGAAGCATAACTTAATTTCTATAAGTCAATTATATGATATTGGTTTAAATGTCTTATTTCACTCATCTTCAATTCTGTGCAAAATTTTTGATTCCAAAACAAATGATATTGTTCTTACTTCTTCTAGATTTCAAAATATTTACATGATTAAGTTTAATGATTTATCACATTCTACATTAAAATGCTTTATGTAGAAAATGATGAATTAGATTTATGGCATAGGCGTCTTCGATATTCTAGTTTCAAGCTAATTGTCAAATTGTATAAAAATAAATTGATTAAAGGTTTACCTTTTTTAAATGTAAATCTATCTTCTTTATGTTTACCATGTCAAAAAGAAAAATTTTCAAAATCTTCTTTTAAGAGCAAAAATATTATTTCCACTACTATACCTTTACAGTTGATTCATATGGATTTGTTTGGTCCAATTACTACTCAAAGTCTACGTGGTAAAAAGTACACTTTTGTATTGATTGATGATTATTCACGTTTATGTTGGACAATCTTCTTAACGTCAAAATCTGATGCATTCTTACAATTTTCCAAACTATGTATACATATTCAAAAATCTGATATAAAAATAAAGTGCATTCGTTCAGATCATGAAGGTGAAATTGATAATAAAATTTATATCTTTTTGCAATGAGTTAGGTATTAAACATGAGTTTTTTGCTTCTCGTACACCGCAATAAAAAGGTGTGGTAGAGAGAAAAAATAGAACTTTACAAGAACTAGCTCGTATTATGCTATCAGAATACAAATTTCCTAGATCATCTTGTGTTGAAGCCATTAGTACTGCTTGTTATGTTATTAATTGCGTTATGCTTCGAGCCTTCTTGAAATTAACATCTTATGAGTTATATTTTCAAAAGAAACCAAATGTTTCTTTTTTTAATGTTTTTTGTTGTAAATACTTTATTTTGAACGCTAAAGATAATTTAGATAAGTTAGATGAAAAATGTGATGAAGGCATAATTATTGTCTATTCTTCAACAAGAAAAGATTATAGAATTTATAATAAAAGGACAAAAATAGTTGAAGTGTATATTCATGTTAAATTTGATGAGCTTTTGTTGTGTGTAGATACTAATCCCACATGTAATGATTAAGAGCCCTTCCCTCCACTAAGGTCGGATGATGATGAAATCCTTGGAGACAAAGAAGAAGAAAAAGTGGAAGAAGTGCAAGAATATGTGCCTCCAAGCGAACTTGGATATTCAAAAGACCATCCACAAGATTAGGTTATTGTAGAACCATCAAGAGGGTTAAGTACTCGTTCATCGTTACATGATTTATTCTCAAACATGTGCTTTATTTCTGATATAGAACCTAAAAATGTAGAAACCGCTTTAAATGATAATTCTTGGTTTTTAGATATGAATGCAGAGCTTAGTCAATTTGAATGTAATAAAGTATGAAAATTAGTAGAAAGGCCATCAAATCATCCTGTTGTAGGTGTTAAGTGGACCTTTAAGAATAAAATGGATAGTGAATCTAGGGTCACTAGAAACAAAGCTATAATTGTAGCAAAAGATTATTCACAAATTGAAGGAATAGATTTTGATGAAAGTAATGAAACCTTTGCACTCGTAGCATGTTTAGAAGCAGTTAGAACATTTCTTGCATTTGTTAGCTTTAAAAGATTTAAACTCTTTCAAATGGATGTTAAAACAAGCACCCCGAGAATGGTATGATAGATTAACTATTTATTTATTAAAGAATGATTACAAAATGGGCAGTGCTGATTGTACTCTTTTTATTAAACATGTTTGTAATGACCTTATAGTTTTACAAATATATGTTAATGACATTATTTTTGAATCCACTGATGAAAAATTGTGTGATAATGTTATAGAAATTATGAAAATGAATTTGAGATGAGCATGGTAGGAGAACTCACTTTTTTCTTGGTTTTTAAATTACTCAAAGAAATGATGGTATTTTTATTTGTCAATCTTAATATATTCATGATGTTTTAAAAATATTTGGATTTGAACATCTAAAACAAGCCAATACCCCCATGAGTGTCTTATTGAAATTAGGAAAAGATGAAAGTGATAATTCTATAGATCAAACACTATATAGAGGAATGATAGGATTACTGTTATATTTGAACGCATCTAGACCTGATATTATATTCGTTGTATGTTTTTGTGCTATATTTCAGGATAATCCCAAAGTATCTCATTTAAATGCGGTTAAACGTAATTTTAGATACCTTATTGGCACATCTAAGATAGGTATGTGGTATCTACACAATGATACCTTTCTTCTACATGGCTTTTCTGGTTCTGATTATGCTATTTGCCCGTTAGACCGTAAGAGCACAAGTATCACTTCTCACTTTCTCGGCCCTTCGCTAATTTCGTTGTCGAGTAGGAAACAAATTTTTGTTGCCTTATCCACCACTGAGGCTGAATACATTGCACTGGGTAGTTGTTGTGCACAAGCTCTTTGGATGAAGTAAACATTAGAATACTTTGGAATTAATCATGACGCAATTAAATTAAAATTTGATAATAAGAGTGCAATTGAGTTAACATATAATCTGGTTCATAATTCAGGCCTAAACACATTGATGCACGCAATCAATTCATTAGAGACCACATTAAGCAAAATACAATTAAAGTTAGTTTTATAGGCACTGATTCACAGCTTGTTGATATTGTAACACCCCAAATCCCAAATTTGGGTTCAGGCTGGGCAACACGCCCTGGGACACGGGCGTGTCAGAGGCCGTATCCTGCTCAATTGAGCAGCCTGTCGAGTGCTTGATGAAATGCACTCGACGAGTTCTTGAGAGGGAACACGCCCCGCAGCATGGGCATGTTAGAGGGTGTGTCCTCCTATGGTCGATGGCCACCACTCGAGTGGATGCGCTCGATGAATGAAGGCACACGGCCTGTGATACGGGCGTGTCACATGGCCGTGTCCTGCGCTGTCTACTCGAGTGGGTCTCGAGGGGAGTCTCGAGTGGGTCTCGAGTGCATCTCAAGTAAGGTACACTGCCTAGGACACGGGCGTGTCAGAGGTCATGTCCTTTCCAATTAATGGAGTGGTTCTCTCGAGTAGGTCTCTAGTGTGTCACGAGTGTGGCACACGGGCTAGACATGGGCTTGTCTGAAGGCACACTGCCTGTGATACTGGCGTGTCACATGGCCGTGTCCTGTTCTCGATAAGTCGGCTCGTGCGCCGCTTAAGGTACACGGCCTGTGACACAGGCATGTCACAGGCCGTGTTAGACCCGAAATAGCCATTTTACAGAATTTTTTAGCTGTTCATTTCCTTCCTTTGGGATCTGATGGCCCAGGTTTCTCCTTGCTGCTTTAAGGCTGAAATTGAGAAGATAAGTCTCATTTTACCATTGGACATTCTCTCTCCAAAAGAGGTAGAGAGAAGGGAGAGCAAGGAGGAGGAGGAGGAGGAGAAGGGATCCCGCCGCCAGTGGAGTTTTAGAGTTCCAAACTAAGGTCCGAGGCCAGATTTGTGGATGTAAGGCCGTTGCGGTGCTTTCTAACTGGCTAGATTTCCATGGCTCCAAAGAGGTCGTCAATGGTAACGATATTCCTTCTTAGACATGTGAAGTCCTTCTTTTTGGCATGTGCATGGATTTTCCCCACCAAAGGGTGGATTGCGAAGGGATTTCCTTGGGTTGATTCTTGGAATCCCCAATAGTCTTGCATATAGACCCGGAAATGTATAGTACGAAATAGGCATGCTGTGTGAAGCCCATCTGTACAGGTTGGTCTGGATTGTTGAGGTTTCATTTGCACACCGGAGAAGACTCTGTGGTTAAACGTGTAGTTTGTGGGGTCGAAGGGTTAGATCTGTGAAGGGCAGTAGCAGGAAGTACTGGAGTGGTAGTCCAGGAAAATAGCATTGTGATGCTTGTACTGTATGCTATGGCAAGACTAGCTTTCTGGCACTGCAGGATGCTGCAGGGTTTGGGAGGAGTTGGGTGAAGAAAGTGAGTTCTGCGAAAACTGCTAAGCGATCGTGAAGGACGCTAGCATGAACTCTCCTTGTTTATTGTGAAGCCAGTCTGTGGTGGACATTATGGCTATTGTGAAGCCAGTCCGTGGTGGACAATGTGGCTATTATGAAGCCATTCCGTAGTGGACATTGTGGCTATTATGAAGCCAGTCCGTGATGTAGGCTACTATGTGTTCACGATAGATTCTACGGTTTAAAAATGAATGCCTCTCTAATCCCACTACTACACTAGCACAAAATGTAAACGCGACACTCTCGTTGAACAACTTTATCAAACTAATGCTAACGTACGGTAGCCACGCCGTTTTAAGATCGAACAAAAGACTATAGGTCGATGTTCTCTCAAGCAAAAAGGACTCACCCGGTCCGAACGAGCGATGGTTGTACCACAGGAAATCTACCGAAAAGTTCGGTTCCAAAATGGTAGATCGCCCCCAACAAAACGAAAGTGAGGCTCGCCAAAATATCTCGGAAAATTAAACAACTAGAAAAAAACAACAAATGCAGTCGGAAAGAAAACCACTAATAAGAAAACGATTCCAAGATAACAAAATAGCAATCCACCAAGTGAAAATCTAGAATAAGAACACACAAATGGTAGAAAATCTTGTTCCCCAACCGGAATAGATGATTCCGGTTTACTTGAGGATCGTTATTCCACGGTTCCGCCGGAGCCGCGCCAGATGGAGATAAATTTGTCCGCTTTCGTCGCTTCATGCCGGAGTGAAATCTCACAAGGAAGGAGTCTTGCTCTTGGCCGAAATCTTCGCCACTATTAAGGGGGGTGGTCGGTTTTTGGTAGGGGATGAGAGGAGGTCGGGTTTTGACTTGGGGAAATGGTGGCTTGGGTTGTAGGAGGAGGAAGAAAGGGAGAGGCCGAGCAAGAGAAGAAGGAGTAGGAGAGGTGGTCGAGACTAGCACAAGAAGAAATGGGGAGGAGGAGGGTGGCCAGCGGCCAAGGAGAAGGAGGAGGAGGAAAGGCCGAATTCTAGAGAGAGAGAGAGAGAGGTGAATATTGCGGCTAGGAAGAAGAGGATAAGAAGATTATCAAGATATGGTTTGGGGTTTAATTTCTTTCCTTCATTTCTAAGTTAAATTAAACAAGGTTAGCCTTATATAGGCTTTACATCATGCATTGGCTATATGCAGCCCACCTAAATAAAAATAAAACCATACTCAAATATCTAAACAATACATAATAAAAATAAAATGCAAATAGAAACAACTAAATATTATTTGGTAGTCTTCATCTTCATCATGTAGCTCCACATCATGTAGCTCCACAAGGACACCGTCTAGATCATGTTGGGGTCGCCGTCGTCATCTTCAATATGTAGGAAATTGTCGTCTTCAACTTTAACACGTTGGGGGTTGCCGCCATCGCCGTCTTCAACTTTAACACGTTGGGGGGTGCCGACATCATCGTGTTCAACTTTAACACGTTGAGGGTTGCCACCATCAATCTTCCCCAGGTCAAAAGAACTCATCATCGATGAGTTGGCATGGAGGTACTGGCGCTGAAGAACATCATCCAAAAGGACCTCCGCCGAGTTCGGGATCCAAGAGTCACCGGAGACAGGACAATCACACCATCGCATCACGTAACGCTGAATACCACCACTTGGAGAGGAGAGCAAAACACCAAATATGAGCCTGTCTGGCCAAAAGTTTGTCCTGGGAAAAGCATTAGGCAAATAAAGAGGAAAAATTTCTTCATCAACAGTCGACGTACCTCCATAGGAGACTGATGGAGAGAACTATCCAGAAACAAGCTCACCCCCCAACCCAATATAAAATATAGTGGCACCAAACAAACAGTTAGATATTTCAAATGGTGGAAAAACACATTGTGTGAAATCAGAAACGTTTAAACTAGGTGAAAGACCCCTTGTAGTGGTTAACTTCAGCAGATATGTGGTTTCTCCTAATTGAGTAAAAATCCGAAAAATTCCAACTCGCCGAATCGCCAACTTTTTTATAGTGCCTTTATAACGCCCCCACGCGTCACATAGCATATAACGGTGGGTCTGGCCAGGGCCCCACGCCATTTGTCACAGACAAGCGGCAGAATTACTTGTGGAAATCAAAATCTACTCGCATCCTAACTCAATCCATTCTAGCGTAGCATTTTACGTTAACATGAACTCAACTCAAAGAATGTCCACTACTATATAAACTCCACATTTATATATTCAAACCAGGAATGTATACAACTAACACACACTGGCCTTAAGGCCTTACAGATTTCTCTTTGCACAACTACATTTTCGTACATCGGCACGCAGGCCGGCCACACATAAAATCCAACCACGATTTGCACGACCTTCAAGGGCCTTTAGCAGCAATCCTCCATTCCGCTCATTTCAATTCAAGCAGCAACACCTGCAATTAGAGAATCCCATCCAAACAAAAATCAAAGTAACAGTCAACATTAGCTGACCACTTATAACGACCCTACACCTTACCCGGGGAAGTAGTTCCTTCCATGTATGCATAGCCACCATCATTTCTATCAATCTATCAATCACAGTCCATATCACAAACGACGGTCTCCACCAGACGCTCCGTGCACTTAGGGCACCTTCTGTATGTACCGGATATACCAGTCATACACCGCCGATCGAGGCACTTCACTTGTTGGTTGGGCAGTTCAATCCTACTCCACCAATCACACTATTGGCGATATCCCGTCCATACCACTCAGAGGTACTACATCGCAGCATTCACAAACAACCAGAGCAGATCGACCTACACCATGTGGTGTGGCAGCCAGGTATATCAAGGCTCTCCTGGCATTGCCACCCATCGACCCCTCACTTATATCCGATCGACCCACACTATGTGGTGCAGCAAGTAGGGTCCACCTCACTTCCTCCCAAACATTGACACCCATCGATCCTCACTAATACAGATCAACCCACACCATGTGGTGTAACATGCCAGGTTCAACTCGCGCTCCCCAGGCATGCTACCAATTGATCTCTCATCATAACTAGGAGCTTACTCAAAGCCTCCATACATCCATGACCAACATGCATTCATCCATACAACTATTCAATCAAAGCATAAGCCTTTCATAGCATCAAATCCATGGAGTCTTCTGCGGTTTACCCATAATCATCATCAATCCAGACTACCCGTCCAGATGGGCTTCACACAGCATGCCTATGCCGTACTACACACTTCCGGCTCTAGATGCAGACTCAACCAAGGAATCTCTTATGAAATCCACCTCTTGGTGGAGGATCCCACGCATATCCATAAAGAAAGGACTTCGATGTACAAGAAGGAGATCGTTACCCTTGAAGATCGCTTCGGGGTCATGAATCAGCCGGATGGAAATCACCGTCTCAGCGCTGCCTCCACGAATCTGAACTCGGATATTCAATCCACACTCCGCAGCTCCTCTAGCAGCGGATTTCCTCCTTTCCTTCCCTATCCCTCTCTCTCTTTCTCTCTCTTGGAATGAGAAGAAGAAGAAGATGAAACTGAAGAACTAATTCTTCATTTTCGGCCTTATAACAGGAAGGAGAAATCTGAGCCATCAGATCCCATAGGAAGAAAAGGAGCGGCCAGAAAATTCCCTGAAAATAGCTCTCTCGGGTCTGACATGCCCTATGACACACCCGTGTCACAGGTCGTGTCCCCTAAGCGGTGCACGAACCGCCTTATCCAAACTTATCCACGCCAAGGTGACACACCCATGTCACACCCGTGTCAGCCCAGTCACGCCCGTGACACGGGCCGTGTAACCCACTCGAGACATACTCGAGAGGACTTACTCGAGAGAAAACCAACTACTCGAGTACCTAGATAGGACACGCCCGTGTCACAGATGACACGCCCATGTCACCCCCTCTTACTCGAGTACTTTTCCACTTACTCAAGTACATTTCGACCTACACGAGAACTAATCGAGAGAAAAATCGTCGACCAAGGGAGGACACGCCCTAGGTCACGCCCACTAACACGCCCATGTCACGGGCGTGTACCTTCCGAACAATTTCGTCGACCGAAATTCGTCGACCATGCGCTCGACCACTCAACACAAGCAGGACATGCCCTAGGACATGCCCGTATCCCAGTCCATGTCAACCAAGTTTCTCGTTTCTCGAATTTGGGGTGTTACAACCCTCCCGTCCTTCAAAGAAATTTCATCTTCAAAATTTGGCTCACTCCAATCAGCCACACAACCACTGAATGTTGCACCATTCGCAACCATGCATGCGAACAAAGCGAGCCGGGTTTGAGCTCAGTGGCCACGGTTTGTCTCGTCCCAAGGCATCGCACAAACAAAACCAACATACAACACATACATACATCACATCCCTAACTTCCAGCTGTGCACATGCAGCCACAAAATTGATAAAGTGATCAAAAAACAAACACATCATCGAACTATATCACTATCAAGCGATCACTTCCATATCACAAGTGTGCACCAACAAGTCAACTTGTAACATGACATATATAACATGATATGTACAAAACTATGCTCAGAAGGTATATGATCAGGATTCACATTACTAGTGAGTCATCATATATATACAATATGCACATCATCCAAGTGATACAAGTCACTATCCTTACTTTCGCTCAGCCTCCCGATTTTGCATCTCTCGCGTAAGAGCCAAATTAAACACTCGAGGTTGAATTTTACCAAGTGAGCTTTGCGGCTCTTGCACTTCCAAATTATGCAATCGAGGTTGCGTCCGGGATGCAGATGACTCGGCCACTGCTTTACCTTTTTCTGCATAAGACGCACATGTCTTTTTCTCACTTCCTGCAGGGGCATTCCAACAAAATTTCGCTATGTGTCCTTGCCTCCCGCAGTTATAACATATACGTGTATCAACACGTCCTGGCCCATTAGTCGCCCCTGAAGAAACAGTCGACAGAGCTTATTTCGTAGGCCTAAACTTTTTCTTTACTCGTCTTCTAAACTCCGACTACTCCAATTGTGGCCCTTTAAACTCTGGCTTTTCCACTGCCAGTCTCTTCTTCTCTTGTACCCACTTCAAATCTTTTTCCAAAACACGGGCCGTATCAACCAACGCATGGAAGCCATGGTTCACCGAACTCGGGAGGACCAACCTTAACACATCCCGCAGTCCCTCATAAAATCGATTCATCTTTTGTGCTTCCTCCGCGAAGGTAGACCCCGCATATCTCCTCAGTCTGGTAAACTCATACAGGTAGGTATCAATATCTGCCTCACCCTGCACCAGGCGTTGAAACTCATTTTCCATCGGAATCCGCTGTGACACTAGCAAATACTTGGCTAAAAACAATCGGGAGAATTCATCCATTGAAACCTCCGCTAATCCACGACCTGCCAAGTGATGCACCTCCATCTCGTCCCACCACAGTCTCGCATCCCCTTCCAACAGAAAAGTGGCTAACGTCACTTTCGGCTCCTCTTCCGTCCTGATTGCAGTCAGGATCCTCTTTACTCGAGCCAACAAATCTTCCGCCTGCGTTGGGGAAAGCGCTCCACCAAACATAGGTGGATGAAACTCCATAAAGCTTTTTAATGACTCGTCTATTGCTTGCACCTCCACCACAGCTGCAGCACGCTCTTGTTGTGCACCAGTTTGTATTGGTACTCCTGCAGGCCTTGCCTGTCTAGTAGGATGCGCATGTAACACCGCAAGCACTATCTCCGTCACCACCCGTATGGTCTCCGCCGAAGGAGGCGTAGGCGCTTCAATGGGTGCTGCACTCTCATCCGATCGCTGGTGCTCCGACTGCCCAGCACCACTCCTCGCCACCTAGCAATGTACAAAACACCATTAAGTATCCATTGCATAACAGTAATTATACATTACCTACACACTCAAGCACTTCACGTGCATGACATACATTCCTGGTGGACATTCGTGAGTTCAATTATGTTCTCTCCTCCTAAACAATTTCAACCTGGCTCTCATACCACTTGGTAACGCCGCCACACATCATATGGCATATAACGGTGGGTCTGGCCGGGGCCCCACGTCATATGTCACAGACAAGCTGTGGAATTACTTGTGGAAATCAAAATCTACTCGCATCCTAACTCAATCCATTCTAGCGCAGCATTTTATGTTAACATGAACTCAACTCAGAGAATGTCCACTACTATATAAACTACACATTTATATATTCAAACTAGGAATGTATACTACTCACACACACTGGCCTTAAGGCCTTACAGATTTCTCTTTGCACAACTACATTTTCGTACATCGGCACGCAGGACAGCCACACATGAAATCCAACCATGATTTGCACGGCCTTCAAGGGCCTTTAGCAGCAATACTCCATTCCGCTCATTTCAATTCAAGCAGCAACACCTGCAATTAGCCATCCCATCCAAATAGAAAACAAAGTAACAGTCAGCATTAGCTAACCACTAATAACGACCCTACCCCTTACCCGGGGCAGTGGTTCCTTCCCTATATGCATATCCACCATCATTTCTATCAATCTATCAATCATAGTCCATATCACAAACGCCGGTCTCCACCGGACGCTCCGTGCACTCAGGGCACCTTCTGGATGTACCAGATATACCAGTCATACACCGTCGATTGAGGCTCTTCACTTGTTGGTTGGGCGGTTCAATCCTAGTCCACTAATCTCACTATTGGAGACATCCAGTCCATACCACTCAGAGGTACAACCTCACAACATTCACAAGCAACCAGAACAGATCGACCCACACCATGTGGTGTGGCAGCCAGGTATATCAAGGCTCCCCTGTCATTGCCACCCATCGACCCCTCACCTATATCCAATCGACCCACACTATGTGGTGCAGCAAGTAGGGTCCACCTCACTTCCTCCCAAACATTGCCACCCATCGATCCTCACTAATACAGATCAACCCACACCATGTGGTGTAACATGCCAGGTTCAACTCGCGCTCCCCAGGTGTGCTACCAATTGATCTCTCATCATAACCAGGAGCTTACTCAAAGCCTCCATACATCCATAACCAACATGCATTCATCTATACAACCATTCAATCAATGCATAAGCCTTTCATAGCATCAAATCCATAGAGTCTTCTCTGGTTTACCCATAATCATCACCAATCCAGACTACTCATCCAGATGGGCTTCACACAGCATGCCTATGCCGTACTCCACACTTTCGGCTCTAGATGAAGACTCAACCAAGGAATCTCTTATGAAATCCATCTCTTGGTGGAGGATCCTACACATATGCATAAATAAAGGACTTCGATGTCCAAGAAGTAGATCGTTACCCTTGAAGATCGCTTCGAGGCCATGAATCAGCCGGATGGAAATCACCGTCTCAGCACTGCCTCCACGAATCCGAACTCGGATCTTCAATCCACACTCCACAGCTCCTCCAGCAGCAGATTTCCTCCTTCCTACTTTCCTTCCCTTGCCCTCTCTCTCTTTCTCTCTCTTGGAATGAGAAGAAGAAGAAGACGATGAAACTGAAGAACTAATTCTTCATTTTTGGCCTTATAACAACAAGGAGAAATCTGAGCCATCAGATCCAAAAGGAAGAAATGGAGCGGCCAGAAAATTCCCTGAAAATAGCTCTCTCGGGTCTGACAGGCCCTGTGACACGCCTGTGTCACAGGCCGTGTCCCCTAAGCGGTGCACGAACCGCCTTATCCAAACTTATCCATGCCAAGGTGACACGCCCATGTCACGCACGTGTCAGCCCAGTCACGCCCGTGACACGGGGCATGTAACCCACTCGAGAGGACTTATTCGAGAGAAAACCAACTACTCGAGTACCCAGATAGGACACGCCCGTGTCACAGATGACACGCCCGTGTCATCGCCTCTTACTCGAGTACTTTTCCACTTACTCGAGTACATTTCAACCTACACGAGAACTACTCGACAGAAAAAACGTCGACCAAGGGAGGACACGCCCTAGGTCACACCCACTGACACGCCCGTGTCACGGGCGTGTACCTCCCGAAGAAATTCGTCGACCGAAATTCATCGACCACGCGCTCGACCACTCAACCCAAGCAGGACACGCCCTGGGACACGCCCATATCCCAGGCCGTATCACCCAAGTTTCCCGTTTCTCGAATTCGGGTTGTTACATCCTGAAGGCATCCGTTCAGGGGAGAGACGCACCAAGAATAAACCGTAAACCTTATAGGGAGACACTCTCTTATGTAAGTTAGCGTTAAATTGATAAGGAGAAATCTATGTGACAAGCGCTTCCTTAATCTGTTTATGTGAATTAAGAACAAGAGAGACAAATACTATTAAGTATCCATTGCATAACAGTAATTATACATTACCTACACACTCAAGTACTTCACGTGCATGGCATACATTCCTGGTGGACATTCGTGAGTTCAATTATGTTCTCTCCTCCTAAACAATTTCAACCTGGCTCTCATACCACTTGGTAACGCCGCCACACGTCACATGGCATATAACGGTGGGTCCGGCTGGGGCCCCACGTCATATGTCACAGACAAGCTGTGGAATTACTTGTGGAAATCAAAATCTACTCGCATCCTAACTCAATCCATTCTAGCGCAACATTTTATGTTAACATGAACTCAACTCAGAGAATGTCCACTACTATATAAACTACACATTTATATATTCAAACTAGGAATGTATACTACTCACACACACTGGCCTTAATGCCTTACAGATTTCTCTTTGCACAACTACATTTTCATACATCGGCACGCAGGACAGCCACACATGAAATCCAACCATGATTTGCACGGCCTTCAAGGGCCTTTAGCAGCAATACTCCATTCCGCTCATTTCAATTCATGCAGCAACACCTGCAATTAGCCATCCCATCCAAATAGAAAACAAATTAACGGTCAGCATTAGCTAACCACTAATAACGACCCTACCCCTTACCCGGGGCAGTGGTTCCTTCCCTATATGCATATCCACCATCATTTCTATCAATCTATCAATCATAGTCCATATCACAAACGCCGGTCTCCACCGGATGCTCCGTGCACTCAGGGCACCTTCTGGATGTACCAGATATACCAGTCATACACCGTCGAGTCCTGGGACACACCCGTATCCCAGGCCGTGTCACCCAAGTTTCCCGTTTCTCGAATTCGGGCTGTTACATCCTGAAGGCATCCGTTCAGGGGAGAGACGCACCAAGAATAAACCGTAAAACTTATAGGGAGACACTCTCTTATGTAAGTTAGCGTTAAATTGATAAGGAGAAATCTATCTGACAAGCGCTTCCTTAATGTGTTTATGTGAATTAAGAACAAGAGAGACAAATACTAGTGCTCGGTGACTTGACATAGAAAATGGCGGTAACGGAACTACATAAGGTTGCTTAAACGGAAATAAATAGGGTGGCACCAATGGAACTATATCAGGTGTCACCAATATAACGAGATCGGGTGGCACTAACGGGACTACATCTTGTGGTCCTAGCAGAATGAATTCAGGTGGCACAATAAACGGCCACATCAAGAACGTATACTCAGGGATTTGACTAAACGTGGGAATTCGGGAGGATACAAGACTATCAAAAATTATATAGTGACCACACGCGAATTCTATCAACGCTAGTCGAGGCATCTCCAAAGACGGGAGCAGCATGGTTGGCAAAATAAAATGACAAAGATCAGGAGGGAGAGTCCATAGATCTAATACCGGGAGAGAGTTAAGATCAGATTTAATTTCACGCAATAGAGATAACATCAGGGGATGCTCATCCGGGTCCTCAGCACTAACATCATCCAAAAATAACCTTCCCACACAGGGAAAATCTTCCAATACAACACTTCCCTCGCTAGCAAAATCATTCCATGATGTAGGTACATCGTCAAAATCAGGATAGAGGAGAGGGCAAGTCGAATCCCGGGGAGAATCTAAATTAGCTTGAATCTCAAGCAACGACGATAATATCAATGAACTTTCTCTCAGATGTGCATCACTAAGATCATCCCAAGCTAAACATCCATCCCAAGGTAACTCTTCCAACACTGTTGAAACATCTACCAATCCTGGACAAATCATTATAATATTGTAATCCTCGCTCGCACTTATCCGACTGGATTGATCTAGCGGGGAAGCTAAATAAATGGGCACCTCAATATGTTCCGGGCTAGAAGGAACTAGCTCGTGTCCTAGCAGGTCATCACCTAAATCAGTAACAGGTAAGCTCTCAACATAGGGTGACTCAACCGGAATGTCTTCTAACTCAGGGTCATCAGAAGACTCCCTAACTATCAAGGGAGATGCCTCAGAAACATCGCCAAAAGGAAGAGGAGACGATTCCTCAGAGGAGAAATCCTCGTCCAGGTCACTAGGGTAACCAATCTTCTCATCGTCACACAAATCGCCAGCGTATTCAGCCTCGTCCTCAGTGACGGTCATAGTCCTAGACACCGCCTCAGACTAAACAGGAGAGTCAACGACTAATTCAGGCAACTCGGGGAGAGCCTTAATAGGGCCTAAGGGCGTAATCGGGGTAGGATGCTCAATAGAACCAAGATCAGGAGCGCCACTTGACACATATGTCATAATCGTTTGCTTACCTTTACGGGTAGGACAACTCTCACCCCGCGGGCTCATGGTAATCCTAGCAGTCATATGTACATAACTCGGGATAGGGGACCTCACTGTTTCCCTTCCTCTATAGGTGGGTGCAGGTACGCTAGGGGTAGCTCTACCAACCTGGTGAAATGACCTCTCTTGGGATGATATATCACCCCTATGATCCGGCTTGGTTCTAGTGCCATAATAATACTGGCTATCGGGTGTCGGGTTAGTACTAAGGCGGTAGGGGGAATCAAATTTCGCTTAGAAAATTCTTCGCATGTGCGACCAAGCATAAGGATAGCTACCAGCACCGTGCTCTTTCTCTTCGTTCAGCCAAAACTCTCTGGCTCGTCCTCTTAACCACTCTTGGACTACAGTAACCTTTAGGTATTCGCCCAATTAGTTATATTCGAAATAGGTTTCTACCCCCTCAAGCCAGTATCTAAAGTACTTGGGATCCCCATAACCATCATAGATAAAAATATTAGTGTGTAGATAAGTCAGGGGACGATTGGAAGCGTTAACATCGAAAGCCATTTCAGTGTGAACCGAAGAGGACACTCGATCCGGATTTTGTGCGAATGCAAAGAAAGGGTACCTGAACAACTAATTTTAGGAAAGATAGAATTATTCCCGCTTAGCCACTAAGATTATAATTATATAAAATAGATTTTCTTGCTCGAAAAAATATGAGGTTTATTAAAAAAATTTGTTTTTTTAAATTTGACTGAAAAACTAAGAAATTTACGCCGCTATTGGCAGACCACAAAAATTTTTTTTTGTTAAATTTTCAAAAAAAAAACGAACTAGAAACGTACGTGCCGACATGCAAATAAAAGGAGGAGGGTGCCAATTAAGAAATTGATGAGAACCTCTCTTTGATACCAAATTGATGCATGCTACTATTGTTGAAATTTGTGAAGTGGAAGTGGGTGATGGGACAGGCCGGGCGGCCTGAGCGGACAGCATCGGCGGACTAGGCGGACTGGGCGGACTGTTGTATGCGGCCTGGTAGAAGGTCTAGTAGAAGCTAGCTGTTCTTCGGAGCGGGTTGTGCGGGTTATGTCCGCGGACTGTGCGGCCTATTATCTGCGGATAGGGCATTGGATGTGATTTAGCAAAGGAGCGGCCTGAGCAGATAAAGGAATGCGGACTGGTGTGTTGCTCAGTGGCCGCGTTGCAAGATTGTGTACCAGCGGTTTGGCTCATGTCCGCGGGAGGCCTGCGGACTGGTGTGTCCGCGGTGTGGGCTATTGCGGACTGGGATTAGAGCTTGGCTGAGGCCTTGTCTAGCTCTGGTGGTACAACAGGTGCTTTGCTGTGGAGGTCGGGCGGACTAGCGTGTTGAGTCCGGTAGTAAGTCATTGCTTTGGATAGTTGTGCGAGTTTCTTGCGGGCTCTTCCTTGGCTCAGGAGGAGTGTGGTGACCTGCTTGGTGGTTTGGCGGACTGGATTTTGTCCGCCATACTCGCGATTGGACTTTTGTGCTTTACTGGACTTTGTCACATTCTGTGACAAGTCCAGTGTGTCCGCTGTATCCGCCAAAGTCCGTTGTTGACCGGGCGGACTGTTGTTAACTCTGCCTTTGGTCGTGGACTTGTGGCGGTTGGAGGTTTGAGTCTTGTTCTATGCGGACTGCCTCCGGTTTGTGCGGACAGTCACTGAAGAGGGTTGTTGTCCTGCAGTGGTTGAAGGCTTTGCTGGCTGATGCCTTGTCCGCATAGCTTGGGCGGACTGTTGCGGGTTCGCCAAAGTTGCCTTGCTCCTGGCGGTGGTCCTTGGTATCCGGCTAAGTCCATGCGGACTCAGCGGACGGTGGTTGGCTAGCGCGCGAGCTGGTGCGGTGTCCCTATCTCTAGGGCGGTGACCACACTCCTCATCGTGCCTATAAATAGGACCACCCGACACATATACATTAACTGAGTGAACAGTAAGTTGGGCTTGGGCAAGGTGCTGCGTTCTCGGTTTTCTTTCCGCGCGGATTGATTCAGAGTTAACTGTGTGCTGTGTGCAGGTCATGTGGGTAGCTTCAAGGAGCTAGGAGTTTGTCTTTTACTTCGGTCAAGTACTTGGAAGTGTGTGGGCTCTGCAGTTTCAACAGGAGGTCGCTCTGCGGCTTGTCAGCTCTGTTTCAACTTTGCCAGCTTCAATAACCTATCTGCTAGCTTCAGGCGGGTAGGCGGTTTGTTCATCAGTTCATCATCAGCAGGAGGCGAATAACGGTGTGTCCGCACGGCCTCGCGACTTCAGTGGACTCCGTGTCTATTCGGCGAATTGCAGCGTCAGCTCGGGCTGCTTCGGCGGATTTGGCGACCTCGGCGGTCTCGGCAGATTCCGGTGCTGTCAGTCCGGCTTGTTTTCTGGTGCTTTTTGTGATAGCTTGTATACTAGCGAAATCATGTCTCGCTACGTATACCTTGCCTTGTAAAGAAGATTAATGAATATAAGATCTGCTTGTTCTTCCATGTGCTTGGTGTGTTGAGCTTGCTCCCTAGGTTTCCGCTAGATCAAAGTGTGAACTGGGTTGTTCCGAAGATATTAATTTGGCGTTTAGGCTATCTTGCTGAGCACCTTGAGAAAATTTAACATGGTATCAGAGCGAGGTTCAGTTGCTTGAGCGGTCTTCAACCAGTGTTGTGCTCTGTGTTTGAGTTGTGATCAACCTGAGTTGGTGCTCTGTGCTTCTGAAGGCTTTTCCAAGCAGGTGTTACAATGGAAGGGAGTTATGCAAGAGGTCTTGGAATTGAACTCTTAATGTCGACTAACTTCAAGAAGTGGAAGTCGTGCATGAAGAGTTATCTTCTGGCTGAGGATCTATGGGAAGTCATCGGTGGTGAAGACAGACAGGAAGTGACTGCTGCGTTTGGTACTGCTGAGCAAGTTAGGCTCTGGACGAAAACAAATGCTAAGGCGGAGTTTATCCTCAAGAGGGCCGTGTCACCAGAACTGTTTGATCACATCATTGGATGTGAGTCGGCTGCTAATATTTGGACAACCATTGATTAGTTGTTCAATAGGAAGAATGTGGCGCGACATCAGTTTCTGGAGAATGAGTTGGCTAGATCAACTCAGAGAGACCTTTCCATCTCCAAATACTTCTTGAAGATGAAGAGCTTGTGTGCTGAGCTATCGGCACTGGATCCTGATGAGCCTATCTCTGAGGCTAAGATGAAAAGGCACATAATCCGCGGCTTGTGGAACGAGTATGTGGCCTTTGTTTCATCTGTTCAAGGCTGGGCTACTCAGCCGTCTTTGCTGGAGCTGGAGAATCTGCTTGCATCGTAGGAGATCTTGGCTAGGCAGATGGCTGGAGTGAATATCAATTAGGAAGGCAGTGAAGCTCTCTTCTCAGGAAAGAAGAAGAAAGGATGGGAAGGTAAGAAGAAGAACAAGAAGGTGCAGGTCGCTGGTGAGAAGGAGACTTTAACTTCAAATCAGCCGGAGAGGAGCAATGCTTCTAAGGACTGGAAGAAGTATTTGAAGTGCTACCGGTGTCATCAGCAAGGGCACTTCAAGCAGGACTACAAGGTCAAACTTCAGCCTGGGCATGCTGCTGGGAAGGAGGAAGCTTGCTCGAGAAGTGAGGAAGCAGAATGGGGCGGAGCTTTCATGACGGGCACTTGTGTCCGTGCCTTGTCTGCTGAGGACTTCAATGGCGAGTGGATCGTGGACTCCGGGTGTGGTCATCACCTCACCGGAGAGAAGTCGAAGTTCACCTCCATGGAAGCATACTCAGGTAATGAAGCTATTATCACTGCTGATAATACTGTTTATGCAGTAGCGAAAGAGGGGGTTGTGTCTTTGGGTAGTGATCAGGGGCCACTCACGTTAAGGAGTGTGTATCACATACCGGGCATGAAGAAGAACCTCTTCTCGGTGACCAACATGGTGGACGCTGGATATCACGTTCTGTTTGGGCCAACAGACGTGACGTTCCTTCGCAACGTATCAGCGGTTAAGGCTGATGTTGCTCATGTAGGAAGGAGGGTGAAGAACTTGTTTGTTCTTGCCCCCAATTCTTATGTTGATCGTATGAGGGCCAATGATAGCGCTGCTATCTGGCATGAGAGGCTGGGGCATGTAGGCATGGACAAGCTGAAGGCGATGGCTAGTAGAAGTTTGGTGAAAGGGTTGCCTAAGTTATCCTCCTTTGGTGACGGGCATGTTTGCACGGGCTGTTAATATGGTAAGGCACATCGCCTTCCGTTTGATAAATCATAAACAAAGAGCAAGCAACCATTGAAGTGCATTCATGGCGACATGATGGGACCAAAGGTCACTGCCAGCCATGGTGGAAGCAGATACATGCTTGTCTTGATCGATGACTACTCAAGGTATACTTGGGTGTATGTTGGAACACCCTATTACTGATTTGGGTCAGGATCACTATGTCTCTTAGGAAACCTGTTTTGAACTCATTGTGTAGATCTAAAGGTCAAGTAGAATTGAGTGTAAGGGTTAGTAGTTAGGTTTGGAAGCTGCCTCAAGACCAGGTTTTTCAGTTTCAGAAGACCAAGTCATTTCATCGAACTCCATTCGACGATCTTCGAGCTCAGATCGACGATCTTGACTTTAGTTTGGTTCTCAATCTCTGAGCTCAGTTCGACGATAGTTGAGCCTAGATCGACGATCTCTGTTTCTGTATAAGTCCAAATCTCTGA
Source organism: Platanthera guangdongensis (assembly GCA_039583875.1). Lineage (NCBI taxonomy): Eukaryota > Viridiplantae > Streptophyta > Magnoliopsida > Asparagales > Orchidaceae > Platanthera > Platanthera guangdongensis. The sequence continues at coordinate 103,075,420 of CM077150.1, forward strand.
GCTCAGTTCAACGATAGTGGAGCTCAGTTCGACGATTTTCTGAAGAGTTAAACGATTTTCAAGATTCAAATTTGGACAGCTGTGGAATTATTGTCAGCATTTAATTCAGAGATCCTGTAGCCGTTTTCATTTAATCTAGTGCAAGTTTCAAGGAATTATCAAGGAATGTTTTATTGGATTTTCCTCTAGAAGACAAAAGCAATTAAGAAGTAATTTATGACAGGCCAACAGCTATCTTGGACAATGGATAATTTCTATTCAGGCAGATGGAATAAAAGATAGAATTATTCTCTACAACAAATATATAGAAGAAAAAGAGAATAACAAGAATCTCTCTCTGCAACAACAACTCTCTGCAACAAAAACTCTCAACAACAACTCTTACACAACAACAATCACACCAGAGAAAGAGAAAGGGTTGCAGACATTCTCAGTCTCAAAGGATTCACACAAGAACACCATCACCAAAAGGAGATCAACAAAACTGAAATCTTCAGATCTCTTTTGATTCAAGTGTTCAAGGCCATCATCATTCAAGACTTCAGACACCTCACATTTCATTTGCTACTGAAATCATCATTTGCTGGAGATCAATTTTCTGAATGTCTATCACCCTATTACAAAGTCTCACTTCCTGACCAACTCAAGATCTCAGGGGGAGCTTTGACAACATCCACTATCTTCTCTCCGACTGATGACAGAGAAGATCTTCTCATCCCTCTCTCACTCTCTGCTGTAAAGGGTTTTCAAACTCCCTTCAAAAGTTTGTGTTTGGTTTTTGAGCACCTTATCAAAAGCTCATTGGTGGCAAGACACCTGATCAAAAAATCGGGTTTGGTTTTTGAGCACCTTATCAAAAGCTCATTGGTGCCCGGGACACCTGATCAACTCATCCTGCAGTGGATTCCTACCTTGGGTGGTAGAAGAGTGGATGTAACCAGGTTGATTGGGGAACCACTATAGCTCCTTGTGTCTTCTGTTTGCTTGTGTTTCTTTTATTTCTGGCTGTGCTTTGTGATTGCTTTATGATTTTTCTGTGTTTAGATTACTTTATATTATTTGCCTCGCTGTTCACTTAGGATTACAACAACTGTTGTAAAAAGTTTTTAGCAAGCACCATACTCTATTCACCCCCCCCCTCTAGAGTATATCAGATCTAACTTGCACTTTCAGTGTACTTCTTGAAGGAGAAGTCTGAAGCCTTCCGTTTGTTTGTGGAGTTCAAGGAGTTGGTAGAAGGCCGGCTTGGCTTGCGGATTAAGAAGCTTAGAACTAATAACGGGGGTGAGTTTATTTCCTCCGAGTTTTCTAACTTATGCAGGAAGCACGGGATCCAATGAGAGCATACTTGTGCTCACACTCCACAACAAAATGGAGTAGCAGAGCGGAAGATCCGTCATTTGACGGAGACTTGCAAATGTTGGCTTCATGCGAAAGACATCCCAAGGTCCTTTTGGGTGGAGGGGATGTCTTGTGCTTCTTATGTCATCAACAGGATGCCACTCAGCCCTATCAACATGAAGACTCCTATTGAGCTGTTGCTGAAGGAGAAGCCGAGTGTGTGACAACTTCAGGTGTTCGGTTCAACCTGCTATGTGCATGTCTCGGATGCTTCACGGACTATGCTGGATGCGAAGGCAAGGAAGCTTGTCTTTGTTGGCTACGATGAGCGGAAGAAGGGATGTAAATGCATGTATCCTGCGACGAAGAAGTTCGTGGTGTCAAGAGACATTGTCTTTGACGAGCTGACGTCGTATGGAGGTGGCTCAGTTGAGCTAACCGAAAGTAGCAAGGTTGATGAAGGACCCTTGGCGGCTGAAGGCTTGGAAGAGGAGCTTGCTGTTTCACGAGCACCTCCTGATTATTCTAACTCCGAGGCTGAGCCTTCTGGCTCAGGAAGCAGGGGGAGCACTGCTCAATGCTTGCCCCAAGTAAGAGTTGAGCCCGAAGAAGCAACGAAAGCAGTGAGCAAGGAGCCGACCCTTCGGAGATCGAAGAGGGTTATTAAGCCACCGGCTCGGTACTGTGATGGGAATGCAGTGTGCTTTGTCTCCTGTTTCTTTACTAGTCCTCTGGATGAGCGAGAGCCTGCAATATTCAACGAGGCCACTGGAGTGAAGGAGTGGGTAGATGCCAAGAAGGAAGAGATTAATGCTCTGAAGAAGAATGAAACCTGGGACCTTGTGCCCAAGGTTGATGGAATTACTCCGGTTACTTGCAAGTGGGTGTATAAGTTGAAGAAGAAGGCTGATGGTAGCATTGATAGGTTCAAGGCTCGCCTGGTTGCTAGAGGATTCTCACAACAGTTTGGAGAAGACTATGAGGAGACATTCAGTACGGTTGCGAAGATGACTTCAGTTAGAGTGGTGATCGCCTTGGATGCTAGCAAGGGATGGAGGTTGTGGCAACTCGATGTGAAGAATGTCTCTCTTTACGGAGAGATTGACAAGGACATCTTCATGGATCAGCCACTTGGATTTGTTTATGAAGATCATCCGGACTATGTATGCAAGCTCCGGAAGGCTCTCTATGGGTTGAGGCAAGCTCCTAAAGCTTAGTATGGGAAGATTGCAGAGTACTTGCAATTCTGTGGATACCTTGCTTCCAACTCGGATTCAAGCTTGTTCGTCAAGAAGAAGGGGGAGCTTCTAGTCTTGGTCCTGCTGTATGTGGATGACATGATCATCACAGGGAATTCGGTGGGGGAAGTAGCAAGGCTCAGGGCTAAGCTTGCTATACGCTTCGAGATGAAAGACTTGGGAGAGATTCATCAATTTCTCGGTCTTAAGGTGGATAGGAAGGAGTGCGGGATTCTCATTTGCCAGAAAGGGTATGCAAATCGCATTGTGAAGAGATTCGGCATGGGCGAATGGAAGAAGTGCTCTACTCCACTAGAACCTGGGCTCAAGTTTCGACGAGATGAGGGAAGGATTCTTCCTGAACCCTTGATGTTTAGAGCTCTTGTTGGTAGCTTGATCTACCTTACGATTACAAGGCCAGACATTGCTTACGCTGTTGGCCGAGTAAGTCGGTTTATGGCTGAACCAATGAAGTCTCATCTAGTGGCGGTAAAGAGTATTTTGAAGTATGTCAAGGCAACTTCTGACATGGAACTCCTCTATAGAAGGGACTGGGATTTTGCCTTGCTTGGGTACACAGATGCTGACTATGGCGGTGATTCGGATCATCGAAGGTCGACTTCAGGTTATGTGTTCACTTGCGGTTCAGCTGGTATCTCGTGGTGTAGAAAGAAGCAGGACTTGGTATTCGTATCAACTACGGAGGCAGAGTATAAGGCTTCGGCCTTGGCTGCTCAGGAAACCATCTGGTTGAGGAGGCTTATAGAGGATGTTCATGAAGAAGTGCAAGGGCCAACTTTACTCCGGGGTGACAATGAGAGTGCTCTCAAGCTGGATAACAATCCAGTGTGTCACGCTAGGACCAAGCATATAGAGATCGATCACCATTTCATCAGGGAGAAGGTGTTGGAGGGATCTCTGCTGGTCGGGCATGTTCGGAGTGAAGATAATCTTGCTGACATCTTCACGAAGCCACTGTCGAAGGGGCCCTTTGAGCGGTTGCGCAGCTTGCTGGGCCTGATCACCACTTCTCACTTCAAGGGGGAGTGTTGAAATTTGTGAAGTAGATGTGGGTGATGGGGCAGGCCGGGTGGCCTGAGCGGATAGCATCGGCAGACTAGGCACACTGGGCGGACTGCTGTATGCGGCCTGGTGGAAGGTCTAGTGGAAGATGGCTGTTCTTCTGAGCGGGTTGTGCGGGTTATGTTCGCGGACTGTGCGGCCTGTTATCTGCAGATAGGGCGTTGGTTGTGATTTAGCCAAGGAGCGGCCTGAGCGGATAAAGGCATGCGGACTGGTGCGTTGCTCAATGGCCGCATTGCAAGCTTGTGTACCGGCAGTTTGGCTCATGTCCGCGGGAGGCCTGCGGACTTGTGTGTCCGCAGTGTGGGCTGTTGCGGACTGGGATTAGAGCTTGGCTGAGGCCTTATCGTGCTTTGGTGGTACAACATGTGCTTTGCTGTGGAGGTCGGGCGGACTAGCCCGTGGAGTCCGGTAGTAGGTCATTACTTTGGACAGTTATGCGAGTTTGTTGCGGGCTCTGCCTTGTCTCAGGAGGAGTGTGGCGACCTGCTTGGTGGTTTGGCGGACTGGATTTTGTCCGCCGTACTCGCGATTGGCCTTTTGTGCTTTACTGGACTTGGTCACATTCTGTGACAAGTCCAGTGTGTCCGCTGTATCCGCCAAAGTCTGTTGTTGACCTGGCGGACTGTTGCTAACTCTGCCTTTGGTCGTGGAGTTGTGGCGGTTGGAGGCATGAGTCTTGTTCTATGCGGACTGCCTCCGGTTTGTGCGGACAGTCACTGAAGAGGGTTGCTGTCCTGCAGTGGTTGAAGGCTTTGCAGGCTGATGCCTTGTCCGCATAGCTTGGGCGGACTGTTACGGGTTCGCCAAAGTTTCCTTGCTCCTGGCGGTGGTCCTTGGTATCCGACTAAGACATTGTGGACTCAACAGATGGTGTTTTTCTAGCACGCGAGCTGTGGTTGTGTCCCTATCTCTAGGGCGGTGACCACAATCCTCACCTTACCTATAAATAGGACCCCCCAGCACGTATACAGTAACTGAGTGAACAGTAAGTTAGGCTTGGGCAAGGTGCTGCGGTCTAGGTTTTCTGTCCTCGCGAATTGATTCAGAGTTAACTATGTGATGTGTGCAGGTCGCGCGGGTAGCTTATGGAGCCAGGAGTTTGGCTTTGACTTCGGTCAAGTACTTGGAAGTGTGCGGGCTCTGCGGTTTCAGTAGGAGGTCGCTCTGCGGCTTGTCAGCTCTGTTTCAACTTTGCCAGCTTCAATAACCTATCCGCTAGCTTCAGGCGGGTAGGCGGTTTGTTCCTCAGTTCATCATCAGCAGGAGGCGAATAACGGTGTGTCTGCGCAGCCTCGCGACTTTAGCGGACTCCGTGTCTATTCAGCGAATTGCAGCGTCAGCTCGGGCGGCTTCGGCGGACTTGGTGACCTCGGCGGTCTCGGCGGATTCCGGTGTTGTCCTCCCAGCTTGTTTTCTGGTGCTTTCTGTGATAGCTTGTATACTAGCGAAATCATGTCTCGCTACGTATACTTCGCCTTGTAAAGAAGATTAATGAATATATGATCTATTTATTCTTCCATGTGCTTGGCGTGTTGAGCTTGCTCCCTGGGTTTCCGCTAGATCAAAGTGTGAACTAGGTAGTTACGAAGATATTAATTTGGCGTTTGGGCTATCTGTTGAGGACCAAGGTCCAGCGGGATTGGGTGTGTGTGGGACCCCATATTTGGGCTTCCCCATCGCGTTCCAGGTCTGGGTGTTGACCCCGGTGGGCCCCCGTGTGGCGGAATATCCCCGCCATCCCGTGGTTGGATTAGTCCCACATTGCCTGCAGTGGGTGGTCCTTGGGGTTTATGTACCCCTGCCCCCCCCCTTACCATAACCTCGGGGTTTTGCGATGATGTGTGGAACGCGATGGGGAAGCTCAAATATGCTGTCCCACACACACCCAATCCTGCTGGACCTTGGTCCTCAACACACCCCCGCAGCGGGATGGCTCTGATACCATATGGAAATCACCCGTCACCACACATCTTCCCAAAACCCCGAGGTTATGGTAAGGGGGGACGGGGGTACATAAACACCAAGGACCACCCACTGCAGGAAATGTGGGACTAATCCAACCACGGGATGGCGGGGATATTCCGCCACACGGGGGGCCCACCGGGGTCAACACCCAGACCTGGAACGCGATGGGGAAGCCCAAATATGCGGTCCCACACACACCCAATCCCGCTGAACCTTGGTCCTCAACACTATCTTGCTGACCACCTTGAGAAAATTTAACAACTATGTGGCACAATAGATTCTACGGTTTAAGCATGAATGCCTGTCTAATCCCACTACTACACTCGCACAGAATGTAAACGTGACACACTCGTTGAGCAACTTTATCAAACTAATGCTAACGTACGGTAGCCATGCCGTTTTAAGATCGAACAAAAGACTATAGGTCGATGTTCTCTCAAGCTAAAAGGTCCAACCCGGTCTGAACGAGCGATATTTGTACCAAAGGAGATCTACCGAAAAGTTCGGTTCGAAAATGGTAGATTGCCGCCAACAAAACGAAAGCGAGGCTCGCCAAAACCTCTCAGAAAACTAAACAACTAGAAAAAAAGAACAAATGCAGTCGGAAAGAAAACCACGAACAAGAAAACGATTCCAAGATAACACAATAGCAATCCACCAAGTGAAAATCTAGAATAAGAATCACACAAATGGTAGAAAATCTCGGTACCCAACCGGAATAGATGATTCCGGTTTACTTGAGGATCGCACTTCCACGGTTTCGCCGGAGCCACTATGAAATTTTTCCGCTTTCGTCGCTTCACGCCGGAGTGAAATCTCATAAGGAAGGAGTCTTGCTTTTGGCCGAAATCTTCACCACTATTAAGGGGGGTGGTCGGTTTTTGGTAGGGGATGAGAGGAGGTCGGGTTTTGACTTGGGTAAAGGGTGGGTCGGGTTGTAGGAGCAGGAAGAAAGGGAGAGGCCGAGCAAGAGGAGAAAGAGTAGGAGAGGTGTTCGAGACTAGCAAAAAAAGAAAAGGGGAGGAGGAGGGTGGCCGGTAGGAGGAGGAAAGGCCGAATTCTAGAGAGAGAGAGAGAGAGAGGGAGGGAGGTGACGATGGCGGCTAGGAAGAAGAGGAGAAGAAGATTCTCAAGATAGGGTTTGGGGTTTAATTTCTTTCCTTCATTTCTAAGTAAAAACGAAACAAGGTTAGCCTTATATAAGCTTTATATCATGCATTGGCTATATGCAGCCCACCTAAATAAAAATAAAATAATACTCAAATGTTTAAACATTACATGATAAAAAATGCAAATAGAAACAACTAAATATTATTTGGTAGTCTTCATCTTCATCATGTAGCTCCACATCATGTAGCTCCACAAGGTCACTGTCTCCATCATGTCGGGGTCGCCGTCGTCATCTTCAATATGTAGGAAATCGTCGTCTTCAACTTTAACACGTTGGGGGTTGCCGCCATCGCCGTCTTCAACCTTAACACGTTAGGGGTTGCTTCCATCGCTGTCTTAAACTTTAACACATTGAGGGTTGTCGCCATCAGTACGTTGGTATTTGGTGATGGCAACGAGACTTGAGCAACGTGGGGTGGCTGATCCGTTCCTGTGTTATGTCCGACCGACTTGAAGACTTGAAAGTGCGTTCAGTTGGAGAGCATAATGATAGTCTTAGGCCTACGCGCCGGAAAGACTAAATGCTCAATTTTATCGTTGGGTTTCGGACCTAAAACGGTGGTGGGACCCTGGTTCATCGGAACAACAATAATGTGTCCTGAGTGCACGGATCGTCGGGCCGCGTGGGTGACGGTTGTGATGGATTGTTTGTGCATGAGAGCACAATGTGTGATATATATATATATATATTTGCCTATGAATTGCTATGCCTGCAGGGAAGGAATACCACTGCCCCGGGAAAGGGTTAGGGTCATTATAAATTGGTCAGCTGAATGATGATCGTTGTCTTGTTTGCCACCGTTTGGTGGGCTGTCCTTGTGCAGGTGCTGGAGAATCAAGCGGGACACATAAAGTTTGAAGTCCCTGCTGCTCTTGCTGCCGCTACTAGCCGTTAAAGGCTAAGCAAAGAATATTGCGTTTTGTTCATGTGTGGCCGGCCTGCGCGCCCATGTTTTGAATCCACACTTATAAATCGTAACTGTAAGGCCATAAGGCCAAACGATGTTGTATTTTATTTGATGTACATTCATACGAGAGTTGATATGTAAATGTGGTTGTTTATATATAGTGGACATTCAGGGTTGGAGTTCCATATTATTGTTAAATTCTTTGGCTAGCATGCCCTGAGTTAGGGTGTGATTATGATTTGGTATTAACCTGTAACTTCCCCGCCTGTTTTGTGGCATTTGGTGTGGGGCCCCAGCCTTACCTTCTATTATATGCTATATGAACGGATGAAGTCGTTATATTTTAGTATCAGCCTGTTTCGGTCTTTCCCTTCGAATTCGTGGTCGATTTCTTTTGTGGGGTGGCGAGCACGTGTAACTGTGAACCGTATTAACATTAATGAACTCTTGAATGTCCACTGAGGAATGCAAATACATTTGTTTGAGGAACCTGCGCATTCCTAAATTGTTGTTATTGCTTGCGCGAGGTCGCTAATGTGCGTCTTGTTCACCTATAGGTGACTCGTAGTGGTGTTGGGCTGTCGGAACCCCAGCATTCTGATGAGAGTACGACACCAGCTGAGGTGCCTACACCTCCCCCTTCTGCGGAAACCATCCGCTTAGTTGATGATGTGCTGTTTGCAATGTTTCAAGCACAGCGTGGTAGTCAAGCGCAACCAACAGTGGTGTTAGAACAGGTTGGTGGATGGCCAGAACCTGTTGCGGCTGTTGATGTGCGAGCAGCTGAACGACAGTTCAAGCAGTTCATGAGCTTCAATCCCCCTGTATTTACGGCTGTGGGATCCCCAACGCAGGCAGAGGATTGGTTGTTGCATGTCAAGCATATATTGACGGCGTTTAGGACGAAGGAAGATCAGAAGGTCACCTTGGCCACTTTCATATCGGAAGGAGAGGCTCGGCTCTGGTGGGACAAGATCGAGTTACACCACTTAGCAGGCAGGCTGATAACACAAGTTTCGATCGAGCACTTCTCGCGACTATTCCTGGAAAAGTACCTACCAGCGGCACAACGCATTGCCATGGAAAATGAGTTCCAACGACTAACGCAAGGAGAAAGTAGTGTTGAGACATACCTGCATCATGGAATCATCAACTGCGCTCACCAGAATGTTTCGTGCCTTCTTGTCCAGTCCCACGAGCACCATCTCGTCTTTGTCCATTTCAGAAAGTGTCTTCGGCACCTTCTTGGTGGGATCGATGGTGGAGGCCTTGGTGGGGACATAAGGTCCCTCCTCCACGATCATGAAGAGTCGAGGATCGACTGCTTCCATGTAAAACCTGATTATTTCCTTCCAGATCGGAAAGTTTAGCCTGGTGCATACTGGGATCTTGCCGGAGAACTTGAGCCCGTCCATAGTAGATATTTGTCTTCTTCTTGACACTAGGGGCAGGATTCAACTCAAGGTGTTGACCTTTTTGATGAGTAACCTCGCTTTTATACCACTTGAAAGTCCACCTAGTGTCAGCTATGTGCACCTATGGGGGGGGGGGGGGAATAGGTGACGAGTAGCGCTTTTGCGGAATTTACAAATGTACCTGCACAATAAAAATAAAAAGCACAGCACACAGAATACACAGGCAATTTATAGTGGTTCCCCGACTTGGGTACATCCACTTTCCTCCTTCGACCTATCTCCCAACAAGGGACGACTCGGTCTCTTCTCCAACAGGATTGAAATCCAATCCCTGCACTATCGGAAGGAACCCTTCCACACGTGAGAGTCAACACTCCCACAAAACGGGTTGCACCCAACCCTTACAACACGGAACAATCGTTCCTTTACAACAAAAGTAAATATGGAATGTACACGAGATACAAACTTCGTTTGGAGACTACGGTGTTCCTCTTCATTCGACGATGTGTTCGTGAAGTCAATGAAGAGTCTACAACCTTGGTCTCTCTTGGAAAGGATCTTCCCGAAACCGGCGGCGGCAATCCGAGCGGCGGCTTGGTTCGGGATCGACGACAACGAAGGTGCGCGGCAGCAGTACTTCTGAGATCCAATCTTCGTTGCAAAGCAAACTAGGTCTACCAACGGTCACTCTAGGATCGGTCGTCTCGATCGATTTGGACGTGGGAGTTTTTCCCGGTCAACAAATCGAGAGACAAGGGATCTCTGGATAGACACGTGAGACTCAAGCTTTGCTAAGCTTCTGTCGCCGGAGATCGGGAAGAAATGCGATCAGCAGCGGCGACGGACTAGCGCGAGCGGCGACGGTGGCGGCGGAGAGATTTCGCGATTTTAGGGTTTGCACTCGCTCGGCTTCTTTCTGTGTAGGTATTCCGTTCAAAATACCCGTATATAAATACTGTAGTTAACTCCAATATGACCGTTTGTGGGACCCACAATAGAAATCCCCAAATCCCGGTCCAGAAATTTAACAGCGGCAGAATCCGGTTCAGGAAGTTCCAGAAAAACGCCAAGTCAAAATCGGTGAGAATCGAAAGTGATTCTCGCCGAGTCGCCGAGAATCAAAGGTGATTCTCGACGATTCGGCGAGAATCAAAGATGATTCTCGTCGAATTTGCCTTGGTTGCACGCACTGCTTTAGGCCAGGTCGAGACGGCGAGAATCAACCAGTGATTCTCGTCGATTCGACGAGAAGTGATTCTCGCCGAATCGGCGAGAATCACTAAGTGATTCTCGTAGATTCTTACTTAGATGCAGAGGTGCTTGCTTAGAAGTGGCTGGAACTTGTTCGGCGAGAATCAACCACTGATTCTCGATGAATCGGGGAGAATCCCTTGTGATTCTCGACGAATCGGCGAGAATCCCTTGGTGATTCTCGTCGATTTACACTTAGACGAATTTTCGTCTTTCCACCCATGAGCTGCTCCTTGACCCATCCGTGCTCCTTGTCTTCTCTTGCATAAATACGGCCCTGTACTTGAAAGTAAGTGCACTCCAATAGAGAGAGTACACGTAGGCCAACACACCGATCTGCTCAACGAGGGATTACGTCGTGCAGACCCGTGTATATTGACCTACTGCACCCTGACATTGGTGTGCACTTAGCGTGGAGGAACTGCAAGCACAACTTAAAAGAGTTTATCAAATACATTGTCTATTGACCTTAGCTTGTCCAGGGGCTTCTTCAAATCAGGTACATTGTGGATACAATACCCAACACTTCTGGCCTTTCTTTTCCTTGCAATAGTTGCAGATGAGTCATCTGAATCAGTCCTATATTGATCACTTTCTGAGCTTTGCTCATCATACAGTGCATCAATCCTTTTCAGATAGTCTTTCTGTTGTTGTGATTGAGCAGGAGAAACAGTAGTGACAGCAACAGTAGCAGCAACAATAAAAGGAGGAATAGAAGCAACACTAGCAGAGGAGATTACATCAGCAGATACTAAACTTTCAGAAGTAACACTCTCAGAAATGGAAGGTACAGCAGCAGTAGATACAACAGTAACTGGGGCAGCAGCAGATACAGAGAAAATACTTTCAGATACAACAGGTTCAGTAACAGAAATAACATCAGTAGTAACAACAGGCTCAAATTCAAATGCCTCTGTCATATGTATGTCCTCAGATACTGAAACATCAGAATAAACAGCAATATCAACAATATCAATAGAAGGAGCAGCAACAGAAACAGCAGGGGCAGCAGCAGAAAGGGACTTTATAAAAGAATAAATTAAGCTAGTGTCACAGCTTGAAATGGGCACATTGGCCTTAGACAGATCTTCAGATGGCTGGACTGCAGTATGCTCTGGAAGACAGCTGAAATATATATAATCAAAATCTGATAATAGTGACCTGAGGTCCATTGAGAAAACTGCAACTTGTGGTGTTGAGGCTTGAGCTTGAACTGAGGTAACAGCAGCAGCAGGCAATCTAACCATTTCATGAGGCATCTCCCCCTGCCTGGATTCAGTCAGGACTGGATCAAGGCACCCAGATGAAGGGATTGCCTGAGGAGGAATGAGGGAGGAGAGCCTGGCAGACAGGTCTGCAACTGACTTTAAAAGTGGAGCCAAGGAGGTCTCCAACAAGAGCGATAGCTTGGGAGATATCAGCTCATAAAGTCTGTCTTCTAAGGCTGGAAGATCTACATGCTCAATAGGGACTTGAGCAGAGGTAGAGAATGAAGGTGGAACAACTGGAGATGTTGGTGGAGAGCTGGTGTATGGGGGAAAGGAGGGTTGAGATATGGGGATTGTGGAAATTGAAGATAATGGAATGGAAATAGAGGGTGTGAAGGAGGGTTGTGCAATGATATCTTGAAGCAATTATTCGTAAGATGTGGATGAAGAGGGTAGATCAGGAGTGGATGAAGGGGAATCATCCATAAAGGAATCATCTATCAGATTAAAAGATGGAAGATGAGATGATGATTCAATTTCTAGGTGAGGGTATTGATGTAGAGGATGGAAAAGTTCTTCTGTGAGAGGTGGAGGTGGAGAAATTGAAGTTGGAGATGGGGTTGAAATAATGATTGTGGAGGAAATTTGAATGGTGGAGGTGACTGTTGGAGATGAAATAAGAGGTGGAGGAGGAGGAGAAGCAGCAGCAGGCAAGTCTTCTGCAGGGGCAGAGACTTGAGGGGAAGAGACTACAACAGTCATTGTGCCTGAAGTAGTACTTGTAGAGGGCTTGCTGGGCTTCACTATCTGCCTGTCCCACTTTCCAAACACGGCACAGGAGAGCCTCTTAGAGGCATTGATGTGCATCCCATCTGAGACTAGCAGTTCAGGGCATCTGTTTTGAAAAAATAGCCCTAGTATCCTTACAAAGTTAACAAAATTTTTGTTGATCTTTTTCTTAATTAAGTCAATGAAAACTTCTCCCCAGTTTAACTGTTTCTTATCTACAAGAGCAACCATCAAACACAGCTGATACCTGGAGATGGTATCATGGGCTGAGTGTTTGGCCAATAAGACCTTTCCTACAACATCAGCCAAGAATCTGTACTCAACAGCCAAATTCTTCTTCAGCAGTTTGCTAGGGTTTGCATCAGAATGACCCATTCTATCAAGCATAGTAGAAAATTCTTCTCCAGACAGTTCAGCAGAGTGCTCTCCAGAATTTAATTAAAAAACCTCTATCAACATAGTAGTTGTAAGAGGTACCTGAGTTCCTGATACTGTGCCAATCACTGTATTCTGGTCCTGGTTGTGGGCAGTATAGACCCACTCCTTGATTTCATCAGCAGCCAATTTGATTCTGGTGGACATTATAGTAACTAGCTTTTGCTCCTTGAAAAGTTCTAGAATGTCTCTGAAAATCTGATCGCTGTTATTAAAAGAGTCCATATCTATATCAAATCCTGCATCAAATTTCATGGCGGCCAGGACTGCAACTGAGATGGCCATTGTTTCCTGCAAAAATCAACAAACAAACGACCAAGTGTAGAGGAGTTTGGAGGAAAAGAGAATTTTTGCAGAAAGTATGAAACCGCAAGGGAGAACGACGGCCGAAAAAAGACTTTTATATTAGGGTTCGACGCAGAAAAGGAAAGATCGTTGAACTCAGTTCAACGATCGTGGATTCTAAAGGAAACTGAAAGGTCATCAACATCGTCGATCTCCGTTCGACGATATTGGAGAGTGTCGATCTCTGTTCGACGATAGTTTCAGAAAACAAAATCGTCGAGCGCCGTTCGACGATCGTTAACCTGGAGAGATAGTTTAGACTATCTGAGAAGCGCTGAACTCTGGTCGACGATTTCGGAAAGCGTCGATCTCCGTTCGACGATCTGGGGGAAAATCGTCGAGCGTAGTTCAGAGACCAGAAACACTCTATACACTAGAAAAATCAAGATGTTTGCCTAGTCTTGGTCAATTTTTAGAGTTTTAAAATCTTGGATATTATTTTAGACTTCCTCCATCTAACATTCCTAACTGATTTAGGAAGAAGGTATGTTTCTTTTCATCCAAGGGTTTGGTGAAAATATCTCCCCTTTGCAAATCAGTTGGGATATATTGAAGTTCAATTTTATTTTTCTCAACATTATCCCTTAAAAAGTGATGCCTAATTTCTATATATTTTGTCCTACTATGGAGGACTGGATTTTGAGCTATAGAAATAGCACTGGTATTATCATAAAAGATTTTTGACTTCTCTAAGTTATAGTCATAGTCTAGGAGTTGGTTTTGAATCCACAATATTTGTGAACAACAACTACCTGCAGCCATATATTCAGATTCAGCAGTTGAAATTGACACAGATGTTTATTTCTTGCAAAACCAGGAGACAAGTCTGTCACCAAGAAACTGACAAGTTCCACTGGTGCTTTTCCTGTCAATTCTGCATCCAGCATAATCAGCATCAGAAAATCCAGTTAAGTCAAATGCTGAATCTTTTGGATACCAAAGACCTAGATTTGGACAACTTTTTACATACCTGAGAATCCTTTTTACTAAGGTTAGGTGTGACTCTCTAGGGTTCACTTGGAATCTAGCACATATGCATGTAGCAAACATTATGTCTGGTCTACTAGCTGTAAGGTACAATAAAGAGCCAATCATTGCTCTATATGTTGTATGATCAACAGGTTTCCCATGTTCATCAGCATCTAATACAGCATTACTAGGCATAGGTGTTTTCATACAAGATGCTTCAGACATACCAAATTCCTTGACCAATTCCTTTGCATACTTGGTTTGAGAAATAAATATGCCTTCAGCATGTTGTTTGATTTGCAATCCTAGAAAGAAGGATAGCTCACCCATGCTACTCATTTCAAATTTAGAATGCATTAGATTTGAGAACCTTCTGTACAAATTTGAATCAGTAGAATCAAAGATAATATAATCTACATAGATTTGTAATAGTAGGGTATGAGACTTATGAGTTCTAATAAAAAGAGTTTGGTCTACTCTACCCCTTATAAAACTCATTTTCAGGAGAAAGCATGCTAGAGTCTCATACCATGCTCTATGAGCTTGCTTGAGACCATATAATGTTTTATGTAATTTGAAAACATAATCAGGATGGGTTGGAGAGATAAAACCTGGAGGTTGTCTGACATAGACTTCTTCTTTGATATCCCCATTGAGAAAAGCACTCTTTACATCCATCTGGTATACTTTGAAGCCTTTGTGTGCTGCATATGCTAAGAAGATTCTAATGGCCTCCAACGTTGCAACTGGTGCAAAAGTATGGTCATAATCTATGCCTTCTTCTTGAGAGTACCCTTGAGCAACTAGCCTTGCCTTGTTCCTTATAATTACTCCTTGATCATCCAATTTGTTTCTGAACACCCACTTTGTTCCAACAATGGAGTGATCCTTAGGCCTTGGTACTAGTTCCCAAACTTTATTCCTTTCAAATTGATGCAACTCTTCTTGCATTGCAATGATCCAGTGTGGATCTTGCTCAGCATCTTGAATGGATTGAGGTCCAATTTGAGAAAGAAAGCAAGTGTGCATCAGGTTTTGGTTGACCTGATTTCTGGTTTGCACACCAGCTGAGATGTCTCCAATTACTTGGGAAATTGGATGGTCTCTTGATGTTACGAAATCAACCGGTGTAACGCCCCGAAACTCAAAAGAGCGACGGGGGACGTTTTGGGCCAGTTTTGGGTTCTGGCAGCAGGCACACGGCATGGGACACGGGCGTGTCTCAGGGCGTGTCAAGCATGTGTCGACACTAAGCCGGGAAGTCGACACTTTGGTCTCGACATTGTGTCGAGACTGGGCACACGGCCTGCGACACGGGCGTGTCAAAGGGCATGTCGACCCGTGTTGTCACTTAGCCGCGAAGTCGACACTCTGCTTGCACACAGCCTGCGACACGGGCGTGTCGCAGGGCATGTCGACCCGTGTCGACACTCGTCCAGGGAAGTCAACACTTTGGTCTCGACATTGTGTCGAGACAAGGCACACAGCCTAGGACACGGGCGTGTCCAAGGACGTGTCATCAGGTCGACGATCTTCGCTTGACGAAGTGTCGAGACCGTGTACACGGCCTGGGGTCCAGTCGTGTTGAGGTGACACGGGTAAGGACACGGGCGTGTCCTAGAACCCGTGCAGTGCTCGGGTTGTTTTCGGGGAAAAATGATGGGGGTACACGGCCGGCCACACGGCCGTGACAGTTGGAACACGGGCATGTCAGGTCGAACACGGGCGTGTTTGATACCCGTGTGAGGTTCCAGGCGAGCTAATTTTGACGGCGAATGAGGCACACGGCCCTGGACACGGGCATGTGCCAGGCCGTGTTCGGTCCAGATTGGGCATTTCAGTCACGAATCAAAGCCGTTCGTTTCCTTATTTTGAGATGCAACGGCTGGGGGTTGTTCCTGAAGGGATATACCTGGGATTGGACTTAGAAACCCTCACTTTTCTTAAGTGTTATCTTTCTAAAACCTTAGAGAGAGAGGAGAGCCAAGGAAGGAAGAAGGAGCTAGATCCCGCCATTGGAGGAGCTTCGAAGCTCCAAATCGCGAGCCGACTCCGGATCCACGGAGGCAAAGCCAGTGCGGTGCTTTTCATCCGATTACTTTTCAATAGCGCCAAAGAGGAATGCTAGGGTAACGATCCTCATCTTGAGCATGAGTAGCTCTCTTTCTTTGCATAGGAAGCCCGCTCTCGCGAGTTTGCGGAGAGTTGGAGGCGTTCCTTCGGGTAGATATGTGAAGTCCCCGTTGTTTAGAGTCCGTAAGCGAGAACGGACATAGGCATGATGTGTGAAGCCTACCCGGACATGTTGGTCTGGATCGGTGATGTTGCATTGCATAAATGCCGGAGAAGACTCCGTGCTATTGTTTGTTTTTCGAGTTTTCTACGCGGTAGATTGCAGCAGGGAGCTTTGGGGACTAACCCAAAGGTGCACCCGGAAAACTGGGAGGATACGAGATCTTGCCAACTTGGTGGCCTGAGAGCCAACTTGAACATAACCGGGTTATGTGAACTGTGATGGAAATGGGACTCGGTGGAAGTTTGACCCGCGCAAATGGCTTAAATTGTCGTTGCGATGTGAGCACGGGTTAGATGGAATCGTACCCGTTCTATGTCGTTAGGTTAAAGAGACCTAAAGGCACGTGGCACTTGCCGTTGGCATAGATTAGGGTCTTTGGCGGTCAATGACTTAAATTGTCGTGACCCAGGCCAGGAAGACAAATTGCTCATAGGTTTGGCCGTCAAAGTGGCGGTGGTGAGTCCGGAATGTCTATGGCTTTAATTGACGTGACATCGACCGGTTCACCGAGAATGTGCCCTGAGAGCACGGGGCGTGTGGCCGTGCGAGCCAACGTCTGTGATGAAATGGCTATATATACATATTGCTCGCTTATGCTAATGAAATGCAGGGAAGGAGCATCGCCGCCCCGAGTTGGGGGCGGGATCGTTATAATTTGGTCAGCATTGCTGACCGTTGCCTTGTTTTGCCACCGTGCGGTGGTTTGTTGCCTGCAGGTGCTGCGGGACCAAGCGGTCAATAGCGGGCTAAAGCCCTTTTTGCGAAGCCGGCCCTCGAAGTACCAAATGGAAGTGTTTACTGTTTTATTCATGTATGACCGGCCTGCGTGCCGTGGTTTGTAAATCATGTAATATCAAGTGAAACATTTTGTAAGGCCTTAAGGCTTATGTTGGTATTTTGTATACATTCCTATTTTGGTTAGTGGGCATTCATGCTTTAATGTTGGGTTCTTTGTTACAACTTTTATAAACTGCTTCCGCTAGAATGCTCTGTGTAGGACGTTGAGATTGGTTGGATGGTTTCCATAAGTAACCACCCGGTCTGTCTGTGGCATACGGCGTCGGGCCCCGGCCGGACCTACTGCTATATGCTATGCGACGGATAGGGGGTGTTACAATTTGGTATCAGACTACTGGTTTTGGTCGGGCTTAGAGTGAATTCATGGGCGAATTCATTTTAAGGGGCGGTGAGCACATTGTGTGCGTCATCGTTATAACAGTAAAAGAACCCATGAATGCCCACTTAGGAATGAAAATACTCGTGTTTGAGGAACCTGTGTGTTCCTATAATTGTTGTTTGCAATTTTATTTGGTCGCTTAACGGTGTTTTGTACCACTATAGGTGACCAGAAGTGGTGTTGGGCCGTCAGAACGCCGAGTTTCTGAGGCTAGTTGTGCACCGGATGTTGCTCCTGCAACACCTCTGTCGGCTGAGAATATACGATTGGTGGCTGAAGCGGTGTTGGTCGTGATAAATGCGCAGCCTGCAAGGCAAACGCAGCAGCCCGCTCCTGTGATGGAGCAGGAACCTCTTCAAGAGGCTGAGCCGAGGAGAGTGGAGCAAGTGGTTGTGGAACCGGTGGTGCCAAGGAGGGCAACTGAGAGGCAGCTTAAGCATGTAATGAGCTTTAACCCTCCGTTATTCTCGTGGTTGGGAACCCCATCTCAGGCTGAAGACTGGCTCTCCAGGGTGAAGAGAGTCATGACAGCAACGGAGACGGAGGAGTGGCAAATGACCATTATTGATACGTTCCTTTTGGACGGTGAAGCGAGATTATGGTGGGAAGGTTTGGAGCTGCGTCATTTGAGAGGTAGACAACTTACAGACGTCCCGATGGAAGAGTTCTCGGGATTGTTCTTAGCAAGATACCTCCCTTCTACTCAGAGGATTTCGACGGAGAATGAATTTCTGAAGTTGGTTCAGGGTGAGAAGAGCGTGGATGAATATCTCCATGAGTTCACTCGTTTGAGTCGTTATGCTAGCTCCACCATCGTGGATGAGGAGCGCAAGACTAATCGCTTCTATGAAGGCTTGAGAGATGAGTTGAGATTATTACTCTCGGGGCCGATGACGCAGGGTTTCTTAACCTTGGTCAATACTGCCCGGTCCTTGGAAAAGGACATGAAGAATGTACAAGCAAAGAAAAGCTTGAGTGATAAGAAATCTGAATTCAAAGTGCCGACTACTTCAAAGTACGGCTATCGGAGGTCTTTCAAGAAGCATAGGACTTCGTGTCCAGCTCCTTCTGGCGCTTCTGGGGCGACTACGGGTCGGACCCCGAGTGCGTGTTTTACTTGTGGAAAGACGGGGCATTTTGCCCGTGACTGTTGGAGCGGACGTCCTAAGTCCAAGAGAAGGCCGGGAGCTACTTATGAAGAGAAGGGCAAGGCGGTGGAGTCGACCGCATCCCACTATGCTCCGGCCCAACCGAGGGTCTATAATCTTGGCCAACAGGAGGCCATCAAAAAAGCTGATGTAGTGACAGGTACGGTTTAATTTATAGCAAGTCAATTTCATTAAATACTTGTTATGCACATGTTACCTTACCACTGCTTGTTTAGGATTTGTATTGATTTGTGAAAATCCGGCACGAGCACTCTTCGATACGGGAGCTTCACACTCCTTCTTGTCTGAAGGATTTATATCACGCATCGGAGTCCCTTCTTCGATGGCAAAGGATAAGTTGGATGTGTTGTTGCCCAATGGGTGTTCGATGCGAGCGGATAGGATCTGCGATGTTAAGATTCGTATTGGCGATCAGGAGTTCGACCTGCGGGCGTCTTTACTTCCATTGGTGGAGTTCGACGTCATATTTGGCATGGACTGACTCTCGGAGCAGCAGGCCCATATAGATTGCGGTAACAAGGAAGTCAAGCTGGGAGCAAGTCGTGAAACGACTTTTACGGGCTTAAAGCGGTCGAGCAAGACGTTGATGTCTGCTCTTCAGGTGGTGAAGGCGGTTCGTGTCGGTGCAGAACTGCTCTTTACACTAGTGGAGGTTGCAAAGCCGAAGCCCGCGTTGGATTGTATTTCAGTGGTATCGGAATACCCTGATGTGTTCCCCGTAGATCATCCTGAAGCCCCACCTCAACGAGAGATACATTTTACGATTGAGCTAGTGCCAGGCGCAAAGCCTGTGTCACGATCTCCTTATCGGCTAGCGCCTAAGGAAATGGCGGAGCTAAAAGTTCAACTGCAAGAGTTGTTGGAGCAAGGGTATGTGCTGCCGAGTTCTTTGCCTTGGAGCGCACCGGTCCTCTTTGTTAAGAAGAAGGATGGAAGCTTGAGGCTATGTATTGATTATAGGGAGCTTAACAAGCTGACGGAGAAGAACAAGTACCCGATCCCCCGGATTGATGATCTTTTTGATCAGTTAGTCGGGTCGACGGTGTACTCGAAGTTGGATCTCAAGGCTGGGTACTATCAGCTGCGAATAAGGGAGAGTGATATCCCGAAGACAGCGTTTAGTACGAGATACGGGCATTATGAGTTTACGGTCATGCCGTTTGGGCTGACTAATGCACCGTCAGTGTTCTTGGATTTGATGAACAAGACGTTCAGGGAGTACTTGGACCATTTCGTGATCGTCTTCATCGACGAAATTTTGGTGTACTCGCAAAGTGAGGAAGATCACTTCAAGCATCTTCATTTGGTGTTGGAGACGCTAAGGAGAAATCAGTTGTATGCCAAGTTCTCGAAGTGCGAGTTTTGGCTATCCTCGGTGGCGTTCCTCGGGTATATAGTAAGTGGAGAGGGTATTGCTGTGGATCCGGCGAAGATTGTTGCGATACGGGAGTGGCCTGAGCTTGCTACTGTAGCGGAAGTCCGGAGTTTTCTGGGGCTTGCCGGCTATTATAGGCGCTTCGTAGAGAACTTCTCGCGGATAGCGTTACCTCTCACTACTTTGACAAGGAAAGAGCATAAGTTCGTTTGGACGCCGGAGTGCGCGCGAGCTTTTGAGGAGTTGAAGTGTCGGTTGACCACGACGCCTGTGCTGAGTTCGCCATGTGGGACCGAAGGCTATGAGATTTATAGCGATGCTTTGGGCAGCGGTTTGGGTTGCGTGCTACTGCAACACGGAAGTGTAATAGCTTATGGCTCGAGACAGCTAAAAGTGCATGAAAGGAACTATCCGGTCCATGACTTAGAGTTAGCGGCCATGATTTTTGCCTTGAAGCTGTGGAGACACTATTTGTACGGTGTGAAGATTGATATCCACACCGATAACAAGAGCCTGAAGTATCTTATTGATCAGAAGGATCTGAATATGCGACAGCGTAGATGGATGGAGTTCCGGGGGGACTATACATTCAAGATCCACTACGTGCCTGAAAAGGGAATGTGGTTGCGGACGTGCTGAGTCACCGAGCCCCAGCTCAAGCCAATTGGCTATCGGTGCATGATGAGCGGTTGGTGCGGGAGTTGGAGGCATTGGAGATTGTTTGCATGGATAGACAATCAAGTGCTGAAGAAGTTCTGAATTGGACTGAAGTCCAATATGACCTCACTGATCGTATTCGGCAGACTTTGAATATGGATGCTCATATGAAGCAGTTCATGGTAGAGGCTCTGGATGGGTCAAATCCCCAATTCGTCATGGAGGACGGATTACTTTGGAAAGACGGTCGTTTGTGCGTCCCAATTGTGGGCAATTTACGGGTGGAGTTTTTGTACGAGGCACACCATAGCAAGTACTCGATTCACCCGGGGAGCACAAAGATGTACCGTGATGTTAAGAAACTATTTTGGTGGCCGGGTTTGAAGAAGGATGTGGCGCTATACGTAGCAAAGTGCCAAACTTGCGCCTTGGTAAAGTCGGAGTGCCAAAAGCCGGGAGGATTTCTTAAGTCCTTGCCTATTCCGGAGTGGAAATTTGACGACATATCTATGGACTTTGTGCACGGTTTGCCAAGGTCGCAAAAGCGGAACGACGCCATTTGGGTGGTTGTTGATCGATTAACGAAGGTGTCGCATTTTATTCCGCATAGGAAGGATGATCCGGTGGAGAAGTTGGCAAAACGTTATGTGGATAACATAGTACGGCTTCATGGTGTGCCCCGCAGCATCATGAGTGACCGCGATGGGCGGCTCACGTCCAACGATTGGAGGCTAGTGCAATAAATGTTGGGAACAAAGTTGAAATTCAGCACAGCCTTCCATCCGCAAACGGATGGGCAGACCGAGAGGGTCAATAGAACCATGGAAGACATGCTTCGCATGTGTGTCTTGGATTTTGGAAAGCAATGGGAAGACCATCTTTATTTGGTGGAGTTCGCATACAACAACAGCTACCAAGCGAGTATTCAGATGGCGCCCTTCGAGGCCCTATATGGTAGAAAATATCGCACGCCGTTGTCTTGGTTAGAAACGGGTGAGTCAAAGTTGTATAAGCGACCGGAAGTGGAGGGTGCTACTTCTTTGGTGAGAACCATTCGGGAGAGGTTGCTTATCGCTCAGGACCGGCAAGCAAAGTACTATAATGCCAAGCACAGGAGCGTGGAGTTCGCTGTGGGCGATTATGTATACTTAAATATCAAGCCGTTCAAGGGTGTCTCGTGGGTGCGGCGATTGAAAAAGCTAAGCCCGAGGTACCTTGGACCGATTGAGGTTTTGGAGCGAGTTGGAGAAGCGGCCTATCGGCTGAAGCTTTCAGTGGAGCTTGGTGGATTACATGATATTTTCCACATTTCGGTGCTTTGGAAGGCGGTGCAAGAGCCTACACAAGTGATCGCGGTTGATCAAGTGCCGGTGGATAGTGGGCTAACGACAAAAGTCAAGCCCGTGCGGATTGAGGACTCGGAGGTCAAGCGGATACGCAATAAAGAGATCAGGATGGTAAAGGTCCGGTGGGACAATTGCGGTCGTGAGGAGCTCTCTTGGGAGAGAGAGCAGACTATGCTTGACGAGTATCCGGAGTTGTTCCGCTCAGGTACAAATTTTGGTTTTGTACATGTCTTTCCTTTATGTAATTTCGAGGACGAAATTCTTTTAAGAGGGGGAGTGTTGTAACGCCCCGAAACTCAAAAGAGCGACCGTGGACGTTTTGGGCCAGTTTTGGGTTCTGGCAGCAGGCCCACGGCCTGGGACACGGGCGTGTCCCAGGGCGTGTCAAGCCTGTGTCGACACTAAGACGGGAAGTCGACACTTTAGTCTCGACATTGTGTCGAGACTGTGCACACGGCCTGCGACACGGGCGTGTCACAGGGCGTGTCGACCCGTGTCGACACTTAGCTGCGAAGTCGACAATCTGCTTGCACACGGCCTGCGACACAGGCGTGTCGCAGGGCGTGTCGACCCGTGTCAACACTCGTCCCGGGAAGACGACACTTTGGTCTCGACATTGTGTCGAGACAAGGCACACGGCCTATGACGCGGGCGTGTCCAAGGCCGTGTCATCAGGTCGACGATATTCGCTCGACGAAGTGTCGAGTGTCGAGACCGTGTACACGACCTGGGGTCCAGGCGTGTTGAGGTGACACGGGAAAGGACACGGGCGTGTCCTAGAACCCGTGAAGTGCTCGGGTTGTTTTCGGGGAAAAATGATGGGGGTACACGGCCGGCCACACGGCCGTGATAGTTGGAACACGGGCGTGTCAGGTCGAACACGGGCGTGTTTGATACCCGTGTGAGGTTCCAGGCGAGCCGATTTTGATGGCGAATGAGGCACACGGCCCTGGACATGGGCGTGTGCCAGGCCGTGTTCGGTCCAGATTGGGCATTTCAGTCCCGAATCAAAGCCGTTCGTTTCCTTATTTTGAGATCCAACGGCTGGGGGTTGTTCCTGAAGGGATATACCCGGGATTGGACTTAGAAACCCTCACTTTTATTAAGTGTTATCTTTCTAAAACCTTAGAGAGAGAGTAGAGCCAAGGAAGGAAGAAGGAGCTAGATCCCGCCATTGGAGGAGCTTCGAAGATCCAAATCGCGAGCCAACTCCGGATCCACGGAGGCAAAGCTAGTGCGGTGCTTTTCATCCGATTACTTTTCAATGGCGCCAAAGAGGAACGCTTGGGTAACGATCCTCATCTTGAGCATGAGTAGCACTCTTTCTTTGCATAGTAAGCCCGCTCTCGAGAGTTTACGGAGAGTTGGAGGAGTTCCTTCGGGTAGATATGTGAAGTCCCCGTTGTTTAGAGTCCGTAAGCGAGAACGGACATAGGCATGATTTGTGAAGCCTACCCGGACATGTTGGTCTGGATCGGTGATGTTGCATTGCATAAATACCTGAGAATCCTCCGTGTTATTGTTTGTTTTTCGGGTTTTCTACGTGATAGATTGCAGCAGGGAGCCTTGGGGACTAACCCAAAGGTGCACCCGGAAAACTGGGCGGATACGAGATCTTGCCAACTTGGTGGCCCGAGAGCCAACTTGAACATAACCGGGTTATGTGAACTGTGATGGAAATGGGACTCGGTGGAAGTTTGACCCGCGCAAATGGCTTAAATTATCGTTACGATGTGAGCACGGGTTAGATGGAACCATACCTGTTATATGTCGTTCGGTTAAAGAGACCTAAAGGCACGTGGCACTTGCCGTTGGCATAGATTAGGGTCTTCGGCGGTCAATGGCTTAAATTATCGTGACCCAGGACAGGAAGACAAATTGCTCATAGGTTTGGCCGTCAAAGTGGCGGTGGTGAGTCCGGAATGTCTATGGCTTTAATTGACGTGACATCGACCGGTTCACCGAGAATGTGCCCTGAGAGCACGGGCCGTGTGGCCGTGCGAGCCAACGTCTGTGATGAAATGACTATATATACATATTGCTCGCTTATGCTAATGAGATGCAGGGAAGGAGCATCGCCGCCCCGAGTTGGGGGCGGGATCGTTAAAATTTGGTTAGCATTGCTGACCGTTGCCTTGTTTTGCCACCATGCGGTGGTTTGTTGCCTGCAGGAGCTGCGGGACCAAGCGATCAATAGCGGGTTAAAGCCCTTTTTGCGAAGCCAGCCCTCAAAGGCCCAAATGGAAGTGTTTACTGTTTTATTCATGTATGACCGGCCTGTGTGCCGTGATTTGTAAATCATATAATATCAAGTGAAACATTTTGTAAGGCCTTAAGGCATATGTTGGTATTTTGTATACATTCCTATTTTAGTTAGTGGACATTCATGCTTTAATGTTGGGTTCTTTGTTACAACTTTTATAAACTGCTTCCGCTATAATGCTCTGTGTAGGACGTTGAGATTGGTTGGATGGTTTCCATAAGTAACCACCCGGTCTGTCTGTGGCATACGGCGTCGGGCCCCGGACGGACCTACTGCTATATGCTATGCGACGGATATGGGGTGTTACAACAGGAGGTGTTGATTGTTCACCAACCTGTGTTGTTGTTTCCTCTTGTGGTACAACAACTGGCTCTTCAAGAAGTTTCTCTTCAGAATGTTGAATGTCTTCTTCATCTTCACTACTTTCCTCTTTTTGAATGATTTGTAATATGTTCAAGTCTTCAGCAAGAGAATGTACCTGCAAGGGTTCTATGGTAGAAGTGTTCTCCTTGAAAGACATGTTAGATTCATCAAAAGATATATGAACAGATTCTTCAATTTTAAGAGTTGATTTATTATATACCCTATAAGCCTTACTGATCATGGAGTATCCCAGAAACACTCTTTCATCAGCTTTAGCTTGAAATTTTTCTAAGTACTTCTTGTCATTATTGTGAATATAACAGATACAACCAAAAATTCTAAAGTAATCTACTTTAGGTTTCTTCCCTTTGAGTAATTCATAGGGAGTCTTGCCCTTCAGTTTATGTATTAAACTTCTGTTCAGCACATAGTTAGAGGTGTTCACTGCCTCTGCCCAAAAGGATAGAGGAAGGTGAGCATCTGACAACAATGTAGTGGCAGATTCAATAAGGGTTCTATTTTTCCTTTCAGCTACCCCATTTTGTTGAGGAGTTTTAGGAGATGAGAAAGTGTGCCTATCCCTTCACTCTAACAGAACTCTTGCATAAGAAGAGAATCAAACTCTGTCCCATGATCACTTCTGATCAGGGCAATGTGAGTATTGAACTCAGTCTGTATGTATTTGAGAAACTCTGTCAAACACTTAAAGTTATCAGACTTCTTCCTCAGAAAGAACACTCATGTGAATCTAGAGAAGTCATCTACAACTACTAAAGTGTAAGATTTCCCTCCTAAACTTTGTACTGTAATGGCTCCAAAAAGATCCATGTATAACAGATACAAAATCCTAGGTGAATCACTCTTATTAAGTGAATTGAAACTATTTTTAGTTTGCTTGCCTAATTGACAAGCCCTGCAGAGTCCTTCCTTCTTGTAGGGGCCAGAACGTATTCCTCTAACAAGGTTATCCTTGGATAGCCTAGCAATGGTTTTAAGGTTTATATGTCATAATCTCTTATGCCATAATACATTAGCTCTACTAACAGAGTTAAACAGGCAAATATCTACTTCAGTTGAAAGAAAGTCTACTAAATAGATATTACCTTTCCTTTTACCTGTCAACATAGTTGTGTTGTCCTCTGATTTGATCTTGCATAAGGATTTGTTGAAAGTCACCTGGTAGCCTTCATCACATAGCTGACTGATACTGATCAAGTTGTACTTCAGTCCTTCCACATAGGCTACCTTCTTGAATGTGACTGTCCCAATTTGGACTGCACCATATCCTTTTGTTAGTCCAAAGTTTGAATCACCAAATATGACTTTGGGTCCAAGCTTGGCTTTGAAGGATGTGAGGTTGTCCTTGTTTCCTATCATGTGCTTGGAGCACCCACTATACAAATACCATTGCTGGTTTGATGTTGGATAGGTCTTCACCTGCACATAAAATAATTTACTTGTTTTTGACCCAGTTTACCTTGGGCATAGGTTGATAACCTTTAAATTCAGAAATAAATGACATCTCTGGTTGACTCTTATAACCTTCAAGATGATATCTCCTTGGAGGTATTATCCATTCAGTATAAGGGTTAAATATGGATGAAGGACCCCTAGGATTGGAATTTGATTTACCCTTGAAGAAGTTTTCAAATCTTTGATCTCTGCTCGACGATCGTTGAGCTGCGTTCGACGATCTTGGGTCAGATCGTCGAGCTCCGTTCGACGATCGACTGTGGCAGAGTTCGAGGTTTAGAGATCATCGACCTGAGTTCGACGATTTTTCCTGAGATCGTCGATCTGCATTCGACGATCGTCTAGCTCCGTTCGACGATTTCTGTTGAACACTTGATTTCTTGGGTAAGTCAGAATTTTTCCTAGATACCTCTACAACTCCCTTCCCTTTATCAGAAATAAACTTAATTGGGGTTGTTAGTACTATAGATTGGCTGGATGAAGAACCCAAGCCCAGTGTACTATTGAATCTAGAGTTCACTGTGCTTGTGATGTCCATTAGCTTGATACTTCTCCCATTGAGGGATTCTTCAAGCTTCTTGGCCTCTGACAGCTCACTTTTTAGTGAAGCTATCTGCTCCCTACAGCACTCCAACTCCTCAGAGAGTTTGAGGTTTTCTGATTTTAAGGTACTATGTTCAGATATTTGATTTCTGAGAGAAATAATTTCCTTCTCAGATTTTAATAGGTCTAAACATAGTGCTTTAAATTCATACTTAAAGTCCTCAGAATTGAAATCAAAGGAACTTATTACCTGGTCCTCTTCAAGTTGAGTCTCTGAGTCTGACTCTGACTCTTCTGCATCAGAATTGTGTTGTGAGGCATTGATAGCCATCATGCAGAATTCCTTTTCTTCAGCATCATCCTCATCATCACTTGAGCTGGAAGAAGTTTCTGATTCTTCTTCTGTCTCACTTCAAGATTCAGCAACAAATCCCTTCCTTGTGTGTTTGTTCTTGCTTGAGGAGGGTTTGCCATTGCTATTCTTCTTGAAGTCCTTGTCCTTTCTTCTTTCTTTCTTGTCCTTTCTATCCTTGTTTTTGTTCTCTGGACAGTCAGGCACAATGTGGCCTGGTTTCCTGCAACCAAAGCAAATAATTTCTTTATTATTTGATTTATCATACCTTGGCTTGTCATGCTCTTTATATGATCTCTTTCTGAAGTCCTTTCTGGCCATCTTGTAAAATCTTTTAGCCAGCAGACTAAGCAGCTCATCATTGCCTGGGATTTTATCTTCAGGCTGATCTTCAGTGGCTTTGAAAGCTATTGACTTTTCCTTTCTTGAGGCTGGTGAGGCAGCCTTCTGCTCTTCTTCTTTGTTCTTAATGAGCAGCTCGTAAGACTTGAGCTTGCCAAAGATAGCTTCTGTTGTAATCACATTCAGACTTCTGGCATCCTTGATTGCCCAGATCGTTGAGTCCCAAGTGCTTGGGAAGCACATTAGGATTTTATCATTTAGCTCAGTCAATGAGATCTCTTTATCCAAAATCTTCAGTTCATTGACTATCAGGCTGAGTCTATTATACATTTCAGCTACTGACTCAGCTTCTCCTTTCTTGAAATTCTCATATTGGGATATGAGGTGAGATCTTCTATCTTTTCTTTCATCAGCAGATCCTGAGACTATTTCAGAGAGCTTATCCCAGATTTCCTTTGCTGAGTTGCATTCAGCCACCTTTTGGAAAATGTCATCAGATATAGTCTGGGCTAAGATATTCATAGCCTTTGCATCTGCTACTTTCCACTTCTTGATCTCTGCATCTGTTCCTGATGGATGTGGACAACACTTGTACTGGTGTTCTCTGGAGGTCTTGGACATACTGTCAAAACAGAATTGAAAATGTCATCATCAATAGAATTCATGTAGAGTCTAATCCTTGCCTTCCAAAGTGCAAACTTGGATAGATTGCACACTGGAGGTCTGGTGCTGGCATAATCTTTATTTTGGGCCATGTTTTGTGAAGAAGTAATTCTCATAACAAAATCAAAACAAGCAGATCTAACTATAGGAATCTTTGGGTTCAGGTGTTAGCCTGTGCAACCACCAAGGTGTGGTATGTTTAACCAACCTCCCTCTAATGCCAATTGAAAGTGCAAGTTAGATCTGATATACTCTAGAGGGGGGGGGGGGGTTGAATAGAGTATGGTGCTTGCTTAAAATTTTTTACAACAGTTGTTGTAATCCTAAGTGAACAGGGAAGCAAATAATATAAAGTAATCTAAACACAGAAAAATCACAAAGCAATCGCAAAGCACAGCCAGAAACAAAAAGAAACATATGCAACCAGATGACACATGAAGCTATAGTGGTTCCCGAATCAATCTGGGTACATCTACTCTTCTACCACCCTAGGTAGGAATCCACTGCAGGATGAGTTGATCAGGTGTCCTGGGCACCAATAAGCTTTTGATAAGGTGCTCAAAAACCAAACCAGATTTTTTGATCAGGTGTCTTGCCACCAATGAGCTTTTGATAAGGTGCTCAAAAACCAAAAACAAACTTTTGAAGGGAGTTTGAAAAACCCTTTATAGCAGAGAGTGAGAGAGGGATGAGAAGATCTTCTCTGTCAACAGTCAGAGAGAAGATAGTGGATGTTGTCAAAGCTCCCCCTGAGATCTGTAGTTGTTCAGGAAGTGAAGCTTTGCAGTAGGGTGATAAGCCTCCAGAAAATTGATCTCCAGCAAATGATGATTTCAGCAACAACTGAAATGTGAGGTGTCCGTAGTCTTGAATGATGATGGCCTTGAACACTTGAATCAAAAGAGATCTGAAGATTTCAGTTTGTTGATCTCCTTTGGTGATGGTGTTCTTGTATGAATCTTTGAGACTGAGAATGTCTGCAACTCTTTCTCTTTCTCTTGTGTAATTGTTGTTGTGTGAGCTGTTGTTGCAGAGAATATTTTTCTAACTTCTTGTTCTTCTTCTTCTTCTGCAGGAATTATGAAAAATCTAATCTTTTATTCCTTTTTGTCTGAATAGAAATGCTCCATTGTCCAAGATAGTCGTTGGCCTATCATAAATTACTTCCTTAATTGCTTTTGTCTTCTGGAGGAAAGTCCAATAAAACATTACTTGATAATTCCTTGAAACTTGCTCCAGATTAATTAAAAACGGCTATAAGATCTCTTAATTAAATGCTGACAATAATTCCTTAACTGTCTGAATTTGAATCTTCAAAATCGTTGAACTCTTCAGAAAATTGTCGAACTGAACTCCACTATCGTTCAACTGAGCTCGGAGATTTGGACTTATACAGAAACAGAGATTGTTGATCTGAGCTCAACTATCGTCGAACTGAGCTCAGAGATTGAGAACAAAACTGAAGTCAAGATCGTCGATCTGAGCTCGATTATCGTCGAATGGAGTTCGACGACTTGTTGAAGTTGAGCTTAGAGATCGTCGAATGGAGTTCGACGATTTGATGAAGTTGAGCTCAGAGATCGTCGAATGGAGTTCGACGATTCGTCGAAGTGAGCTCAACGATCGTCTAATGGCGTTCGACGATTCGTCGTACTGAGCTCGACGAAATGACTTGGTCTCCAAAAACTGAAGTCTCTAGTCTTGAGGGCAGCTTCCAAAACTAAGTACTAACACTTAGAATCAATTCTAATTGACCTTTTGATCTATACAATGAGGTCAAAACAGGTTTCCTAAGAGACATAGTGATCCTGACCCAAATCAGTAATAGGGTGTTCCAACACTGACAATATAATGCATGGAGGTAAATTGACACAGCTTGATGTTCCAAGTTGGATGTGGGAGAGTATTTTGATGGATTTCATCACCGGTTAACCGAGATCTCCCCATGGGCACGATTCTGTTTGGGTGATAGTTGATAGATTGACTAAATGTGATAACTTCGTCTCCTTTAAGATTGGGTATTCTATGAAGAAGATAGCTAATTTATACCTTAATGAGGTCATCAGATTACATGGAGTGCCTATCAGCATCGTACAAGATCGAGACTCTAGATTTACGTCTCGTTTTTGGAAGATTTTACAGGATGGGTTGGGTACCGATTTGAGGTATTCCTCCACCGTTCATCTGCAGACGAATGGTCAGACGGAAAGAGTAAATCAGATCGTGGAGGACATGTTCAGGTGTTACATTTTGGATCACTATGGTGCTTGGGATGAGTGTCTCAGACGCATGGAGTTTTCTTATAATAATAGTTATCAAGAGAGTCTGCAGATGGCCTTGTTTGAGGCCTTATATGGGAGGCATTGTAGGACTCCTTTGTTTTGGGCTGAGGTTGGTAAGAGACCGTTGCTAGGTCCGGAAGCCCTTGAAGAAATAAATTGTGTTGTGACTCATATTCGGGAGAAGCTCTGTGTAGCACAAGAATGCTATGAGAAATATGTTAATCAACGAAGAGTTGATCTAGTGTTCGCTATTGGGGACTTGGTTTTCTGGAATTCTGTCTGATGTCAGGTGTTAAAAGGTTTGGAAGGAACGACAAGTTATACCCCCGGTATGTGGGACCTTTTTAGATTTTGGAGCGCATCGGAGTGTTTACTTATAGTTTGAAGTTGCCAGCTACCTTCCTTGGTGTCCATGATGTGATTCATGTGAGCCAGTTGTAGAAGTGTGTTCGTAGTGATCGTAAAGTCCTTGACTCGGTGACCCAGATTCAGCCCAACCTTACGTACGTGAAAGAACCTGTTCGTATTTTGGATTCTCAAGAACGATTGCTGCGGAGAAAGACAATCCCCATGATTAAAGTTATCTGGCAAAATCAAGACGTCGATAGCGCGACGTGGGAATTGGAGTCGGCAATGAGAGAATCTCATCCGCATCTCTTCCCTTAGTTAATGTATGTCTTCAGGTTTTTGGTAATATTTGGATTTTTTGTTTTGGTTTGGTTTTAATATTGTGATAAGTATCGAGACGAAACTTCTTTTTAGGGGGTGTGACTGTAACGCTCCCAATTTTCTGATATTATTATTTGATTTGGTGTCGTCATATTTATGACGTCAGGACGCTACCCCCTTTTTACGTTTTGTTGACGGCGCTGCACCGTTTGTGTGTTTTTCATCTATTGGGTCTATTTGAAAGGATTTTGGGATTTTGATTGGATTGAATGCTTTCCTTGATATAAAGGATGAAGTTTTGAGGCTTTGGACTTGTCTAGTTTTATTACGATCCAAGAATTTTGGAGTCTCGGCGCTTGTTTGGATCTTTGTGATGATTTTTTCCTTTGTAACCATTTGATGATAACGTCTAAAGAATGGTGTGTCGAATTCTAGTGTAGGTTTTCGTCGAATAGAGGCATTCGACGAATTTTTGGGCATTCGACGAAGCGTCAAACGGTTCTGGGTTCGACTAAGCCGAACTTTTGGGTTTAGTGTTCGACGAATTTCGAACAGAATTCGTCGAACGGGATTGCTCTTCCTCCTTGTTTTTGAGAAGTCTATATTTATTCCCGAGAAATGCCTTCTCTTGTACTCAAGAAAAATCCTCTAGCTCTCAAGTAATGTTTCTTGTTCTCGAGAGGACCATTTTTTATACTCGAGTAATGCTCCTGTTGTACTCGAGAGGTACTCGGTTGTTCTCGAGAAGTACCCTATTGTTCTTGAGATATGCAGTCTTTCTCTCGAGAAGCCCTTTTTACTTCTTAAGAAGCTTATTTAGTACTCGAGAAATCTTCTTCTGTACTTGTGATTTGCTCTTGCTCTCGAGAAGGCCATCTTGTTCTCGAGAACTGCCCTTCTTGTTCTCGAAAAAAATTGCTTGTACTCAAGAACTGACCTTGTTCTCGAGAAGTTTTGGCTCTGTACTCCAGAACTAGGTTCGTTGTTCCCGAGTGGTGCTTCCTTCAGTTCTCGAGTAATTCTTCTTGTACTCAATAAATATCGTCTCCATTACTCGAGAAATCTGCTTCTTGTACTCGTGTAATCTTCCTCCCTTTCCCCGAGAAATATCTTCTACGCGAGAAATATTTTCTTCCACTCAAGAAATCCATGGCTTCTTATCGAGATGTCCAGTCCAGCTAACCCTCATTCCTAGTTCCTTTCTTAGAAATGTTATAAAATTATTAAAATTATACCTTATATATATGTACTTTTCTTCTCCCCCTTACACCAATCTTCTTCCTTCTTCCCGAACCAGAGCGACATGAGCGAGAGAGAGAGAGAAAGTTTTTCACGATTCTTCCGATGGCTGCCGACGGTTCTCCGGTGCTCGAAATCATGAACCGACCGTAGATCCTGAAAGCTCTCAACGAGAGCTATGCCATCATGGTAAAATCTTCCTCATTCATTGAGATTTTCTCGCTAGGGTTTTTGGCCCTAACTCCTTTTTTTGGCCATTCTTGTTAGATATCTATTTCCCTCGTTTTTCTTTGTCCCGATCTATGTCGAGGTGCGAATTGGTTGTCTTTTTCGGTAAAACCAAGGCAAGTGATGGTTTCCTCCTTCACTTCCCTTCTTTATCCTGATTTGCAGAAATTTCCAACTTTTTATTATCATGATTTTTAATAACTTGCTGAATATAGCATTGTTTAGATCCCTTGCCTAATTCTACTTATAATTTTCATGTTCTTGATTTTGCCACCTACCCTTGTTAAGTGCTACATCTTTTGATGATGTGGTTAAATATCACTCTTATTACCGTTCCTCAACTTTCATGTAGAACGCGTTAGAGTTTATTTAGTATTGTAAGTCCTTCCCAAGGGTTGATCAACTGCTTAAATTCTAGAATTGCCTAGTAGAATCCGATGTGCCAATGTTGTCTTGAGATTTATATCATGGTTTTCTTTGTGGCGATGTCGTGGGGCGAGACAAGCCACCAGGCCCCGATTGGGTTGTGGTGCCCCTAAGCTCTAAACCCAGGTCATTACGGGGTGTGACTTCATGATTTTATTCATTGCAGGTGTTATTTGTGGGCGAATTCACCGCAGCAACATTTATCCCACTGTTAGTACCTTGTGGGACTCTACCGGGTGTTTAGGATTTTGCGGTGTATGGTGGAGTATCCAGTCTCCCCCGCATTTATGACAGATTAATATATCCATGGGGGTGCTTCCAGATGAGTTGACCACCATGCCCGTTTCATTTTTGGTGGAGTTGACCGCATGTGGCTAATAGAGTTTTGTCTTCTTCCTGATGATTTAATCGTGATTTTTTTTCCCTTATAATCTTGTGCATTTGGGGTACTTTTGTTGTACGTGATGCTTCACGTAAGTGTTTTTTTTACTTTTGTACCTTACTGTTGTACTTTATTTAAGTATTTTTCCTTTGATCTCGGGTTGGTACCCCTTGACTTTGTTTACCGTTGGCTAACTTCTGCCATCACTTATATGTTCTTGCTGAAGTGTTCTGTC
The DNA here is from genome assembly GCA_039583875.1 of Platanthera guangdongensis. Lineage (NCBI taxonomy): Eukaryota > Viridiplantae > Streptophyta > Magnoliopsida > Asparagales > Orchidaceae > Platanthera > Platanthera guangdongensis. The sequence continues at coordinate 103,109,020 of CM077150.1, forward strand.
TTTGGAATGCCTCAGGTTCAGAGCCGTAGCTGATTGCGGTGTTGGTTTTGGAGTTCTTAAGCAGCAGTGTTGGATGTAGTTTTTGCCTCGCCATAGCGAGGTAGACTATTGTTTTTGTTGCTTTACTAGTTCAGACATATTTTATTTTATGTGGGTTCGTGTTAGTTTGTTGACGCCCGCATGATTTTTGATTTTTGATGCTTGCTAGCAGCTTAGTTGGTTTTCTTTCTATGTATTTGGATTACTTGCACTCTGGGATGTTTTGTGCTACGATTGCATGATCGGTATTTTCAAGTATAAAAACAACTATTACTAACGCACACATTGCATGTTTTAAAATACTAAATCACTATATTTAACGACCGTAAAAATCTACTTTTATTCCTATTATAAACTTAGAACTTGCATACCATGAGATGTACTCCGGGGACCTTTTAACTCATGTAGGATGTCTAACCTTGTAAATGAAGTATTTTTCACAGCGTACAACTATTTGTTTTCTCGTAGGCTAGATGAGTCACTAATCCGAGGGGTACGACAAACTACTACACTTAAACTGGTTTTATCTTTAAACAACTTAAAGATTTTCTTCACGGTTAAGTAGGAGTTTTTCCTGAGCGTCCGCATTTATCCCCTACTGATGTGGCATCATGACGTACATTTTTCCCTTACTCTGGTATATCTTTAATGGCGGTGAAAAATGTGTGTTGTGACAATTGGTATCAGAGGGAGGTTGGTTTAATAAGTTGGTCGAACTAGCCAATCTCGTACAGTTTGTTTCCCTTCATTCATTTGCATACACGTACTGATGTATCATCAGTACATCTTAACCGAAGCATAGTCACTACACTAAAAGCATGATATGAAGTATACGGGTCATATTATGCAGTATGGGTTCCATAATATGTGTTTGTATATGTATCCATTAGAGGATGTAATATGTGACGGTTATGTAGTATGAGATGCATAACCATCATCACATGGGTGCGCATTAGCACGTTTTCTTTTCTTATTGTATGAGATGTTATGTAGTATGGGATGTATAATATTTCATGTGTATGCTGCTCATACATGCATTAAGGCCTTTTTAAAATGCATTGCACTGCAAACATAACATATCATCGCATAAGCACACGTGCTAAGTTAAGGTTTACATTATGATACATGTACACACATGATTTTTTCTAAATGGGAACAAAGACTTCATGCATTCATTTCATAGGGACATGAGTAAATATGATGAGAGGATGTCATCCTAAATAGGACATAACATCATAATCCCAGAGCAATTTTGGAGCATAAGCAAGTGTCTTTAAGTATGGTCTGAACTAGTTGTATGTCCTAGTTGTAATCTAGGATTTTTGATAAGTCGTTCGTTACTTTTCTAGAAATGTCGGCTAAACATCCTGCGATAAGGTCGACTCCCCAGTCGGAGGGTGAGTCATCTGGTGTGCAAAGTGATGCGGTGATCGAGAGTTTGCGTCAGAGTAACGAGGCTCTGTAGAGATAGTTAGTTGCGATGCAGTCGTAGATTCAGTCCATGTTGTCTGCTGTTCCCACGCAATAACCCTTAGCACAAGATTCCGCCACGGGTCAAGTTATACCGGCTAATCCTGCTCTTCTGGTGCCCCCAACGATGTTACCACCAGAGATGAATTTTGTATCACATTTCCAGCGATTGAGACCTCCCACTTATGACGGGAGTGCCGACTTTATGGTTTTGGATGACTGGATCATTGCTAACGATGAGATGTTCACATACTCAGGGATTGCTGAAGCATAGAAGGTAATGATTGCGGCCTACTATATAAAAGGCCTAGCAAAGAGTTGGTGGATTCGGGAAAAGGAAAGTTTGAAGGAAGGATGCTCTTGGGAGTCCTTCAAGAAAATCCTGCTTAAGAAGTTTTTACCCTCAGTCGAGCAGGACCGTCTGATGAATAATTTCCTGTATTTGAAGCAGAGACAGCTCACTGTGAGCGAATATGAGATTCAATTTAGAAAGTTGAGCAGTTTTGCTCCTGATATGGTAGCTTCGGGGGCAGGAAGATTGAAGCGCTTCCTCGGAGGATTAAGAAGCGACGTCCAGTAGTTGGCATGCGCTTATAGAGTTGAAAGCTATGCTGAGGCAGTGTAAGCCACTCTGAAGGTTGAGGCGATTGAGAATGCCAAGAATCGAGGTGCCGCGGTGAGAAAAGAGAATAGGATATGTGATGAGGATGGAAGATCTAGGTCATCTGGCCCTTCTTCGAAGAAGAAAAGTAGGGAAATATGTACCTTCTGTCGTCGATCTGGCCACCCTTACGAAAGGTGTTTCAAAAGGACTACCACCTTGAAGCAACAATAGGTGCTCTCCATCCAAGGTGCACCCAAATGAGTTCTGGTGTGCACGAACTGTACAAGGAAGGGACATGACGTGAGTCGTTACTGGTTGAAGGATAAACCTTGCTTCCAGTACGGGCAGAAGGGTCACCTGAAGACTTCATGCCCCCAGGCTCAGACTCCACTGCAGCCTGCCATGCTTCAGACCCTACCGCCACCACCAAACCAGGACAGAGGGAAAGGAAAGCTGACTGTGGTGACCAGGGAGGAAGCTCAAACCTCTACACAAGTGATATTAGGTTAGACCCTAGATTGATTTTTTTACTCTCTATTATTGCCCTAGTTTTAGTTTTTTAGTTATGCATGCTACGATTTTAGGGGAATTTAAGATGCAGAATAGGTGGGCGCGCGTTATTTTTGATTCGGCTGACACCCATTCTTTTGTGGTACAGAGTTTCGTCGATAAACAATGATTGGACGTGGATCAATTAGGAGACTCCTTCAACGTCAATCTTCCCTCCGGTGATTCGGTGATATCTAATCTAGGAATTCTTAGATGCCCTATTTATCTAGGCGATTTCCTAGCCTTTGTTGATCTGATGGTTTTGGATCTAGCGGACTTTGATGTGATTTTGGGCATGGACTAGCTTTCCAAGTATTATGCGGTCATCCAGTGCAAAGCAAAGCGACTGGACTTCAAGATGGACAATGGCCAACCTATGAGTGTCTATGGTTTTCAGGGCAGGGTTTCCCCCATTATTTCTGCGGTACGTGATTGTCATGTTATAGAGGCTGGTTGTGAGGTGTATTTGGTTTTTATTTCTGCTTTGGAAAATGTTTTTGTTACACCACGTCTTGAGGATATTTTTGTGGTGCGAGAGTTTCCAGGTATTTTTCCTGATTGTCTTCCAGGACTTCCTCCGGTGAGGGAGATATAGTTTGTGATAGACCTCGTGCCAGGTACTCGTCCCATTGCCAAAGTATCGTACCATATGGCTCCACGTGAGTTCGATGAGTTACGTACTCAGCTCGATGAGTTGCTGCAGTATGATTTTATTAGACCGAGTTCTTCTCTGTGGGGTGCTCCTGTATTATTTCTAAAGAAAAAGGATGGATTGATGAGGCTTTGCATCGATTGTAGAGAATTGAATAAGGTTACCATTAAGAATAAATATCCCTTGCCGAGGATTAATTATCTGTTCGATCAGTTGCATGGTTGCTCGGTATTTTCAAAGATCGATCTTCGTTCAGGCTACCACCAGTTGAGAATTCGTGAGGCAGATACTCCACGGACCTCTTTCCGTTCGCGGCATGGACATTTTGAGTTTTTGGTGATGTACTTCAGTTTGACCAATGTACCCTCTGCTTTCATGGAATTAATGTGAAATAAATAGTGCCTAACCACCTAGAGGGGGGTGAATAGGTGAACTTTATCTTTTTAAATTTAAGGCAGAAACACTGAACAATTAAACCTGTATTTGCAATTTTCTATAGCAATTCCACACAGCTAGCTCAGCAATCACAGAAATAAGCAAACACAAAGTGCACACAGATTTTTATAGTGGTTCCCCAAGGTCTGTGTACATCCACTTTCCCCCTTCACCTATCTAGTAGTGTACTAGATTCGACCTAACTTCTGCACTACTCCTCAGATCCTCAGATCCTACAACTCAGAACCCCAAACAGGTTCCTACAACTCAGAGTGTCCCCACTCCTACAACTCAGGCACAAAGCCCTACCACTCAGTCTTCAACAAGACCTACACTCAGGCTAAACAGCCCTACCCCAGCCTTCAACAAGGCCTACACTCAGAGAATTGATTCTCCTACACTCAGGCTCAAATGCCCTACCTCAGCCTTTATAGATTTATGCTTACAACTCAGATCTATACAAGATCCTATAGGAATTTGATAATACAAAGTAATTAATCACAACCCTGACAGGGAGAGATGAGTTGACTGGCTTCTTGATGAGTTCTTGGAAGAACTTGGCAGAGATCAACCTCCCTTAGCTTTCTTCAAAGCTTCTTGAGTTAGTACTCAGTAGGGTTGAATCTCCTGTGAAGATGATCTTCAATCAACTTCTGTCTTGAGATTCAGATCTCAATTTGAATCTTACTTTGCAGCCTGGTTCAGCAGCTGCTCTTCTTAGAAGGAGCTCTCTCTCTCCAACTTCTTAGATCTTCTGTCGAAGGTCTTCTTCTTTTGTGTTGTTAGATCTCTATGTAGATCTTCAGTCTGTTATTGATCTTCAATGAATAATCTGTTGATTGATTGTCACCCCCTGTTGAAAGAAAAAGGCTTTATATAAGCTTTCTCCATGGTGACCGGCTGATCCGGTTTCTAACAACCTTCTGGCAGCTTCGACAGTTGCAGTTGACCGGTTGAAATGGCAGCTGTCAGGTCATCGAGTCACTTCTTGAAATCACTGTCACTGTCTGAAAGTGTCGAGACAGATAGTCATTATGTGTCGACACAAATAGACAAAGTGTCGACACAAATAGACAAAGTGTCGACACAAGTGAACTAAGTGTTGACACTAGCCTTGATGGTGTCGACACAACTCCTTGTGTTGTTGTAACAGATTCTCGACACTGCTTCTTCAGAATGTGTCGACACTGATTCTGTGTGTCGACACAAGTACTTCTTCTTTAACACTTAGCTGAATTCTGCTGTGTGTCGACACATCTCCCTTATGTCGACACATCTTCTTTTGTTGTTGATACTTGCTGAGTGTCGACACATCTCCTTTGTGTCGACACATGCCTTCTTTTGTTGAAACTTGCTGAGTGTCGACACATCTCCTTTGTGTCGACACATGCCTTCTTGTGTTGAAACTTTCTGAGTGTCGACACATCTCCTTTGTGTCGACACAAGTACTTTAACTTTGTTGAAGCTTGCTGAGTGTCGACACAGCCTCCTGGTGTCGACACATTTGATGTCGACAAAGTTTCTCTGGGTGTCGACACTACCTCTAAGTGTCGACACAGATTTTGTTAACAATTCTTCACAGTGTGTCGACACTACATGTATGTGTCGACACTTTTCTTCTGGTGTCGACTCTGCCTTTCCTTGTGTTGACATAATTACTCCAAGTGTCGACACAGCTCCTCTAGGTGTCGACTCAAGCCTTCATAAGTGTCGACACTTCACCTCTAGGTGTCGACACATGGACTTAGAAACTTTTCTTCATTTCCTGCAATTACTTAACCTGCACATATAAACTCAAAGCACATTAAATACACCTTGATGCATATCATTGAGTAGGGTGAGGCCTCTTCAAATCTGGTACACATTTTCCAATGTACCTAACAATCTCCCCCTATTTGGAGAAGTCATAACCCTTAGTAAATGATATACACCATACATAACAAATACTCAATATGATGTATAACAGTATTATATGACAGGGTAAATACTAAACATGTATAAACAAAACATGTATAAACAATTTTCTCAGAATAACAATGTAATAGATTGAACATCAAACATTGTTTTGTTATAGCTTCCAATAGTTTCATTAATCAAAAGTTTATATAGATTTTAATGCAAAAGATTACATAGTAGTAAACTTAAGAAAATTCTATCCTATGGCCGCTCTGGCTCCTTGATAACAATGCCCTTTCCAGATTGAATCTTGGCTTGAACTGGAGCATCATTGTCATCAGCAGGCTTCTTTCCCTTAAGATCTTTCTTCTTCTGTTCTTCAGCCCTTATCTTCTGTCTCTCAAAATAATGAGAAGGCTTAGGGAAATACTTGATAGGCTCCTGTGCATTAGGAGGTAGCTTCCCTAATTTAGCCTTCCTTTTGTATTGTACTATGGCTTCTTGCCTAGCTTCATGTTTTCTCCATTCCTGGTCAGAGTACCATTTGCCCCTCTCTAGGAAATTATCCTTTGCAGCCTTCCAAGCTGTCAATATGATATTCCTAGAAGTTGGGCTCCACTGTTCAAAATCAGGTCTTAACTCTGCCTGTTCTCTTAACCTCTTCTTAGATAATTGAGCTTCTTGCTCCTTTAATTCTGCCTATGGCACAGGCTGTACTACTTTCTCAAAAATAATATTCTGATTACCCTCAGGAGGGCTATACATAGATTGTACCTCCTGATGTATCATCTCAAAATCAGCTGGAGGGTAGATTACTTGTGCAACTTCAGCTGGCTCTCCTCCAAAATATGCAGGATTTGTCCCAGATTCTGCTACATTATCATCATCACACAAGGGTGGATATCCAAGGGTAGATCTGATGCTGTTTGAAATCCATTTAGCATGGTCAGAGCCTGCTTTCCCTCTTCACCTTTATGACTTCTCTTTCTATATGATCCCTAAGATCATCCTTCTGAAACCTGATCTGAGCATTCAGATAGTTAACACCATCTTTATAAAACGGTTTTAACCTTTGGAGATTTTCAGTGATAACCTTTTGAGAATCTTCAATGGCAGTTTTAACAGCAGTTAGGCTCGCTTGTAAGTGCTTGTCAAACTCTTCCTTGGTAGTAGTCCTTGCTGCAGTTTGAGCAGCTGCAAGATTTTGCATTTCAGTTACTATCACATTATGTGATTCAGTTAGATTGTCATTCATTCTAATTTGATGCTCAAGAACATATCCTTGTTTTACTGCCATATCATCAACCTATTTCTTTATATTCTCTTGATGAGTAGCCAGATATACCACTCATTGCCTCCTTTATGAAAACAGTCAGTCATTTCTTTCTTAGTTTGATTAACTTCAAATATAATAGATTTTATATCTTGAGCCAGATCAAATTGAATTGATTTTTGTCCTTCATCCATATAAGTTTTGAGAGCCTTCCTTTGCTCATCCATCTTGATCTGCAAATCCACCAATAATGAAATATAATCAGCAGTTGGGGTAGGCTGTGGAACAATGGTTTGCAGTGCTTTCTTGTAGGTCTGGCTTCTCCTTTTGAAAACTTGTAGCTTTCTTTTCTTGGCTCTAGCAACCTCTTCATCTTCAGAGTCAGAAGTACTAGCAATGTATACTCTATCCTGTGGAGTAGGTGGCAATTCCTTTTCTGCTCTTGGTAGCTCCTCAGTATTCCTTTGCTCCTCAGTTACTTTTCTAGCAGTCTCTTCCTGAAACCCTACATGCTCCCCCTCAAGATTAGCTGACTCCCCATCAACAGATGCTTTCTCTCACTCAAAATCATTCTATAGTAAATCAGGGAACAGCTCTTCTAGTGTAAACTCCTGTTGATTATGGACTGGATAATCTCTTATCTCAGGTGCATTATCAGCAACTGATGTGTCTTCCAGGATAACATCTTGTGGTTGACTATGTATCTGAGTTTGCTGATCAATATCAAGTAATGATTCAGTCAATACTTCATCCTCAATATTGAAAATAGATTGATTAACTTCATTGATTACCTCAAGAATTGTTTGGGTTGCCCTTTCACTGCCTAAGTGAGTGGGCTCATCCACAAGTTGAGGCTCCCCCTGGAGTGGATCCAGGTGAATAGGGCTAGCAGATGGTAGCTCCCCCTGCCTTTGTGCATCTTCAGGTCTTACTGGTGACTGTCGAGCATTTCCAGCCTCTCATCATCAGAACTAAAAACTACCTGCTCTTCTGAGCTACTTGAGGATTCAGGAACCACAATGGCTTTCTTCTTCTGATGATGATGAGAAACTTCCTTTTCAGGAGAAGGCATTTCCTTTGTCAACACCCTATCCCACCTTGAGATAATCATAACATCCATTCTCCTCATATGGTTTATCTTAGAACCTGCAGCTTGGTGCATGACTTCTGGGATACTTCCAGCTAAGTATAAACTCATAATCCTACCCAGATTGGGCTTCTTCAGACTTTCCTTTATATTGTCAAACATCACTGCTGACCATTCAGTTTTAAGTTGGAAAATTATCCTTGTCATTAAACTGAACATATGAGCTGATATCCTATCATGCCCACCTGGCTTGCTCAGAATTACCTTGCCTACTACTTCAGATAAAAACTTTCCTTGTATGTTCATCCCTTTCCTGTTAAAAACTGATCCAATCTTCATGCTTGAATCTAATCCACACCATTGCAGTGCCTCCCTTGTCTTTGATGCAGGTGCATCTTCCTCTTCATTAGTTCTAGGGAGATGTAGAACTTTTCTTAGATTTTTCTGGGTGACCTTCACCTTAACTCCATGGACTTTAGATTTAAGCTTGAGACCAGTTTCATCAAGGGTAGCTGCACTAAAGAATTCAAGGACCTCCTTCTTCCAAATCTTGATTGGTTCTGAAACAAGATACTCTAACCCAGTCTCTGCAACTAGGGTTACAACACCTTGGATTTGAAAAAGCCTCACCCTACTCAATGATATACATCAAAATGTATTTGATGTGTTTTGAGTTTAGTTGTGCAGGTTAAGTATTTGCAGGGAAAAGCTAAAAAGATTCTAAGTCCATGTGTCGACACCTAGGAGCAAAGTGTCGACACTTAAGAAGACTTGTGTCGACACCCAGGCAAGCAGTGTCGACACTTGGAGTACTTGTGTCGACACCAGGGATGCAGAGTCGACACCAGACAGAAAGTGTCGACACATGAAGGCTCTGTCGACACTCAATGAAGAAAAGTCCAGTGAAGTTGTGTCGACACTTAGAAGCAGTGTCGACACCCAGAGGAACTGTGTCTACATCAAAAAGTGTCGACACTTGGAGGCTGTGTCGACACTCAGCAAAAGTCAGCAGAGTCTAAGTATAAGTGTCGACATAATAAAGAATGTGTCGACACTCAGCAGAAGACTCATCACTTGAAGAAAGTGTCGACACAAGAAAGAATGTGTCGACACTCAGCAGAAGACTCAATACATAAAGAAAGTGTCGACACAAGGAGCTGTGTCGACACTCAGCAAAGTTCAACAAAAATTCTAAGTACAAGTGTCGACACAAAGGAGATGTGTCGACACTCAGCCCAAGTCTCAACAGAAGAAGAATGTATCGACACAAGGAGCAGTGTCGACACACAGCAAGTATCAACACAGAAAGCATGTATCGACACCAAGAAGATATGTCGACACTGAACAAGTTCAACACATGAAGATGTGTCGACACAAAGGAGTTGTGTCGACACTTACAAGAATTCAACTAAGTACTGAAGAACAAGAAGTTGTGTCGACACAGAATATCAGTGTCGACACATGATGAAGAAGCTGTGTCAAGAAGTGAATTCTACAACACAAGGAGTTGTGTCGACACCTTGAAGGCTAGTGTCGACACTTAGTCAACTTGTGTCGACACGTAGTCTATAAGTGTCGACACTTAAAGACAGATTGTCTCGACACTTTCAGACAGTTACAATTATTTCAATAACTGACTGGATGACTTGACAGCTGCCATTCCAGCCGGTCTACTGCACCCGTTAGGGTTGTCAAAAAGCTGTTAGGAACCGGATCAGCCGGTCACCATGAAGAAGGCCTATAAATAGGCTTATACTGTCAACAGAAAGAGATGATTAAATAGATGATCAAGTGATTGAAAAAGAAAAGAAGATATAGCTATTCATTGAAGAATCAAGTGAAGATCTAAGTAGTTGGAGAGAGAGAGCTCCATCCAAGAAGACAGCCGTTGGAACCAGGCTGTGAAGAAGGGTTCAGACCGAGTTCTGAATCTTAAGTTGCAGTGATTGAAGATCAGCTGCAGAGAATCAATCCTATTGTGTTCTACATTCAAGAAGCTTTGAAGAAAAGCCAAGTGAGATTGTTCTCAGCAGAGTTCTTTCAAGAACTCATCAAGAACCTATCAACTCATCTCTCTATTCAGAGTTGTAGGTATATACACTTTATATTTTAAATTTCTTGTAGGATCCTTAGGGATCTGAGTTGTAAGCCTGTAATTATAAAGGCTGAGTGGTAGGGCCTGTGTGCCTGAGTGTAGGAGATTCTTATCTCTGAGTGTAGGCCTGTTGTGGCTGAGTGTAGGCCTGTTGTGGCTGAGTGTAGGCTTTGTGAAGAAGCTGAGTGTAGGTCTTTGGAGAAGACTGAGTTGTAGCGCCTTGGGCCTGAGCTGTAGGAACCTGTTTTGGTGTTCTGAGTGTAAGATCTAAGGATCTGAGATAGTGGAGGAGTTTGGCCGAATCTAGTACACTACTAGATAGGCGAAGGGGGAAAGTGGATGTACCCAAACCTTGGGGAACCACTATAAACCTGTGTGTTCACTGTGTGCATGTGATATTCTATGATTGTTGTTTGATTGCTTGGAAAAAGTAGTTATAACTTTGTGAAATAATCTGAATTCTGCCTAAAAAGTCAAAAAGATTTAAGTCACCTATTCACCCCCCCCCCTCTAGGTGATTAGGTACAATATCTTTCAGGGACATTCACACATTTTATATTATTTGTGGAACCGGTACACTTGTCGTTCAATGCACAAAGTTTTTGGCGTCGTTGCCGGAGAGTGCAGCCATTGTGTGTATTTTTCTTTTGAAAACGTTTGCAAGTACTTTTGGTATTTTTTAAAAAAACATTTTGTGTTGTATGACAGATCCTAACCCCGGTGAAAGGATTGAAGATCTTGTAGTTGTGCAAGAAACTGCACGTGCGAGGCGAGCTCGTCTGCGTGCTGCTGCTGCTGAAGAAAGAATGGAGAATAATGGCCTAGGAGGAAATGGCCAAGGAGAACGGGTTGTTGTTGGCCAAGAGGTGGTCCAGCCACGCGTTAGGACAATGTGGGATTTCACAACCCCGGTTGCAGGAAGTGCTTACCTTGGCTTCGGGATGGCCATTGTAAATAACCACTTTGAGATAAAACCCGCCATCCTAAATATGATCAGGAATAATACGCAGTTCTCGGGATTACTGAGTGAGGACCCGCAGCTCCATCTAGCGGAGTTCTCGAAGATTTGTGACACATTCCGCTATGCTGGAATTTCTGACGACATTATGAAGCTGAGGTTGTTCCCATTCTCGCTGAGGGACAAGGCAAAGACCTGGCTACATAACATTATTCCAGAGACCACTACTACTTTGGAGGCATTGTCCTCTATGTTCTTGGCAAAGTTCCAACTGGTGGATAAGATAGTGAATGCTCAGAGTGATATTGCAACCTTCCGGCAACTAGATCTTGAGACGCTATCTGAGGCATGAGAGAGATTCTCAGAACTACAGCGTCGATGCCCAGAGCATGGTTGCGAGCCGTGGAATCTAGTTGAAATATTTTATTTTGGTATTGAGCCTAATTTTATGGCAATGATCGACATAGGTGTTGGTGGCACGATAATGAACTTATCTCCAGAAGTGGCATTGAGGCTACTTCAAGATACTGCCTCCCATAGAACTTACTGGACCATCTAGAGAAATGCCCCTAGAAGGGCGAGGACTTTGTTTGAAGTTAACGCTGTGGTGCAGCAATCGGAGGAGAGCCATCACACTTTAGATGGAAGGAATATGTTGACCAGATCGGCCCCTCCTCCAGCTCGGTATATGGACATATCTGGTCAGAGTTGTGGTAACCCTGGACATCATGCATACGAGTGCACCGCTGGAGAAAGCATTGCTAAGCCATCAAGTATAATGTCTAATGAAAATGTGAATTTTATAAATAGTCAAAATCACAATGTTCCTTTTAATAATGTTTATAACCCCAATGTGAGAAATCATCCCAATTTATCATGGAATCAGAATGCTCCCGGTCAAAGATGGCAGGGAGGCCAGCACCACTTTGATGCCCAACCATATAGTAGCCAGCCACGACCGCCACATATGGGTTATAATCCTAACGCGCAAGGAACTCGTAAAAGTTATTTGGAAGAAATGACGGAGAAGTTTGTGGAGATGGCCCAATCAAATATGTCCACTCAAACCGCATCTATGAGGAACTTGGAGACACAGCTTGGTAAACTGGCCCTTGCGTTCATTGAGCGTACTCGCGGAACCCTCCCTAGTGATACGGAGAAAAATCCCCGTGAGCAGGGGAGAGTGCTAGTGATGCGGAGGAGAGCAATAATAATGGATTGGCCATCAAATGTGAGATCAATGCATTTGAAACAATTGCTCTATGCGATTCTGGAATCCTGCGACATTCTTGCTTTGCAAGATGTTGAAAAATTAAATTTAAGTTTCGAATCTGATGTCCAAAAATCTCTAGTGCTAGCGGATGGATCGGTAGTAAAGACTGATTGTGAGATCAAAGATGTGGAAGTAATTTTGAATGGGGCTACTGTGGTCACTAACTTTCAGGTGTTAGGACCTATGGGTAACACATCTTAGGACTCCTAATTCCCGAAAGCCAGTGCAGCTACCTTGCAATTCAATGTGAGTGGTGTCACTTTGGCTCCTAAGGTCAATCTGACTCTACCATGTTCACCTCCCCATATTAGTTCAAATGAACATGGAGAATTTTTGCAATTAAATGATTTGTAATCTAACGATGTGTCTTGTGCTACTAAGATAGGTCTTCCACTTTAGGAACCCGAGTGGGTTAATAAAGTGATCGAATCGCTGATGGTAGTTGAAGGAGAGATTAAGACGGAGTCACCTGATGTGGAGCAAGATTCCATTGAGAAGAAATGTGAGATGAGTGTGCCTGTAGAAAGCGTGCAGAAAATGGATTTGAAAACTTCTATTTATTCTAAAAAAAGTTTGTAAGACTATTAAGCAGGAAACTTGGGGTGATCTTTCACCCGCTGCGGGTGAGGAAAGGATGACCCCAGTTGAGAAAGATAAACTTGCTGCTAAAATGGTGGGTGTGATCATACCACCATAGCGATCACCTTCTGTGGATTTGAAATGAAAGGAGCTGTTCCTGCGCAAGGCGCTGAATTCTGCCCGCCAGCGCAAGAAGGAGGAGGTTAGGGGCATGGTAGACTCTACCCTGGGCCCTAAAGCCTTCGCCTCGCCCTCATATCGTGTATTCTGGGGGGATCTATCACAAATCAACGTTCAGCTGAGGAGTGAAAGATCTCTGGGGCGTGTTTTCAGTTTCTGCTTTTGACTGTATGCGGCTGTAGACTTTTTCATTACGTGTTGAACTTATGATTTGAACATTATATAAAACTGCTAATGTAGGTATTTGGTCCACCTTAAGTACGGTAAAGAAAAGTGCTTATGGGAGACAACCCAATTTTGCAGCTTTTAATTTGCTCAATTTTGTTGCTGTTATTATATGCTTATAGTATGCGTGGTTGGAGATATTCTCTTATACAGGTGGTGTTCGTTTGGGCTGTGGGCTGTCTGCTAAAATTAACGCCAATCTTGTAGTACGCTCATTTGCTGAGCATGGGGTAACCTCTTCCCTCAACTTTTATTTTTCTATTTTTATTGCAAATCATGGATAGATTGTTTAGTATAAGTCTGGTGGGGGAAAGTTTTGTGAGTTACCTTTGCACATGCACTTGCATACCACAATAGTATTTTCATTTTCAGTTTTTATTTTATCATGACAGCATTGTGCACCTACACCGTATGAGCGCGCACTTAAGCATGCGCTCGGCCCAAGATTAATTTATTTCTTTTATGTTAACTTTAAGATAGTGGTGCTGGCTCAGGATTTTTGGATAGGGTAGTGTGAAACTCGTGCAGTGCTCCTAATCGAGAACTCATGGTGTGTAGAAATAGAATTGATTTAATTTTTCTGTATGCTCGTAGATTTATGCTTTTCTACATTTGTAAATAATGTTTGTACTACTCAAAACTATGGAATCTGGAGCAATCGAACGGTAGTGTAGGAATGTGTGTAGCTGCCACTAGCCTCGTATTGCTCGAGTTGGGATGAAGGATCAACTTTCTCGGTGGCTAGGAACTTGTCTCAAGCTACTCTCGAAGAATTGGCGCATGGTTAGTCTAGCGTGAGTGTGATGTAGGTCATCATTTTGGCCAGTTTGAGCTTTGTACTGCTCCTAACAACTTATCCTCGCTATCCCCGTTGTGCCTATCCCTTTTGTTAATTTAGCTCAACTAATACTTCACCAAAGCCTTAAAGCCTATCCTAATCGCACACCCAAGTTGAGCTTTAGTGTTTTTCATCTTCATTTTGTGGTGTGGATATGGAGATATTCGTTGTGAATATGTGGATGAACTTCCAAGTTTGTATTTGCTGAAAATGATAAATGTAAAAAGAAAAAGTTAAAAAAAAAGAAAAATGAAAAGGAAATATGCAATAAAAAACTCTACTTGAGATTTTGTGGTGGTAGGCGGTGCACGCCCGTGTTTTCAAGTATAAGTCTGTTAACTTGGTGCTCCTGCTTGTATTGTTGGCAATGTTGAATTTTGTGAAGTGGAAGTGGTTGACGGGACAGGCCGGGCGGCCTGGGCGGACAGCTTTGGCGGACTAGGCGGACTGGGCGAACTGTGATGTGCGGCCTGGTGGAAACTCTGGTGGAAAGTCGGCTGTCTTCTGAGCGGGTTGTTTGCTGAAGTCCGCGGACTATGCGGCCTGGTTTCTGCGGATAGGGTGATTGCTGATTGGCTTTGCCAAGGAGCGGCATGAGCGGATGGAGGCTTGCGGACTGGTGCATTGCTCAGTGGCCGCGGGTGCAAGCTTGTGCTGACAGGCGGGTTGGCTTATGTTCGCGGGAAGCTTGCGGACTGGCGTGTCCGTGGTTTGGGTGGTTGCGGACTGAGCTTAGAGCTTGGCTGAGGCCTTGTCGAGCTCTGTTGGCACAGCAGGTGCTTTGCTGTGGAGGTCTTTGGCAGACTGGCTTATGGAGTCCGGGAGGTGGCTGCTACGTTGGACAGGAGTGCGAGGAGTTTACGGACTACTGGCGGTCTGTGCTTTGGTGTTTAGCGGACAAGGGTTTGTATCTGCCATGCTCGCATTGGCCTTTGATGGTTTTGGACTAGGTCACACTTTGTGCCAAGTTCATGGTGTCCGCCGCATCCGCCAAGTCCACTGTGACCGGGCGGACTGTTGCTATCTGCCTTTGGTCATGGACTTGTTGCAGATTGAGGTGTGATTCTTGCGGACTGCCTCGGGTTGGTGTGGACAGCCATTGAAGGGGGATTACTATCCTGCAGTGGTTGGAGCTTTGCGGGCTGATGCCTTGTCTGCATAGCTTGGGCGGACTGGAGAGGGTTCGCCAATGTTTGCCTTGCTCCTGGCGGTTTTTCTTGGTATCCAGCTAAGTCCTTGTGGACTCAGCGAACGGTGTTTTTCTATCGCGCAGGCTGGGGTGGTGTCGCTATCTCTTGGGCGGTGACCACACTCCTCACATTGCCTATAAATAGGACCCCCCTGCCAGGTCTACAGTAACCTAAGTAACTTGAGTGAACAGTAAGTTGTGGTGGGCAAGGAGCTGCGGTCTGAGTTTGTCTGTCCGCGCGGATTGATTCAGTGCTGACGTTTGCTGTGTGCAGGTCGCGCAGGTTGCTTCAAGGAGCCAGGAGTTTGGCTGTGACTTCAGTCAAGTACTTGGAAGTGTGCGGTCTCTGCGGACTCAGGAGGAGGTCGCTCTGCGGCTTGTCAGTTCTGTTTCAGCTTTGCCAGCTTCAATAACATGTCCGCCGGTTTCAGGCGGGTAGGGGGTGTTCCTCAGTTCAGGTTCAGCAGGAGACGAATAACGGTGTGTCCGCGCGGCCTCGCAGCTTCGGCGGACTCCGTGGCGATTCAGCGGATTGTAGCTTAGCTTGGGCGATCTCAGTGGACTCGGCGACGTCGGCGACCTCGCGGTCTCGGAGGACTCCTGTGATGTCCGCCCGGCTTGTTTTTTGGTGCTTTCTGTTTACATCAGTTATACTAGCGAAATCATGTCTCGCTATGTATGCCTCGTGTTGTAAAGAAGTGAATGAATAACAGACCTGCTTGTGCTTCCATTGTTTGTTGGGATTAACCCTTGTTCCTTGGTTTTTCGCTGGTTCAACGTGAGAACTGGGTAGTGCCGAAGATATTAATTTGGCGTTTGGGCTATCTTGCTGACCACGTTGAGAAAATTTAACATGGTATCAGAGCCAGGTTTAGTTGCGTGAGCGGAAGTCAGCCAGTGTTCTTACTCAGTGATTGAGTGGTGATCAACCTGTGCTGTTGCTCGGAGCTTCTAAAAGGGTGCCAACAGGTGTTGCAATGGAAGGGAGTTTTGCAAGAGGTCTGGGCATTGAACTCTTAACGCCAACTAACTTCAAGAAGTGGAAGTCGTGCATGAAGAGTTATCTTCTTGGCGAGGAGATGTGGGAAGTCGTCGGTGGTGACGACAGGCAGGAAGTGACTGCTGCTTTCGATACTGCTGAGCAGGTTAGGCTCTGGAGAAGAACAAATGCTAAGGCGGAGTTCATTCTAAAGAGAGCCGTGTCTCCGGAACTATTTGATCATATCGTTGGGTGTGAGTTGGCTGCTGATATTTAGACAACCATTGATGAGTTGTTCAATAGGAAGAATGTGGTGCGGCTTCAGTTCCTGGAGAATGAGTTGGCCAGGGCAACTCAGGGAGACCTTTCCATCTCCAAGTACTTCTTAAAGAAGGAGAGCTTGTGTGCTGAGCTGTCGGCGCTGGATCCTGATGAGCCTATCTCTGAGGCGAAGATGAAAAGGCACATTATCTGCGGCTTGCGGAAGGAGTATGTGGCCTTTGTAACATCTGTTCAAGGGTGGGCTACTCAGCCATCTTTGCTGGAGCTAGAGAATCTGCTTTCATCGCAGGAGAGCTTGGTAAGGCAGATGGCTGGAGTGAACCTTAATCAAGAAGGCAGCGAAGCTCTCTTCTCCGGCAAGAAGAAAGGATGGGAAGAGAAGAAGAAGAAGAAGGTGCAGGTCGCTGGTGAGAAGGAGACTTCAACTTCATATCCGCCGGAGAGGAGCAATGCTCCTAAGGACTGGAAGAAGAACCTGAAGTGCTACCGGTGTCATCAGTGAGGGCACTTCAAGCGGGACTGCAAGGTCAAACTGCGGCCTGGGCGTGCTGCGGGAAAGGAGGAAGCTTGCTCGAGAAGTGAAGAAGCAGAATGGGGCGGAGCTTTTATGACGGGCACTTGTGTCCGGGCTTTGTCTGCTGAGGACTTCAACGGCGAGTGGATCGTGGACTCCGGGTGTGGTCATCACCTCACCGGAGACAAGTCGAAGTTCACCTCCATGCAGGCGTACTCAGGTAATGAAGCTATTATCACTGCTGATAATACTGTTTATGCAGTAGAGAAAGAGGGGGTCGTGTCTTTGGGTAGTGATCAGGGGCCACTCACTTTAAGAAGTGTGTATCACGTGCCGGGAATGAAGAAGAACCTCTTCTCGGTGACCAATGCGGTGGACGCTGGTTATCACATTCTGTTTGGGCCAACAGACGTGAGGTTCCTTCGCAACGTATCAGCGGTTAAGGCTGATGTTGCTGATGTTGGGAGGAGGGTGAAGAACTTGTTTGTTCTTTCCACCAGTGCTTATGTTGTTAAAATGAGATCCAATGATAGTGCCGCTATCTAGCATGAGAGGCTGGGGCATGTTGGCATGGACAAGCTGAAGGCGATGGCTAGTAGAAGTCTGGTGAGGGGGTTGCCAAAGTTGTCCTCCTTTGGTGATGGGCATGTTTGTGCGGGCTGTCAATATGGTAAGGCACATCGCCTTCTGTTTGATAAATCACAAACAAGGAGCAAGAAACTATTGGAGTGCATTCATGGCGATCTGATGGGACCGACGGTTACTGCCAGCCTTGGTGGAAGCATATACATGCTTGTCTTGGTTGATGACTACTCAAGGTATACTTGGGTGTACTTCTTAAAGGAGAAGTTGGAAGCCTTCCGTTTGTTCGTGGAGTTTAAGGAGTTGGTAGAAGGCCGGCTTGGCTTGCGGATTAAGAAGCATAGAACTGATAACGGGGGTGAATTTGTTTCCTCCAAGTTTTCTAACTTCTGTAGGAAGCACGGGATCCAATTGGAGCTTACTTGTGCTCACACTCCACAACAAAATGGGGTAGGGAAGCGGAAGATCCGTCATCTGACGGAGACCTGGAAATGCTGGCTTCATGCGAAAGATATCCCAAGGTCCTTTTGGGCGGAGGGAATGTCTTGTGTTGCTTATGTTATCAACCAGATGCCACTCAGCCCTATAAACATGAAGAGTCCTATTGAGTTGTTGTTCAAGGAGAAGCCGAGTGTTGGACACCTTAGGGTGTTCGGTTCAACTTGTTGTCCCGGATGCTTCACGGACAAAGCTGGATGCGAAGGCAAGAAAACTTGTCTTTGTTGGCTACGATGAGCGGAAGATGGGATGGAAATGGATGGACCCTGTGACGAAGAAGTTCGTGGTATCAAGAGACGTTGTCTTTGACGAGCTGACGTCATATGGAGGTGGCTCGGTGGAGCTAACCGGAAGTAGCAAGGTTGAGGAAGCACCGATGGTAGCTGCTGAAGGCTTGGAACAGGAGCTTGTTGTTTCACCAGCAGCTCCTGTTGCTCCTAACTCCGAGGCTGAGCCTTCTGGCACAGCAAGTAGGGGGAGCACTGCTCAATGCTTGCCCTAGGTAGGAGTGGAGCCTGAAGAAGCAACGGAAGCCATGAGCAAGGAGCCGATTCTTCGGAGATCGAAGAGGGTGGTTAAGCCACCGGCTCGGTACTGTGATGGGAATGCAGTGAGCTTTGTCTCCTGCTTCTTTGCAGGTCCTCTGAATGAGCGAGAGCCTGCAAACTTCAACGAGGCCACTGGAGTGAAGGAGTGGGAAGGTGCCTTGAAGGAAGAGATTGATGCTTTGAAGAAGAATGAAACCTGTGACCTTGTGCCCAAGGTTGATGGCATTACTCCGGTTACTTGCAAGTGGGTGTATAAGTTGAAGAAGAATGCTGATGGGAGCATTGATTGTTTCAAAGCTCGTCTGGTCGCTAGAGGATTCTCACAGCAGTATGGAGAAGACTATGAGGAGACATTCAGTCCAGTTGCGAAGATGACTTCAGTAAGAGTGGTGATCGCGCGGGTTGAGTTGGGCAAGGAGCTGCGGTCTGAGTTTGTCTATCCGTGCGGATTGATTCAGTGCTGATGTTTGCTGTGTGCAGATCGCGCGGGTTGCTTCAAGGTGCCAGGAGTTTGACTGTGACTTTGGTCAAGTACTTGGAAGTGTGCGGTCTCTGCGGACTCAGCAGGAGGTCGCTCTGCGGCTTGTCAGTTCTGTTTCAGCTTTGCCAGCTTCAATAAACTGTCCGCCGGTTTCAGGCGGGTAGGGGGTGTTCCTCAGTTCAGGTTCAGCAGGAGACGAATAACGGTGTGTCCGCGCGGCCTCGCGGCTTCGACGGACTCCGTGGCGATTCGGCGGATTACAGCTTAGCTTGGGCGATCTCAGCGGACTCGGCGACCTCGCGGTCTCGGCGGACTCCGGTGCTGTCCGCCCGGCTTGTTTTTTGGTGTTTTCTATTTACAGCTGTTATACTAGCGAAATCATGTCTCGCTATGTATGCCTCGTGTTGTAAAGAAGTGAATGAATAACAGACCTGCTTGTGCTTCCATTGTTTGTTGGGATTAACACTTGTTCCTTGGTTTTCCGCTGGTTCAACGTGAGAACTGGGTAGTGCCGAAGATATTAATTTGGTGTTTGGGCTATCTTGCTGACCACGTTGAGAAAATTTAACCGGCAAGAGGATGTCTTTTAGAAGAGCTCATTTGTGTTTGGTGCATAGCCTTCTCTTTTATCTTTGTTTACCTCACCAAAACCCAAGTCCCACTTCTACCATAAAGCCCTACGAATTTACGCTTGAGTCATTCTAGCGATGTGGAGAGAGTGTGAACAGGCAAGAGTATGGTCCCCGACATTGATGAATTTCTTTGGAGGTGATCCCGAGCCCTGGTCTTTGGCAATGCTCAACTGAGTGGCATGCCTACTTTTTTCCTACGCATGACCGAACGATTCTCCGCAATTCTATTCTTGAGTAGTTACTATATTTATTTACCCCTATCGAAATTTATAAACTTCGTAGAATAATTACAAATTGTATCTATTATATTTTCTATGCCCATGCAGTATTTGATTTCTCGCTTTACTTTATTTGGAAATTTCTAAGCCAGCTAGTTATTTTCTAGTTTATGGATAGATGATTTGCTCGGTACAAGCAAATGTTTATGTCTGGTGGTGTGTTGAGTCCGATATTTATAGGGTTTTTTAGAATCATCTAGGCCATGTTTCTCACTCATGCACTGCATTTCAACCGGATATCATTTAATAGCGTGGCAGCAGGATCATCTCGGGTTCCGGGGTAGACAGCATCGAGTAACATCCATCCGTTCCAGCTAGGTGAGAGCCTGGCAGCGAGATCTGCTCGTGGTCGGGGTAGACACCATCATGTGACATCCAGCCCTGCCATCTAGATGAGATCCTGGCAGTGGGATCTGTTCGGGGTCCGGTTAGACGACATTGAGTGACATCCAGCCCTGCCAGCTAGGTGAGAGCCTGGCAGCGGGATCTGCTCAGAGTCCGGGTAGACACCATCGAGTGACATCCAGCCCTACCAGCTAGGTGAGAGCCTGGCAGCGGGATCTGCTCAGGGTCTGGTGTAGACACCATACAGTGACATCCAGCCTTTCCGGCTAGGTGAGAGCCTGGTAGTGGGATCTGCTCGGTATCGTGGTAGACAACATCGAGTGACATCTAGCCCTAACAGCTAGGTGAGAGTCTGGCAGCGGGATCTGCTTGGGGTCCAAGTAGACATCATCGAGTGACATCCAACCCTGCCAGCTCGGTGAAAGCTTGGCAGCAGGATCTGCTCGGGGTTCAGGGTAGTCATCATCAAGTGACATCCAGCCCTGCCAGCTAGGTGAGATCCAGGCAGCGGGATCTACTCGGGGTCGGGGTAGACACCATCGAGTGGCATCCAACCCTGTCATCTAGGTGAGAACCTGGCAGCAGGATCTGCTTGGGGTCGGGGTAGACACCATCAAGTGACATCCAGCCCTGCCAGCTAGGTGAGAGCGTGGCAGTGGGATCTGCTTGGGGTCTGTGTAGATGCCATCGAGTGACATCCATCCCTGCCAGCTATATGAGAGCCTGGCAGCGGGATCTTCTCGGGGTCTATCAAATGAACACCTTACCCACTAATGTGAATTACTGTAGGTGGAGTACCACATCAAGATGCTTTATTAAAAACAAGACACCACTTACGTGTCTCAGCGATAAAAATGTTTCAAGTCACCACCGCTCCAGGTGAGACTTAGGGTCTCGCGCTCCACATTCCGGAGGCGATACCATCCTGATTTCAATGTTTTTTTACAATATATAGACCCTCCCAGTTGGGGTTGAGTTTTCCAACAGCTGCTGATCGTCCCGCTGCATCCACCTTCTTCAAAACCATGTCCACCTCCTTAAATTATATGACCCTGACGTGCTTGTCAAAGTACTTAGTCATTCTCCTCTTCACTTCTTCCTGTCGGATGGCGGAGAGATCGTGCAGCTCCTTCACCATGTCAAGGGATAGTCGCAGCTCCTCCTCATTTTCAGCCGACCATTCTTCTCTGCCTTCCTCCGCCGCGACCACCCAAGGCATCTAGACTTCAAATTCAATGGGAAATACTGCCTCACATCCATGAGAGAGCTTGAAGGGGGTCTCCCCTGTGGCCATGTTGGGTGTGGTCCTCAGGGCCTAGAGGACTCAGGGGAGCTGATCCACCCAGCTCCCTGTCAAATTTTTGACCTTCTTCTTTTGGAGGTTCACTATGATCTTATTTACTGCCTCCACCTGCCTGTTGCTCCTAGAGTGGTGGACCGAGGAAAATCTAAGGTCAATTCCGAGCTACTCACAGAAGCTAATGAATTCAGCGCTGGCTAACTGAGGCCCGTAATCCGAGAAAATGGCTTGTGGCAACCCATGTCGGCAGATGATCTCCCACCGAACAAAATTCCTGATAACCTGGGAGGTCACCTTAGCCAGCGCCTTGACCTTCATCCACCTAGAAAAATAATCTATCATGACTAGTAAGAACCTCCTTTGTCCGCTAGCCTGGGGGAACGACCCTACCAAGTACATTCCCCAAATTGCAAAGGGCTAGGGACCGTGATGCTCTTGAGGTGTTGAGCAGTTTTTAGTTAGAGGGCGGCAAACAATTGGAATTTGTGTCACCTCCTTGTGAATTCTGCAGCGTCGTGGCCCAAGGTGGGCCAGAAATACGCCTGTATGACAATCCTTCTTTCCAGGATCCGACTCCCGGAGTAACTCCCACACTCCCCGGAGTGGACTTTCTCCAAGATCCTCTGCACTTCCCTCTCGGCCACACAACGTGCCAGCATCCCGACAGAGCCTTCCGATATAATTGTACATCTCGGAGGAGATAGTATGCTGACTTGTATCTGAACTTCTGTTTGTTCATCCCCTCCGGATACTCTCCTGTGAAAGGAAGGTCGTGAACGGGTCCATCCACAAGGGGTGTTGGTCCACCTCCAACAGTTCCCCCTCTTGTGATGGAATGGAGGAGTAGGTCGGTGATGGTACCTCCCACTCGGGGACAATGCTTTGCAAGCTGATCTACCAGCTCATTCTCCCCCAGGGCATGTGTTGGATGTAGAAGGTCTGGAACATATCGATGCCCCACTTCACCTTTGCTAAGTTCAGTCGGAGGGTGGGCTCCCTCTCCTCGAACTCCCCGTTGATCTGGGAAGCCACTACCATGGATTCAGTGAGGACGTCCATATCAAGAACCCCCAGTTCCCTGGCCTTGCACAGCCCTGCTATTACGGCCTCATATACGGCCTGATTGTTAGTGATGGGAAAGTGCTCCACCACTGTTTGCTGGATTCTCTTTCCCTGTGCACTTTCCAAGATTACTCCTATCCCCAATGATTGATTCCCAGAAGCGCCGTCTAACTTCACCTTTCACGAAGTCGGGTGAGTGAGCTCTTCCTCCGCCACCTCGACCACATAGTCAGCCAAAAAGTAGGTCATTGCTTGGGTCTTGATCGAGAGGCGGGGGACGAAAGAGATGTCGAACTCACTCAGTTCCACCGACCACTTAGCCAACCTGCTTGAATGATCCACCCCCTCAAAGATGTTGCGGAGGGGATGGTCAGTCACCACTCGGATTGAGTGTGCCTGGAAGTAGGGTCGGAGCCTCCGGTCTAAGATGATCAGAGCAAAGGCCAGTTTCTCCAAGATGGGATACCGAAGCTCGGCCTTCCTCAGGACCCGGCTCACATAATATATGGGGAGATGCTTCATCACCTCCTCCCAAACCAGGACGGATCTCAAGGCCTCCGCTCTGACCGCGAGATACAAATATAGTTTCTCTCCCTCCTTTGTCACTTGGAGCAGCGGAGCCTAGGTCAACTGATTTTTCATGGCTTGGAATGCCTCCTCGTAATCCTTGGTCGACTCGAACTTCTGCCCCCCGCCCACCCCTAAATGTCTTGAAGAATGGGGCGCACTTCTCCTCAGCCTGGGAGAGGAACATGCTCAACCCTGCCGACTTCCCTGTCAACCACTGCACCTACTTAGCATCCCGAGGTGACGCCAACTCCATGATGGCTTTGACCTTGTTAGAATTCGGCTCGACACTGGTACGGGTGAGGAGATGGCCCAAAAACTTTTCATTACCTGCCCCGAAAATGCACTTCAGGGGGTTCAACCTCATCTTGTACTTGCGCAAGGTGGTGAAGGTTTTCTCCAGGTCTTGGAAGTGAGAGTCCATGTCTTGACTCTTGATCATGAGGTCGTCTACGTATACCTCTAGGTTCCTCCCCTTCTGTTCTCAGAAGACCCTATCCAACATCTTCTAGTATGTCAACCCTGCATTCTTCATCCCAAAGGGCATCATCTTATAGTAGTAGCACGCATCCCCCATGATGAACGAGACATCTTTAATGTCCGGGGGGTGCATCCTAATCTGGTGAAAACCTGAAAATGCATCTAAGAAGCTCATTATAGGAAAACTAACAGCTGAGTCAACCAGCACGTCGATTCGAGGCAAAGGATAACAGTCCTTAGGGCATGATTTATTAAGCAAAGAAAAATAAACACACATATGCCACAGGCCGTCTCCTTTTTTATCGATAACTATATAGGAGACCCATCCGGGGTATTGTATTTCGGGGTATTGCCTTCTTGAAGATGACATCAATGGAGCTTCCATTGTCAATGAGGATCCTGAAGAGGGTGAAATTCTCGATGGCTATCAAGATGACCAGCGCATCGCAGAAGCGATCCTCATGATCCAGCATATCACTTACTGGAGAAAGTAATCTTCTTCTCTGGGCGTGGGGTCTGGGATGTGGAGCCAATGCTCCAGCGCTACATACTATGGAGGCTCGCCTTTTGGGAAGCCTTTATCTCCAACCCCACCATGCATCACTATGATCACTCCCCGGGTTCCAACATCCACTTGGTCTTCACATCTATCCTCCTCCGCCTCAGGCAGGACCTCCTCAATCCTCACCTCCTGGCGACCCTGCTGCTGATACTGCTCCATATTTCCTCTCATCTCGAGGAACTCCTGGCACGTGGCTGTGGCATGCCCTTCATCTTGGTGGAAGTCACATTAGTGCAACTCTACCCTGACTTATCTCCTCCTTCTCCATGTTGCTCTCCTCCATTCCCCCGTGGATATAGCCATAGCCTGATCTTGATCAGGGAGGGGAGGTCTTTGGGCCTTCCTCTAACCCGTGGGATGGAACCGATCCTGGACTCTTTGGCGGTTGTTACTTCCCTGGTATCCTCTATGTAGCCCCTGGTCTTGCCACTCGGGCCTCCAACCCAGCCGACTGTCCGGCTCGTGATGCACCCACCTAGGTTGTTGCTGCTGCTATCATTGTTCCCTCTGCCAGGGTTCAGCTCTCCTTTCCTCCAGACCTCTACCGCCTCTCGGCTCCTTCTCCTCCTCCGTGGCCAACCTGGCCAGCTTCCGGGAAAACTCCTGGTATGACACCTCCCCGTCGACTTCTCTTGATGCCCTATCAATCAGCTCTTCGTATGAGAGGGGAGGTATTATCTATAGTTCCATCCTGAAGAAACCTTATTGCAGCCCTACGGTAAAGGCCATCATCAGGCTATGTCCGAGTATCTCCTGGACCTGGGTGACCTCCTCCTGAAACCGATCAACGTAACTCCCCAAGGTCTCGTTCACCCCTACTTGATGTGGAACAGGGACTCCAACTCCTTCTTCCTCCTCTTGGAGGTGGTGAACCTCAACATGAACACCCGACGCAGGTCCTCGAAGCAATAAATGGAGCTGGCAGGTAGTTGGTGAAACCACTTTCTCGCCTTCTCCTTGAGGGTGATGGAGAAGAACCTACACTTGAAGCCATCCGACATCTGTCAGATCGAGACTACATCCTCAAACCATTGTACGTGCTGGACCGGGTCCCCCTTCCCGGTGTGGTAAGACATCTCGGGTAACCTGAATCCCTCTAGAACTGGGGCTGAGAAAACCAACTCGCTGAAACAGCTACCTCCCCCTGCTGGGCGAGCTAGAGGTTCAAGCAGGCGTCATTTCGCCGAACTGGCCCCCGCTTGTCGAGCCTGGGAAGAGCACGCACCCAAGGAACCCGTAGCCTCTCCCTTACTCGACGACCTCCTACCCAGCATGCATGTCGGGAGCGTCCTTGCTCAGCAACACATACTTAGTTTCACAAACCAACACAGTGATGATTATTGTTAAGGAGTAAACTAAACGAAATCACATGTGTTCTTGGAAAGATCCAAGACTAGATTTGGGCATTTGGAACACTTCAAAATCACCAAATCTACACGTCATGGATTCAGCAACTTCTGAAACAATGAATATTGTTGTCAACCTCCCTCTGATACAAATGTTGGGTTTTGGGGGATGACACAACACTTGTGCACGCAGAGGAAAAAGAACAAGAAAAACCCAAACGAGTTCAGATCTAGCAATATTCATGAATTAAGAAGTAAAGCATGTTGTAATAAAAATTATCTTTGAAGGGTTGAGTTAGAACTCAACCTAGATGCTCCAAAAAAAACAAGCCGACCTCACAATAGCTAGATTCTTGAGTGCAGAAAGTATATTCGTGCCTCTACAGTAATCCACACGATCGGGAGAACCCACAACAACTTGTCACACAAATGCTATGTCGGGAGAGGACCCTCAGCATCTCCATAGACTGCTAGATCTGTTGTAGGAGATGAGGCGGCGACACTCACCGGTATCGGGATCGGAATCGGCGACAGGATTGGCGGAACACTTCCGTCGGGTTTCTAGGTTTTCTTCTTATCATACAGTATCGACTCGTGTGCAGAATGAAAAGAACCGTCCCAGGAAAACCCTAAAATATCCTATTTATATCCCATGAGATAGATCCAGCAAGTCAACATTTGAACTCAGCTCGACGAATAATTCGTCAAACTCAGCTCGACGAAATCTGTGCCAAAGGCCATAACGTCGAACACATTCGTCAAACTCAGCTTGACGAAATCTACGCCAAAGGCCAGAACGTCGAACTCAATTCATCGAACTCAACTCGACGAAATCTGCCCCAAAGGCCAGAACGTCGAACTGGATTAATCGAACTCAGCTCGACGAAATCTGCATCACAGGCCAGAACGTCGAACTTCATTCGTCGAACGACATTAAGTGAATACAATACACTCAATGGCTAAGAGCCAGATTCGCAAGGTAAACCCTTTACTTGCCGAAGGCATTGAGTGGACTCGACGCACTCAACGCTTAAGTGCGATAGTCAACACACTCAACGCCAACATTTGCAGAGTTAACACTTAACCCGCGAAAGCGTTGACAGGACTCAACGCTCTCAACGATTTCAGCCCGATGGTGTTGATTGAGTTAAACACACTCAATGCCTTATACTGGGTAGGAGGTCGTCGAGCACTCGGCCCGCGCGACGAGTGCGAACTTGACGAGGTTAATCACCTCCTGTCTGAAGTCTTCAAACATCCCCACCGTGGAAGAGGGGGTAGGGGTGGCTTGTCAGACCTATCCGAGCCTTGTCCTTCTCGTCCTACCATCTAGCATGCTGAAGATTTTTCTGTGCTCAATACTCTCCACACTCACCGCACGAAAATGTTGAAATTGAAAACTTGGTCTCTTGTAGAGTTCACCCGTGGGGAAGAGGTGATAACGCACCTTCTTCTCTCTTGTAAGCCAAATAATAAAAAAAATGGGAAATGACCCAAGGGCTCGGTGTGGAGGTCCCACCACACACAAGGAAGATCTTAGAGAGCTTCCCCCAGCTTAGCCAAAGGACGAGCTAAGGCTACCTCAGAAAGCGCAAGAAGATCTGAAAACTAGGCAGCATGCCCTCTGAGGTGCCCCTTGGATCCTATTTATAGATTTCTGAAAATGGCCTGCAAATAGCCAACCTCCGGTATTTTGAACAGCTATATGCAGCGCAACTGGGTCTTCCAACAGCGTAACTCCGCTGTTCTAACAGGCTATAGACCGACTAGCAGGGGCATAATGGTAAAAAACATCATAGGTAGTTGGGCGAATGGCACCCTGAAGCCTCTACTCGCCTGGGGCATCTAGTACGGGTTCGGCTTGCCCTGTTTGGCCCCGACAAGTACAGGCTCGACTGGCCCTACTGGCTCGCTCCACTGGGCGAGTGCAAGCCTTTGGGCTCTATTCGCCCCAGATAATTCCACATCGCCTGGGCGAGCCGGGGGCTGCCGAGCTATGGCCCCTTGAGTGATTTCCCGGGACTTAGACTGCATGATCGTGCGATTCGGCTCTTGAGAAACTTAGCCCGAAGAATGCCGAGCTCCGTTTGATGAATACTGAGCTTTGTTCGACAGACTGAGCGCACTGGGCGGGCTTCTCTAAACGGCAAGGCAGAACAGCGTCGAGTGTCTGGACTTCACTCAATGCCAAGGCAGAACGGCGTTGAATGTCTGGACTCCACTCAACGCTAAGGCAGAATGGAGTTGAGTGTCTGGACTCCACTCAGCGCCAAGGCAGAATGGCGCCGAGTGTCTGGAATCCACTCAACCCTAAGGCAGAATGTCATTGAGTGTCTGAACTTCACTCAACGCTAAGGCTGAACGGCGTCGAGTGTCTGGACTTCAATCCACGCCAAGGCTGTACGGTGTTGTGTGTCTATACTTAACTCAACGCTAAGACAGAATGGCGTTATCTGACATGGCGAGTTCGCGATGGAGCTGGTACTCGCCGCCTCTACCTACATCCCGGTGAGTGCGGAATCGAGTGGCCCTACTCGCCTATCACTTGCAGGGCTCGCCTGAACGAGGTGGGGGCTGCCGAGCTCTGTCCCACCTTGGTGCTCGCCTGGGACTTGAGAAAAGGGAGCCGGCCGGTCTGGCTCCTGGCGACCCCACTGGCCGGATATGGGGTTGTATACCTCTAAACATCCGAAAAATGACCTCTCACGCGCTCCGCTTCGAGGATCGGTCGCAAGAACTCCCCGTCTTCATTTCCTGAAACTTTTCGTAGCAAAACGAGGGTTAGGTCAAATGCCCAAGTGCCAAAAAACCACAAATCAGAGAGATCTTACCGCGCACGGGTAGCTCTCGGCGAGAGCTTTCCGGATCTATGCTCTGACGAGAATTTCGTGGAGCGGAGCTCCGGTGGTTGCTGTCGGAAGCTCCCGGATATAGGCGGCCTGCTCTCACTCGGCAGAAGGGAAAGGCGGGCCTGGGGGGGGGGGGGGGGGGGGTGTTGGTTCGGTTCTTTGCCAAAGGGAGGAAAAGATGAGATTTTTTTTTCTAATATATATGTATATACAATAGTAATAATAATAATATACGTAATATAATAGAATAAAAGGGAGCTGCATTCCTTGAATGCATTCAACGAATGCAAAAAAAAAAGAATTTTATACGCAACGAATGCATTCAACGAATTTTATATTAATAATAATATTAGTAATAATAATAATAAGGTTATAATATTATATTATTACGGAGAGCCAAACGGGCGTCGAATCCTATGAAATTCGCACCATAGGCGAATACCGACGCAACAAACACAACGGCGAAGACAAAACCAAAATCACCCGAGCCGTTCTCGAGATATAAATTTCCAAAGTTTACGGCGAACATAATATCTACAAAACTACAAAAATGCGTCGAGACTCCAATATAGCTCGGATCGCGACAAAACTAGACGGGCAAGTCAAAAATTAATTAATTTAATTTCGTAACATGAAATTTTATAATTTCGATGAGAATCCCGTGATTTGGTTGGCTCGACCTAACAGACCCGAAAACACACTAATGACGACGCGCCGTCGACTCCGCGTTAACGTAACTCCCTTACGTCATTATGACGTCACCAAGAGAATTAAAATAATTGACGGAAAATTATTGGGTGTTACACCCGTCTAGGTATTGGGGCATGGCCGTGACCTAGGCATGTAATTCGTAATTTTCTTGAACTTGGACAGGGGCAAATCTCCGTCGGGATTTGGCTACACGCCCACAGTACACGCCCGTGTAGGTTGTACACGGCCATGACCTAGGGCGTGTAAGGTGAATTTTTCTGGAAACGTACTTTAGAGCTTTGCTTCATTCCAATTGGGTTACACATCCAGGGTACACGCACGTGTAGGTGTTACACGGCCGTGACCTTGGTCCTTTTAAAATGGATACTGATCAAAAAGTGTCAAAATCTTGAAAAATAAAAAATAAAATAAGTTAGAATAATTTTTATAAAAGAAACAAATTATATGCTCAAAATTCATAGTATATATAATTTTAAACAAGAAATTTTTTTTCCCATACTTATGTTTTGCTTGTCACCAAGCAAATATATAAAAACTATCAAGTATAAAAGGAACTAATCAAAAGACATATTTATGTTTCACACGAGTACCCTGCAAAATTCTAAGTAGAAAGAAAATAAAAAATAAACCTAAAGCTTCTTCCTAATTATGAAATAACAACTAAAAAAATAAATCATGCACAATTTTAACCGAAAGTCTTTAAACAAATCAAATCAATGTAACGTGGGAATTTCGGATTGAGTTGTTATTGTACCCTAAGTGACAAACTATAATCATATCAATCTAAAATCAAGAATCTAAATTTGGACACGATAACTTAGCTAATATAATCTTTTTCTCTACTTTAACTAAAACCAACCTAGAAGCATGAATCAAAAGAACTTGGTTAGGATCGAGACATGGCTTAGGTATGTGATTGGAATTGAAATTCAAAGATAAAACCGGTGCCTAATAATCACACTAAACCAAAGCATAAGTTTTATAGAAATTTCAAGCATGAGGTAAAGTATAAGCAATTTTCCTTTTTTCTGATATAACATAGCCCGCAATTTTTTTTCCTTTTGTAATTAGCCAAGCACAACCTTTTTCAAATAAAACTCACGTTTCTTGAATAATTTTCTTTTCAGCATTTCATTTTTGAAGTTCTCCAAAGATCACACAACTTTATCATAATTATTAAATTTAAATGAAACTCAAAAGATTAGTGTGATGAAATATGTTGGAAAAATTGGCTTTGGTGAGATGATAAGTGGAGCTAGCAAGTAAAAAAGGAAAAAGGCCCCAAATAAGCTAACTAAGGATTTATTTAAAAGGTTGGAATGAAGGCTCAAACGAATTCAAAAGTTGGTCTAAATAATTTTCATGTTACCAAATTCATTTAAAGCATAGGTTTTGAAAAAATTCGAATAGAATAAGTCCTAGATAGCAAATAGAGACTAATGAAATTATCATGAATATAATGATAATAAGCGTCTAGGATAATTCACATCTACTACACTAATCCAAAGTAAACATTACAAAAAAAATGTTCAACACCAAAAGGAAAATAATAGATGAAGAATTTTTAAGAAATTAAAAAAAAAGAAGAAAAACATAAAAGTGAAAGAATTGGAAAAACATTTTCAAATTGATATGCTACTTAGAATTAGAAACACAACTTGCCTAACAATTTACTCGTACAACATAATTAAGAAGAAGGATTAGAAAAAAAATATAACTAGCTATATTTATATAAAAGATTTTGAGAATAACAAAACATAACGTAAAGAAGAAAACTCATTTTTTAATATATATATTTATATTATTGTTAAAACAAAAACCTAAATAACTTAACAAAAATAATTTTCAAAAGTGAAAATATTTTTGAGATTTTAAAAGTTTTTTAATTTTTTTTTTTGAAATTTTCTAAAACAAGAAAAAAAAACATAAATGAGGAAAGACTCCCCCATACTTAAAATGAAACATTGTCCCCAATATTTAAAGCTAAGTATGAAGAAGAAGAA
Organism: Platanthera guangdongensis; assembly: GCA_039583875.1. Classification (NCBI taxonomy): domain Eukaryota; kingdom Viridiplantae; phylum Streptophyta; class Magnoliopsida; order Asparagales; family Orchidaceae; genus Platanthera; species Platanthera guangdongensis. The sequence goes on from CM077150.1 coordinate 103,140,381, forward strand.
AATAAAAGACTTCATGGGGGGGGGGGGGAGATGGCTTCCCTGCTAGCAAAGAAGGGGAAGACCGCGATTGAAATCCGACAGAAAATTGTTAAAATAATAATAATAATAATAATAATAATAAGAATAATAATAATAATGATAACAATGTGGTGCCTCGCACAAACACATTGTTTAAGGTCACGAGCTTGACCCACATGGCGGTGGAAGATTATATATTGTGGAGTGTGAGAGCCTCGATTTTCCCTTCCACGGGATTGCCTGTAAGTTAAAGTTGTATACGATGCCCATTGACTTTAAACGATCCTTTTTTGGGTGGGAGATAAGAACGGTCCCATATGACCAAACATCTTTGACTTCAAAGGGGCCGGACCATCGAGAATTTAATTTACCCGGAAAAAGCTTGAGGCGGGAATTGTATAAAGGACAAGATCGCCGGGCGCAAATGTTTTTGGGCATTTTATTGTTCGATTGTGACAGAACTTAGAATGTTCCTTATAAAATTTATTACACTCATAAGCGTTTGCATGCCATTTATCGAGTTCATTTATTTGAAATTGCCTACTTTCGGAGGCTGAGTTCGAATCAACGTTTAAAAATTTTAAAATGCAAAAAGCTCGGTGTTCTAACTCTACCGACACATGACACGCATTGGGTATTTGATAGTACATTTTGCAGTTAAATTTATTAGTGTATTTTCGGGTTTTAAAAGTACAAATCATGTCTTGCAAGTGCTTATATTGACCCCCTTTTGTAAATATTATTGTCACTAATACATTTTCTGCTTTTCGCACGTTTTCACGGCTTTTAGCCGAATTTTGTTGTTACATGCCCCAAGGTCACGCCCCCCCAGGGCGTGTACCTAGGGCGTGTAACCCGAGGGATTGAAGCTACCTGTCCGAAAATGCATTTCTTGGAAACTCAGTGTACACGGCCTCTGTCACGCCCGTGTCACGCCTGACACGGGCGTGTTCAAGATTCGTGTCCTCAGATCCCTTGAAATCGCCGCAGCACACTATTTTTTCTGCTCCACCGTCACGCCAAATGTGTCACGCCCCACTGACACACCCTGGTAGGGCGTAACATATTGGCGTGTAACTCAACTACGACGCACGTCATCTCAAGCATTCAATTTCAGCCCAAAAATTCGCACCGAACGTGTCACGCCCCAGGTACACGCCCGACCCGGGCGTGTCAGGGAGACGTGACCTAGCCCGAAAAAATTCTATAAATTGAGCCCTTCTCCTAGTGTTCAGGAGGCATCTTTGGATTAAGAGGGGAGTTTCTGCCCTTTAATTTTCTTGTAGTTTTCTTGTATTTTTCCATGCTTCTTCTCTCCCTCCTCATTTTAAGCTTGTTAATGTAGCTTAGTTTATTTTCTTTTTGTATTAGTTGCTGAATATTAATGCTAGCATAGGTTTTCAATTCCAGCACTTGTAATCGTTTATTTCAAGTTGTAGCTCTCTTTTAGTATAAATAAAAAGGCTGCTCTTTTCTTTATGTTCTAAATGCTTTTCTATTTCTCTCTCTCCCTGCATTTCACCATGAGTAACTAATCCTCCTTGTACTCGATCTTGATGATCTGAGGTTCGAGTTGATTAAGTTATGATGCTCTAGTTCGCCCTTTCTTTATAAGGCTTAAACTTTTGATTTACTCTTTGAAAAATCATGGGTTGGGGAGATATTATCGATATATATTCTCCACCTTTGCTTTCATTCTTGGCTAGTGGAGAGGCCGATAGTTTGAAGTGAGCACTCAAGAGTAAAGGGAGTTGTACGCACCCCTCGAGAGAGACAAACGTTAAATCTCCCGGATTGGAGTGAAATCCAATACAGGGGTTCACAGCGTAAAGCGAGTTTTAGGTCTCCGATTTGGACAAGAGTTCGGTCGGACCTTCGTAAACTCAGGTAGGCACGGCTTCGAGAGAAGCGTGTTCATGCTTATGGAACCTCCACGGTCAAGGTTTTCACTTTATAAAGTTAGGGTTTATTATCGCATTTCTTAATCAACTTTGCCTGAGGTGATTCTCGATCGAGTGCTCTTTTTTATCATCGTATTAATCCCTCGTTGTAATCATTTTAATAGCTCTTTATTTAACCGCATGATTTTCTCTTTTTTAGCGTAATACTTCTCTTCTTAATCGCATTTTAGCATTCTCTTAAACCCAAAATCAATCTTCGATAAGATAATAGTTTTCATGTGAGTAAGATTATTCGACGGTTCCCGGATTTTAATACGACACTTGTGTCCCCTTGCTGCATTTCGATAGGTATACTTGCCTCGTTGGATTGCTAGTTCGATTTATTTTCTCCTTGCAAATATAATCACGCCAAGTTTTTGACGCCATTGCCGGGGAAGCAACTTTTGTTGATAATTCGAAAACACGAACCTATTACTTTTATCATTTCTTCTTCTCACACTCTTTCTCAAATTAAAACTCCAAAAAATTATTAACGCTCCGAATAGAAACTCATATCACAATTTTTCTACGCCACTTAACTCTCTTGAAAAGGGCAATGTGGCTCTAAATGCCACTATCTTGTCTAGTACCTTGCGAACCGTTCATCGGGTATCCCTTGGGAAGTTCAGAAGTTAAAACATAAAAAAATTCTATTTCAAAAAAGGGGGAATTTTAGTTTATTTACTTCCTTTTCTTTTACTTCTCTTCTTCTAGTGCATGACCCGAGAGAATCCGTCGGATATTTTGGACTTAGACCACGAAATTGAGCGTACTCTTCGAAGAAGATCGCGATTTCAAGTCCCTACTTACCAAATACAGGTTGAGGATTCCGAGTCATTTTCTACCCCAAGGATGGAAGAACCCGCTGTAGAGGAAGTCGTGAATAGGCTCTTGTCTTATTATGCACGTCCGAATCTCGAGGGTACAGAATTTAGCATAGTTCGCCCCGCGATAGCAAATAATAACTTCGAACTAAACCCTAGCATAATTCAAATGGTGCAGCAGTATGTGCAATTTGACGGACTTCAAGATGAAGATCCGAACGCACATATAGCAAGCTTTCTTGAGATTTGTGACACATTTAAGATTAATAGTGTCACAAATGATGCTATTAGTCTAAGATTATTTCCCTTCTCTCTTATAACTAAGGCTAAGTAGTGGCTGAACACCCTAACTAAGAATAGCATCACAACCTGGATGCAATTAACTGAAAAGTTTTTGGCGAAGTATTTTCCGCCTACTAAAATAGCAAAACTTACGAATGACATTTCTGCCTTTGGACAAATAGACTCTGAAACCCTTTATGAAACCTGGGAAAGATTTAAAGAATTATTAAGACGATGCCCACATCACGATGTGCCTGTATGGTTGCAGGTGCAGACATTTTATAACGGGCTAAATCAAAGTACAAAGAAAATGATAGACGCAGCTTCCGGCGGTACTTTAAACCATAAGACCCCGAAAGCAGCTCTTGCGCTTTTTGAGGACATGGCCGTGAACACCTACCATTGGAATGTGCCTAGATCCCGCCCAAACAAGCCTGCAGGTATCTTTGAAGTGGACAATGTCTCCCAGCTCGCTTTGCAAGTTGAAATATTAAGCAAAAAAATTACGGAGATGACTGCTGCCTCCGCCCCCCAGGTATGGGAATCTGCAACTCCTTCCCCCTAACATATGGATTATGTCAACAATATGCCTAGAAATGCTTTTAATAATTTTTCTGCTGCAAATTTTCATCCTCCTGGTTTTCCGAATAGTTATAATCCTGCTTTAAGAAATCACCCAATTTTTTTGTGGAGTAATCCTTCGAATGTTGTGCGCCCGCCACCACAAATTGAATTTTCTGCACCTCCACCACCTCCTCAAAGTTTTCCAAAACCTCCAAGTTTGGAGGAAATTTTTTCAAAATACATGAATTTTAATTACGTTGCGATAAGAACATTAACTTGAAGCATTATAAATTTAGAGAATCAAGTAGGACAGCTCGCTAAAATTATTTCTGAGCAACCCGCAGGGTCTCTTCCTTCCAATACCGAGCCTAACACGAGAAAGCAAGCGAAAGCTATAACTCTTCGGAGTGGGAAGCAAGTTCCTGGTATGGTAAGTGAAGAGCCCGAGGGAAGCTCCGCTCCCGCTTTAAAAAATCAAAGCTCCGCTCCTGCTTTAAAAGTCTCACCCTCTGTTGAAGAAGTTATCACCCCTGTTTTAGAAAAAGAACTCACTCCACCACCCACCTTTAAAAATAATCCAACCCTGCCTTACCCTTTCGAACTTAACAAACACCGTCAGGATGAACAATACACCGTTTCTTAGAAATGTTTAAACAAATCCACATAAATCTACCCTTTCACAAAGCGATATCCCAGATGTCGAAGTACACTAAGTATCTTAAGGACCTCTTGACCAACAAGAAGTAGTTAGAGAACCTTTCGCATGTAACGTTAAATGTTGAGTGCTCGACGATCTTGAAAAATGGTTTACAAAAGAAAATCAGTGACCCGGGTAGTTTTACTTTTCCGTATGTCTTTGTGATCTTTTTGTCAAGCACGCATTAGCCGACCTAGGTGCGAGTATTAACCTGATGCCCCTCTTGTTGTTTAAAAAGTTAGGAATTGGTAGTCTCAACCCGACACGCATGAGTATCCAGCTCGCCGACAGATCAGTCAAATACCCGTTAGGAATCATGGAGGATGTCCAAGTGAAAGTCGATAAGTTCATCTTCCCGGTGGACTTTGTCATATTGGACATTGAAGAAGACATCGCGGTTCCCCTAATCCTTGGCCGACCCTTCCTCACCACCTCCCAAGCTATCATTGACGTAAGTAATGGTAATCTCTTCCTTAGAGTAGGCGACGATGAAGTAACTTTCTCTATCACCCCCTCGATGAAGAACACCCTAGCAAATGATGACTCTTGTTTTTTCGTAGATGCCCTAAGTGAAGAATCCTCCTATCGCCTCTCTGATTTTGAAAAAGAATTTTCTGATTTTTGTTCCTCTGCTACTCCTCCAACTGAATCGCTACACCTAAGTGAAGAATCCACCTGTCGCCTCTCAGAATTTGAAAAAGAATTTTTTTTATTTTTGTTCCTTTTCTACTCTTCCAAATGAATTGTTGCAAGAAGCCTCCATAGCCGATAGCCCCACCCATTTCAATTTTCCGTATAAAGAAAAAGTATATGAAAATATTGTTTTTGAAAAAGAATGGATTTCTAAAACGTCATATGAAGACCCCCTACCCTGGAATTGAAAAAACTACCTGAGCATCTTAGATACGTTTTCTTAGAAAAAGACTCCAAGATGCCCGTAATAGTTTTGGCCTACCTCATGGATACGCAAAATGATAAACTTCTTTTAATTTTACGTATGCATCGCCAGGCTATTGCTTGGCAGATATCTGATATCAAGGGCATAAGCCTGTCTTTCTGCACTCACAAAATCTTAATGGAAGATAATTCGCACAACTCCATACAACCTCAGTGCCGTATAAACCCGAACATGAAAGAAGTAGTTAAGGGCGAGGTTATGAAATTATTAGACGCAGGAATTAACTATCATATATCTGATAGTAAGTGGGTTAGCCTAGTCCAGGTAGTACCAAATAAGGGAGGGATAATGGTAATAAGTAACGAGAATAATGAATTAATCCCGACACGGACGGTGACAGGTTGGAGAATGTGTATAGATTATCGTAAGTTAAATGACGCCACTCGCAAGGATCACTTTCCCTTGCCATTCATCGATCAGATTTTAGAACGATTATTCGGCCATAGCGTTTATTGTTTTCTTGATGTCCTCTCGGGGTTTTTTCAAATCCACATCTCTCCCGAGGACCAGGAGAAAATTACGTTTACTTGTCCCTTCGGCACCTTCGCTTACCGAAGAATGTCGTTCGGATTGTGCAATGCGCCAGCTACATTCCAGCGATGTATGCTCGCTATCTTTGACAAGTATATAGAAAGCATTATGGAGGTATTCATGGATGATTTCTCCGTGTTCGGTGACGCATTTGATAGTTGTTTAGAAAACCTCGAAAAAGTCATAGAACGATGCAAAGAAACTAACCTTGCCCTAAATTGGGAAAAATGCCATTTTATGGTGAGGGAATGGTTAGTTTTGGGTCATAAAATTTCTGCAAGAGGTATTGAAGTAGACGTTGCTAAGATAGAAGTTATCGAGAAGTTACCGCCACCTACAAACATAAAAGCTATAAGAACTTTCCTAGGTCACGTTGGTTTCTACTGCCGCTTCATAAAGGACTTCTCCAAGATCACCAAGCCCCTTACCCATCTCCTAGAAAAAGATGCCCCATTCATTTTTGATGACCTTTGCCTAGCTGCTTTTAATTTAATAAAAGAAAAATTAATTAATGCCCCAATTATGATAGCTCCAGTGTGGGACTTTCCATTTGAGATAATGTGTGATGCGAGTAGCTATGCGGTAGGAGCCGTATTAGGTCAACGTATATCTAAAAACTTCCACCCCATCTATTACGCTAGCAAAACACTCACATCTGCACAGGAAAATTACACCACAACCGAGAAGGAGCTCCTAGCTGTAGTATTCGCTTTTGATAAATTTCGCCCTTATATTACACTTTCAAAAATTATTGTTTTTACGGACCACTCAGCCATCAAATATCTTCTTTCTTAAATGGATGCCAAACTGCGCCTGATTCGCTGGGTCTTATTCCTCCAGGAGTTTGATTTAGAAATCCGTGATAAGCGAGGAGCCGAGAACATGGCCGCCGACCACCTCTCGTGCCTAGATAATCCTTTTATTGAAAACTTAGACGAAAAATCTTTTAACTATTATTTTTCCGATGAGAAGCTGTTTTCAATTAACACATCAACTTCTCCTTGGTTTGCACGCATCGCCAATAATCTAGTGGCTTGTATGCTCCAAAAAGAGTTCGCATCTCAGCAAAAGAAGAAATTCTTTTCGGAGTTGAAGAACTATTTTTGGGAGGACCCACATCTTTTCAGAGTCTATGCAGACCAAGTGATAAGAAGGTGTGTTTCTTATGAAGAAGGTTTAGAAATTACTAAGCATTTGCATGAAGGACCGAGAGGTGGGCACTATCAAGCTGTTCGCACCACTCACAGAGTGCTAAGCGCGGGTTTTTACTGGCCTAGCCTGTTTAAAGACGCGCAGGCCTTTGTGAGTGTGTGTGATAGTTGCCAACGGTCAGGTAATATTTCTAAAAAAAATGAAATGCCGCAAAATTATTTCCTTGAGTGCGATGTTTTCGACCTCTGGGGAATTGATTTTGTTGGCCCTCTTCCTTCTAGCTTCGGGAATAAATATATTTTAGTTGCCGTTGATTATGTTTTGCGATGGGAAGAAGCCCAAGCTCTTCCTAGGAACGACGCCCGAGTCGTAGTTATGTTTTTAAAAAAATTATTTTCTCGATTCGGTACGCCGCGTGCCATCGTTAGTGACAGGGGTTCCCACTTCTATAACGCGCAATTTTCTAAAATCCTTACTAAATATGGCGTTACTCATAATCTTTCAAATGCCTGCCACCCCCAAACTAATAGACAAGTCGAAGTATTGAATAGAGAAATAAAAAGAATTTTAGAAAAGACTGTTTCCAGTTCTAGAAAAGACTGATCAACCAAATTAGATGATGCTCTACGGGCCTACCGAATAACGTACAAAACCGTCATCGGATGTATGCCGTATCAGTTGGTATATGGAAAATCGTGTCACTTACCTGTAGAACTAGAACACCGCGCTTTTTGGGCCTTAAGATTTTTAAATTTTGATCCCCACTCTGTCGGTGATTTTAAAAAGTTTCAACTCAATGAACTCGATGAGTGGCGCTCTTTTGCGTACGAAAACAACAAATTTTATAAAGAGCGGACGAAATGTTTACACGAAAAAATTTAAGGAACCCAAAAACCATCAAGACGGGCGACCAAGTTCTTTTATATAACTCACGATTACTTTTACTTCCGGGAAAGTTAAAATCACGATGGTCTGGGTCATTTACCGTTAAAGCTGTTTATCTGTATGACATGATTTTAATTTCACACCCTGATAAGGGTGAGTTAAAAGTAAATGGGTAGCATCTTAAACTTTATTTCTGTGGTGATGTCAGTCCAAACTGTATTAATTTTCTTCTACACGAACTTTAGACTACCTTGACACCATTTATTTACATGCTATTTTGGACAAATAATCTTTTGGACAATATTCTTTTGGTCGAGCTCAAATGACCTTTATAAACAAAGAGCGCTCTTGGGAGGCAACCCAAATCATTTTTTTGTTTTCTTTATTTTACACTTTTTGCGCCAAACGGCTCTACAAGTTGAAACTTCTACAATCACCGCCATCAGTGCTGCTAAATCCATCACAAAGTCTGAAGAATACATGTCAATACAATCAAGAGCGCAAGCATGGTGGAGTGACATCAATCAACATTCGCGGCGCATAAATCCGGGGAAGTACTTGTTTTTAAAATTCTGTACTTTATATTTCTGTTTTAATTTTTCTCTCTCTCTCTCTCTCATACCCCTTCTTTCTTCATTAAGGACAATGTCTATTTTAAGCTTGGGGGAGGATTTCCTCCTTCTCTTGTTTTTTATTTTTGTTTCTTGTTGTTTCCTTTAAAAATAAAAATAAAAAATTTAAAAAAAGCATATTTCAAAATAAAAAAATTTGATTTTTATATTGATATTCCAATAGTACCCCATGCTTTTGTTTTGTTTTTTCTCAAAATTCCATATAAATAACTTAGCCAATTATAATCTCTCTAATCATTTTTTTAATTATGTTTCACAAGTAAAATGTTGGGCTTGCTGTGTTTCTAATTCACGATAGCATGTTAACGTGAAATGTTTTTCTAAAACTCGCATTTTTATTATGATTTTCATTTTTATTTTCTTTACTTTCTCGAAAATCTTTCATCCACTATTTTCCTTTTCATTTTTGATAATTTCTGTAATATCAACTTTTGATTGGCGTAGTAGATGTAAACGATCTAAGGCGCATATTATTTGTACTTCCAAGATAATTTCATTAGTCTTCTTTTATTATCTAGGACTTGCTTTTTGAAATTTTTCAAAACTAATGCTTTAAATAAATTTAGAAGCATGAAAATGATTTATGCCGTCTTTGTTTTTGTTTGATCCTTCTTGCCAACCTAAATTTTTCTTTACCCCTAGTTAGCCACTTTTGAGCCTTTTTCCTTCCTCAATTGATTAGCTTCACTTATCATTTCATTTTCACCAAAGGCTAAATATTCCAACCTATCTAATCACACTAGCATTTTTGAGTTTCCTAAAAAAAAAATTCATGATTATGATAACGTTATTTTTGTGATTTGTTTTTGGAGAACTTTTTGAAAAATATTCTCAAAAGATGTATTTACTTTTGATTGACCAATTTCAAATTGAAAAGAAAATTATTTTTGGCCGTTATTTTGTTTAAAAAAAGGGGAAGAAGAAAAAAAAAGATAAAGAAAAAAAATATAGTTTATTTATGATGAAAATTTTTGAAACTTTTTTATTTTGGTTTAGTGTGATTTTAAGCCTTCATGTTTATCTTTGATTTCCATTCCTAATTATATGAATAAACCAACGTTTCGGTCCTAATAAGTTCTTTTGATTCATGCTTTTGATTTTTTATTTATTAGCTAAGTAAAAAAGAAAAGTAAAATAGTATAGTTTTGGATTTAAATTTATATTTTTGTTATTTGATTGATATAGTTATAATGTGACCCTTGAATCTAGTGACAACTCAATGCTCTTTTTCATTTTGTTGCATTACTTTAATTTATTTCAAAGATCGTCTTAAAATTTTGGATGATTTATTTTCGTTAGTAAAGCTTATAATTCGTTAAACCATGGCTAAGTAACTGTTTTAGATTTATGTTTCACATTCTCCCTACTTGGAATTTCACATAGTACTTGTGTAAGCATGATTAAACTTTTTTGAATTAGTCACTGTTTATGATTAACTAGTATTTATATATTTGTTTGGGGACAAGCAAAGCTTAAGCTTGGGGGAATTTGATAGTACATTTTGCAGTTAAATTTATTAGTGTATTTTCGTATTTTTAAAGCACAAATCATGTCTTGCAAGTGCTTATATTGACACCCCTTTTGTAAATATTATTGTCACTAATACATTTTCTGCTTTTTGCAGGTTTTCACGGCTTTTAGCCGAATTTTGCTGTTACACGCCCCAAGGTCACGCCTCCCAAGGTGTGTATCTAGGGCGTGTAACCCGGGGGAATGAAGCTACCGGTCTGAAAATACATTTCTTGGAAACTCAGTGTACACACCCTCTGTCACGCCCGTGTCATGCCCGACACGGGCGTGATCAAGAGGCGTGTCCGCAGATCCCGAGAAATTACCGCAGCACACTATTTTTCTTGCTCCACCGTCATGCCAAATGTGTCACGCCCCACTGTCACGACCTTGTAGGGCGTGACATATGGGCGTGTAACTCAACTACGACGCCCGTCACCTCCAGCATTCAATTTCAGCCCAAAAAGTCGCACTAAACGTGTCACGCCCCAGGTACACGCCCGACCCGGGCGTATTAGGGGGACGTGACCCAGCCCAAAAAAATTCTATAAATTGAGCCCTTCTCCTAAGGTTCAGGAGGCATCTTTGGATTGAGAGGGGAGGTTCTGTCCTTTAGTTTTCTTGTTGTTTTCTTGTATTTTTTCCTTGCTTCTTCTCTCCCTCCTCATTCTAAGCTTGTTAATCTAGCTTAGTTTATTTTATTTTTGTATTAGTTGTTGTAATTGCATAGTAACTGAATGTTAATTCTAGCATAGGTTTTCAATTCTAGCACTTGTAATCGTTTATTTCAAGTTGTAGCTCTCTTTTAGTATAAATAAAAGGTTGCTCTTTTCTTTATGTTCTAAATGCTTTTCTATTTCTCTCTCTCCCTCCATTTCACCATGAGTTACTAATCCTCCTTATACTCGATCTTGATGATCCGAGGTTCGAGTTGATTAAGTTATGATGCTCTTGTTCACCCTTTCTTTGTAAGGCTTAAACTTTTGATTTACTCTTTGAAAAATCATGGGTTGGGGATATATTATCGATATATATTCTCCACCTTTGCTTTCATTCTTGGCTAGCCGAGAGGCCAATAAGTTGAAGTGAGCACTCAAGAGTAAAGGTAGTTGTACGCACCCCTCGAGAGAGGCAGACGTTAAATCTCACGGATTGGAGTGAAATCCAATAGAGGGGTTCACAGCGTAAAGCGAGTTTTAGGTCTCCGATTTGGACGAGAGTTCGGTCGGACCTTCCTAAACTCAGGTAGGCACGGCTTTGAGAGAAGCATGTTCATGCTTATGGAACCTCCACGGTCAAGATTTTCGCTTTATAAAGTTAGGGTTTATTATCACATTTCTTAATCAACTTTACCCGAGGTGATTCTTGATCAATTGCTCTTTTTTATCATCGTCTTAATCCCTCGTTGCAATCATTTTAATAGCTCGCTATTTAACCGCATGCTTTTCTCTTTTTAGCATAATACTTCTCTTCTTAATCGCATTTTAGAATTCTCTTAAACCCAAAATCAATCTTCGATAAGATAATAGTTTTCGTGTGAGTAAGATTATTCGACGGTTCCCGGATTTCAATACGACACTTGTGTTCCCTAGCTGCATTTCGATAAGTATACTTGCCTCGTTGGATTGCTAGTTTGGTTTATTTTCTCCTTGCAAATATAATCACACCAGTATTGTATCCATAATAACCCGGATTTGAAGTAGGGCCCAGTTAAGATAAGATAAATTGTGACTGTCTTTGATGTTGCTTTTTAGCTATGTACTTGCAGGTCTACAATGCCAAGTACACACCAATGTCAAGTTACAGTGGGTCAGTAAACACTGGACTATACAATGTAATTCCTCATTGTGTAGGACAAGGTGTTGACTCATGTGCAATATCTATATTAGTGTGTACTTCTATCCCAAGTACAAGAGAATGCTTAAGGATGGTGAAGAGTTAGACACCGAATAATTGGATTTTTACCTAAGTAAAATTCGATGAGTATGGTTAAGCATACACGTCGAATTCATCGAGTATCGTTATTGATACATGTCGAATTCGTCGAGTATACTTAGCAATACCCGTCGAATTCGTCATATACACTTAGTGAAAATTCATTGGAGAAATAGAAAAATCCACCAAGTAAAATTCGCCGAGTATCGTTGTGCATACTCGTCGAATGTATCTAATGATACTCGCCGAATTCGTTGAATATTCTAAGTGATACATGCCGAATTCGTCGAGTGCAGTCAACATTACTTTTCTAGATTTTTCTAAGTTCAATTCGTCGAATATCAAAAGCGTAGAGTGTGTTGAGTCATCTCGACGATATTCGACGAATGAAGTCTTTGGCGTTGAGTTAAATCAATCCGTCAAATATCATGACATCGAGAGCATTGAGTCATCTCGATGGTATTCGATGAATACTGCTCTTGGCATTGAGTGTTTCAGCCAATACTCGACAAATTCGTCGAGTATGACTCTCGCTATGGCGTTTAGTGACGATTCGGCTGGAGATGATTTTGGCTAAGTAATATTCGTTGTATATCAAGATGCATTCGGTGAGTATAAATATGATACTCGACGGTACTCGACGAATTTGACTTTGGTCATTTTCCCGAAATTTTCAAAAACCAGTTTATGGGTTCTGTCGGCCATGCACAGTAACTATCAGGGTTCTGTTTTTGGAATTCCTTTATAGCCATTGCTTCGATAATCTCTATATATATATATTAGCATGAATTTCAAAATCAAGGATTTTACTAATCTTGCTAAATGCTATTTCGAATTCTAAAGCCTTTCCATATACGCAAACTGACGGCTCGACATTACCGTTCATGCCATTCTTCCCGTTCGGCCGCCCACAATGAGCAAGATACATTGTCTTCGACTTTCATGACTGGAATGCTTCTTCTCTCAAGATATATTCTCCTCTAAATCTCGTCGTTCGAAGATTGAAGGTTCACGATTAAACCTCTTCAAAGCATTCCACTTTCTGAGTTCTCCCATTCTCAAGATCAACTATTTCGAAGAATGCCGGAGCACAGACTTGTAATCGTTGTTGTATTGTAATATTCATATACTATTGTAGGAGATTGTTTATCCGAGTTTGTAGATCCGTTTGTTGACCGAGTTTGTAGATCTGTTTGTGGATCGAGTTTGTAGATCTGTGTATGGATCGAGTTCATAGATCCGTGTGTGGATCGAGTTGTAGGAGAGTTTGTTCTCCGAGGTATAAGAGCGTTGCACCGAGTTGTAAGATTGTTGTTGGGTATTGTATCCACAATTACCTGGATTTGAGGAAGCCACCTGTCAAGCTAAGATGAATTCACAATGTATTTGATGAAACCTCTTAAGTTGTGCTTGCAGTTCTTCCACGCTAAGTGCACACCAATGTCAGGGTGCAGTAGGTCAATATACACGGGTCTGCACGACGTAATCCCTCGTTGAGCAGATCAGTGTGTTGGCCTACGTGTACTCTCTCTATTGGAGTGCACTTACTTTCAAGTACAGGGCCGTGTATATGCACAAGAAGACAAGGAGCAAGGATGGGTCAAGGAGCAGCTCTTGGGTGGAAAGACGAAAATTCGTCTAAGTATAATTCGACGAGAATCACCAAGTGATTCTCGCCGATTCGGCGAGAATCACTAGTGATTCTCGCCGAATCGTCGAGAATCATTAGTGATTCTCGCCGACTCTTTCCGGCTACCTCAAAACGGTGCCAAGTAAGATTCGGCGAGAATCACTAATGATTCTCGCCGAACCCGTCGCTGAGCAGATCATGAATACTAAGTGAAAATCGTTGAGAATCAACAAGTGAATCGTCAAGAATCACTGGTGATTCTCAACGAATCGTCGAGAATCATTAACTGATTCTCGCCGATTCGTCGAGAATCACCAATGATTCTCGACGAATTTTACATGGCGTTTTCTCTGGAAGCTGCTGGACCGGATTCTGCCGCTGGACTATTTTGAACCGGATTTCGAGTTTCTACTTGTGGGACCCACAACGGTCATATTGTTAGTATCTACAGTGTATAAATACACGGGTATTTTTGAACAGTAAAGGAAGGGAAGTAGATAAGAAATACGCGAGCACGGACGAACCCTAAAATCGCTGCTTCCGCTCCGCCGCCGCCGCTGCCGCTCGCGACAAGGTGTTCGCCGGTTGATCGTGGTTTCGCCCAGATTCTCCTGCGACAGAAGCCTAGCTAAGCTTAGCGTCTTACGTGTCTATCCGGAGATCTCTTGTCTCTCGATTTGTAGATCGGGAAAATCTTCCCCATCCGAATCGATCGAGACGATTGATCCTAGTGTGACCGTTGGTAGACCTAGCTTGCTTCGCTACGAAGTTTGGATCAACAAAGAAGTGCAGCCTCACATCGTTGTTGCCGCCGATCCCGTGAACCTAGCCGCCGCTCATCTTGCCGCCGCCGGTTCCAGGGAGATCCTCTCCAAGAGAGATCTAAGGTCGTGGACTCCTTGTGGACGTCAAGAACACGTCGTCAACAAAGAGGGACATCTTAGTCTCCAAACGAAGTTTGTATCTCGTGTACATTCTATTTTACTTTTGTTGTAAAGGAACGTTTGTTCCGTGATTGTAAGGGTTGGGTGCAACCCGATTTGTGGGAGTGTTGACTCCTACGTGTGGAAGGGTTCCTTCCGATAGTACAAGGATTGGATTTCAATCCTGTTGGAGAAGTGACCGAGTCGTCCCTTGTTGGGAGATAGGTCGAAGGGGGAAAGTGGATGTACCCAAGTCGGGGAACCACTATAAATTGCCTGTGTATTCTGTGTGTTGTGCTGGTTATTTTTATTGTGCAGGTACAATCTTAAATTCCGCAAAAATGCCGCACGTCTCCTATTCCCCCCCCCATAGGTGAAGCTAGTTGACACTAGGTGGACTTTCAAGTGGTATCAGAGGGAGGTTACTCATCAAAAAGGTTTACACCTTGAGTAGTATCCTGCCACCAGTGTCAGAAGCATGGAGCTAGATTATGAGATATCGCCACTCAGACTCCCCGCATGTACAAAGGAGTTTTATCCCGTCTGGAGGATGAGAGTGTCGTATCACTTGGATGCCATCGATCCTCGTGCATCTTTCATCCTGGAAGAGGGTCCTTTTATTCCTATGAAGACCTCCGACTCTGGAATTCAAGTGCCCAAGTGCATTGCTGAGATGTCGGAAATGGAACTTTCATTCTTTAATTTGGATAAGAGGATTCGTCAAATTATCATGGATATCTGGTCTGGATCTTCTCGCTCTAGATTGGAAAAATGTAGGACGGCTAAATCTCTGTGGATGATGATCTCAGAGCTGATGAGGGGGTCAGAGAATGCTGGAATTTGCTGTCAACCAGAGGATGAAGCCTATGTGGGGGTCCTCACCTCTGAAGATGAAGGCAAGGATCTCTCGGACAGCATCAGAGCTTCAGTGTCCGTGTATGAGACTGAAGAGGCCAGTGAGGAAAGCAGCTCTGATGAGGATGACACGATGGTCACTGGCTCGAATGACAATAACACTGAAGAGCAGGTAACTTCTTCATCCTGCCCTATCTCTTTTGAACTTTCTGAAGACAGGAACTGCTTTCCTCCAGAAGATTCTGATTCTCTGAAGAGAGCCCTTCAGTCAAGCAACCTACTTGCTGAGGAGCAAGCTCAAGAGATTGCTCGACTGAAGATCTTGTTGGATCTCCAATTGGCGTCCAACAAGGTCAAGGACTCTAAGATCTCAGCTCTAGAGAGTAGTCTAGAGAATGAGAAACGAATAGTATCAAACTTTTCCAAAGTTGATGCTATAAAGAGAAAGCAAGAAAACGGGTGGATCTCCCGGATTATCAATGCGTGGAGAAATGGGGAAACGGTATTCCGACCCCCCACTCCAAGCAGGAAGGCAACTCATCATGCCTTCAGGTATGACCACAGGAATAGTCGTGGTCACTGCAAGGGTGATCTGTCCCCATGTGGAGACACCCATAGTGCAAGGGCCGTGGTGGCCACCCATGAGAGAATACCTAAGGCTCATCCTGAGCCCTTTGTATTCACTGCCACTGCCTCAACTCGGTGTGAATCTGCATGTCCCAGCTCACAGAAGACTTCTCACCACCCGAGGACACAGAATAGGGAGGATAGAAGTCATGGTGTAAGTTTTCATGGGGCCTCAGGAAGGGGGATGCCTGAAAGAAAGGCACCACCTTCCCGGTCTCATGACGCTCACAACATGCATTCCTTCCACCCTTCCACGTGTCACGATGGAAGAGGAAATTTTGTGAGGCGATCATGCTCTATCCCGCTTAGACCTAGGACCGTGACTACCTCAGTCACTAGATCAGGTCAGAAACGGCGATACAACATTCACCCATGTTGGTGCTGTGGCAAAGTGGGGCACTTTGCCATCGACTGTTGGCACAACCCCTCTGTGCCAAAGGCAAGGGCTTATCCACATTCTCGGGACAGAGGTAGTCTTCATGGCAGGTTTTCTGAAGGAAGGCAGTCGAGTGCTTATGCTAACAGGAACCTAGGACCCAATATGATTTGGGTTCCTAAGGTAAAGTAATTCTTTCTTGCAGGGTAGTCTAGGTTCCCTTAAATATGATGGGAACTAGACAGTAGGTGGCTCAAGAATAAATTGGAACAAGCGTCTAGAATAACAGATGTGATATCTAATTGTGCTTAGTCACATCGAGCTCCTAATATGTTTTACCTGGGGGACTAAATGATAACTCTCATAATCCCTAGGTACGTTTGCTCAGTTCCAGGACTTGAGTCATCGGGTATCCACAGTTATATATATATATATACATATACATCTTTATACGTTTACTTCACTTGTATGTAAGTACATCTAAGGAATGTCAACTGATATGAGGGTGATTGCAAGTCAGTGTTTTCTTGATCACTTTCTAGTTATCCTTGAATCATCTAATAACATGGAGGAAAAAGTCCTTATTACATTGGCCTTGAAAAGCTTATTAGTGATCCTGGTTATTGTTCTAACCTCTTCTTTTAGTGTTCCCTTCATGAACTAGGAATTGATTTTAGGATGGCAAATGTACAGATTTAAATAAAGGACCTGTAGCATATGCAAAGCGTATTTACTAGCCTTTGAGGAAACTTAAAAGATATTCATCACTCGTTGCAGAAACCCTGAAAGAAATCATGAATTTTCCATCTGTTCACTAAAAACTACCGAAGATTGTCATCAAGAAATATATGGAAAAGCCGGAAACCCGTTAAATAAATCCCGTTTATCTCACGTGGTCTCCCGCCGAACTCATCTTTATGTACATTAGAATCCCGCCGACCTTTCACCTTCCATAAGAATCCCGCCGAAGGAGCAAGTTATACGAATCCCGCCGAACTTCGCAGGAAACACGCCAAATCACACTAGGCTTCTACCGCCGACTCTTCCCATTCCCACCGACTCGCGGAAGCACGCCGAATCTCGCCGACTCTCTCCGCAGGGGACTCTCTCCTTCTCCGCCGGAAACTCGCCAAGGGGAAACTCACCGACTCCCGCAAGACTCACCGCCGCAGGGGAAACTCACCGGAAGGGCAACTCGCCGACTCCCGCAGGAAAGCTCGCCGAAGCGGTCTCCATCGAAGGTCTCCCGCAAGAATCCCGCCGAAGCTCTCACCGGCGATCTCTCCCAGTTTCGATTCTTCTCCACTCGAACTAATTCATCGTCTACACCGTTAGGTATCCCCTCACCCTCACTTGGACATGATCACTAGTATCACTTCCTTTTTTTTTTATTAAGCGTAGAATAGGGCTTCTCTCCCTAGATCTGCAATGGCTCCAAGGACAACTGCTGGGTTGGTCACTGGTTGCGAGCTTGTTCGAACTGGGTTCTCTCACGCCTCTGACGAATTCCGAAACATCATTCTGATGCTGGAAGAGGCTGGGCTATCATTCGACCTGGAGCACCCTTGCAAAATCTTGGACAAAGAGGTGCTGGAGTTCTTCGCTACCGCAAGACTCCGGAATGGCGACTCACTAATCAAAAGCAAGGTGGCTGGGGCAAAGGTCAAGATGTCTGCCAGCAAGCTGACCCGCTTCCTGCAGCTCTCTAGCTCGGAGGACAAGGACTATCTTGAGGAAGAAGACAAAAGCAGGACTCTCCTATTCTGTGGTCTCCCACGAGGAACTCGGTCGATCAAGCGCAAGGATATGAATGAAGAAGGGAAGATTCTGTTTGACATAATTGGAAAGGTGCTCATCTGCAAGCCATCAATTCTGCTCATCTCCAAGAATGAAGAAAAGAGATCCCTCGAAGGAAAGAGAAAAGAAGAAAAGACTTCATAGACAAGAAGTTGAAGACCCTTAGTGACAGTGACTCGAGTGAGTTGAGCTCAGAAAATAAGGAGACTACTTTTTGCTTATGGAACAATCAGACGATGAAGTGGAAAAATCTGAGTACCACAGGAAGGTAAATTCGCACACCATACTCTCTGAGTCTGAAACGTCCACTAATGGTCATGAAGGCTACTCTTTTGATGAGGATGAATCAGAATTGATGGCTCAGCACAAGCACCTATTAATGGCTTTCGACAAATGCCGTAAGTTAGTCCGAAAGTACTTAAGAGAGATTTCCTCCCTCAAGGCAGTGGAAACTAATCTGAAGGAAGAAATTGCAAAATTACTTCCTCTTAGAGATAAAGTACACTCCTTGAAAGAGGAACTCAAGGGCTCCGCTGAGACATTGAGTCTGAAAGATAAATACCTTGATGTGCTGGAAGAGAAGCTCGCGATGGAGAGAAAACTCATTGAGAGCTTCTCCAAGCCAAAGACTGTTATTCCTCTCATTGATGAGTTTTCAGCTCAGAAAAAGGTTAGTGGTCTTCTCCACGTAGCTGGAAACGGTAAGGATGCTAAGAGGGCTAGTGCCAAAGAAAAGGTGAAGGCACCCATATGTCAACCCTCATTTAGGAAGGTAATCTTCTCGACGAATAAGTTTGACCTTGATTCATCATATGGTCATCATGCTAGGCCTACAAATGTATAGCCCAAGAACAGATGATAGGGATAGACCCATCGCCATTACTCTGGTGCTAGTGTGTTGAAAGCATTATTTGAAGAAATTTAGATGAAGAGTTATGGTCCATATGTCCATGTCCATAACAATAAGAAGGCATCGAAAGCCAAAACTGGTGTGCCTAAGGATAAGAAGATGGGAAGCCCCTGTGTATGCTGCAACAAGGAGGCCTCCACATCTAAGAAAGCTGCCCCTGCTAGACCTCACACTCAAAGGGTAAAGTAGGAGTATAAAAGGAGGCACAATAGGTTTGACTGTTGGTGCTGCAACAAAATTGGTCATTTTGTTAGAGATTGTTTGTTCAATCCTGCTAATTATGTAACCCCATGCGTTAGCAATGCGAGACTAACCACTTGCAAGGTTAATGTTCCTAGTGGTGTTAAGCTGACTAGGAACCAAGGACCCCAAATATGTTTTGGTTCCTAAGGTAAAATGATCTGTTTTTGCAGGTATGTCCAAATGCTACCAAAAATTTAATCAGTTATTTGGACAGTGGATGCTCTCAGCACATGATTGGGACAAGAAGCCTTTTACTTGAGTATACTGCAGTTGAAGACGGACTAAAAGTGAACTTTGGAGGGTTAGACAGGGGAAGAACAAAAGATTATGGTATGATTTCCAATGGCGTAGTCTCTTTCATAGACGTAGCTTATGTTGAAGGATTATACCATATTCTTATAAGCATAAGTTAGCTATGTTCTAAAGGATACATCGTTCAGTTCTGCAAAGACAAGTATTTGAAAAAATCATCTGCAAATTTGGAGACGGCCTTAACAGGCACTCAGAGCAGAAATATTTTCTATTTAAATTTTCTTTGTTTAGACAATTCTACCCCATTGTGTTTTATAGCCAAAAGTAGTGTGTCTCTCTGTGACCAATGACACAAGAGATTAACATATATTAATTTCAAAACTATAAATATGTCATTTCTCACAACCTAGTGCGTGATACCCCCAACATTAAGTGCCTTAAAGAGAGTACATGTCACTCCTATTAAATGTGTAAACAGACACGGGCTACCTTCAAGGGTATTGCTGAAAACGATTGCTCTTGAAGCTTATAATTTCTTCATATGGACTTATTCGGTCCTGTGCTTGTTCATAGCTTAGGACATAAGGTATATACGTTAGTAATTGTTGATGACTACTCGTATTTTACTTGGGTGTATTTTCTAAAACACAAGTCAGATACTTTTGATTCTTTCACAAATTTTGTCCAGCAAATTCAAAACAAATTAGACTACTCAGTGGTAAAAATTAGAAGTGAACATGGAACAGCGTTTGAATCTAGTGGAATGACAAAATTTTCTAAAAGTCAAGGTATCTTTCGTGAGTTTTCCTCCCCGTGCACTTCACAACAAAATGGAGTTGCTGAGAGAAGAAACAAAACCCTAATTGAAGCATGTACAACCATGTTGTACGACGCTTCACTTCTGGAGTACTTCTGGGTTGAAGTAGTAAACACGGCTTGTCATGTGCAAAGTAGAGCACTCATTAACAACAGCTACCATAAGACCCCCTTTGAGCTATTGAAGGGCAGAAAACCGACTGTGTCCTACTTTAGAATTTTTGGAAGAAAATGCTTCGTACTTAACAATGTGATGTATTACCGCGCAAAGTTTAGTGAAAAATGTTTTGAAGGTATTTTTGTAGGATACAGTTTCCATATTAAGGCATATAGGATTTTTAATAAGAAAACTCTGGTGATAGAAGAGTCAATAAATATTGTATTTGATGACACAAGCATGCTCCAAAGCAGCTCGTCTAGTGTTATTAGTGCAGATGCAGGTACTAGGTTCAAGGAGCTACGCTTGGATAAAGCTATCGAAGAAGAAGCCCCGAGCTCAGTCAAGCTCGTCGATCTAGGCTTGGTGGATGAAGAACCACTAGAGGAAGAATTACCTCAACCTACAGAGGATGAACCAGATGTTGCAGAGCCTGCTAGAAGGAGAGCAATGAATCTAGCATTCAGACAACTAAGAGATCATCCCGGTCATCAAATAATTGGAGAGCCAGGCGATGACATCAGAACCAGAATAGGTACAGCTAATGAGATTATGCATCTAAGGTTTCTGTCTCAGGTAGAGCCGAAGAAGTTCATAGAGGCAAACAAGGAAGCTTCTTGGATACTAGCAACGCAAGAGGAGCTAAATCAGTTTGAATGATGCAAAGTCTATGAGTTGGTACCCAGTACAAAGGAATAGAACGTGATCAACACCAAGTGGATATTTTGAAACAAGCTGGACAAACACGGAGTAATCATCAAGAATAAAGCCATACTTGTAACACAGGGATACAGAGATGAGGACGGGATCGACATCGACCAGACCATTGCTCTAGTGGCTTAGCTCAAGGCGATCAGGTTGTTTCTTGCATATGTCGCCCTCAAAGGCTTCACCCTCTACCAAATGGATGTGAAGTCAACATTCCTCAACGAGAATCTGAAAGAGGAAGTATACGTAACTCAACCCCCAGGTTTTATAAATTCTGAATTCCCGGATCATGTTTACTTTCTAAATAAAGCTATATACAGTTTAAAGCAAGCTGCCCGAGATTGGTATGAGACATTGTGTAGCTTTCTTCTTAAGAAAAAGTTCACAAGGGGAATGATAGACAAGAAATTATTTCATAAGCAAGTTAAAGACAAGAATTTGCTAGTGCAAATCTATGTTGACGACATCATATTTGGCTCTACGGAAGACAACCTTTGCAAAAGTTTTCTAAAGTTATGCAAGGGAAGTTTGAAATGAGCAGTATGAGCGAGCTGAACTATTTCTTAGGAATTTAGGTGAAGCAATCTAAATATGGAATCTTCATCTCTTAGATGAAGTTCACCAAGAAGCTTCTTAAGAAATTCGAAATGGAGAATGCAACCACTATGATGACTCTAATGGGTTAAACTGTGTCTATGGACAAGGATGAAAAAGGGAAACCTTTTGATGAAACCAAGTACAGAAGCATAATTGGATCCTTGCTGTACCTGACTGCCAGTAGACCAGATATAATGTTCTCAACAAGTGTCTGTGCTAGATTCCAGGTGAACTCTAAGTAATCTCATTACGTTACTGTAAAGCAAATTTTTGGATACCTTAAGGGTACGCCCATTCTTGGCTTTTGGTACCTGAGAAATAATGATGTCAAGCAAATGGCTTTTTCAGATGCTAACTTTGCAGGAAGCAGGGATGGCAGGAAAAACACTTCCGGGACGTGTCAATTCCTCGGAATACGGCTTCTCTCTTGGATCAGTAAGAAGCAGAATTGAGTGGTAACGTTTTCTACTGAGTTAGAGTATATCTCTGTCAGTATTTGTTGCACACAGCTTCTATGGATACGAAATCAAATATAACACTATAATTTGAAGTTTAGAGAAATTTCAATGTATTACGACTCATCTAGCATAATAGCGCTCGCAAACAAGCAAGTCTCCCACAACCAGACAAAGCACATTGAGGTGCACTATCACTTCATCCAGGAGCATGTGGAGAATAAGGACACAACCCTCAGATATGTTCCGACGGACAAGTAGGTCACAGATATTTTCAAGAATCCTCTGGATGATGCCAAGTTTTTATTTTTCAAAACAGAACTAGGAATGCTGAATATTGGCTCCTAAAGAAGTCCAAGCAAGCAAAAGATCTCTCGGGTTCTACCTAAGAAAAGCTGAAAATTTTCCAAAGGAAAATTCGGCCTATATCGGAAGGAGATTTCACCGATTCTTCAGATATCAATGGATTCTCATCAAATCATATTCTACATCCGGTGAATCTCGCCGAATTTAACTTGCAACGAAATTTTCTTTCTTACTATATTGGATCCAAAGAACTGGCGACAAATAAGGTACGCGCCTTCTATGTCAATTTGAAAATCATATATGTATGTTATATATATATATATATATATATATATATATATATATATATATATATATATATATATATATATATATATATATATATATATATATATATATATATATACAAGCAGTCGGGCACGGGGGACCCCGTGGGGCCAACATTCATCGTGGGTGCGACATTCATCGTGGGTGCGACATTTGTCAAGGGGCGACATTCATCGTCGGTGCGACATTTGTCGTAGGGGAGATATTTGTCATGGGGAGAAATTTGTCATGGGGTGACATTTATCATGGGGGCGTCACTTGTCGTGGGGGCGACATTCGTCGTGGTGTCGACATTCTTCGTCGGGGCGATAATTGTCGTGGGTGCGACATTCATCGTGTGTGCGACATTCGTGGGTGTAACATTTGTCGTGAGCGTGACATTCATCGTGGGTGCAACATTCGTCGCGACGGCGATATTCATCAAGGGGGCGACATTCGTCGCGGGGGCGACATTAGAAATGCACGGGGGACCCCGTGCGGGTCCTCTGTGTAGGGCGACCTTTATCATGGGGGATACTTTGGTCTGGACAATGACATTGGTCAGGGCTCGCGACATTGGTTCGGGGCGGCGACATTGGTCATGGGAGGCTACAATATTGGTCGAGGTGGAGACATTCGTCATGGAGGGTGACATTGGTCGAGGGCAGGGACATTAATTGTTGAGGAGGCTTTGGTCATGCAGGGCTACATTTATCGTGGATCGAGACATTTGTCATAGGGGGGAGACATTGGACATGGACGGTGATATTGGTCGTGGGGGTGTCATTGGTTGTGGGTGATGACATTGGTCATAGGCGGCGCCATTGGTCGTGGGCGTGGACCCAGTGCAAGGGCGTCAACATTTGGTGGGGGCGACAACATTAGGCAGGGGCGACAATATTAGGCAGGGGCGACAATACAAAATTTTTGCAGCTTTCAAAATAGTCCGAGTATGGCGTTAGTAATTATGTTTGAAACTTGCTCGATAATTACTCAAACCTAAATTACTCAAATTAGAAATTGATAAGCTCTGAATTTAACATGTAGCACTCAAATTTGGTGAGTCCACTCCAAATCATCTTGAAATATGCACATAGATGCAATGCTATAAATTTCATCTGGCATGCCCAACATTGCCGGTTTTGAGGATAAAATGACATGTTTTCCTGAAAAATAACTTATGTTGTTTAGTAAATATAAGTTAGATATATCCAAGCTAGAATAAAAATATACTTTTGATGATAATTTATGCTTTGGTTACTCAAAATAATTCAAGCCATGAATAGAGTTAGAAAGGTGCAAGCTTTAATAAAAATACACATTTTGTTTTCATAGTTGAGATAGGGACTTAGAGTTTTATTTGAATGGCTTATTGTATTTCAGTCTACACGTGAACTCTAATTCTTCCTCTGATTAAATTTAAAAGAGATCGTTGGGGGAATGGCAAAAAATTGTTTTTTTGTAGGATTTTGCCAAATATAAACATGTCATGATGAGAAGTAATTGAAATCAAGCATGTGATAATTATATTTTAATTTCGCTTTGAATAGAGTTTAGGTAAAAGTAAGGAAATGTTGACAATGACATCACCAACAAACACTGAGCCAAGCATAAACATGTCTTGATGAAAAGTAATTGAGATTTGACCAATTCTTATCTTAAGAATATAATTATTCTATAGCATTTTAGGGCGTCTGTTGGTAATTGAAGAAAGTTAATTGGAATGTGGTGTAGGACTTGAAGATGTCAGAGGTAAATCAACATCTCATTTTAATTATTTTATAATAATGAAGGTGAACACTATTTTTAAGAAATAAAAATTCAAAATTAAAATATCATTAACACACACTTGATTTTAGATGATTTTTTTTACCACGTTTGAAAGATGATTTCAAGAGAGTTTAACAACAAATTGGGATATACTATGATTACATGAATGCAACAAATAATTTGTGATATACATAACTATAAGTTAAATTTAAGATCCTACTCATTCAGATTCATGTGATCTTACACCATGAACCAACCATAAAACAAATGGATCATAAATAATGCCCAAAATTAAACATTATAATAACACAAATAAAAATATTTCTACAACTCCATTCAACGTTACCAGTATTTTGATCACCTACAACCAATTCCATGTATAACACAAAATATTAAACAAAACATATCATAAAATCCTAAGCATGACATATCTAAACAATTAGAAGAGATGAACAATTTCATGCTTAAGACAAATTTTAAACTTAAATCATAATACACGCAAAAATATAAATATAAATTGGGAACCGAAGCGTAAATCATTTCATTTCATCACAACATAAGAATAGAGAGGTTTGGAGAAACCAAATAAAATAGATATTTGGAAAATCAAGTAATTAGGTTAACCAGGCCCTAAAAACACTATTTATGAGTCCTCCATGTCCAGGAGCTATTAATAAGGACCAGCAAGTGATCTTATAGGGGAGTAAAACAACTTCCACTGCATTTGCAAGCAAAGAAATCATGTCATTAACAAAGACTTGAAGTAAATATCACAAAGCTGAGAAGAAATCGTCATTAGGGTTACCATTAACAACATTAAATCAAAAGGAGGGGATTTAAACTCAGTCATTAACAATAATAAAATCATACCCTATTTTAAACTCAAGAGAAAACCTTGCAGCAATTATTCAACATCAATGAAATAACACAAAACTTAAAATAAATTCAAGTATTAAGCTAATGAAAGGCAAAGTAATCATGCTAATGTGCAAATAAAACATAGCAGGGAGGGGTTCATTTTACCGGGAGATTGTTTGGATCGCCAAGTTGCCGCTGAGCACGGAGGAGAGCGACGCTGAGAGAACTTTGTTCCATCGGAAAAAGAAAGAATCAGGAGGTAAATACCTTACAAATCAGGAGAAAAGAAGAGTGATGAAGAGAGATTACATTAGCGTTCAAAGTCGAGAGACTAGGCATGAAGCGGAGGAGGAGCTATAGAAGAGGCTCTACGAAGGAGGAGCCATCGTGGAGCTGTGGAGGAGGAGTAGCGGAGAAGGCGACATTCTTTGTGCAACAGTGAAGGAGCTCTGCCAATGAAGAAGCCCCGATTTTTTTATTTAGATGGGTGATTTAAACAATGCAGCGGGCAACAGTGAAGGACAGAAGGTGGCGTGTAGTGGTGGTTTTTTGGGAATAGCAGCAAAAGCAAATGAGTGACAAAAGCTATAGGGAAAACCAAATGACCTTCTTACTCTAACAAATTTTAAAAGTAAGAAGACTTTTTAAGTGTATTTTGGGAACATCGAATGTTACACCAAGTCACTTTTCTCCTCCCTTATATATATACAAACAGTTGTGCACAAGAGACCCCGTGCGGAGATGCGACATTTGTTGATGAAGCAACATTAGTCGAGGAAGCAACATTGGTTTTGTTGGTGACATTGGTCGTGACGACATTAGTCGGAGGAGGCGACATTGGTCGGGGGAGACAACATTGGTCTTGGGGATGACTTTGGTCGTGGGCGAGACATTGGTCAAGGGAGGCGATATTGGTCATGGGTGGCAAGATTGGTCGCGAGGGGTGACATTGATCGTGGATGGCGACATTGGTCGAGGACGAAAACAGTGGTCGTGGGCATCAACATTGCTCGTTGAGGCAACATTGGTTGTGGGCGACATCATTGATCGGAAGCGGCGACATTGGTCGTGGGGATGACATTCATTGGGGGCATGGACATTCGTTGGGGGAAAAGACATTCGTCAGGGGCAGAGATATTCTTTGAGGACATTGGCATTCTTTAGGGGCGGAGACATTCATCGGGAACAACGACATTTGTTGGGGACGACGATATTGGTTGGGGCAGTGACATTGATCGAGGGCGGGTGGAGGTTTTCACCATGAGCCCCATTAAGATCCCGTGCATGAAATCAAATTAGGATGTTGAGAGTAATTTTCCTTGAGTGTTCATACTTCATGTTTAAATTTGACAGCATTTTTCCCCCAAGACCCCTATTGAGTATCTTTTGCTTAAACTTAATTCACATCTTAAGAATTCTTTATGGGCGATGACAACAGTCGGGGGCGGTGACAACGGTCGGGGGCCGCGACACCGGTCGGGGGTGGCGATAGAAGTCGGGGGAGGCGACACCGGTCGTGGACGGCGACACCGGTCGGGGGTGGAGACACCGGTCGGGGGAGGCGATAATGGTCGGGTACGGTGATACTGGTCGTGAGGGGCGACACTGATCGTGGGGGGCAACACCGGTTTGGGGAGGTGACTTTGGTCGTCGGCGGCGACATTGGTATAAATTATAACTTAAGTCAAGAAAATGAGTTCTTAGTGGTATTAATTAAATTAAAATACAATTAAATGTGTTATAAAAGGATAAACATAATGTTTTCCTCATAAAAGGGCTTAAAGTAAAGGTTGCATGAGCATCATTACAATCAGAAATTTCATAGCCACAATAAAAAATGAGGTTCTTCTATTAGTCAGAAATATCCAGGACACTTGCATCCAGTGACAGTTTAGAAGCAACAAAGAAATAATATCTGTTCATCCTTAAAACTCCAAACCAACAACAAAAAAAATGTTCAAAGTATATCCAAGACACTTACATCCAACACTCACATTCTTATTTAACTTTTGAGCATAATCACATAATTAATGTAGCACCAAAAGAAAATATTTCAACATAAATGATAAGGATGTGCAGGGAAAATCATTATATTACCATACGTCAATACCGGAGAGGTAGATGCAGGGGTATTTCACACAAAGCATATCCTCAAGGAGCTGGAGTATTTCACACAAAGCATATCCCAGGTAACATCCAACACTCACATTCCGTCCAGTGAAAGTACCTCAAGGAGCTGAAGTATTTCACAGAAAGCATATCCTTAACTTTCTCAAACTGCTCACGTTAGTTGAGCTTAACCATAACATTTTGAAATATGGCAATCGCGTGGATGAGCGTACCTGAGAGCATGATAGAAGAATAATAAAATGTGTTTTTTTCTAATGTGCAATTTAAAAGGAGAAAGATGATCACAACCACTCTGCCACTATTATTATGAAAATTTGTAAGATCTGCAAGGCATTACTTCGAACTGACATGGCTTTCTTCACTCTCTTCTTTATATTCACATTCATAATTTTTTAAAGATGATCATAGGAACTTACATGGAACCAAGATTAAATTTCGTATAAAACTGAAACAAGAAAGCATAAATTTCTGATGATGAGAACAAAAAGAAGTAGAAAAACCTGCACCCAGAAATCACACTGACAAACCAAGAATGCATAAATTTTTGATGATATAATCATCAAAGTACACTGAATACAAAAACAGAAGAAACAATACAGTCCATGAATATTACAAATGTTACATTGATCCATACAATCTATATATTTTGGCTTGTTGCATGTAATTTTGTGAATATTTCTTTAAACACAACATTTCTAGTGTACACTCCTTCTTGCTCCTCCAATGTACCATTTTTAGCCATCACTTTTGTTCTATTTACGAAAACTCCTCTTGACAATGCCACATACAGTTGTCCATGGCTAAAAACATCATTTGGTAAATATATTCCAACATTTGAAATTGTTTTGCCCTGCGAGTTTTTGATGCATAGCTCAATCGTATTGTGAATTACTTTCGGGTGAGCTCGAATGACATCTTAACATCCTCTGCGCTCTTCAAGGGAATTCGTGGTAGAAATACTTTGTGCCTTTTAAACTCCCCGCTCAATATTTCAGCTTCAATAACGTTTCTTCAAAAGTTTACACATATAAGTCTTGTTCTATTGCACAACCCAATTTTTGGATCAATATTTCTAAGAAGCATAATCGGTGAACCTTTCTTGAGATTGAGCTCGTGAGGTGGTAGATTCCACAGATTTATTGAATTTAAGAATTTTGGCAAATATAAATTATGGGTGTCATCCACTACTGAGTCAAAAGAATAGTAAGTTTTGCATTCTCTCAGAAATATTTCAAGACATTTTTCATTTATTTTGTTGACATCTTCATTCAAAGGCATTATTATTGCTCTGCTTTCCATATATTTGACATCTATTTGAGAACCAAGCTCAGGGAATATTCCATCGATCAATATATTTATAGAGTATTCATCTACCCAAGGTATGACCATGGAGGTTGGAATCTGAATCATATCATTTAGAACGGCTGGCTCATAACCGTTACCAACGTGTAGTAAGAACTCCGAGAAATGTGGATCATCGTGAGCTCTCATGTTCATTGTTAAGCTAAGAATGCGAACATTCATCCATAAATCCGATTCAACGATGCTTGCGCTAATAATTTGAGATTTTGATCCATTTACGACGACTGGTGTCAGCTGATGAAAATCACCACCCAAGATCATAACCTTACCGCCGAAGGGCTCATTGACGTTAAGGATATCCTTTAAATATCGATCCACAGCTTAGAATGTCTTTTTATGAATCATTGGGGCCTTATCCCAAATAAATACCCCTGCATGTTGTATCAATTCACGCAAATCAGACTGCTTATTAAATCTGCAGGTCGACATTATTTCATATCTGATAGGTATTTTGAACTTTGAGTGTGCAGTCCTCCCACCCAGGAGTAGTTTTGTTGCGATCCCCGATGAAGCTATTGCTAGTATAATGAACTCTTCCTTTCTGTAAGTTGCCAACAATGCCCGATAAAGGTACATTTTCCCGTACCTCCTGGACCATCCAAGAAGAACATTGCATTTTGTCATTTTCTTATAGCTGCACCGATGTTATTGAATGCTGACAGCTATTCTGGATTAAATGAGTTTACTGAATTTAAGTCATCATAAGATATTGATAACGAACGTTCATGTTCTATTAGGCTGGAGAAGACGTGCAAACCGTCAAAACTTCACATATGCCCAACAAACTAAAATCCTTTACTATTTTCTTATGCTGTTGTATAATGTCATCTAAATCATGAACTAACTTGTCTTTTTTATAAGTGCTATTTGAAGTGCTGGTTGAAGTGTAATCTTAAGTCACACTGTCAAAATTCTAATCCCATAGATCTTGTACAGAGGTCGGTTCATTGTATAACAAAATAGTTGCAAAAAGCCTTCTCAACGAAACTGGCATTCTAAAACATCTTGCTTCAGCCAGGCAATCTCAAATGTTATTGTCCTCTTCAAGAAGTCCATGTTTCTCTGCAGCCTGTTTAATGGTTGTACATTGAACACCACCCATACACTTTAGATCCTAAAATAATTTTGGACCCTTATCATGATTAAGTAGAAGCCGTAAGTAAAACCTTTCACCTTTAATTGGGTTGACTACATATATTGTACCAATAACCTTTAGATTTGATACTCTCGGTATCAACGTGCGCTTGGCAGGTAGATATCTGTAGTATTTTGGAAAATCTTTATATAAGTATTTGTCACGCTCTTGGTCGTCATTATACACACAAAAAAAATCCAATCAACATCGATTTGGAGTTCCTCTCCTTTTGCCAAGACACTTGAAATTGTTTCCTCACTACCGAAGTGAACCTGATGTTGATTTGGTAAATGAATTTGCAGTATCGCAATAGAAGAATACATCCTTGTCATCTCAAAATTAAATATTTTCCATAATGCCTCTGGTGCACAAACCCAACGACCGTCAATGTACTTGCTCACCTCATCATAATTCGGGGTAGGGCGAACTTCAAATGACACGCAATCGTGTCCCTTGTAGACATACTTATACAAATATTTAATACTCTTAATACTACTGCATATCTCCACATTGATGTGGCAATCATAACTTAAGAGTAACCACGGGTTGTATGGAACGACCCATCTATTATCCACCACAATGCCACGACAAACTGTAATAGTTCTACTATTGTCAATCCGACGTCGATAAACGGGATATCAGTCATTCCCTTAAATAGTATACTCTGTAAAAGGCTTAGGATACCCCTTACTGCACCCAAAATTTTTCATGCATTGTGCATTCGGTTTGAAGTGACCACATGGTCCATGTATCATATGTTTTGGAACTGCATCATATAAAGGGCTATCGGCCTCTTCATTGGCTATCTCAGTGATAATCAGAAAATCGTACTCATCTGGAGTATTTACTTTATCTTCTGCATCAAAAATAACCAACATGTGTACGTGTGGTAGACTTCTCTTTTGAAACTCAATAATGTGAACGTGCACAACCACCTTTCCAATAGTACCTTTATTGAAGATCTAATCCTTGAAGTTTTCATATTTAGCTCGAACGATTCTCGTAAGTAGATCTGGACGATCATGCGGAAGTTGTCCTGATGTAGGGATGTCGGATCGGAGATCGCCGCGAATCTAACGCTCTCCCTACGCACAACACGTCGTAGATCTACCGCACCTACACAGCACCTATCGCCCACAATAGTCCTCGTCACAAAACGCAGCACAAACAACGAGGGAGGAATGGTCGACTCGAAAACGACGATCGGAAATTTGAATCATAATATTCCCCAAGAAAACACAAAGGTTGCCACTCCTTTTTGAGAGCAAGACCAAGGCTATAGGCCAAGATCCGCTCAGGCAAATAGGATCCACCCGATCCGGAATTAAAAAGCCTTGCAACGGCGATTTCGATTCAAAAACTTGCAGCGATTAGATTAAAGATTCGGAGAAAACGATTTGCGAAAATCCACCACAACTAAGGAGAAGAATCACACAAGGAAGAGGAAAGGGATTACCCAACCGGAAAGCTTTCACACGAGATAACTGTGGGAGAATCACTCTCTCCACGGATCCACCGGCGTCACACCGAATGGTTTGCAACCTTCTTCCAAGGAGTCGCACCGAAGGAAGCAGCGCCGGAGTCGCACTGAATGGATGGAGGGAGCAAGGGGGTGGCGGTTTCACACCACAACCAAGGGGGGGCGGCGGCTTGGAGATTCCTCCTCTTGGCCGAATTCCACAATGGGAGCTTTAGGGTTAATTTCTTCTCTAATAATCTCATAACAAAGCCTCCTTATATAGGAGTTACAAACAAGCCTTAGCCCTTCATGATGGAGATTTAATCTCATCCATCCGAATGGCTAATTGCACACTAATACTAAAAATAGTTCAAAATGAAAAATAACAACACATGTCATGAATATAAAATAGAGTGCAAGAAAATCAAATAAATAAAGCTAATGCGTTGCCGTGGCAGTGGCACGTCGCGGGCGGAGGTTGTAGCGTAGCCTTCCGTTAGCGTCATCGTGCCGCCTCACGTCCTTGAGTCATATGGCCTTATCAGCCGGATCATCAGCAGCATCGTCATCATCGTCTTCAAATGGTGGAGGAGGGGGCACGCCATCAATCCTCCCCCGCTCAAATGCACGCATCTCCGTTGCGTGGTCCAAGCGATAGAGGTGAAGGAGAGCGGCATCCAAACTCTGCAGCTCCGTCTCGAGTACCCAATAGTCATCCGAAGGGGGCCGATCACGCCAACGGATGAGAAAACGGTGGGTGTCGCCATCAGCAGTGGTAACAGGCTCAGCATCAAGTATCATCTCTGGAGTGGAAAACGTTCGTGGAAACCTGGGGAACATATTAGCAGTAGGCAGGAAAGAAGGCAACTTACCATCCGATGATATACCTGTGGGGACCGAAAGAGAGAGATCATCCGTACTACCACTCCCCAACCCATGAGAATTTTCAGTGGGATAAGAAGACGACAAAGAAATCAACTCTTGTGGTGATGACACAAACATCGTTAAATCCGAAACATTAAAAATGGGGGAGATACCCCAATCAGCAGGCAAGTCCAAAATGAAAGCGTTGTCACCTAACTTCTTAATAATCCGAAAAGGGCCGGCGCGCTTTGGTGCTAACTTTTTAACGGTGCCAGTTGGCAAGCGTTCGGGAACCAAACGGACTAAAACTAGATCGCCAATTCTGAAGTCTGATACTCTCCTATGTAAATTAGCGTGCGCTTGATAAGATTCGTATTGCGTAGTCAAGGTGGCCCGTATAAGTGCATGTAAATCATGGATGTGCTGGGCAAAGGATTGTGCAAACTGACTTGCCTTGTACGTTAGGGGCAACGACACCAAGTCAAGCGGCACAGGAGCCTTATACCCGTGGACAATCTCATTCGGAGACAGACCCGTAGACCTATTCTTGGAATTATTGTAGGCTAACTGGGCATGGGGAAGGAGAAGGTCCCACGTGCTCTTGTGATCACTCACAAGGCATCGTAACAAATTTCCTAAGCTCCGATTAACCACTTCCGTCTGCCCATCAGTTTGGGGATGATAGGCAGAGGAAAACAATAATCTCGTTCCCATTAATATCCAAAGAGTCTTCCAAAAATAACTAGTGAATTTTACGTCCCTGTCCGATACTATGGTCTTTGGCACTCCACGGTGACTAACGACTTCTTTAAAATAAAGTTTAGCGACGTGAGACGCATCATTCGTCTTACTGCACGGGATGAAATAAGCCATCTTTGAAAACCTGTCCACAACTACAAAAATTGAGTCGTGACGGCGTAGGGTAACGGGAAGGCCTAATACAAAATCCATACTAACGTCTACCCAAGGCATTGAGGGAATAGGCAAGGGTGTATATAATCCTATGTTGGTTTTACTACCCTTAGACACCTGGCACGTGCGGCAGCTACTCACTACCCGTCCCACCATAACCTTAAGTTTTGGCCAATAGAATTTGTCCTCGACTAACGATGGTCTTATCTCTACCGAAGTGGCGACTAAACCCTCCGCTATGCAACTCCCATATGATATGTAGTCGTAATGATGACTGTGGAATACATAGCTTCTCGTTCCTAAATAGGTAACCGTCCTTGATGACGTAGGCAGATATCGTCGTGGGGGAGCTATCCTGGGCAGAAAGATAGAAGTCCTGGAAGTCAGGACACGTGGCGTACTCATCCTTAATCCGATCAAATCCTACAACATGTACTTCCATAGAGGTGAGTAAAAGGGTAAGACGACTAAGGGCGTCCGTGACTCGGTTATCAGCTCCCTTAAGGTGCTTGAGATTAAACGTGTAACCTTGTAGGAAAGCGACACACTTAGCGTGACGTGGGCTGATCTTATGCTGGCCGTTGATGAAACGTAAAGCCTCATGATCGGAGAGGATCACAAACTCCTTGGAGAGGAGATAGTGTCTCCAATGGTGTAGACATCGGACTATAGCATAAAACTCCCTATCGTAATTTGAGTAGTTCAGCTTAGGGCCGGACAACTTCTCGCTAAAATAACTAACGGGATGGCCCTCCTGGCTCAAGACACCTCCAATCCCCACCCCAGACGCATCGCATGTGAGCTCAAAGACCTTAGCAAAGTCAGGTAGACGTAAGACAGGTGCCTCAGTCATAAGCTCCTTGATTCGCTCAAAAGCATGGGTGGCGGACTTCGTCCACGTAAACTCTCCCTTCTTCATACAGTCCGTGATAGGCTCCATAATACTACTGAAGTATCGGATGAAACGATGATAAAACGTGGCTAACCCATGAAAACTACGCACCTCACGTAGGGTGGTTGGCACGGGCCAGTCCTTAATGACCAGAACCTTGCCCGGATCGACTCGGATACCCTCGGAGCCGACTATATAGCCTAAGAACTCTACCTCCAAGACATAGAAAGTGCATTTCTTAAGGTTGAGAAATAACGTCTCCTTCCGCAGGGTGGAAAGGATCACCCTCATGTGGGAGATGTGCTCGGTAGTAGAGGTGCTATAAATCAGAATATCGTCAAAGTAGACGACAACGAACTTTCCCATGAATGGCTGAAAGACATGTGTCATCATCCGGGAGAAGGTACTAGGGGCATTGGACAACCCAAAGGACATCACAAGCCATTCGTACAGACCATCCTTCGACTTAAATGCCGTCTTCCACTCATCGCCCTCTCGTATCCTAATCTGGTGATAGCCACTCCGAAGATCTAATTTGGAGAATACGGTGGCTCCAGACAAGACATCCAACAAATCATCTAGGCAGGGAATGGGGAACCTATACTTGACAGTGATTTTGTTGATAGCCCGGCTATCAACGCACATCCTCCATGTACCATCCTTCTTGGGGGCAAGTAGGGCTGGTGTAACATCCCCCAAACAGCCAGACCCCCGAGAGTATTTTTGTCATGACTAAGTCATGACAAAATCCAGGGAGCTTACAAACCCTTGTAGACCTAGGCAAAAAGGTGATAAAACACCTTAGTCTGCAAATAGTAAACCTTAAATACCCAACTTAGGGCTTGACTTTAGGGCTCCAACTCGACTCCTTAACCCCACCCCAACACCCCTAGGCCATCAAGGAGTCCAGAAGACCCATTGGGGCCAGCCAAACAGGCCAAGTTGACCCAAGGTCAACCCTAACCCTAATTAGTGCAAAATGGTCAATTCCCCATCAAATGGCCCAACTGACCATCACATGTGGAAGTAGCTTCACTTTTAGGTCTAACACATCATAAAAGACTAATTAGACCAAAAAGCACCATCCTAGGGTCACCACATGGCAAAATGACCAAAATACCCCTATGAGGTCAAAACGGTGATTTTCCATTAAACACCCCTATTGACTACCACAACTTCAAGTTGACCACACTCATGGGGTCATAACCTCATAAGGGACCCAATGGACAAAAATTTCATGGTTCGGTCAACCCTAGGGCCCAGTTTGACCAAAAGTGAAACTAGGGCTAACTAGGTCACATTACTTGGACCTAGCCCAATCCCTTTGGGATAGGCCCAATTTGAGTGGTCAATCAGCCTAGTAGGCTGATATTAAACATGGGAGGGAGTGAAAATTCGTTCATGGTGATTAGGAGAGAGAAATGGGGGTTTTCCCCAATTTTGAGGAGAGAGAAAGTGGTCATTCATGGCCATTAAGGTGACACACCCCTTGGCATCCCTCCATTACACTCTCATTCATCTTCTCTGATGAATTTGAGAAGATTCCAGCCGTTTCTAGGTGCAATTAGGGCAGGGGGGATGTATAGGGTCGGCCATGGGAGGGGAGGTGAAGAGGCCATTAATGGCATATGTGATTAAAACCACTACCACCCACAATTAACCCCCCTATCACCTTCACAAGCCTCTGAGCAGTGAAACCCCCCCATTTCCCGAGAGTTTGGAGGTCTCCTTGCAAGAAATCGGATGGCACCCAAAGCTTCGAGGAGGAGCAATGGCGGCCGGCGAATGGAGCAAAGGAACGCCCCAAATGAGGTCTGATCCTCTTCCCCTCTCCTAGTGCTAGATCTAGATCGATTTGGGTAGAGAAATCGGGCTCAATTGAGCCTGATTGAGAGCTTGAATTTTCGGATTTTTCATGTAAAATGGTGGTGTTGAGTTCGCCGGA
This sequence comes from Platanthera guangdongensis, assembly GCA_039583875.1. Lineage (NCBI taxonomy): Eukaryota > Viridiplantae > Streptophyta > Magnoliopsida > Asparagales > Orchidaceae > Platanthera > Platanthera guangdongensis. The sequence continues at coordinate 103,176,593 of CM077150.1, forward strand.
AACCGCCGCCTCCGGCGGCATGGTCGCCGCCAAACGCTAGCCACCACCTCAACGGAGGTGGTGGTGGTGGTGGCCGGCCAGGGAGGTGGTCGGGGTGGCCGGAAAGTGGGCTGGAATGAGCTCCAGGTCGGGATAATCCCGTCACTTGGCTGGAGCTTGAAGATGAGCAGCAGCCCTTGGATGCTGCTTCAAGATTTGTGCAAAGCTTATTCTATTTATTGTTTTTTTTCTGTGATTATAATTGTAGTGTATAGAATTACTTTTTAAAAATACTTATACCCCACTACAGAAAAAGTGGTCAACATATAAAATGTAGCCCTTGATGTCTATTGTAAATTAAAATTGATTTCACCCACTTTGGAGTCCTGGTTAGACCGAAGCACTCATTTTGGTGAGGTCTACCCAAAGGGCTGTCCAGAGCTTAATTTAAGTGCCCACTCCAAACCAGACATCCACATAATCTGAAATTTGGGGAATGGGCTATTTTTAACTATATCTAGGACATATCCAAAAATCAGAATTTTTGGGAAATAGTTTTCTATAGTTTTTAGAAAAATTTAATAAACAAAGTATAAATTAATTAGGTGTCATAAACACCTCAAAATCCCCCCAAATTTTGGTGGGAGGTCTTACAAAGCATGTTAGGGCTCTGATAAAAATTTCATCTCCTTTGAAGATGTTTTGATTAGGTTTTATCCAACCCCAGGTTGACCCTTCTAGGGTTAATTAGGTCAAAGCACCCCTTGGGGTTTTGAGTGGTCAAATCACCTCAACAGAGGCTGATATTTTGTCCACTGACTCTATATGGTATGACACACCCTCCAATGTAATTTGGGGTGGTTAAGATTAGGGTAGCCCTAGAACCCTAGGGTAGGTCCCTTAATGGGGATTTTTAGGGTTTGAAGGTCATGGGGTCAAATGACCTTGGAATAACTTAAAAATTTGGTGGAGAGGACCATAAGGTTAGTATAGTACTCTGGTTAAAATTTTAGGGAATTTGGAAGCCTTAAACCCCCTCAAAACCCTAACCCTAGTTTAGGGCACCAAACCTAATTTGGAGTATTAGGCTACCAAATCACTTTAATATCACTTGAAATTGGGCAGGGGCAGTTCTCTGGTAGAAATATTCCTAAATTAAATTTGGTGGAATCTTTGGGCCATTAAAATCAGTACTTCCTTTTCAACCATAGATGTGCCCTTAAAATTTACTATGTTGATAGTGAAGTTTTTGTTTATTGGAAAATTGTGAAACCTTGGAATGGGACATTATATATAATGATAGAGCCCTCTGTATTTTTGTTTAAATTTTTAGATGTCTGTTTCAAGTACTTGCTTCATTAAATTATGATTTGTGGTTTATGATCAAAAATAGAAACAGAGCCACAATATTATCAAAAAATTATGAAATTAGGTCAGAGAGTGCTTTTGACAATTATTATTGTCCTGTAATTTGTCCATGATTTTTAGATGGATAAAACCAGTACTTACTTCACAAGTCTGTAAATTTGGAAGTTTACATTTAAATAGATTTAGAGCCCTTCATGTGTGATAAAAATTGTAAAACTTGGTTACTGTGGATTTTAGATATTAGTAAGACTTGTGGAATTTTATTATAATTATTAGATGAGTTTTTACAGTACTTGCTTCATTAACCAAAGATTATGGAATTAATGGTTATAAATTAAATTAGGGGCTACTATTCACAATAAAAATTATGAGACTACTTCTAGGGTGTTTTTAGGCTATGATAGTCCTACTGGAGTTTTATTATAATTTTTAGAATAATATTGCTGGCCTTTTCATCTGTAGATGATATTATTGACCTTAAGTTCTAAATTACGAAAGGTAGGTCTAATCACCTATGAAAATTCTCAAACCTTGGATTTACTGTTTAAATGTCACTTAGTATTTATCATAATTTTGTTGTGATTTGTTCCTGACTTTAGAGAGCACTTCATGTTCAAAGTAGGGCATTTGGAGTCTAGGATTAATTAAATTAAGTGCCCACTAAATTAGGAAAATTATGAGACTCTGGATTTAGTCTTAATAGGTCATGATAGACTCCCAGTAATTATTATGGATCTACAGGAAGAGTAATTAGGGTACCCCCTAATGAGAGCACCATGTAACTTAGCATAGTTTGCATATAGTGGATAGGTCAGAGATAAGTTAACTCGGAGAGCTCAAACACACTTAGGGTATTCACACTGAAATAAAAGAGAGGTTTGATCAAGGGTAGAAATTAATAACATTAAGTGCCTTGGCAAGAGAACTTTGGGCTTCATCCCATTGTAGTTCCTAGTACCGCTGCGAGCCCCTCACCGGGTAGACTTCGGGAAGTCCAGGGTTAACCTTAAACCTTAGGGATAATATGGGCAAGAGTAACCCTAATAATAGTTTCACCTTACACTCACACTTGTACACGTAGGGAGATAAATTAGTAGTGAAAGGATAGCGTAGGCCTGTGGCCTTAGGGCTTACTGGTAGAGTTAAATGGGCTCGGTATTTTAATTAGAAACAAAATATCATGGTTGCATGTGCATAACAGTGGTGGGTCCTCGGTATTGGACGATCGAACACACCATCGTCGATACGTTGACTCGGGGAGACTAGCTGGTTTGCTAGGAATAGTACGGGAACGTACGAGAGGGGCTAGATTGTGTAGTGTGTTTACCAATCTAGGAGTGGAGAGGCCCAACCCACTGTCTCCGTTTTGCCACGGCGGAGGCTCCTGAGAGTTTAGCTAACTCCAAAAAGGGGAACTAAAGGTCTGTGCGCATAGCGTCGTGTGTGTGAGTTGCACTCGCATGTACATACCATAGCATACTTGCACGTCATAGCATAGTCATTTCATTTAACCCCCGACACCTATCGTATAAAATGGTATGGGACGTTTTATACGATAGGCCCTGCAAAACGACCCCTTGGTCTATAGGGGTAATTCCTATAAATCAATGGTTATAATTCTTATTGCTCTTACTATCACTTCTTACTGCTTTTTTTTGCTACTCCTTTCTGTTTACTTTTGATGCATACTTGTTCACTCATGTTTAAGTTTTTTTTTGTGATACCCCTGCCATACTTTATTATTTTAATCCTTAGGGTAGATGTCACCTGCTTGATTACGCCTTGCTTTTGGTCCTCCTTTTCACCCTTTTCCGCCCGGTGCCTAGGAGCCACGGGTAGAGGGGTGGGGGATTGTTGACTGAGTCTAGTTTGACTGACGGTCATTTGACCACCATATTTTAGGTGCTTCGGATGGGAGACAGGGAACAACCGCAGGAGATGCAACACCAGCAGGGTACGGTGCAGATGGAGATGGGCCAGTGTAGCTCGGGTGGACAGGCATCTGGATTCGTGAGTGGAGCCGAGTATTTGGTAGTTTTACTTTTATGAGTGGATTGTAGTGAGGTTATCATGTACCGGGCTTAAGCCCGTATTTACTTTCTGGTGTTGGTACCTAGACTTTCTTCTGGTGTTGACTTGATTTATTGCATGATTTCCTCCTTTATACTATTGTGGACTTGGATGCTTACACTTTCATTCATTATACATTCTGTCGATGGTGATTGAGATGGCTGGCAGGATCGGCGTTTTGTGGTACCGACCATCCCGGTGGATGATGTCACCGCAAAAACGGCGGTTCTGGGCCTAAGACCCCGGTGGATGTTGCAAAAAAAATGGGGTCTTACAAGTGGTATCAGAGCAAACCTCGATCTGATAGAATGTAGTCCACAAAACATGGGACACCCCGCGCGGGCTTAGTTTGAGGACAAACTAGCAGCGGAAGCAATGGTGTGCCCATGGGTGGAATCACGTGCAATACTCACCAATAACAAAGAGTTTTAGGTCAACTTACTAAACTTAAGACCATCTTTTGTAGGGTGCGACGAATCCTCCCATGCCGCAGGGGACACCTCCGGCCCCGAATGTGATTCCACCCCCGCCGGCTCCGACCCCGTTACAGCAGACGGAGCTGGGACAAACTTTGACGGCCATCTTGGAGTTCTTTAGGGCACAACAGGCTCCGGCTCCTCAGACGAACCCCGAAGCAAACTGGTTGAGTGCATTCCGAGGCCTTGCCCCACCATCATACTTGGGGATGGAGACGGCAGTGTGCACGGAGGAGTGGCTAGATATTATGTACGAGATGTTGGTGGGAATACAGTGCCCGGTGGACCTGGCAGTATCTTTGGTGGTTTCTTGTCTGGAGTCGCATGCAAAGAGGTGGTGGAAGTCGGTGATTGACACCACATATGCGGGAGTGGAGATCGCGGACATTACTTGGGAGGAGTTTAGGGCAGCACTACTGGAGCATTTTGTGCCGCAGTCCGCAAGGGATGAATTGGAGGATAGATTCTTGCAGCTGAAGCAAGGGAACAAGACAGTGCTGGAATATCACCGGGAGTTTACTCATTTGGCCAGGTTTGCGGATTCTTACAAGCTTGATGACGTGGGTTACGCCAAGAGATTCTACAAGGGCCTCCGTGATGACCTGAGGCAGGCCCTCTTGTTCGTGTCCGATGGTACCATGGCCAGGATCTTGGAGATGGCCAGGAAGCTGGAGGCGGACCAACTTGTAGTCCGGGGCAGGAAGAGACATGGGGATGATGCAGTGCTAGGAGGGAGAAGGGACCCGCGGAGAGGTCGGGTCATGGGAGAGAGAAGGAACGGGGATCAAGCCCGTTAGGAGGAAGGGCAAGAGCTAAGGGAGCAGGCAGTGCTGACTCCGCAGCCGCTACAGATGAGGGAGGTGCCCAGGATAGGGCAGGGACCACCCACACCACAACTGTGCTATCACTGCCATCAGCCAGGGCACATTCGGACTAATTGCCCTATGAGGAATGGGGCCACACCTCCAGCACGGGGTGGCCCACCGGCTCACCAGATGGGAGGTCGTGGACGTGGACGCGGACGCGGATTTCAGGGCGGCGACCGCAGGCACAATGGGGAGCAGATTTACGCTTTGGACCTAGCACAGCCCCGGAACCCGGACAGGGTTATTGCAGGTATGAGAGTAATTTTAGTTTTGAATTTATTCCCTGCTCATATTAAGTATTGATAGAACTACTACACAACCTAGGTTAGAAAACCTTACACCAAAGTTTTTTTTTAAACTGATTTAGGAATGGTGATGGTGTGCGGCAAGCCTGCCCATACCATGTTTGACACGGGGGCATCGCACAACTTTGTGTCGGAGGATTTCGTCAAGGATCTGGACCAGATTCGATATTATACGGGATTCTCCAGGAGGGTGCGTCTCCCCAATGGGATGGAGATCCAGTCCACAGAGAAGTGCCTCCTGGAGGTTACCATAGACGGGTTGACACTCGAGGCCCCGGCGACGATCCTGAGAATGCCGGACTTCGACCTTGTCTTGGGCATGACATGGCTTGTCTGGAACCATGCCCAGATTGACTGCCCGGCGAGGAGGGTCGTGCTGAGCCACGACGATACTTATACGACATTCGAAGGTACTACTCCGGTTTCCCGCCGCCTGCTTTCATCTATTCAGGCCGTTAAGGCTCACATGCAAGGAGACGAGGTATATCAGGTATTATTCGAGATGACTGAGGAGAAGGACCTGATTGCTAGCATTCCGGTGGTTCGTGACTACGCTGATATTTTTCCGGATAAGCTGCCAGGACTGCCTCCGCATAGGGAGAAGGACTTTCATATTCAGTTGGTACCAGGGGCTAAGCCGGTATCCAAGGCCCCTTATCAGATGGCCCCGAAGGAGTTGGCGGAGTTTCGGACACAGTTGCAGGAGCTGGTGGAAGCAGGATTTGTTAGGCCGAGCTCCTCATCATGGGGAGCTCCGGTCCTATTCGTGAAGAAGAAGGATGGCACTCTTCGCCTGTGCATCGACTATCGAGCACTAAACAGGCTGACTGTCTGAAATACCTATCCGCTCCCCAGGATAGACGAGTTGTTCGATCAGCTGGAGGGAGCCCATTATTTCTCGAAGCTGGACTTGAGGTCAGGATACTACCAGCTGCGGATCCAGGAGGAGGATATTCCGAAGACGGCCTTTAGTAACAGACATGGATTGTATGAGTTCGTCGTGATGCCCTTCGGTCTCACGAATGCTCCGTCAGCGTTTATGAGCCTCATGAACCGGGTCTTCGAGGCTTATTTGGATGTGTTCGTCATAGTATTCATAGACGACATCCTTATCTATTCTAAGACGGAGGAGGAGCACACACGATATCTGGCACTGACCTTGGAGAGACTGCGGGAGCATCGCCTTTATGCGAAGTTCAGCAAGTGTCAGTTCTGGTTGAAGGAGGTGGCTTTCTTAGGCCACATTATCAGCGGAGCCGGGCTGGCGGTGGACCCGGCAAAGATTCAGGCAGTCAGGGATTGGCCGCCACTGAAGACGGCCACGGACGTGCGGAGTTTCCTGGGGCTTGCCGGTTATTACCGGAAATTCGTGGAGGGGTTTTCTCGGATCTCCGTTCCACTCACATCCTTGACGAAGAAGGATGTGCCCTTTGTGTGGACGCCACAGTGTGAGGCAGCCTTCCAGGAGCTGAAGGACCGACTCATCTCAGCCCCTATTCTGGCCCTTCCATCTGGGAAGGAAGGATTCCAGGTGTATACCGACGCATCATATCAGGGGATGGGAGCGGTGCTGATGCAGAACGGACACGTCATAGCTTATGCCTCCCGCCAGCTGAAGACCCATTAGAAGAACTATCCAGTGCATGACCTGGAGATGGGAGCAGTTGTATTCGCACTGAAGATATGGCGACACTACCTTTATGGAGTCCACTGTGATATATACTCCGATCATAAGAACCTTAAGTACGTGGACACGCAGAAGGAACTGAACATCAGGCAGAGGCGGTGGGTGGAGTTTTTATCTGACTATCAGAATGAGATGCACTACCACCCGGGGAAGGCGAACGTGGTAGCGGATGCACTGAGTAGGAGAGCCGCCACAGCAGGAGCAGAGCCTCAGTTTATGTCTATGGAGCTGCTGCAGAAACTATAGGACATGCACATTACTCTGGTGTCGTCTGACGATCCTGAGCTCTATGAGGTGTACTTGGCCGCGATGGGCGTTACCGATGACATCAGAGACCGAGTCAGAGAAGGACAGAGGCAGGATGCCAAGTTAGAGCCCATCTTCCAAGCCCTGGAGGCAGGCACTGCAGGAGATTACACACTGAGGGACGACCTGGTGTGCTTCAGAGGACGGGTGTATATACCGGAGGGAGGCCAGATCCGGGAGGATATTATGACGGAGGCGCACTGCAGCCGGTATTCTGTCCAGCCGGGGATCACAAAGATGACGGCTGATTTGAAGAAGACTATGTTATGGCCGGGCATGAAGAAGGATGTCTCTTACTTCGTGACCCATTGTGAGGCATGTCAGCTAGTGAAGGCGGAGTGCAGGAACCCCGCAGGATTATTGCAGCCACTCCCGGTGCCGGAGTGGAAGTTTGATGACATAGCCATGGACTTCATACATGGGCTTCCCCGGTCTCGGACAGGGAATGACTCGATATGGGTAATCGTTGATCGGTTGACGAAGGTGGCTCGATTTATACCGATCAGGAAGGACGATTCAGTAGGAGTACTGGTGCGGAAGTTTGTGGAGCAGTTCATTCGTTATCATGGCGTGCCCAGGACGATAGTGTCAGATCGTGATGGGCGGTTACATCCACGGAGTGGCGATCAGTTCAGGTATACTTGGGCACCCGATTGACTTTTAGCACAACCTTCCACCCTCAGACGGACGGGCAGACAGAGCGCACAAATCGGACATTGGAAGACCTACTACGTCTGTGCATTCTAGACCGAGCAGAGCCATGGGAGAGGATGCTGCCACTGGTAGAGTTCTCATACAACAACAGTCATCAGGCCAGTATAGGTATGGCCCCCTACGAGGCCCTATATGGACGGAGGTGCATGACTCCCCTGTCATGGTTACAAGATGAGGATCCGAAGGTCCTGGGCTCGGAATTTGTGGAGGACACCGAGGCCCAGGTGAGACTGATTCAAGATTGGATGTTAGAGGCGCAGAGCAGACAGGCCAAATACTATGACGCACGACATCGTCAGGTGGAGTTTCAGGTAGGAGACAGAGTGTTTTTGAAGATACGACTGATGCACGGAGTCTCTCGAGTTCGTGGACGGAGGAAGAAGCTCGGCCCGAGGTACATGGGGCCCTACAGGATCCTAGAGCGTATCGGTCCCTTGGCATATAGGCTGGAGCTGCCACCAGAGCTGGAGGGCTTGCACGATGTCTTCCACGTCTCCTCCCTCAGGAGGGCCCTATTACGGCAAGAGCAGCAGATAGACGCCACGGATGGGCCGGTAGCATCTGACCGGTCAGTACACATGGAGCCGGTCCGGATTGACGATACGGGTATGCGGGCCTTGCGCCGCAAGAAGGTCCCACTGGTCAAGGTTCTGTGGGGAAATCACGGCCATGAGGGGCACACTTGGGAGCCTCAGGACTTAATGCGCCAAAGATACCCGGAGCTCTTCACCTCAGGTAAACTCTAATCTAATTTTGGGATGTTACAATTTATTACCTTGGTAGAAACCCCGCAGGCCTAACCTGAATTTCGGGGACGAAATTTTTATTTTTATGTGTTGGGATTTGTAACATCCCCCAAATAGCCAGACCCCTGAGAGTATTTTTGTCATGACTAAGTCATGACAAAATCCAGGGAGCTTACAAACCCTTGTAGACCTAGGCAAAAAGGTGATAAAACACCTTGGTCTGCAAATAGTAAACCTTAAATAACCAACTTAGGGCTTGACTTTAGGGCTCCAACTCGACTCCTTAACCCCACCCCAACACCCCTAGGCCATCAAGGAGCCAGAAGACCCATTGGGGCCAGCCAAACAGGCCAAGTTGACCCAAGGTCAACCCTAACCCTAATTAGGGCAAAATGGTCAATTCCCCATCAAATGGCCCAACTGACCATCACATGTGGAAGTAGCTTCACTTTTAGGTCTAACACATCATAAAAGACTAATTAGACCAAAAAGCACCATCCTAGGGTCACCACATGGCAAAATGACCAAAATACCCCTACTAGGTCAAAACGGTGATTTTCCATTAAACACCCCTATTGACCACCATAACCTCATAAGGGACCCAATGGCACAAAAATTTCATGGTTCGGTCAACCCTAGGGCCCAGTTTGACCAAAAGTGAAACTAGGGCTAACTAGGTCACATTACTTGGACCTAGCCCAATCCCTTTGGGCTAGGCCCAATTTGAGTGGTCAATCAGCCTAGTAGGCTGATATTAAACATGGGAGGGAGTGAAAATTCGTTCATGGTGATTAGGAGAGAGAAATGGGGGTTTTCCCCAATTTTGAGGAGAGAGAAACTGGCCATTCATGGCCATTAAGGTGACACACCCCTTGGCATCCCTCCATTACACTCTCATTCACCTTCTCTGATGAATTTGAGAAGATTCCAGCCGTTTCTAGGTTCAAATAGGGCAGGGGGGATGTATAGGGTCGGCCATGGGAGGGGAGGTGAAGATGTCATTAATGGCATATGTGATTAAAACCACTACCACCCACAATTAACCACCCTATCACCTTCACAAGCCTCTGAGCAGTGAAACCCCCCCCCCCCCATTTCCCGAGAGTTTGGAGGTCTCCTTGCAAGAAATCGGATGGCACCCAAAGCTTCGAGGAGGAGCAATGGCGGCCGGTGAATGGAGCAAAGGAACGCCCCAAATGAGGTCCGATCCTCTTCCCCTCTCCTAGTGCTAGATCTAGATCGATTTAGGTAGAGAAATCGGGCTCAATTGAGCCTGATTGAGAGCTTGAATTTTCGGATTTTTCATGGAAAATGGTGGTGTTGAGTTCGCCGGAAACCGCCGCCTCCGGCGGCATGGTCGCCGCCAAACGCTAGCCACCACCTCAACGGAGGTGGTGGTGGTGGTGGCCGGCCAGGGAGGTGGTCGGGGTGGCCGGAAAGTGGGCTGGAATGAGCTCCAGGTCGGGATAATCCCGTCCCTTGGCTGGAGCTTGAAGATGAGCAGCAGCCCTTGGATGCTGCTTCAAGATTCGTGCAAAGCTTATTCTATTTATTGTTTTTTTTCTGTGATTATAATTGCAGTGTATAGAATTAATTTGTAAAACTACTTATGCCCCACTACAGAAAAAGTAGTCAACATATAAAATGTATCCCTTGATGTCTATTTTAAATTAAAATTGATTTCACGCAATTTGGAGTCTTGGTTAGACCGCAACACTCATTTTGGTGAGTTCTACCCAAAGGGCTGTCCAGAGCTTAATTTAAGTGCCCACTCCAAACCAGACATCCAAATAATCTGAAATTTGGGGAATGGGATATTTTTAACTATACCTAGGACATATCCAAAAATCAGAATTTTTGGGAAATATTTTTCTATAGTTTTTAGAAAACTTTAATAAACCAAGTATAAATTAATTAGGTGTCATAAACACCTCAAACTCCCCCCATATTTTGGTGGGAGGTCTTACAAAGCATGTTAGGGCTCTGATAAAAATTTCATCTCCTTTGAAGATGTTTTGATTAGGTTTTATCCAACCCCAGGTTGACCCTTCTAGGGTTAATTAGGTCAAAGCACCCCTTGGGGTTTTGAGTGGTCAAATCACCTCAACAGAGGCTGATATTTTGTCCACTGACTCTATATGGTATGACACACCATCCAATGTAATTTGGGGTGGTTAAGAGTAGGGTAGCCCTAGAACCCTAGGGTAGGTCCCTTAATGGGGATTTTTAGGGTTTGAAGTTCATGGGGTCAAATGACCTTGGAATAACTTAAAAATTTGGTGGAGAGGACCATAAGGTTGGTATAGTACTCTGGTTAAAATTTTAGGGAATTTGGAAGCCTTAAACCCCCTCAAAACCCTAACCCTAGATTAGGGCACCAAACCTAATTTGGAGTATTAGGCTACCAAATCACTTTAATATCACTTGAAATTGGGCAGGGGCAGTTCTCTGGTAGAAATATTCCTAAATTAATTTTGGTGGAATCTTTGGGCCATTAAAATCAGTACTTCCTTTTCAACCATAGATGTGCCCTTAAAATTTACTATGTTGATAGTGAAGTTTTTGTTTATTGGAAAATTGTGAAACCTTGGAATGGGACATTATATATAATGATAGAGCCCTCTGTATTTTTGTTTAAATTTTTAGATGTCTGTTTCAAGTACTTGCTTCATTAAATTATGATTTGTGGTTTATGATCAAAAATAGAAACAGAGCCACAATATTATCAAAAAAATTATGAAATTAGGTCAGAGAGTGCTTTTGACAATTATTATTGTCCTGTAATTTTTCCATGATTTTTAGATGGATAAAACCAGTACTTACTTCACAAGTCTGTAAATTTGGAAGTTTACATTTAATTAGATTTAGAGCCCTTCATATGTGATAAAAATTATAAAACTTGGTTACTATGGATTTTTGATATTAATAAGACTTGTGGAATTTTATTATAATTATTAGATGAGTTTTTACAGTACTTGCTTCATTAACCAAAGATTATGGAATTAATGGTAATAAATTAAATTAGGGGCTACTATTCACTATAAAAATTATGAGACTACTTCTAGGGTGTTTTTAGGCTATGATAGTCCTACTGGAGTTTTATTATAATTTTTAGAATAATATTGCTGGCCTTTTCATCTGTAGATGATATTATTGACCTTAAGTTCTAAATTACGAAAGGTAGGTCTAATCACTTATGAAAATTCTCAAACCTTGGATTTACTGTTTAAATGTCACTTAGTATTTATCATAATTTTGTTCTGATTTGTTCCTGACTTTAGAGAGCACTTCATGTTCAAAGTAGGGCATTTGGAGTCTAGGATTAATTAAATTAAGTGCCCACTTAATTAGGAAAATTATGAGACTCTGGATTTAGTCTTAATAGGTCATGATAGACTCCCAGTAATTATTATGGATCTACAGGAAGAGTAATTAGGGTACGCCCTAATGAGAGCACCATGTAACTTAGCATAGTTTGCATATAGTGGATAGGTCAGAGATAAGTTAACTCGGAGAGCTCAAACACACTTAGGGTATTCACACTTAAATAAAAGAGAGGTTTGATCAAGGGTAGAAATTAATAACATTAAGTGCCTTGGCAAGAGAACTTTGGGCTTCATTCTATTGTAGTTCCTAGTACCGCTGCGAGCCCCTCACCGGGTAGACTTCGGGAAGTCCAGGGTTAACCTTAAACCTTAGGGACAATATGGGCAAGAGTAACCCTAATAATAGTTTCACCTTACACTCACACTTGTACACGTAGGGAGATAAATTAGTAGTGAAAGGATAGCGTAGGCTCGTGGCCTAAGGGCTTACTGGTAGAGTTAAATGGGCTCGGTATTTTAATTAGAAACAAACTATCATGGTTGCATGTGCATAACAGTGGTGGGTCCTCGGTATTGGACGATCGAACACACCGTCGTCAGTACGTTGACTCGGGGAGACTAGCTGGTTTGCTAGGAATAGTACGGGAACGTACGAGAGGGGCTAGATTGTGTAGTGTGTTTACCAATCTAGGAGTGGAGAGGCCCAACCCACTGTCTCCGTTTTGCCACGGCGGAGGCTCCTGAGAGTTTAGATAACTCCAAAAAGGGGAACTAAAGGTCTGTGCGCATAGAGTCGTGTGTGTGAGTTGCACTCGCATGTACATACCATAGCATACTTGCACGTCATAGCATAGTCATTTCATTTAACCCCTGACACCTATCGTATAAAATGGTATGGGACGTTTTATACGATAGGCCCTGCAAAACGACCCCTTGGTCTATAGGGGTAATTCCTATAAATCAATGGTTATATTTCTTGTTGCTCTTACTTTCACTTCTTACTGCTTTTTTTGCTACTCCTTTCTGTTTACTTTTGATGCATACTTATTCACTCATGTTTAAGTTTTTTTTGTGATACCCCTGCCATACTTTATTATTTTAATCCTTAGGGTAGATGTCACCTGCTTGATTACGCCTTGCTTTTGGTCCTCCTTTTCACCCTTTTCCGCCCGGTGCCTAGGAGCCACGGGTAGAGGGGTGGGGGATTGTTGACTGAGTCTAGTATACTGACGGTCGTTTGACCACCATATTTTAGGTGCTCCGGATGGGAGACAGGGAACAGCCGCAGGAGACGCAACACTAGCAGGGTACGGTGCAGATGGAGATGGGCCAGTGTAGCTCGGGTGGACAGGCATCCGGATCCGTGAGTGGAGCCGAGTATTAGTAGTTTTACTTTTATGAGTGGATTGTAGTGAGGTTATCATGTACCGGGCTTAAGCCCGTATTTACTTTCTGGTGTTGGTACCTAGACTTTCTTCTGGTGTTGACTTGATTTATTGCATGATTTCCTCCTTTATACTATTGTGGACTTGGATGCTTACACTTTCATTCATTATACATTCTGTCGATGGTGATTGAGATGGCCGGCAGGATCGGCATTTTGTGGTACCGACCATCCCGGTGGATGATGTCACCGCAAAAACGGCGGTTCTGGGCCTAAGACCCCGGTGGATGTTGCAAAAAAAAATGGGGTATTACAGCTGGTACAGCACATGGACTCATACTAGTCCTAATAAAACCCTTCGCTAGCAAGCCCTCTATCTGAGACTGCAACTCCAGGTGAGCTGCGGGGTGGAGTCGGTAATGGGGCTGATTTGACAAGGAAGACCCCGGGATGAGATCTATCGCATGCTGGATATTCCTAAGCGGGGGTAACGTGGACGGCAACTCATCCGGGTACACGTCCCTATACTGCTCCAACAGTACCCGTAACTCACTAGGTAACTCATCCAAAATGCTAGAATTGGGCTTCGCACTTAAGAGTACTAGCGCATACATGACTCCCTCAAAGAACGGATCCCTCTCAAACTCTTTCCTACCAACTAGATTCAACGTTTTCCGTTCTACCGGAATAGTGGTGTCCTTAGCCAAGACTACAGGCTCCTTTGGGATGGTCGGCCTCAAAGTGATGGTTTTGCCATTGAATTTGAATTCATAAGTGTTGGCTCTACCAAAATGTGTAACATCACGGTCGTATAGCCAAGGGCGGCCTAGCAACACATGACAAGCGTCCATCGGCAGGACATCACACCACACCTCATCAATGTAGGATTTTAATGAGAGTGGGACCAGGCATCGCTTGGTAACGGGTACAGAGAGCTTGTTGATCCAAGCGACCTGATATGGAGTCGGGTGTGGTTCCGTGACCAAGGACATACGTGCTACGGCGTTCTCAGATATGACATTCACGCAGCTACCACTATCAATAATCAGCTTGCAAAGCTTCTCGCCACTCTTAAAAATCAGAGAAAATATGCTCGTCCTCTTCCAATCATCTAATGGACGAGGAGTGGTCAAAATACAACGCATCACCATAAGGGGGTGATCGTCCTCTAAGTCACTAGGGACTCCTTCGGGGTCACTCTCCTCTGCGGCCTCGTATACGTAATCGTCAGGGTCGGTAGTTAGCTCTAATAAGGCTAGTGTTTTTGTGTTTGTTGGGCATTCGTAGGCATAGTGGCCTTGAATGCCGCAAGAGTAACAAGTGGTGTTAGCCTTGCTAACATTCCCGATAGGGACACGCTCACTCGCAGGGTTCTTGGAGTTCCTAGCGGTGATCACGATTGACTTCGACTCGGTAGATTTAAACTTTCCCTTATCATGATATGTGGAAGAAGATGCCCCCGTGGTGGACTTGTTCTTCGCATGAGCGTAACGGGAGTGAGCCTTAGAGGCTAGGTGTTTTTCAATGTCCAAGGCGGCATTGTAAGTCGTGTTCAAGTCCGTATGCCCATATCGCAAGAGCTTCCTTTGGATATCGGGGTTAAGGACCTTTCGAAATCTAGATAAAGTGACTTCGGGGATCTCCCTAAGGTCACATCGCAGCATTCGGTCCTTAAGTTCACCCATATATTCAGCTACCGAGCTTGAGCCCTGCCGTAGAGTGGCAAGCTCATCGAACATCTGTGTCCGATGGTACGCAGGAACGTACTGATCGGTCAACAGGTTCTTCATTACTGGCCAACCTATAAGGGGGGCTCCGTGTCCGGTTCCTAATCTTCGCTCCTCATTCAGCCAGAACGTCTTTGCACGACCTGTTAACTTCATCCGGGCAACTTGGACCTTTTGGGGATCCGTCAGGTTGTGCCACTCGAAGTAACACTCCATATCCACAGTCCAGTTAAGGAAGATTTGGGGGTCTCCCATGCCATCATACGTGGGGGCATTTATCTTAATGGCCCTAGTAATGTCAAAGTCTCTCTCGGGGCGGTGTCCTCTAGGGGGCACCCGCGGAGAGTCCCCATCAGAATCCGAATCAGAGTTATGTTGGTGCCGGTTGCGCCGGTCAACATTAACGGGTGGCGGGGGTGGCCTAGCTTGGTTTTGTAGGATCTGGGCTAAGACGTTCCTAAGCTCAGCCATTTCGGCACGTAGACCCGCTATAGCCGCGGTGTTGGGATCACCATGCTCGTTCGCAGCCATACTAGACGTAGACGGGGTTGCGTACTCCGTTCCTAGCCTAGTGCGCATTCAGGTTTGGGAGGCCCCGGGCAAGATGAATTTTCCTAGGGCTGTAGCTATATTGAAAATAAGATATTTTTATATATTCCCAATGTTAATAACACGTAGATCGTTAAAAAAGTTTTTTTTTGAAATTTTGCTCAAAAATAAAGATTTCAGCCCGCTATTGGCAGACCACAGAAAATAATTTTTTTGATTTTCTAACGATCTGATCTCCAACAAGGAACGCAGAGAGGATGTTTACAACGTGAAAGTTGAAACAACCGCCTCTGATACCAAATTGATGTAGGGATGTCGGATCGGAGATCTCCGTGAAGCTAACGCTCTCCCTACGCACAACACGTCGTAGATCTACCGCACCTACACAGCACCTATCGCCCACAATAGTTCTCGTCACAAAACGCAGCACAAACAACGAGGGAGGAATGGTCGACTCGAAAACGACGATCAGAAATTTGAGTCGGAATATTTCGCAAGAAAACACAAAGGTTGCCACTCCTTTTTGAGAGCAAGACCAAGGCTATAGGCCAAGATCCGCTCAGGCAAATAGGATCCACCCGATCCGGAATTAAAAAGCCTTGCAACGGCGATTTTGATTCAAAAACTTGCAGCGATTAGATTAAAGATTCGGAGAAAATGATTTGCGATAATCCACCACAACTAAGGAGAAGAATCACACAAGGAAGAGGAAAGGGATTACCCAACCGGAAAGCTTTCACACGAGATAACTGTGGGAGAATCACTCTCTCCACGGATCCACCAGCATCACACCGAATGGTTTGCAACCTTCTTCCAAGGAGTCGCACTGAAGGAAGCCGCGCCGGAGTCGCACCGAACGGATGGAGGGAGCAAGGGGGGCGGTGGTTTCACACCACAACCAAGGGGGGGCGGCGGCTTGGAGATTCCTCCTCTTGGCCGAATTCCACAATGGGAGCTTTAGGGTTAATTTCTTCTCTAATAATCTCATAACAAAGCCTCCTTATATAGGAGTTACAAACAAGCATTAGCCCTTCATGATGGAGATTTAATCTCATCCATCCGAGTGGCTAATTGCACACCAATACTAAAAATAGTTCAAAATGAAAAATAACAACACATGTCATGAATATAAAATAGAGTGCAAGAAAATCAAATAAATAAAGCTAATGCGTTGCCGTGGCGGTAGCACGTCGCGGGCGGAGGTTGTAGCGTAGCCTTCCGTTAGCGTCATCGTGTCGCCTCACGTCCTTGAGTCGTATGGCCTTATCAACCGGATCATCAGCAGCATCGTCAGCATCGTCTTCAAATGGTGGAGGAGGGGGCATGCCATCATGTCCTGGATAAAGTTCAATTTTCATTTCACTCCAGTTACGATTGCACGTTATTATTAAAATTATATCTGGTTTGTCGTAGCGTTGCATGATTGACATTGCATCTTGATACCTCTGATACATATCCTGAGGGCTTCCAATGAAGGAAGACGAAAGGACGGTTCGTCGCTCAATGTTTCCTAAGCAAACAGAATTAAGAAAGAATATAGAAAGAATAACATGAAAGACGTTAATCAACAACTGCACATATCACAGCAGTTTGAGAAGCATGAATAAGCAAGTAAATATACATGCATCATTTTCACCAACATTTAAGCAATCTTGTAATCCTTGATATAGCTCCGTACAAATTTTATTTTGATTCAGGCTAATCCATCTTAGTTTTTCAGTCGCAATCTTGATGTAGTTATCAACGACGTATTGTTGAAGTAGTCGTCCTCCGCGAAGAAGTATTGATGAATTATTCGTACGTATCTATATTAGGCCACAAACTATACAAAATTAGGAAATTATAAATCTATTACATGAAGCTCTTAATCAGAAGCCATGAAATGTATTACCTGGAGCGAGCATGCATAGTAGTCACAACAACTAATATGTAATCCCTGATCCGTCTGAAAAGCTAAATCCCAACCAAAAGTACCTTGTGAGAGCAGGAGTGGGTACTGTAGTGGATCAAAAAAACCTGCGTACTCCTTGACTGTAGTCAAATGCCCGGTTGTAGAATGGATTTTGATGTCCCTATCGGTAGACTCAGTGAAATTTTTGACACCCGCCAACACTGCAGCTACCTGAGATGCGGTAGGAAGTATGTATTGTCGTTCGGTAGACAGTCATTCATGAATAAGTAGTTGACACGACTGTAACTACTTGTGTTCAGCAATTTGTCTAAAGTTTACGACATATGAGTTGTGTGTATCAAGGATATCTTTGATTCCATTCAATATTTCCATATCGAGTCCATTATTTTCCGCCAAATGATGTGATGTCTCATGTTCGGTGTCGTAGATGAACATTTGTAAAAATTGTGGTATGTCCCCTGGAGTAGGAAGAAGATATTCAATCTTGTGATATATAGCCCCATGTGCCCTGAAAGTGTACAAACCCTGCTTGAAAGCTGGAAGTGTTTCGTCAAGTCTAACCCCCATGCATGTGAAAGAGAATACGTGGTTGTATGCACGTATATTTTGTATGAAATGGCGTCCTTTTGTGGTCTGATCGGTGCAAAGAGACAACAACAGTAGGGGGATAGGAATGGCAGGTAACATTACTTTTCCAAGTTTACAACATAAATTTTTTGTTTCTTTGTGGAATAATCGAGCTGCACAGTTAGGGAAAATGGTTGGTTGTGGGAGCTGGAAGACGCGGACATTGTTGGAGGAACGGTAATTTCTTGCAATGTTATGACGTCTTGTCCGCGAAGTGGGCACAGAACTGCCATCTTCAATTTCATTTGGTTGATTTTGAGGTTCTGGATGTGTTGGTTGGACATCCACTACCGATGGTAAAGTCAACGTTGAGCGCGATTGTGTTCGTCTTGCATTCAGCGCACTCCGTTGTTCTGCAGTAAATGACCGTCTCCAATTACTAACACGCACTCGGGTTGACTCTCAAGTTTGCTTAGTTGGTGTTGTCGAAGTTGAAGGCCTCCCACTTTTATGTTGGAGTGGTCCACCCTAGTTTAGCAATGACGACTCACCTTCAGTTTGATGTTGGTCTTCCTCAAACTGATTTTGATCTTCTATCTGCGAAGTTCCAGTAGAAGGATTATCTTAAATTTCATTCGGTTTATTTGGAGTATCTGGCTCGTTGGGTTGGACTTCCACGACCGATGGTATAGTCAACGATGAGCGCGATTGTGTTCGCCTTGCATTCAGTGCACTCCGTTGTTCTGCAGTCAATGACCGTCTCCAATTACTAACACGTACTCGGGTTGACTCTCGAGTTTGCTCAGCGGTTGTCACCGAAGTTGAAGGTCTCCCCCTTTTTCGTTGGACTGGCCTGCCAAGATTTGGCAACAACGATGATGCCTCAACATGATTTTGGTTGGCCATCTCAAAGTGTCTGCGATTTGATGTAATAAACTCATGAATTATCCGTTTTCTTCCAGACATGTAATCGTTTTTTTGTTTGATGAAGTACCACTTGGTTAAAAGTAAACTAATTTAATTACATAGACGGGTACACGGGGTAATGCCCTACGGCCAAGCACGACCGTACCAGGCCCGCGAGGTAAATTACTAACCTATATTTGTCTTATGTTTTGCTTACCTCTAACTTAAAAGCCTCAAAGATACTAGTCGACCCGTGCGTGATGAACCTGTGCATGATGACATTTCTATGAATGATGCAAGATCATGAGACAATTAAACACTACAATCACATTATTGAAGAAGACATAATCAGCAATCAATACTAACATAGCACAAAATAAAAACAGATTGACATTCAAAGATTCTCATTCTCTTAATATATTGAATGAATTAGAAAATTGTCATCCTTTTAACAATTATATGAATATACAATAATTTATAAAAAATATATCATAATAACTTTCTAATCAGATAATATTATGAACAAACTCATGATTAAACAAAAACATTAATAGCTGACATGGAACAAACTCACTAACAACCTCAAAACATTTGTTTTTATTTTTAATTTTTGAAAGTGTAATAATTCTAACATATGTTTAACTGAAGAAATACGCCGAGACATGGGAACCTGCTTACAACATTTACACAATATTTACATAGCATTTGGCAAGCCAATAAAGATACCAAATATTAAGTTTAGGGAAAAATGTAATGTAGGACATTTAAGGGTATAATGTTTTTAAAGGAAAAAATTTGGAGAAGGTCCATGTGAGTGAATCCCACATTCAGCTCCAAAAACTCAAATAGTAGATCTAAAGCAAAAAATAGAATAAATTTTGACTGGAATAGAAAAGGAGAGGCAAAACTCTGAGGCTCGATGTTGGACGACATGTGAGATAAAGCTTTAGCCACTGTAAAAGAAAAAATGACTAATTGTGGGGGATTCACCACTATACTAACTATGTAGACATCTCAAGCTTTGAAACCATCAGAGAAAATAAAAATTATATTATTTTGTAATAAGTCTAAGCAGACAAAATAAAACGTCATACTTGTTTCTAATATTTATAATTAAAACACCGTAAAACAATGTAAATTTTATTGACATGACCTAAGCCCCGGGCAAGCCAAGTAAGCAAGTATTCAACATCAAAAAATGAAGCCCAAGAAAATACTTTGCAGCAAAGAAATCCCCAAGATATTATATCAAAAAAACACTTGCATTGGTCTTAAAATTCCAAGCAATAAATGTGGAACAACAAACATATGGTAAAAGAGGTTGAAGATACCAAAGAGGAAGCTAAAATAATCTACAAGACCACAATGGGAATAAAACATTTGTTCAGAAAACACGAAAATTTTGGTGGCGAGATTTGTCGTGGGGGCGACATTGGTCGAGGCGGCGACATTGGTCGAGGGCGGCAACATTGGTCGAGGGCGCCAATATTAGTCGTGTGGGGAGACATTGGTCGTGAGCTGTGACATTGATCAAGGGAGGGTGACATTGGTCGTGGACGACAACTTTGGTCATGAGTGTGACATGGGTCGTGGGGGCGACATTGGTCGTGTGCGACAAAATTGATCAGGGGAGGCGCCATAGATCAGGGGCGGTGATATTGGTCGGGAGCGGCGACATCAGTTGTGGACGGAAACATCGGTCATGGGTGGCGACATTCGGTGGAAGCTAATAGAATTGTTAGAAATTACACAATAGAAAATGCAAAAGACTTCAACATTCAACAACATGCCAACAATTAGTAATGATCTATCTAGAAATTAAAGACTCAGCCAAATAGAATTTGTCTGTACTTTCAAGAAAAGTTCAGAAATAATTTGCATTGATATTCTAACAAAAGAAAAGTGCATAAGTAATTAGGAGCATGCCTCATTTCCATGGCTCAAAACTGGAACCATAACTATAAATCACATTTCATTTCCAAGGCATCTTAAAATCAAGAATGAAAGTTTTCAAATTTACAAAGATTAACTACATGTTGAGAACTTTGTTGGATCAAAATCCTGATAAGAGAAAATACAACCACTGTAAATATAGTCAGTGATAGTAGCAAAAAAAAGGATTGCTTACTGCCATCAAGCACAATAGCATGGCAACACGGTTTTGTAAAAAAATGTTACAAAAAATCTGGTTGAGGTACACAAAAAGCTGGGAAGACAATTGTAATTAATTTGTCTATCCATAGCTAAATGATTTTAGAATGCAAAAAAGCTGGGAAAAAGATTCCAAAGAAGATACCTGCTTTAATACATGATACCTGCTTTAATACATGAGCCAAAGTTTACTAAGCATGCAAGTCTCCAATTTTTTTTCTAAGCTTGCAAATTCTTAGCATTGTTATATCCAAGCAAGTACAGATCATCTTGTCGGAAGGAGAGTTGAGAAAAATAACATAAAATCTCAAGTAGAGATGGAATTTAAATTTATCATCAGATTGTTGGTAGGAAGAGGAATGTGTAAAACTTGACACAGTGGAGGAAGGGATGGAGCCTTTGATTGACTGCAACACCCAACATGTCTAGAAGATGTAATACAATGCATAAAAAGATACAGATATATTCATGAAAGTACACTAAATACAAAAATAGAAGAAACAATACAGTTCATGAATATTACAAATGTTACATTGATCCATAGTAGATTAGAAATTATAGATATTGGAAAGAACTAAGAAGAATAGAGCTCAAAGAGGTTTTTATTTGTTCCACTCTGAGCTTTGAGCACAAAAAGTTGGGAAGAATGGATATCATTCCAATTCTGAGCTTTGAACGCAAACAAATTGCGGCAAAATGAGAACCCCATGGAACAAATAAAAACACTCAGATTTTGTGTGCTATTTTTTATTCAGAATGCATCAGTTCCATTGATCGATCATATTTTTACTTTGTTGGCTCTCAATCTACCACCATCATGCATCCACTACTCTTTCATACCAATCCACTACCATCATGCTGAAAGAAATCCATGTACTTGGGTTTTACATGTATTGCTAATTACAAAATCTGATTATCAAACATCACAAGTGCAAGAAAAGCATCATTGTTGTGCTTAGTCAGATTAAATAACTCTCCAGAAGCACATTCAGCATTTAGCTTAAGAATGTTGTGAAATTATTTTTTGTAAGTGCATGAACTTAGACTTTTTTAGATTACTGTGAAATTTTTTAGAACAACATGGTTGGTCCTTTCTAAATTTTTTAGATTACTTCATCCCTCGATCTGAGCATGGTCGTGCTCTCTACATTGATATCATTCCTTCAAATGCACTCCGGTTAGTGAAAATCACTTCTGTTCTGCTTTGAATCTATAGCTGTTTGCTTGATTCATCAAAGGTTTATGTTGCCTACAATTGCAAGTGCATCTAATTTTTAACATTTAGTTCATTTATTTTCTCTCCCCTTTCAGTTTCTATATTTGTTTTTTTTTGTTCTATGCAACACTTACTGTTCATTATCCCTATCATCCCCACATAGGAAATAAAAATAGGGCAATCCAAGTGCTCCAATAAAACCCCTACACATACATGACTCATGAACTGGAAGTCCTTAAACTCCAAATTTCACTTGGAAAATACAATGCTAATAATCACATCAATCTTTTTGACCTTCTAAACTCATAAACTGGGATGGATCACCTTCTTCTACATTCGTAGCCTATCACAGGAATTCCAAAAGTACCAGCAAATCTTCATAATTTAATCAACATTAATCAACATGAACACTTAAATTTGCATAAGAACGAAAGTGCAATAGGAATCAAGGTCTTTACCTTAGATTTGGGTGCGATGTTGAGCCACCATAAGAAGAGCCTTAGTACTTGTAAGGAGAAAAAAATGAAATTTCACTTGGAGAAGTGTCGGTTAATTGCCCCCACCAATTTGTGTAAGAACAAAATTTCACTGTGAGAGGTGTCGGTGAAATGAGAGGAAGAAGAAAAACATGGTGGAAGAAGGAGTCCAACAAAGTTTCTGGCTGGCTGACGGCGAAGAGAGGTCCTGGCTGGCCGGCGGAGAATTAGGGTAGAGCGAATCGAGCAAAAATCAGCGAAGGCGGAGGTAGAGGGGGGAGGCGGAGGCAGAGGAATAGCGAAGAGCTCTTACACTAGATTGGCGTTGGGACGGCGTGGATGAGGGATGCTGCGAAGCATCTCCACCTTCGGCACTTCTCGCGGGAGCTCGACAGATACTCGCGATGGATTGGGAGAAGGCAAAAATGGCGAGCGCTGAGAAGCTGTAAAGCTAAAAACCCTTAGAAATTGCTCGATTTGAGGCTCTGAACTATACAAATCGGTGGCTGGTGATTGTTACAGATCATGCGGTGGGAAATCTTGATCCGTGGCCTTTATTTATAAATGATCCATGGCCTTTGATTTTTTTAGATCGAGCGGTGGGTATTATAGGCGGGATGCAGCCAAAGGGGAGGGCATTTTTGGGTATATTAATGTTACACCACAACTAAGGGTATTTTGAGGAACCTGAATGTTACACCAAACTCCAAACCCCCTCCCTTATAGTGTATATATATATATATATATATATATATATATATATATATATATATATATATATATATATATATATATATATATATATATATATATATATAAAGAGGGGCATCCAAAAAGTTCATTTCGTCAAGATTCGCCGAATTTAGGAAATTGACCTTTCGGCGCCAGCACGATGGTGGTCGTTGTCGTGGAAAGTTTCTGCAAAGCGTGTACTTCTTCTCCTACGGCTAGGGTTCTCTACTCCATCCAAGCCCTTAGCGGTAGTGATACAAGATTTTCCATCAATTTCGCACAGTAGGAAATTCCCGATAATCTCCGATTCTGATAGATTTCAATCAGTCAGGTTTTAGAGCAATAGAGAATTCTTTTTTCTTCAGAAATCTAGATTTCAGTTTTTATATGGCTCATAGAACCACCAGTGGTTTGCTAGGGGGAAGTGAGTTGGCCCGAACATGGTCTGCTCATAACTCAGACGAATTCATGAATGTTATTATTATGTTGGAGAATGCAGGGATGTCCTTTGTTCTAGAACACCCCTGCAAAGTTTTGGACAAGTAAGTTCTTGAGTTCTTCCAGCAAGCTAAGCTCAGACATGAAGACTCGATTATTTAAATCAAGATTCAGAAATACAAAGTAAACGTGAAAGCCTCTTTTCTGTCTAGGTATTTGTGGTTTCCAGTCTGTTCAGAGGCCGATTACCTAGACGAGATGATTTCTCTAGAGCCCTGCTATTTTGTGGACTACCTAGAGGCACCAAGGACGTGAAGAGGAAAGGGATGAACGAGGAAGTGAAACAGATGTCAGACATCAATAGCGAAGTATTTCTTTGCAAAACTGGATCCCATGATTATCTTTCTACAGAAATGCTCAAACTGCTAGTTGCCATTATCTGCAGGAACATGTTGGACTGGGGTGCTTTGCTATTTGACAAGATTAAGGACAGCCTACACACACCCATCTCTAGAAGAATTATCACCTTGTACTTGAATCAGCTTAATGGTAACAAGTTTGATATGACCAAAGGTGTACCTATCCATCAACTTAAGAAGATAGACTCTACCATCTTCACAAGGTGGTATAGGAGGATCTTGAGTCAAGGGGGAGCCCCAGATGTGGTTGGGGAGGGGGAAGATCTTGCTCCTGCAGTCTGGATTACCTCTCTACACCCAGTGACATTCCAGAGAGTTTTAGGGCACGAATAGAGGAGGAGTCGGTTACTCCAATTGTAGAGACAGAGAATCTACTGACAGAAGTTGCTCAAATTGTAAAGACTGTTGTTGAGGAGTTAGTGCCTGAGGAGGCAGAGGATGCTACAGTTGAGGAAGTTTCTGCTGAGAAAGGGGATTTAGATGAGGTTGATAATGATGCTGCTGAGATGAGGATTAATTAAGATAAGTTTGCTGATGCTATGGTTAGTGATTCTAATGCACTCATGGTAGTGGAAAACCTGATGGTCCCTCTCCTTGATATTGTTCCAGCTTCTTCTTCTGAGGGGGAGGTTACTAGGTCTTATATTACAGTTGGCGCTGAGGTTGATAGGTTTATCCACAACCTTGAGAAGTGAGTTGTCAAGGTAATAGGAATACCTCCAATTCTTCCTATGGATGTTGTTGAGATTGCTGACCAGGAGGGAGATGCAGAGGTATAGAGTCCAGCTCCACACACTGTTGTAGATCAAGCTACTACTTTCAGAGCTCATTTATCTCTGATAGATGAGTCTCCCAGTGAGGCTCTACCTTGCACTCCCATCCCAAAGACACCAGTGTTGATTGCTGGTAGTACACTTCTGCAAAGTATAAAGGCAATGATAGCCAAGTAGAAGGCCCATTTTGATTCTTCTTTGAATAATGTTATGAAAAAGATGAAAGAAACTGAGCAAGACCTGGAAATAGGCCTTACTAAAGTTAAGGTTCAAATTGAAGATCATGACACAAAGATTGACCTACTGTTTGTGGAAGGAGGTAAAGCTATAAAGCTGAACATGGATGGCCTCAAATATACAAAGGACACGAGGGATAATGTTAATACAAATGCAAAAAACTATGATTGAAGTGCACAATAAGTCAATGGATCAATATGACGAGTGTCTGCAAGCATATGAAGATGCTTTGGCCACAGAAGCTAGAAAGTGGGAAGAAGGTGTGAAAGCTTAGCTGACTGCTGTTGAAGCTACCATGATAAAAAACTTCCAAAAGACTATTGACTAAAACTATGACAATTGCATGTGGCTTCATGGTCAGTTGACTAGACCTCATGTACCTGTTGTGTCTGTACCAGCTCATGATGAGACTCATCCTCCCCAGGATTACTCTTAGTTCTAGTCAGACACTAAGAATCTACATAGTTTTGATCAGGATTTCTATCAGGCTGATATTGCTGCTGCTGATGATGATGTTATAGAGATTCCTTCTGCTCCAGTCCTCAAGAAGAGAAAGTATTATGAAGGACCATCTGCTGTCAGATCAAAACCAAACAAAAAAATGGAAGAAGTGTGGAGTCCCATATCCAAAGGCATTATATTGGACACATTCTCCCTAGTTGACATTTATGGTGAAAAACATCAGCACCACTATGATTAGGAAGAATGGAAGAAATACAAGCTATCCTGCACTACAGGGAGTATTCACTTCATAAATAATACAGATGTTGATCCGATGCCTGCACCTCCTCCAAAGTACTTTCGAAAGCCGAAGGCATATTTTGACAGGCAAAGGCAGAAGAATCATAGAAGGCAGGACCTATAGTTTATTTTGTGTTGAGTTATGCCCCCCCCACCCCACGCTTGTTAAAATCCGTGGACAATTAGATATATATATATATATATATATATATATATATATATATATATATATATATATATATATATATATATATATATATATATATGAATTTCAATTATCTTGGAATGCATTTTTTTGTTTATATCATTTATCTTTTCAAGTTTTCGTATTTTATTATTTATCATGTGCAAATCACCTTAGTTTATAGGGTTCTGACTTTTTCAAATAGGGGGAGATTGTTGAGCATTTTATCGACAATAACTTGGATTTGAAGAAGGGCCCAGTTAAGCTAAGATGAATTGTGACTGTTTTTGATGTTTCTTTTTAGCAATGTACTTGCAGGTCTATAATTCCAAGTTCACACCAATATCAGGTTACAGTTAGTCAGTAAACACATGACTATACAATGTAATTCCTCATTGTGTAGGCCAAGGTGTTGACTCATGTGTAATCTCTCTATTGGGGTGTACTTCTATCCCAAGTACTAGAGAAGGCTCAAGGATGGTCAAGAGTTAGACACGGGAAAATTGGAATTTTACCTAAGTAAAATTTGGCGAGTATGGTTAAGCATATACGTCGAATTCGTCGAGTATCGTTATCGATACATGTCGAATTCGTCGCGTATACTTACCAATACCCTTCGAATTCATCGCATACACTTAGGGAAAATTCGCTAATGAAATAGAAAAATCCACCATGTAAAATTCGTCGAGTATTGTTGTGCATATTCGTCGAATTTGTCGAATGTATCTAATGATACTCCCCGAATTCGTCGAATATGATAAGTGATGCACGCCGAGTTCATCGAGTCTAGTCGACACTACTTGTCTAGATTTTTCGAAGTTCAATTCGTCGAACATCAAAAGCGTTGAGTGTGTTGAGTCATCTCGACGATATTCGACGAATGCAGTCTTTGGCATTGAGTCAATTCAATTGGTCGAATATCATGGCGTTGAGAGCGTTGAGTCATCTCGACACTATTCGATGAATGCTACTCTTGGCGTTGAGTGATTCAGCCAATATTTGACGAATTCGTCGAGTATACCTACAGATACTCGATGAATTCATCGAGTATGACTATCGCCATGGCGTTGAGAGACTGGTCGGTTGGAGATGATTTTGGGTAAGTCTTATTCATCATATATCAAGATGAACTCAGCGAGTATCAATATGATACTTGATGATACTCGACGAATTTAACTTAGGTCATTTTTTCGATATTTTCAAAAACCAGTTTACAGGTCGAGTTGGCCATGCACATTAACTATTAAGGTTCTATTTTTGGAATTCCATTATAGTCGTTTCTTTGATTCTCTCTCTATATATATTAGGATGAATTTCGAAATCAATAATTTTACTAATATTGCTAATTTCTATTTCGAATTCTAAATTCTTTCCATATACGCAAACTGACGGCTCGACATTACCGATCGCGCGATTCTTCCCATTCGACCTCCAGCGACAAGCAAGATACATTGTCTTCGACTTTCACGACTGGGTTGCTTTTTCTCTCAAGATCTACTCTCCTCTAAATCTCGTCGTTCGAGGATTGAAGGTTCACGAATCAAAGTATTCAAAGCTTTCCACTTTCCGAGTTCTCCAAATCTCAAGATCAACTAATTAGAAGAACATCGGAGCGACGATTTGTCATCGTTGTTGTATTGTAATATTCATATACTATTGTAGGAGATTGTTTCTCTGAGTATGTAGATCCGTTTGTGGATCAAGTTTGTAAATCCATTTTCGGATCGAGTTTGTAGATCTGTGTGTGGATCGAGTTTATAGATCTGTGTGTGGATCGAGTTGTAGGAGAGTTTGTTCTCCGGGGTGTAGGAGCGTTGCTCCGAGTTGTAAGATTGTTGATAATCTAAGAAAGGTGAAGTGGCCGAATATAGCCCTCCATGGTAGATAGGCGAGGCAGGACAGTGGACGTACCCAATATGGGGAACCACTATAGATCTCTGTGTTTGTGTGCATGTTTATTTTTGTGTAATTTTTTTTCGCAAAAAACACAAATATCACATATTCACCCCCATCTAGGTGAGGTAAGTAGACGCTAAAAACATTCAACATGCCATGCCATCGACTAATCGATATGACATACAATCGATGGCGGTCTTACTGCCGTACGGTAGGCCCATAGCACGTCGTCGAGTTTAACAGACCAATCTATCCTATTTATTTATACAGTTTTTTCCAATTTTCGCTTAATCTCTCGATTCACTCCCTCAACTTGGCCACTTGTTTGGGGGTGATGGGCAGTGGCGAGCTTGTACGTGACTCCGTGCTTAGGTGAGATTTTTGTGAATTGAGTATTACAGAAGTGCGTAACAATATCGCTCAATATTGCACGAGGCATGCCAAAGCGAGAAAATAGTTTTTTAAGAAAGTTAATGATGACTCTCGCATCATTGGTGGGGAGAGCTCGCACTTCCGCCCACCAATATACGTCGTCAACCGCCACTAAAATATAGTGATTGTTTGAAGGAGGTAAAGGGCCTATAAAGTCAATACCCCATAAATCAAAGATCTAGCATTCTAAAAATCAGTTTTGGGGCATCTCGTTACGACAAGAGATGTTTCACGACCACTGACAGCTATCACAAGAACTTGCAAAAGTGTGCGCATCTTTGAAGAGTGTGGGCTAATAAAAGCCCGCCTCAAACGCCTTCTGCGTGGTCCGGTTGGCCTGATAATGTCCACCGGTTGGCCTGATAATGTCCACCGGTTGGACCTTCGTGGTAGTGTCGCAAGATTTGCACACCATCCTTGCTCGAGACGCATCTCCGTACTACTTTATCTGCGCAGACGCAAAAGAGAAAGGGGTCCTCCCAAAAGTAGTTCTTTAAATCACAAAAGAATTTCTTCTTTTGCTGGGATGAAAAATCTTTCGGAAGGACCCGCGCAACTAGATAGTTGGCATAATCTGGGAACCAAGGAGTGGGAGAATCCTTTGTCTTTTTAACAGCTAAGAGGCGCTCCTCAGGAAGTCTATAATTTATGTTGAATTCTTCCAGCACTTTCGTAGTTGGGTTTTCTAATCAAGAGAGGTGGTCGGCCGCCAAATTTTTGGCCCCCTACTTTTCCCGGATCTCTAAGTCAAACTGCTGTAAGAGGAGGATCCATCAATGTAATTAGGGCTTGGCGTCGATTTTTGCTAGTAGATATTTAAGGACAGAGTGGTCGGGAAAAACGATGACTTTTGATAGTGTTACGTAGGATTTAGACTTATCAAAAGCAAAAACAATAGCTAGTAGTTCCTTTTTCGTCGTAGTGTAGTTAGCTTGTGCGGCTGTGACCGTTCTGCTGGCGTAGTAGATAGGGTGAAAATATTTGTTAACGCGTTGTCCTAATAAGGCTCCTACAACAATATCACTCGCGCCACACATGATTTCAAATGGAAGGGACCAATCAGGTGCCACTAAAATAGGATAATTTATAAGTTTTTCTTTGATAAAATTAAACGCCTCTACGTACTCACTATCAAAAATGAAAGAGTATTCCTTTTACAAGAGGTGGGTTAGCAGTTTCGTTATTTTTGAAAAGTTTTGGATGAACCACCGTTAAAAACCCGCGTGCCTTAATAAACTCCTAACATATTTTACGTTTGTTGGTTGGGGAAGTTTTTCAAAAATTTAGACTTTGGCCTTATCGACCTAAATCCCCTTGGCAGATATCTAATGTCTGAGAAACAAACCCTCTCGGACCATGAAGTTACATTATTCCAACTATAACACTAGATTTGTTTCTTCGCATCTCTGAAGGACTCGATCTAGATTTTCAAGCAATTTTGACATGATCTTCCGAACACGGAGAACTCATACATGAAGACTTCCATAATATCTTCTACATGCTCAGCAAAGATCATCATACATCTTTGGAATATTGTTGGCCCATTATTGATGCCAAACGACATTCTTCGATATGCAATGGTGCCGAAGGGGCAAGTAAAAGTTGTTTTCACCTGTTCTTCGGGGGAGATATGTATTTGAAAAAACCCGAAAACCCGTCCAGAAAATAATAGAATGGATGACCCAAAAGACGCTCTAAGATTTGATCGATGAGTGGTAGCGGGAAGTGGTCTTTTTGGGTGGCATCATTTAACTTTCGGTAGTCGATGTACACATGCCAACCCGTAATAGTACGAGTTGGAATCAGTTCGGTTTTCATGTTTGCCACAACCGTTATACCGCCCTTCTTGGGCACGACTTGTACGAGGCTCACCAATGTACTGTCCCAGATAGGGTACATAATTCCGGCTTCCAGAAGTTTTATTACCTCAGCCTAAATGACATCCCTCATGTTCTGGTTAGGCCGTCATTGTGGATGGATAGTTCTTCGGGAGTTATCACCGAGAAAAAGTTTATGCGTGCAGAAAGATGGGTTTTTCCCCTTGATATCTGAAATCTGCCATGCAATCACACAACGATGTTTGTTTAAAACTTCCACAAATTCAGAAGTCTCTGAATTGCTTAGGGTAGAAGAGATAATGACAGGAAGTTTTAAATTTCATTCGAGAAAGACATACTTCGGTGATCAGTGAGTTGTTTAAGTTCAAGGACTAGTGGTTCTTCGCAGGATGTTTTGATTTTTAAATCTTTTGAATCGAAGGGTTTGAAAGGCGAATTGGTCGGCATTTCCTTAAGTCAAAATAAATTTGCCAAATACGGATCATCAAATGTTGAGGAAAGTAGTTCAGAAAGAGAAGAACAGTCTTCTTCAAACGTGGATTCCAAGTAAAAGCAGGAATCATCATTTGATAAATATTTTCGCATTGTCGGATTAATATGAGGAGTAACTTCGTCGTCTCTAACCCAAAGATGGAGTCGGTCGTTACTTACATTAATTAATGCACGAGAGGTGGCGAGGAAGAGGCGATCGAGTATAATTGGTATTTTGGCGTCCTCCTCGATGTTAAGGATGATGAATTCTACTGGGAAGATAAACTTGTCAACCATGACCAGAACGACTTATACTACCCCAATCAAATATTTTATTGAGTGATCCGCTATTTGGATGTTGATTTTCATTGGGCTTGGAACACCCAGTTTTAGTTTTTTCATGAGAGAGAAGGGCATCAAATTGATGATGGCAGCCAGGTTCGCTAGAGCGTGCTTTATTAATAGATTGCCAAAGTGGCACGAGATGGAGAACCTTCCCGGGTCATTTAGTTAAGGAGGCAATTTGTTAAGGAGAACTGTCGAGCATTCCGCTTGAGGGCGATGCGCGAAATATCCTCGAGTTTCTTTTTGTTAGAAAGCAACTCCTTGATGTATTTCACGTATTTTGGCATTTGTGAGAGTGCCTCGCAGAAGTGGACATTGATTTGAATCTTTTTTAATATTTGTAGGAATTTCTTATAGTGCTCGTCTTCCCGTTCGTTATTAGTTTTTGAGGGGTAAGGTATAGATGAGCTATAAATGTGCGGCGTATTTGAAATATTTGGCGATTTTTAAATTGAAGAAGAGGGTTTAGGGGTCGGAGTCAAAATGTGTACCTTAGGCACAACCTGTGTTGGGGAGGTTACCTCCTTGCCACTGCGAATGGTTATCACATTAGCATTTTCTCTGGGGTTCGGCTCCATGTTCCCTAGAAAAGCTCCATGCAGCCGCTTAGAAATCATTTTCGCAAGCTATCCAACCTCATTTTCCATATTTTTTGTCGATCCGGTATTATTTCAAATATTTGACTCGTTAAATGCGACATATTTAGCAAAAATTCTTCGAGCGGAGATGGTTTAGAGGAGGGGGCGAAAATCCTGGCGGATTCACATTTGTAGAGCATTGAGCGTTATTTTGGTTGCTCCATGAGAAGTTTTGGTGGTTCCTCAAACCTAGATTATAATTGTTACTATATGGATTATTGTTAGGGTTAAAGGGTGGCCGAATTGGATAGCCTAGGTAATCCACAAATTCATCGACGACAATAGCATTTTGCACCCATGCGAGAGTGGAGGAGGAAGCAGTCATCTCCGCTACTTGCTTACTTATTCGCTATACTTACAAAGCTATGTGAGAAGTGGCATCCACTTCATAAAGGACTACTGGTTTGTTAGGGTGAGATCTAGGCACGTTCCATTGATACACGTTCATGGCCATTTCCTCGAATATATCTTGAGCGGCCTCCGAGGTTTTGTTATTTAGAGTTCCCTGACTGTTGCATCGATCATTTATCGTGTCTAGAAATTTAAACTGTTATAAAATGTTTGGACTTGCAGCCATGTTGGCAGCGTGTGGTGCGGACAACTTTGTAAAAATCCTTAAAGCGCTCCCAAGTATCATAAAGAGACTCGAAATCATTTTGAAAAAAAGAAGAAATATCGGCATGAAATTTTGTATTTTTAGCCGGAGGGAAATACTTCACTAGGAATTTCTCGATCATTTCGCCCCAAGTGGTGATGAATACCCTACGTAGGGAGCTCAACCACAGTTTAGCTTTTATTCGAAGAGAGAAAGGAAATAAATTAAGATGAATGGTGTCATTAGTGACGCCATTTATCTTGAACGTGTCACATATTTCTAGAAAGTTGGATAGGTGATTATTCAGATCTTTGTCCGACAATCCATCAAATTGTATAGAGTTCTGCACCATTTGGATTTTGCTGGATTTAATTTCAAAGTTATGATTGGCCATAATAGGGCGAACGATACTAGATCCAACATCCTCTAAGTTCGGCCATGCGTAATCAGACATAGTCCGTTGCAGGGCCGCATTTAAATTAGGCGGATTAGGATCCATAAATAATGTAGCAGTGTCTCTGATCGACTCTTCGATGCCTAAGTGTGGTTCTGGGTCCCGAGAATGGAGGCGATGCAAAATGGTGAGCTCTATCTCAGGATCTAGAGGAATATTTGAAGATCTTTCTCGGGTCATACACAAAAAAAAAGAAAGAGAAGAGGGAGAAAAAATAAAATAGAAAAAAGGTGAAAAGGAAAGAAAAAAATTAGTAGCTGTCCTCTTTTCAAAATATCAAACCTAATCACCGACAATGGTGCTAAAATCTTGTTATCAAAAATATTGAATTGCATGTATGGAGAGAAGAAGACAAAGATGAAGATGATGTTGATTGTATTCTCTGATTCTATATCCGATAAAGGCAAGTATACCTTATTGTTTATAGTATAAGATATTGAAGTTCAATAGCATGGTCGTATTTTCTAGGGAGGATTGATTACTTCTGCTTTGAGGGTTACTATTATTTCATCAAATGACTGTTTTGCTTGATTTGCTTAACTAAGAGAAAAGTGCTAAATTGCACGTTATGAAAAAGGGCTAAAACCTATGGAGGAAAGATTAGTACTCGATTTTGAATCACTTTGGCATAAGTTAATTAAAATGAGATAACAAATTAAATCTTAATAAAGTAAAAGGAAACTTGACAATGGAGGTTCCCAAAGAATGAACATGCTCCGCTCGGAGAAGTGCTCAACTGAGTTTAGGAAGATCCGACCAAACTCTCATCCCGTATTCGGATGCCTAAAGCTCGTCTTGTGTGGTGAACCTCGCTATTGGATTCGACTCCAATCCGCGAGATTTACGTCATCCCTCTCTCGAGAGGTGCATGCAATTATCTTTACTGTTGGGTGATTACTTCAAACTCAGAGCCTCTTGGCTAGCTAAGAATGAAAACTAAAGTGGTTGCTATATATCGATAATATAGTCCCACTAAATTTAAATCAAGAGTAAATCGAAGGCCAATACTTTAAAATGAGAAAGAAAATCATAACTTGATCAACTCATGCTCAGATCAACGCTATCGAGTACTAATGAGGATTTAGTTACTCATGTTGAAAGGGAGAGAGAGAGATTGTAGAAGTTCATGAAAACTAAATAAGAAGGAAGAGAAAGAGAGACTTTTATTACTAAAAAGAGGTGTTGCGAGTTGAAATAAAAACTACCATTACATGAAATAAAAAAAAACTAGCTGCGTGGTAATTCCTCGACATTAAAAGATATTACAAGTTTATTTCAGAAGTTGCATTATAATAACTTGAGATGAGAGAGAGAAAAAGAGCAAAAATAAGAACATAAACACGAAAAAAACAAGTTGTAGCTCTCAAAAACTCAACTAAACTTAACTAATTCTGCTGATTGGACTACCCTCAACTACTATAATGTTGTCCTAGTTCACTTGGAGCTTGCTACTATTTATAAATAATTTTCTGTGAAGAACATGCCCCCTTACACGCCCGTGTCTAGGGGCGTGTCAGCATTATTGACTTTGGCTGCTGAAATTTTGGCAGGAAAGTGACTGGAGCGGAAGTTGGGTTACACGCCCCAGGTATACGCCCGTGTCGAGGGGGCATTTCGGCTAAGGCATGTCGGCGGCTTGGCAAAGTCATGTTGCGACGCCGAAAGTGTTGACTTGGAGGGACAAGCCCTAGGTACATGCCCATGTAGGTGGGGGCATGATCGTGACCTTGGCGTGTAAGTTGCATTTTTCTTGAACTTAGACCAGGCCAAATCTTCGTCGGGATTTTGCTACATGCCCATAGTACATGCCCACAGTACATGCCCATGTAGGTTGTACACGACCATGACCTAGGGTGTGTATGGTGAATTTCTCTGGAAACGTACTTCAGACCATTGCTTCATTCCAATTGGGTTACATGCCCAAGGCACGCGGCCGTATAGGTGGTACACGGCAAGTGACCCTCCGGCGTGTAAAATGGAAACTGACCCAAAAGTGTCAAAATCTTGAAAAACAGAAAATAAAATAAGTAACAACATTTTTTATAAAAGAAACAAATTATATGCTCAAATTCATAATATATATAAATTTTAAAAAGAAAAATATGGATTTATCCAAGTAATTTAGGCTAAAATAAGTATCATCAATTAGCAGGTGTTCGCAAGTCACTTAAGGTACTCGCATTAAATTTTAAATTTAACTTCTTTTAACTTCTCTTTGGCATAGATTAGCAGGTGTTCGCGAGTACCTCCCGACCTCTTGGGATTTTTGTATCATTTCAACCAACAATTGGTATCAGAATGGCATCACTATTTTTTTATTACTATTGGTGTGCTTTGGATGAGGAAAGCCCGATCACGTGATAGCATATTGGTATTAAAGAAAAGATGCAAATGAAAAGAAAGAAAGTATTAAAAGAAATAAAGAAGGATGGAAAGAGTTTTGAGAAGAGAAGAAGAAAAGGTTCGCTTGGCAAATTGGGAGGTTTCAGAAGAAGCATCGTCAGCAACTAGGATAGACTTCACTTTCTCATGCTCTTCAACAAGTGGCGTGACATCATCTCCTTTAATGTGGCAAGGGAGAGACATGAGTCATGATGACAGCTTCTACTAAGTGTCAGATTCATCATGACCATAAATATCGACGACGCATTTGTCAGTCCAAAAGGCATGATAGTGAACTCATAATGTCCATATCGTGAACTGAATGTCATCTTGGGAATGTCACATTCCCTGATTCTCAGCTGATAATAACAAGATTTCAAATATAATTTTGAGTACAGAGTTAATACAATTAGCTGGTTGAACAGATCATCGATCCTTGGAATTGGGCACTTGTTCATCTTTGTCAGCTTATTCAATTCCCGATAATCGATACACAGCTACAGACTACCATCCTTCTTCTTCATGAAGAGTACCGGTGCACTCCAAGGTGACAAACATGGATGCAAAAATTGTGTTGAAGAATAATTTTGAAGATCCATTCAGAAGAAGCTTCGTTAGTAACAGTGATAGACTTCTCTTTCTCATCCGTCTAGGGTTATGGGAACCTTCTCTCCACCTCCCATCTAGCGGTTTCCACCTCTGACTTTGACGGAGGACCTCTGCCTCTAGAGCTACGGGATCGTCCCTCCCACAGCCATATCGGGTAGCTCCCGCTATCTCTTGCTTGTGCGAACATAGTCATAGTGAGAAACCAATAAGCCCACATCTAGTGGGTCTTCAACGGGTCTTCAACAACAACACCTTCACATCCTAGCAGTTTTTGAACATTACTAGGTCGTGGAACTACTAAGGAACGAAACAGGAACAACAAGTCGCCAACACTAACCTGTATGGGAAAAACAGGAACAAACTGCCGAACAGCGTTGAAATCCTACTAAAAATGGGGGTGGGGGCATACCACCTACGAGATGCAGAGAGAACATCCCTCGGCCACGCATGGAGCGATGACGACCTGAAACATTTCTACCCATGATGAAACATCATTATATATATTGATGGTCTTTTATAACCTTGCCAGACTATGGGTGTGTGTAATGAACATGACATGTGGACTCCCCCGATGGGATCCTCCTGACCAGGCTCTCACCAGTTGGTAGGGCCGATAGGTCACACAGGTGGTGGGTGGTTGAGAAAGGATTATTTGGTTAAGCCCTCGATTGGATTCTGCTGACTAGGGTCCCGCTAGCTGGCAGAGCCCGCAGGTTGCTCAAATGTCTACACCCTCAATTGGATCCCACTAACTAGACTCTCACTAGCTAGTAGGGTTGCAAGTCTCTCAGGTGGTGGGTAGTTGTGAAAGAAAAAGAAAGTTTATTTAATCCCTCGATTGGATCACACTAATCTGTGCCCCGCTAGCTGGTAAGGCTGGTAGGTCTCTCGAGTGGCTACACCCCCGATTGGATATCATTGACTAGACTCTCACTAGCTGGCAGGGCCAGCAGGTTACTCGAGCGGTGGGTATTTGTGAAATGAAAAGAAAGTTTGGATAAGCCCTCGATTGGATTCCATTGACCAGTTTCCTGCCTACTGTCCAGGCCAGCAAGTCGCTCGAATGGATACACCTATGATTGCATCCTGCTGACTGGGATCTAACCAACTGATAGGGCTGGCAGGTCTCTCACGTTGAAGGTGGTTGGGAAATGAAAGATTGGTTAAGCCCTCAATTTGATCCGACTGACTAGCTCCCGCTGACCATCTCCCGCTATTTGGCAGGGTCGACAGGTCACTCAAGTGGCTGCACCCCCAATTGGATCCCGCTGACTAGGCTCTCACTAAATGGCAGGGCCGGGAGGTTACTCGGGAAGTGGGTAGTTTTGAAAGAAAAATGAAAGTTTTGTTATGCCCTTGATTGGATCCCGCTAGGTGGCAGTGCCGGCAGGTCGCTCGAGTTGCTACACCCCTGATTGGATCCCACTGACCAGGCTTTCAGTAGCTGGAAGGACCGACATTTCGATCAGATGGTGG
Source organism: Platanthera guangdongensis (assembly GCA_039583875.1). NCBI lineage: Eukaryota > Viridiplantae > Streptophyta > Magnoliopsida > Asparagales > Orchidaceae > Platanthera > Platanthera guangdongensis. The sequence continues at coordinate 103,213,984 of CM077150.1, forward strand.
GTAGTTGAGAAAATAAAGTTTTGTTAATCCCTCTATTAGATCCCGCTGACCAATCTTCCGCTAGCTAGCAGGGCCGACAGGTCGCTCGAGTGGCTACACCCCCTATTAGATCCCACTGACAAGGCTCTCACTAGCTGACAGGGCTGGCAGGTTTATCGGGTGGTGTGTAATTGTGAATGGAGAAGGGTTGGTTGAAAAGAGGGATTCAGGATGAAAGGATGGCTGATGAAGGATGCCACTCGCCCCAACACAAGAACATGGAATGGGCGAGTACGCATAAGCTAATTCATGCTAGTTGAGGGGGAAAGTAAGGGATGTCGCAAAACAGGCATAAAAGCAGATCTATCATATGTGCATGTGAGGCAAATGTTCTACCATACGTGCATTCGAAGCTAGCACGCATAAGCTTGAGCTAGGATGAGAAATTTGTCTAAGTTCTGATGTGTTCTTTGCTTCCTATTCGTTCGCGGGTCATCACTCACAGGTTGTCCTATGAAATGGCCACACTACTATGACAAGATATAATAGGGCAGGCGAGTACAAGTTAGAGATGAGAGCATGGAAATAAATTATGATTATATACCATGACGTGAGCACAAAAACAAATTTTGAGTATATACTGTGATGTGAGAATGAAAACAAATCTTGATTATATACCGCGATGCGAGCCTAAAAGCAGATCAAAAATAACAACCCTGCTAAAGCGCAAGCGAAAGAACAGAGTTGATTACAAAGGTTTGCATGAACATAATTTTATTATATATAAAAAGGTGGGAGTGGGTGTCGCCCATTACAGTGCAAAGTCAAAAATATATTGCATAGTTCGCCTCGAACATACGAGGGTGACGGCAAAATGAAAAAAAATGAAAAATTATACATCTCATTCCGAGTCTCCAGACTTCTCTCTCTCGCGAAGGAGCAGCTCGATGTCATCCTCAGACTTCGAAAGAGGAAGGAAAAAAAATTACTTCCAGTATGCTGTGCACTTGGTGCGTGCATGGGTAACACGAGATCAAATTCCATCAGACACGAGTAAATCACAATATGAATAAGAGTTGATAGTAAAAAATAAAATTAAAAGGGTCTATAGAGGCATTACCAAAGCTCTGAAAAGACCATGCATGATGATTGACGTTATAACCTGAATGAATAGAGGACACGCCCGTCGCCATCCAAGCGCCACCTGCAAGGGAAAAAACTCCAACACATGCAATATAATATCATAGCCAATAAATGTTAAAAAAAAGCAGATAAGCAAAACAAAATGGGGGTGTCTCCTGAATGCCCTTTTCTTTACCATCCTTGAGGTGGACCAAATACCTGTATTAATAGTTATAAAAGAGTTCTTAGTTAAACAGTATAATCACCTAATAAGTCAACCAAAAAACCAACTAGAATAAAACACAAAAGTAGAGCAACATGAATTAAAAAAGCCCAGAGAGCCATCACGCCTCAGCTAAATGCTAATTTGTGGTGGTTCTCCCCCGCCATGCGAGTTGGGGAAGAGGTGAAAGCTTTAGAGCCTAAGGGAGAGTTACCTCCCTTGCCCCTAGCCTCTTCCTTCTCGCGCCGGTGGGCAAAGGAGAGAACATTGCGCAATAGTCTTTCCTGTTTTAATTTCTACACCGTGGGAGAGCGCCAATGAGCACTATTAACTTGCTTAGAATTAGTATTCACTCCTTCTGACTAAGCTTGGGTCATCGTTTCTCATCACCATCGGGTGACAGATCAACCCAACGAACCTGTTTTAATGTTTTACAACTAACATCCATATTAATAGTGTTTTTTGTGGAATCCTCAACCATATTTTAAGCAACAACCATCATCTCCTTCGTCTCACCATACACCTCTTTCTCAAGTTCATTCAGCACCTTATCCTTCATCACCTGCTTAACTTAATCAACAACCGTTACAGGGTTTGCAGCAGAAATGTTCGCCTTCTTCTCAGCCTTCACTACCCTCAACATCATTACACCTGCTCTCATCAGAACTCAAAACATTGCCAAATAACATCACACATAAGTCAGATTCTTTCACTGTCTTATCCTGAGCTTCTGTTACAATGGGCAGAGTGGAGTCGTGTTTGACCTTGGATTGCAAGTCAACACAACCATCAATAAAATGTAGGATTGCCCCACTCTCCTTCAGTAATGAGCGATGTGCAGATATGGCTAGTGTACTGATAACACAAGTAATATAAAATGGGAGTCAATCCCCAAGTATCCATCACAAAGGAGTGCAATTAAGGAGCACAATTTAATTATTTGGAAAATCATTTGTAAGTTCTCAAACATAGCAATGAGGGGTTTTGATTTGGTTTACTAAAATTATAAAACCTAATTTATCTATGCAGGTCGCCTTCACCGCTTCGCTCTGGTGGTTTACCCAATTATGTAATGATTTAGATGGTGGACTGAGTGACGGTCATAGTCACCTCTTCACTATACACACTCTTATCAATCACTAAGACGGCGCAAACCCAAAGGAATCAAACACATGGTGGATGGAGGCGCACCATGAAATTAACAACCACACATAATAACCACATAGACAAAGTGAGATACATGAAAATGCATTTATGGTTATTAAACATCATTCCAAACATCCAATCAAAATCAAATAATCTACCATAAAGAAGGAGGAGAGAATAATACCAACGCACGATGACTCATCTTGTTTCTTGGCCGGAATAGAGGTTGGTCACTGATTGTTCGTGCTCGGACTTTGACTGCCATTCAGGGTACAGATGGGTTGTCACCGCCTTCCAATGACCAGTCTTCTTCACAGATCACTGCCAGTCAAGTTCACACCAGAGAACTTCATATATGTAGAGAAATTGCTTGAAACAAGTATTGAATGGTTGGAGGCGATGGCAGAGGCCAGAGAGGAATCCCTAGCATGGGATTTGCACCAAAACTACGGTCAGAGTTCTTCCCTGAATGTCTTTGATTCAAGAGTAGTTATACACCTAAGGGTGGGGGGGGGGGGTGAGTAGAATTCTTACTATTTTTAGTACTTTCTTTATTTAGTGTGTTGAGTGTTAAGTTATTTAGCTTACTTTCAAGAACACAACATAGCACACCAGTATTTATAGTGGTTCCCCAAGGTATTGGTACATCTACTATCCCTCCAACCTTTCTAATAGTTTGTTAGAAAAGGCAATCTTCTCCAATCTCAGCTCAAAGAGCTTACAAAACAGATCCCTAAGGATCTCCCAGTCTTCCTCCAAGTCCAACCTCAGGCCAAAGCCCTGCAACTCAGTATAAATATTACTCCTACAGCTCAGTGGTCCACAGATTACCTACCTCAGACTTAATTAAAAGTCCTACCCCTCAGGCTAGGAGGATAGCCCTACACTCAGAAAGAATAACCCTCATACATCTCAGATAAAGAATGAACCTACCTCAGGCCAAAGGCACTACCTCAGATCCACCAAAGGATCATACAACTCAGTTTTTATATTTCAAGCTTGCAGCTCAAATCAAGACTAATCCTACATACTGAGTAAATTTGTTGTCGTTGATTGACTCCAGAGAAAGTGTCCTTTTAGCCTACCTGCTAAATTGAGTAAACTCAGCCCTATCTTCTTCACAACACCAAGAATAGATCTCCAAGGTTGTTCTGCTTATGTTGAGAAGTAACTGCAGAGCACTGCTTCTTCAAGCCTAGATTATAGTAGAGCGAAAAGTCGAGGCCATGAAGATGTGCAACAGCTTTAAGCTTGCTCTAATTCTCCTTCTTCAAAAAAGATTTTCTGGCCTTGATGTTGAAGACCAGAATGAGATTTCAATTCTTTATCTCTTTAACAGCCAACCTTGTATGTTGTTTACAAACTTCCTATAAGATCAAGTTCTTCATATTCTTCGACTTCGACAAGAGGAAGAAGATGACCGAAAAAGCTCTACCTCCAAAAGTCACTTTCTTCTTTATCAGAAATCTACTTTTGTATCCCGCCGTCCAATGACTCTTTGTGCAGTATGGACCACCAGAGTTGGTAACTGCAACACTTCTTTTGCATTAAATGTGTCACTAAAGGCAAGAGGCACCTTTTGTCATATATCATGCTATTCCAGCAACATTTGAATTTATGATGATGTCAACATGACTTAGTGCTTTCGGACTAAGCAAATTTCGGATAATCTGCATAGGCATTGAGTGATGCCTTGTCACACAATGCAGAAACACTTAGCAGATTTCTGTACCGTAAGGCATCAAGTGAATCTTCAAAACTCAACACTTTTATACTTGATCTTAAATCCAGTCGATTAGGCATTGAGTGAACTAGCTTCATTAAATGCTTTTATCCTTAGACATATTATTTAGATGGCAACACACAGGCTTTGACTGCATGGAGTTCCGTCAATGCCTTTTCTTCTTGGAATTGAGTGAACCGTCTTCACTCAAAGATTTTGGACTTGGACAGATTTCTTATCTATACCTCTAAAGCTTTGACTGCTTGAGCTTCTGTCAACACTTTTAGACTCATGGCATTGAGTGGACTGACTTCAATCAACGCTTCTGGACTTAGCTAGATTTCTTGACAACAACACTGATGCTTTGACTACGTGATCTTCTGTCAACGCCTTTAGCCTCTTGGCATTGAGTGAACTGTCTTCACTCAACACTTCTAGACATAGCCAGATTTTTTCTTTGCCAGCATCCTGTCTTGGGTCCATCTATCATTGTGACTAAGACTACCATTCAAATCAGTGCAACAGAAAACAACCTGCATACATTGAACTTAGAGCATGCATCAGATATAATCATGTGTATATAATTGTCCAGTGGACCTTCTTCAAATCTAGGACATCGTGATCAATTGAGCTAACAATCTCCCCTATTTGAAACAGTCAGAACACTAGTCAATGGTATACACTACCATAAATTCGAAAACACATTCACAACACACAAGAGCATTTGCCACATAATCAAAAATGTTATTTTCATTCAAGGAGATAATTAAACCTAGACTGTGTGCTTAAAATAATTTACACAGTCCTACAACCCTTAAGGAGTACAAATTTTTTTTCCCTTTCTGGTTCCCTTATGACTATTCCCCTACTTTGTTTCTTTATATCCTTTTCTTGATCTTCAGATTTATTCTGCTTCTGGCTTTCAAAATAACTGTATGGCATGTAGAAATACTTACAGGGCCTAGGAGCATCTGGTGGTACATCACGTGTCTTCTTGTCTCTTCTGAATTTTCTCCTGGCCTCTTCATTCTTTTCTAGTTTTGCCCATTCTATGGAGTCGTACAGTTTTCCCCTTTTAGTTTTCTTGTATTTGACTTGATCCCAGACAGATAATATGAATGTCATTTATTGAGGACACCATTTCTCAAAGTTTGGCCTGGTCTCCATTTCTTCTCTGTACCTTTTTTTACTGAGCATGATCTCTTCTTTTGCTTCTGCAACAGACTTTCCTTTGGCTCTGGCTATCTCATTAGCAGTGGGGCTGAATGTTGGAATTTCAGTAGCAATGGAGGGTTTACCCAATTGAGCATAACGTTGTACATCATATTGAACGACCCCCTGATCAACACACTGTACAACATTTAGGCCTTCTGGAAAAGCAGAAATATTTTCATATGAATGATGCTCAAGCCCTAATGAAGCACTATTAACATTGGTGACCCGGACTACATTCTCAGTATTTGCCTTGATCATTGCCTTCTCCCCCATTATGACTTCTTACCCTGAAGCTGCATTCCGGGAGTCCTTTGCTACTAAGAGTCTCTCATCCAAGAAATTTACTCCTTTTGTGACATGATTCTTGACCTCTAGCATATGATCATCTAGATATTTAGTGCAGGTTTTCATTCTCATTTCTATAGTAGTCCTGTGTGCTCCCATCAGATTCTTCTACACATTGTGAACCATTTAACTATTGCTGGAGGTTATGTTCTGATTCTCTAAGATATTATTCTAAGTCTATCTGATTTCTGCTAGGTTACATTCATTAAGGGTTACAATCGGAGCAACCCTCATAAAGAATGCCAATGTGTTGGCCTTCAACTAGTTGACTTCAAATTTGATGAATTTTATCTCAGTAGTTAGATCATTTCTTAGATCTCTGATGGAATCATCAACAAAATGTTCAAGTTGTCTCTTTTGTTCATCCAACAGACCCTTTTGTTGAGCTAAGAAGGTTGGTGACATCTGATCAGCATGATGAGATGTCCCTTCATCACAGACATTATCCTCCTCTGTCATTTCTCCTGCCCAAATCTCAGAATCAGCAATCATATATTCAGAGGAGTGTTCAATAACAGATTCAACATCCTCAAAAATTGCAATAATTTTTTCATTTTCTTGAGCATGACGCTCTGTTGGAATATCCCTTTCAGTCTCTGTATTCCACTTGGGGATTTGCTGCTTTATAATTGATGTGACTGGAGCATATTCTATCATCCTCTCAAGGACTTGCTCCCCATCAACTTAAGGACTGAAAGGAATCACTTTAGTACACTATGGGATATAAGAAATCATGTTCTGTATCCTTTCAAATAAGGAGTCAAGCTGGTCTTGAACTGAAGATTCTACCTCCCCCTCAGCAGGCAAGCATCTGGGAAGTCTCCCCCTCTAGATCTACTCAGAATCTGTGCACAATCTCCTTAGCCACCTGTTCAGCACCTCATAGGGAAGGTTCTCTAATTTGGGGTCACTAACTTGGCTAGTCCTAGTTGTAGGTTCAGAAGAAATTGAAACCTGTGCACTCATGTCTCTCCTTATCTCCTTATATGATTCAGTAAATTAAGGATCATGTGGCTCCTCCTAACTGCTTTAAGAAGAACTACTTTCTTGCTCTCTGTAGTGACCAGTACTGTTTTCCTTTTCTTGTACTCCTTTGTTTATAGATGTGGCAGCTGTACTATCCCATCTGTCAAACATCTTTGAATTCATCCTCCACATGTGAAGGATTTTAGCTCCTAGCCTCACATTTAGGATCCCTATAACAGACTCATGGATATATAGGGACAACATTCTCCCCAGATTTGGTTTAGCCATGCATTCCACTATTTTGTCAAAGATTACATTGCCCCAGAGTCCTTTTTGAAAGAATGACACTTGTCATGAGCTCAAACATTTTTCTAAATATTTTATCATGAGACCTTGTCTTGTAGATTAGTGCCTTCCCAATCACATCAGCCAAAAATTTGCCTTTGAGATTCATTTCCTTTCTTAACGCTGATCCAGTGGTGTGATTTGAAAGCCCGCACCACTTGATGGCAAACTTCATATCATTCTGATAAACTTCCACTTCTTCATCAGACGACTTCAACATGGGCAGATGCAGGGCCTTGTTTAGTCGTCTAGGGGAGATCTTGAATTTGTGCCCACTGATGGATGACATGATTTTGGTTGAGGAGGAGTCAACAGTAACAGTCGAGTACAGTTCAAGTACTTCACTCTTTCATATCGAGCTTGGCTCGAACACAAAGAACTCTAGGTCAACGACTTGTTTCACGTACAAGACCAGATGAACTTCCTCTAGTGCATCCTTGAAACCATTTCAAACTTGTTCAGATCCCCTGAAATGGAAATCCATTCCTTTCGGAGCCATTGAAAGAGTTTGAGACTCTAGATTTTTGGACGATCTTCTGGAGCAAGGAGGCAGAAAGTCGCCAAGGGCTAGGAATAGTGTTTTTATTCTAAGCACACACACTTCTATTTATAGTTATCTCTTATTTGAGAATAGAGAGAGGCGCGTGCTTGTTGAGATAATCAGGAGATCAACTACTGAGATTTGCCACAATCTGAAGTCATTAGGAGAATTCGATGAGTGGTATCAACGCACTCAATGATCTCGATGCTTGAAGTTCTCTCGATGCACTCGATGCGTGGACACTTAATCCATTTATGCCTAGAAATCCTGCACGATACAATATTTCCTAAAATAAAAAATGCATGATGAGACAGTAAAGCTAAATCAAGTTCATCATACCTAATTCAAATTTGAAGGTGTTGAACTTGGCTTTATATAGAGGCTTAGTTAAGATATCAGCCACCTGCTTGTTTGTAGGGACAAACTCAAGACTGATGTCCTCACTTTCCACATGCTCTCTAAAGAAATGATACCTAATTTCTATTTTCTTAGTCCAACTATGAGATACATGATTCTAAGCAATAGAGATTGCACTAGTAGAATCACAAAACATTGGAGTTCTACTTAGCTTAAGATTGTAGTCCCGAAGCTGATGCTGGATCCAAAGTAGCTGAGCACAACAACTTTCAGCATATATATATTCTGATTCAGTTATTGCTATTGCAACATTTGTTTGCTTCTTGCTACTCCAAGATACAAGCCTTCTTTCTAGAAATTGATAGGAGCCCGAGGTGCTTTTCCTGTTTTCTCTGTAACCTGCAAAGTCTGCATCTGAATATTCAATTATTTCAAAGTCATTATTCCTAGGGTACCATAGACTAAGATCAGGTGTTCCCTTGAGATATCTTAATTTTTTTGTTGTAGAATAATTAGATTCCTTTGGGATACCCTGGTATCTAGCACAAACAAATGCAGAATACATAATGTCTGGCCTACTAGCAGTAAGGTAGAGGAGTGTGCCAATTATGTCCCTATATAAGGTTTCATCAACAGGTTTCCCTATCTCATCCTAGTCTATTGACACACTTGACCTCATAGGAGTTTTCATTATGGAGGAAATCTCCATTCCAAAATTTTTAATCAACTCCTTAGTGAAATTAAACTGAGAGATGGATAAACCGTCCTCTGATTGCCTAACTTGGTGGCCCAAGAAATACTTGAGTTCACCCATACTGCTCATCTCAAACTGCCCTTACATATGTTTAGCAACTTCTTGCAGAGGACATCATCAGTAGACCCAAATATAATGTCATCTACATAAATTTGGACTAGAATGATCTTAACCTTAACTTTCTTAAGGAATAATGTCTTGTCTATCTTTCCCCTTGATAATTTGTTCTCAATGAGAAAACTAGATAGGGTTTCATACCATGCCGTAGGGGCATGCTTCAACCCATATAAAGCATGTCTAAGCTTAAATACATAATCAAGAAAGTTAGAGTTAACATAATCTGAGGGTTGCTCAACATAGACCTCATCTTTTAGGTCACCATTTAGGAAAGCTTGTTTTACATCCATTTGGTAGACCTTGAATTCTTTATGTGTAACATATGCTAGGAACAGTCTTATAACTTCCAATCTAACTACTATTGCAAAGGTTTGATCAAAATCAATACCTTTCTCTTTTTTATATCCCTTAGCCACCATTCTATCCTTATTTTTGATTATAACATCATTCTTGTTGTAAATATTGCACTCAATGTTCCCAGGATTTGAAGAGGCATCACCATCAATACTAAGAGAATAATTGTATTTGATGTAAGTTCAAGTTCAATATGTGCAGGATGTTCTTTAGGAAAGGATTGGACAAGTTGTCTAAGTGATAGTGATAGGTGGTCACAGGGAAGACTGCTGGAGAGACAAAAATTTGCCAAAGTCCACAGGCATTGAGTAAAGCCCGTTCACTCAACACCAGATGCCAAGAAGCCTTGAGTAAAGCATGGACAGTCAAAGCTAAATAGTTTCAATACAGATATGTGGCTAAGTCTACACGCGTTGAGTGAAGGCAGTTCACTCAATGCCATGCAACAAGAAGTGTTGAGTAAAAACAAGATAGTTAAATCTTCATCATTGACAAGCAAGAATTTTGGTAAAGTCTAGAAGCGTTGAGCGAGGACAGCTCACACAATGCCAGAGAAAGAGGCATCAAATAAATCTCAGTCTGTTAATGCTTCTACATTGGCAAGCAAGATATTTGGCTAAGTCCAGAAGCGCTAAGTGAGAGCAGCTAACTCAATGCCCAAAGAAGAAAGCATCGACAATATAATGTGATGTCAAAGCTCAAGAAAATGTAGACAGAAAATCTGTCTATGTCCAGATGCATTGAGTGAGGAAAATTCACTCAACGCCAACTCAACGGGGAAATTCTACTAAGTACATAAGTATTGAGTGAAGACAGTTCACTCAATGCCTCATCAAGAAGAAATGAAAAGTACAAATGCGTTGAGTGATGAAGGCTCACTCAATGTATTTATAAAGATGGAAATCACCTAGTACGGAAGCGTTGAGTGATGAAGGCTCACTCAATGCATTCAACGTCTATCAATAGAAAGTTTGTCCAAGGAAAAAAAAATTGAGTGAAGGTCGTTCACACAACGCACTCAAGTCCTAGCAGTACAGAGATATTGGCTAAGTCCAAATTCATTGAGTGATGAAGGTTCACTCAACGGCTGGCAGTGCAAATTATCTGGCTAAGGGTTTTTGCGTTGAGTGAAGGCTATTCACTCAACACACTCAACACATGGGATGAACTATATGAATTTGGCTGAGTCCACAGATGCTGACGTCAGCAAACATCATCAAAATTTGAAATCGTCATGGGAAGTCTATAATACGCGACAAACGGCGCCGCAGGCCTACTATACTGTATTTACTGTTAAAGCAAAGTTGCAGCCAACAACTATTGGTGATCCCGAGATGCAAGGATCCATTGGATGATGGAAGATAAAAAGCGTCAGATTAGAAAACAGAAATTAACTTTTGGAAATGCTCTGTACTTCATCTTCTTCCTCTCGACATTGTTGTAAAGCCGAGAAAACAAGTTCTAGCTATTCCGGAAGTTGAAAGAAGTTACTTGTTGTCTTTCTCACCTTCAACAACAAGATCAGAGAAATATTACTGATAAAGAAGGAGCAACCAAGGGCCATGCGCTAGCTGCCGCTGATCTGAAAGCAGATACAAGTCAGTTGTTGTGATTCTCACCCACAATAGTAAGTTTAGCTGAATCTCCGAGGAAGAAGAAACATCAAAGGCTAACCCTAGTTACAGCAAGATAGTTGTTGTCATCAACAGCTTCAATAGCATGTTCAAATATACTTTTCTGAGAAATAAGAAGCAGCAAGGCAAGCCCTAGATGCAGTATCTTCACAACCCTAGTTGATCATTCATGAAAAATACTTTTTGGAGTTGTGAGGAAGAATATAGGACTAAGTTTCACTCTTATTTCAGGAAGAAATTGTTCTCAGCAACATAATTCACGGCACAAGCCAAGTCAACTAGAAGATCAACCATCTTATTGTTGTGAAGGATATAGGACTAAGCTGTCTTAGTTCAGCAAGAAGAAGGCTCAGACAATCATCTCTCTAGAGTTAAAGGTAGGGCTAAGTATTTCTCAGTCCAAAAAGGCAGACTTAGAGAACTTTATCTCTGGAGTTAAACATCACTATCAACAAACCATTCACTCTTTAGGAACCAGTCTTGGATCTGAGCTATAGGGACATTGTGTCTGAGTTGTAGGGCATTTAGCCTGAGGTAGGATCCCTATTGTGGATCTGAGGTAGGGCAGTGTTGCCCGAGGTAGAAGAGTCATTCTCTCTGAGTTATAGGACCTTTGTTACTGAGTTGTAGGATCCTTCTGCGGATCTGAGGTAGGGCTTTTATGCCTGATCTGTAGGAGAGTCATTTTGTCTGAGTGGTAGAGCTATCCTCCTAGCCTGAGTGTAGGACTTGTGCTCAAGTCTGAGGTAGGTGATCTTTGGATCACTTAGCTATAGGAGTAAATATTTACTCTGAGTTATATGGACTTATGCCTGAGGTAGGTCTTGGAGGAGACTAAGAGATCCTGAGGGATCTGTGGTGTAAGGACTTAGGAGCCGAGTTTAGAGAAGTGCCTTATCTAACACACTGTTAGAAAGGTTGGAGGGACAGTGGATGTACCCATAATCTCATGAACCACTATAAATCTTGTGTGTGCTGTTGTTGACTGTCTTGAAAGCAAAGCATAACTAACTCACAACACACCTAAAATAAGAAAGAAATTAAAAAGGCCCAAATACCTATTCGCCCCCTCTAGGTGTTTAGTTATCCTTGAAACTAAAGACTTTCAAGTGGTATCAGAGGTAGGTTACTCAAAAAGGACTTAACAGTCTGAGTTGATCTCCAAGGATAGCTAAAGGGATTGCACATATTGGTTCTAGAGAGAACCATAAGGAGTGGATCTCAATGAAGCTTCAAGTCTGCAAAAATGAAAACTTTCGGATTTGGAAAGAGATGGTCAAGCTGTTCATGGAAGCCTCAGATCCTAGGATCCTTATTACTATCCAAGAAGGAAGTTTTATCCCCATGAAGGTCTCTGTCTTAGATGCAAATGTCCATACTCCAAAGAAGTATTCAGAAATGACTAAGGATGAAGTCATTCTAGCTACTATGGATAAAAGGGCATATAACATCATTATTAGTGCCATAAATGATTTAACCTTACATAACTTGGTCCACTACAAGACAACCAAGGAGATATGGGAATCTCTTAATTTATACATGGAAGGGACAGAGGAGGTGAGGGATGACAGGAAATCCCTACTCAACAAAGAGTATGAAGCCTTCAGGCATAGAAAGAAAGGTAGAATAGTTGATTGATATGATAAGTTCTTGAAGATAGTGAACAGTCTGATCACCTATGGCGGATAGTTATTTAACGATGAGCTGAATGACAAGTTCTTGGGATTCCTTAATAAGAAATGAGACATCAAGATCTGTGTCATCAGAGAAGTTGGCAATCTTGCCAACACATTGCCCCAGAATATATTTGGGAAGTTGCTATCCCATGAGATGTTGCTGAACTCCAGGAAGGCTGAAGAGGATGCTGCATGTTCTCATTACAAAGAGAATTCTGTGGCCTTCAGAGCTGAAACCACAAGAAGAAGTAAGAGAAAGACTCCTTTTAACCCTAGGAGAGTTGTAGAGTCAGAAAGCTCAGATCCCAACTCCTCTGGGGACGAACTATTAGATGGAGAACTAACACTATCCTCTAAGCAGTTCGAGAAGTTGCTGAGTAGAAGGAGGCAGTGGAAGAACAATGATTCTTCTATCTCCACCTTAAAGATGCCTTACTCCAGCAAGGACAAATCCAGAAATGACCCTTCTGGGGAAAGGTATGACTCCAAATAGAACAAAGATGTTAAGTCTCATGTTGTTTGCTACTATTGCAACAAGAGTGGACATGTCATTGCTGACTATTTAGATAAGAAGAAGGAAGTAGATGAGGTCTGAAAGCAAAAGCCATCACCGGGACAAGAAATCTGAAGAGTTTCTTGGCCATGAAGAATGTGAGCCTCTCAGACAGTGATTCTGAGTCTTCAGATTCAGATGAAGAGGAAACCTACATTGGACTAATGTCCATTGAAGAAGAGGCTGATGAAGATGAAGACTATCCTGCTGCCAGGATAGGTATCAGGGCCCCTCTATCACATTCAGACAGTGACTCAGAGGAGGATGATGAGGATGAAGGTGCTAACAACAGCTATGGTCTGATGGACATGTCAGATGAAGAATCCTACCAGGATCAGCCTGGTCTAGAAAAGGTACATTCTCTATCTAATTGCTCTTATAGTTCAGACTATGCGACTAGTGCAGATTCTGATATATCCTCATCTTGTGATGACGATGAGTTAGAATCTGAGGAAGATGTCAAATAATTAATTGACAAGTATGGTGCCATTCTGGAGGGTTTGAGAAGAAGCAATAGGTAGGCTAAGAAGCAGGCAGAGGAGATTATCTCCATATAGACAGCTGGTTCCTAGCAATTTGAGACAACATCCTTACTGGATCAGAAAGTGAGGCAATTCAGCCAACTAAAGGCCATCTCAATTATCTAGATTGGGAGCATTAGCCATAAGAATAGGATCATTATGTGTCTTGACAAGAAACTCTAGAGGGAGAAAAGAATTGTTGCTAGTTTTTCAAAGCCCAATATAGTGTTACCACTGATTGACTCCTTCACCTCTCAAAACGATAAGAGAGATTGAGGGTTTAAGTGGAATTCTAGAGTTGCCCATTCCAAAGGGAAAGGCAAAGCTCTTGTAGTGCCCCAGGCCACCTTTCAAAAGGTAATCCTCCCGTCCAACATGTATGACTAAGACTGCGTGTATGGTCACTAGAAGAATGAGAATTTTTCTTGTAAGAGTACAAGTATATCTTACAATGGAAGAAGAAATGGCATGTGTTTGAGTGCACTGAAGGATCCCCATGAAAAAGTCCAAATGGCCTATTATGGACCATTTGTATTTGGTGCTCTATCCCCCACACTCAAGGATAAGGCAGTGGCCTATTCTCAGGTTCCACCAGAAACCACTTTGACTAGGGGAAGTCAATCAGTAAGGATCACTTTGCTGTCTCTGATGCCATCAATATCATGTCAACTACATAGAAGATTATTGTTGATGAAACTCAAAATAAGTGTAACACCTCCATCCCTGAAATGAAATATAATAGAAGGCTCGGCTGGGGCCCCACACCATATGCAACAAATAGGCGGCGAAATTACATGTTAATATCAAACCAATTACACGCACCCTAACACAGAGCATTCTAGAGAAAGATTTATGGGTTATTCTTGAACTCATCAAACATGAATGTCCACTATATATAAACAATAAGATGTGTATATATATATATATATATATATATATATATATATATATATATATATATATATATATATATATATATATATATATATAACAGGAATATTTACAAAAATACACAAAAGTATTTGGCCTTATGGCCTTCTAGTTATTTTTCACCAGTGTGGATTACAAACATCGGCACGCAGGACGGCCATACGTGAAAAGCAATAAAGGAACTTCATTCGGCCTTCAAGGGCCAGCAGCAGTGAAGGCTTTAGCCTGCTATTTCCCACTCGGCTCTCCAGCACCTGCAGAAGGACAATCCAGCGCAATGGTGGAAAACAAGGCAACGTTCAACATTGAGCCGACCAATTTATAACGACCCTACCTATTTCACAAGATAGTGGTATTCCTTCCCTGCAGGCATAGCACTAACACAAGCAGATATATCTCATGAACATGCACTCACGCACAGTTCAATATCTCACAAACGAATGCCCTGCGGCCAAACGTTCTGTACACTCAAAGCAAATTTTCGGTGTACCGGATTGCACCACCGTTCAAAGGTCCCAGACCCAAAGGTCAACTTTGAGCATTCATGCTCCATGGACCACAGGCGGAGACTTTAGTCTTCATGTCGTACAGCCACAGACTCTCATTATGCGAACCTAATGAACACCAGTAACTTAGGCACTCGATTTAGACAACCATAACGCGGATACGGTTCAGCCTTTTCCCGTTGCTCAAACCATCAAATCAGTGTCTAGTCTGATGCGGGTTGGCTTCCCTTGTACGTTCGGCTCCATGGCCTTCAGAGCTCGTAGCTCACACAAGACACACTTTCTCCCAGAGACTGCCATTACAATCAAAAACGTATCTTGGAGCTATCGCCGATGATACTTACTGTCGCAAGGCGTTAACAATAGAACTCACATTCTCTATCAGACCCAACAAAAACCATAAAGTAACCTACAACACCAAAAAAATTGGACTTGCATAAAATAAATAGCTCACCAAGAACTATCGCCATTGGTGATACTCACTATCACCCGACAATATCAACAGTTCCACAAAACAGTTATTTCCCCTGTTTAGTTCCCTAGAATTCAACTCAAGTGCTTCATGTTACTCCGTTTCACAGGCACAACCCACATACCACGAAAAATACTCATTTATATGTGGAGAATTCTCCGGCTCATAAAATAAAACATCACCAATCCAGACCAACCTGTCCAGATGGGCTTCACACAGCATGTCTATTCCATACTACACATTTCAGGATCTATATGCAAGACTCACTGGGGATTTCATGAATCGACCCAAAGGAATTCCCTCGATTCTCCACCTTTTGGTTTGGGATTTGATTCATTGTGTATGCCAAAAGAAAGGATTTCACTTGTCCAAGCAGGAAGATTGTTACCCTTGTAGTTCTCTTTGGATCCATGGCGAAGCTGTTCTATACAGATGGAAATGAATGCCTCACATTCCTCTCGTGGATCTAGCCTCAGACCCTTCTTCCGACCACAAGATCTCCTTCAACATGCTATGAAAGCTTCAGCTCTAGCCCTTCTTTTCCTTATCTTCTCTTTTCTCTAAGGGATAAGCTGGAATGGATTGAATGAAGAGTGAGTGAAAGAGAAGCAGAATAACTTCTCCTTCCACACACATCTCTGCATATTAAACTGCGGTGTAACCTCAACCACAGGATTAATCCATCAAAACGAAGCAAAGGACAAGATTTGGGTTGAATGGTCAACTTTGGCACTATCTCCTGGCGATATCGACTATTGCCACTCAGCGATATCGACTTATCCGCTTTGACCGCTTAACAGCCAATCTGACACATGCCACATGGCACTATCGCTCAACGACATCCAATGTCGCCACTCAGTGATATCATTTCGATGATTCATCGATAGCGTTTAGTGCGTCGAGTGCAGCTCGACGAACGCTTTATCATAATAGACATCAGACGATACCCACTATCACCACTCAGTGATATCTATCGACGATTCGTCGAAAGTGTTGAGTGCGTAGAGTGCGGATCGACGAACTCTGTATCGCTATCGCCATCAGGCAATACCCAATGTCGCCCAACGACAGTTACAAAAATTCTACTGTCAACTTTGGGGTGTTACAACTCTCCCCTCCTTTCAAAAATTTTGTCCCGTAATTTGCATACAACTATAAGGAGACAACAACATAAAAGTTACAACAACTTTTTATTCATAAAAACAATGTTATAAAACAGTACACAAACAACTCGGGATATTCCTCGAGCATGGTTTGCTCTCGCTCCCATGTCAGCTCTTCATGGCCACAGTTGTCCCACCAGACTTTGACCATCCCGATAGTCTTGTTTCGCAGTTTCCTGATTGTCATATCCTAGATCCAAATGGGCTTAATGTTCGTCGTTATCCCAATATCAGTATTCAATCTTCCACAATCACTTGTGCTGGCTCTTTCACAACTTTGTGCTGCACCAATACGTGATACACATTGTGCAAGCTCCCTAGCTCCGTTAAAAGAACTAATCGATAGGTGATTTCGCCAAATCGTTCCACCACGTCAAACGTGCCAAGATACCTAGGACTAAGCCTTTTCAAGCGCCAAATCCTATATACCCAATTGCCTATCGCAGACTGCAGATTTCGGTGCTCGACATTATAGTACTTCGCCTGCCTATCCTATGTTATCAGTAACCTCTCTCGGACAGTCTGCATCAATTAATTAGCCTCTTCGACTTCTTTATGCTTATATAATTTAGATTCACCCGATTCCGTCCAAGCTAAATGTATACGACACTTCATACCGTATAACGCTTCAAAAGGTACCATATGTATACTAGCTTGATAGCTATTGTTGTAGGCGAACTCGATCATATAGTGATAGTTTTCTCATCTCTTCCCAAAATACAAGGCGCACATTCGGAGCATGTCCTCCATCGTTTTATTGGTCCTCTCAGTTTGGTCATCCATTTGCGAATTAAAGGTCGTACTGAATTATAGTTTAGTCCCCAACAACTGATGGATTAGCCTCCAAATCATTAGAAGTAAAGCGGCCATCTCGATCACTTATGATGTTACGGGGCACACCATGCAATCGTACAATATTATCTATATACAGTTTAGCCAGTTTATCAACAGAATCATCTTTCCGGTTTGGTATGAAATGCGACACTTTTGTTAGCCGGTAAACGATCACCCACATGGCATCGTTTTCGCTCTGCGATCTCGACAGTCCATGCACCAAATCCATAGAAATGTCAATGAACTTTCATACCATAGTAGTAAAATGACTTCAGGAAACCTCCAGGCTTCTGACATTCTGCATTCACTAAAACACATGTTTGACATTTTGCCACGTAGAAAGCTATGTCTTTCTTCATCCCTGGCCTTGAGAACAGTTTCTTCATGTCCTTGAACATCTTAGTGCTCCCGGATGGATTGAGTACTTTGTAAAATGTGCTTTGTATATAAACTCCTCTCATAAATTACTAACATTCGGGACGCACAATCGACCATCTTTTCACCAAAGACCGCCGTCTAAGGAAAACTGGGAATTTGACTCTTCTGTTGCATAGCGCTTTAGACTCTCATCGAGTTTTGTTGCTCGGCGAACCCTGTTCCTAAGGTCATATTGTACCTCAGTCCAGTTCAGGCACGCATTTGCAGTGGAATTCTTGCCAACACAAGATATATCTAAAGCTTCCAACTCCTAGATCAGACGCTCATCATGCATCTGCAACCAATTTGCCCTTGCTGGAGTCCTACGACTAAAAGCTTTTGCGACGACGTTTCCATTTCCCGGGAGTATAATGTATTTTAAAGGTGTAAACCCCAAGGAAGTCCATCCACCTTCAATGTCACATATTAAGATCCTTCTTATCCAATACATACTTCAAGCTCCTATGGTCCATGAATATATCAATTTTCACGCCATATAAATAATGATGCCACATATTAAGTGCAAAAATCACCGCCGCCAACTCCAAGACATGGACGAGATAGTTTCGCTCAGGCACTTTCAACTATCATGAGCCATAAGCAATCACTTTTCCAAACTGAAGAAGAATGCAGCCTAAGCCGCTCCCCGATGCATCACTGTAAATCTCTTTGTCGTTTGTACCACATGATGACATCAAAACAAGCATCGTGGTCAAACGACTCTTCAACTCTTCAAAAGCCCGCGAGCACTCTGGTGTCCAAACAAACTTATGTTCTTTTCGCATCAGTGTGGTGAGAGGTAAGGCTATCTGTGAAAAGGTCTCTACGAAGCGCCTGTAGTAGCACGTATGTCCAAGGAAACTCCTGACGTCAGCTATGGTAGATAGAACCGACCACTCCGGTATTACAACTGTCTTCACCGGATCCACTGCGATACCTTCTCCACTAACCACATGGCCAATAAAATCCACCTACGTCAGCCAAAACTCACACTTGGAGAACTTGGCATAAAGTTTGTTTCTCCTCAAGATATACAATACCGTCTTCAAATAGTTCACATGATCTTCTTCAGATTAAAAGTACACCAAGATGTCATTAATGAAGACGATCACAAACAAATCTAAGTACTATCTAAATGTTCGGTGCATTAAGTTCATGAACATCGATGGCGTGTTGGTTAGCCCAAACGGCATTACCGTGAACTTGTAATGATCATAACGTGTATTTGATGTTCCTAAGACTTGTAGGGATCTTCTTCAAACCTGCAAGGTACCGTCCTTCTTTTTCACAAAGAGGACCGACATGCTCCAAGGTGACATAGTTGGGCGTATATAGCCTTGCTATAACAACTCTTGCGACTGGACTTTTAGTTATGCCATTTCTTTTGGCGTACACGGTACAGCGAACGGGCCATAAGTTTTGTACCTAGCACCAGCTCAATAGAGAAGTCAATCTCCCACTGGGGCAGTAACTGAGGAAGATCCTTAGGAAACACATCAGCATGCTTCGATACAATCAAAATGTCACTCAAACTGGCTTTTGGCTCAATATCCTGTATAAGCATGAAGAATAACTCCGCGGCGTTCCAAATAGCTTTGACGACTTGGACAGCAGACATCAATATCCTGCACGATCCTCGCATACTAGCGAATTTAGTCTAAAGCTCGGTATTCTTACCCAACGTGGCTTCCTTTGAGTTGCAATCAATACATGCACGCTGTTTCGAAAGCCAATCCATATCAAAGAGTACATCTTACCCAGATATCGGCAGCAAGGATGCATCTAGCCCAAAATCCTGACATCCTATCTGTACCTCCACATAGCAAGCCTTGTCTGCACGCATCACGCATCCGTTAGGCAATAACACCTTCACACTATCTGCCATTCTATGCATATACACTCTCATCCGTGACATGAAGTCCTCAGTTAGAAATGAATGTGAAGCACCTGTATCAAACAGTGCTCTCGTTGGACAGTCCCGAATAAGGACAAAACCTAACAAACACGATTCATGCTTTAAGTAACGCACACAATACTAAGTATGGCAAACAGAAAAATTGTATCTTAATTCATACCTGTGACGACGTAACTTTACTTTATGGCCTCCTGTTGGCCAAGGTTATACACTCGGGGCTGCTCCTGGGATGTAGAGGAGTCCACCACTATCTTTCGCTTTTCAGCATACGACTCCCCTGGCTTCTTTTCAACCTTTGGAGGACAAAACCGACAGTCACGGACAAAGTGTCCTAGCTTGCCACACATATAGCTTGTACGACACACTTGACCAGAAGTTTCTCCTGAAGAAACATTAGAAGGAGTCTGCCCCGAAGTCTTTGAATTCTTACCTCATCTCTTGCAGTAACCAGACTTTTCAGGACGCGACACCTTGAACTTCGTCTTTGTCACAGCCAAGTCCCTCTTGCCACGTACCCGCTTCATATATTTCCCCAATGCATGAGCCGTATCCACCAACGCTTGAAACCCTTCGTTCACCGAACTTGAAAACAAGATTTTTAACTCATCCCACAGCCCTTCGTAGAACCTATTTGTTTTGCACTCTTCTCTCGCAAAGATATACCCCGCATAACATCCCAATCTTGTAAACTCATGTAATCATGTATCAACACTAATTTCTCCATGTGTTAGATGGTGGAACTCATTTTACATGTCTATGCGCTATGCCGACGACAAGTACTTTACCAAGAACAGTCTCGAAAACTCCTCTCTCGAGACTTCTGTTAGTTGTCTGCCCGCTAAGTGGTGTAGCTCTATTTCATCCCACCATAGCAGAGCCTCTCCTTGCATCTGGAATGTGGCCAAGGTGACTTTATGTTCCTCCTCAGTTTTTATTGCCATCAAAATCCTCTTGACTCGCGTAAGCCAGTCCTCTGCCTTCATTCGGGATCATGCCCCAGCGAATGTAGGAGCATTGAAGCTCATAAACTGCTTCAGTTGCCACTCAGATGCTCGTGGATCTACAACAACCTCAATAGGTACTGGCCTCACACCAACCTATACTGGCCCCACTACAGGCTGCGCCTGCCCAATAGGTTGTGCTTGTATCATCGCAAACAAAGCTTCAACAACTAAGCGTACTGTCTCTGCAGACGGAGGAGGTGTAGGAACCTCAGATGGTGTAGTACTCTCTTCAGAACACTGGGTCTCAAACTGCCCCACACCACCTCAAGTCACCTGTACGTGTAAAAGACACACTTTCTTGACATTGCAAAAGCAACAACAACGTGATAGGAACGCGCAGCTTACTCAAACAGGAGTATTTTCATTCCTTGGTGGACATTCTTGAGTTCATTTAGATTATTACTGGTCGCATGTACACGTTCTCGTCTGATACCAAATTGTAACACCTCCATCCTTCTAATTTTTGGGTACATTGGAAAGTGTGTACCAGATTTGGAGAAGCCTCACCTAACTCAATGATATGCATCAAGTTGTATTTGATGTTGTGTTGAGTTATCATGTGCAGGTTAAGTAAATGGAAGAAAAATTTTCTAAGTACAAGTGTCGACACTTGGGAATGGCTGTGACGACACCAAGGGCCAGATTGTGTCAACACCCAGAATTTGTGTTGACACACAGAAAATCTGTCGACAATGTTGTGTCGACACCAAGGGCCAGATTGTGTCGATACCCAGAATTTGTTTCGACACACAGAGAAGCTGTCGACACATTCCAGAATTCTGTCGACAATGACTGTGTCGACACACAGAACTTGTGTCGGCACACACCAGAATTCTGTCGACACTAACTTTGTCAAGACAAGGAGTGATTGTGTCGACACACAGGACTTGTGTCGATACATTCCACAGAAGCTCTGTCGAGAAGTAAAAGTGAAGCTGTGTCGACATCATCAAGACTTGTGTAGACACATGGACTATGTGTGTCGACACATGTGAAGTATTCACTCGACATTCTCTGCTGCTGAGTCAAAGTCCAATGAAGGTTGAAGTAATACAACTGGAGAATTGACAGCTGTCATTACTGACATTGATGTCACATCTGTCAGAGGTGTCAGAAGACCGTTTTGAACCGGAACAACCAGTAACTATAGATGAAGCCTATATATAAATATGCTCTCTCAACAATTGGGATTGATTGTGAAGAAGTGATCGTGAACACGATCAGTGAATAAAGAATAATCTCTGAAGGATTGACGATCCAGAAGAAGAGAAAGAAGAAACAGTCACCAGATTGTAGAGAGAGAAAAATAAGAAGGAGAGAAGTCCTCATCCATTGAAGGCAGATCCTGAACAGTCTGCCCAAAGAATTCAGATCAATTTTGAAGAAGAATTCAGATTAATTTCTGAATAAGAAGGAAACTGATTGAAGATCAACTCCAACATCATGAAGATCAACCTTACTTTGTTCAGATTCAAGAAGCTTTGAAGAAGCTAAGACAGGTTGATCCTTAAGTAATCAGTTCTATCAAGAACTGATCAAGAAGCCTTCAACCAATTCTCTCTCCATATGGTTGAAGATATTATTATATTTTCATCAATAACTTTTGTAGGATCTGTAATAGATCTGAGTGTAGGAGATTTATTTCTCTGAGTTGTAAGCCTAAAGTTTAAAGGCTGAGGTAGGGCTGAGTGCCTGAGGTAGGGGAATCTTTTCCCTGAGTTGTAGGCATGTGAAAGAGGCTGGGTAGGGCTTTTCCCTGAGTTGTAGGAGTGGGGTTTCACTCTGAGTTGTAGGCCTGTGAAAGAGGCTGAGGTAGGGCTTGTGCCTGAGTTGTAAGAGTTTGGATTCACTCTGAGTTGTAGGAACCATTCTTGGTTCTGAGCTATAAGATCTTCAGAACTGAGAAGAAAGAAGGAAGTTAGGTCGAATCTAGTACACTGCTAGATAGGCGAAGCGGGAAAGTGGATGTACCCATCATTTGGGGAACCACTATAAATCTGGTGTGCAATCTGTGGAATGTTGTGTGTATGTGAATGCTTTGATGTAATATCTACTGAATAAATTGCTAAACTAGATAGATTTGTCTGCCTAAGTTAGAAAAAGAATTGAACCTATTCACCCCCCCCCGCCCCCTCTAGGTGTTTAGGACATCTTGAAACCAATTCTTTCAAGTGGTATCAGAGGGAGGTTCCTCAAATAATAGACTTAATAGTCTGAGTATATCTCTAAGGCAGAAATCTATTAGGCAAAATGGGTTCCATTGAGAATCATAAGGAGTTTGGTTCCATGAAGTTACCTATATGCAGGAAAGAGATTTTTGGCATATGGAAAGAAAGAGTTAGACTGTTCATGGAAGCTTTAGATCCAAGAATCTATATGACAGTTATAGAAGGGCCATTCATCCCAATGAAAGTATCAGTTCTTGATGCAAATCTCAGGACACCAAAGGAGTATTCTAAAATGACAAAGGAGGAGATCATCTTGGCTACTATGGATAAGAGAGCTCATAATATAATAGTCAGTGCTATAGATGACTCAACATTCCAAAATTTGATTCACTGCAAGACCTCTAAAAAATGTGGGACACCCTGATTATCTACATGGAGGGATCAGAAGAACTGAGAGAAGACAGAAAGTCTATGCTGAATCAGGAGTATGAAAGTTTTAGAAAATCTAAAACAGACAACATAACTTAATGTTACAAGAAGTTCTTCAGAATAGTTAATGAATTGATGTCATATGGAAGAGTATTTAGCACATGTGAGTTAAATGATAAATTTCTGAGATCATTAACTAAGGACTGTGACACCAAGATATGTGCTATTAGGGAAGTTGCCAAACTAGCAGAAATCTCACCTCCTACATTATTTGGCAAACTTCTTTCATATAAGATGCAGCTGATCGCTAGAAAGGAGGAGGAGAAAAGTAATAAAGTTGATTACAGAGATAAGTCAGTGGCTTTCAAGACTGAAGCCATAAGAAAGGATAGGAGGATGTCTCCATCTCCTCCTAGAAAAGCTGCAGAAGTATGTTCAGAAAGTTCTGACAGTCAATCATCAGATAGTCCAAATTCTGATGAAGACTTAGCTGCTTTCTCAAGACAATTTCAAAGGTTCTTGAAGAAGAAACAGTGGAGATCCAATCCATCCTCCTCACAATCCAAGGATTATTACTATCAGAAAAAGAAATCATCTAGGAAGGACAGGTATGGCTCTAAAACTAGTAAATTATCTTCAACTAAGATTATTTACTATTGTTGCAACAGGCCTGAACATGTGGTAGTTGATTGTCCTGACAAAAGGAAAGAATCTAATGACAAGAAGAAAATAAAAACAAGGGCAAGAAGGAGAAATCCTTTGTTGCAAAGGAGCAAAAAAGCTGGTCAGATTCTTCATCATCAGATTCTGAGGCTGAAGCTGAAGCTGAAGCATACAGAGGACTGTTTGCAACTGAAGAGGATGCATAAGAGGCTGATTTCTTGAAATTGCTGGACTCAGTAAATGTAATTGAAGAACATTATTGTATAGGGCTGATGGCCTTGATAGAAGAAGATCAGTGCCAGAATCAGCCTAGTCCTAGTAAGGCAAACAATTCTTCAATAGTTTCTGATTACTATACTGGATCAGAATCAGAAGCATCTGCATCAAGAGATGTGGATGAATCTGAATCTGAAGGGGTTGTTCATCAACTTATTGATGAATATGGTGATCTGCTGCAAGCACTTAAGAAAAGCAGAATTCTTAACAAAGCACAGGCTAAGGAAATTGATGCTCTTAAGTTGGCTGCATTTGATTCAGAAAAATTGCTGGATCAGAAGATGAATGAAATTGCCAAACTGAAAAACATAACTGTTATTCAGCTGGGAACAATAACATTCAAAAATAATCAGATCAAGGGTCTAGAAGACAGACTACTAAGAGAGAAGGTATTGGTGGCAAAATTCTCAAAGCCAAAATCAGTCTTACCTCTAATTGATGATTTCATTCCTCAAAAGGGTAAGACAGGATTAGGCTTTAAGGGAAATAATAGGGCAGCTAATTCCAAAGGAAAAAATCTATGCCCCAATTCAGCCACTTGCCTTCAAACCACCCATTGCCTTCTAGAAAGTGCAACAACCTACCAATAGATATGATCATGATATCATACATGGTTATGGTAAGTCTGATATTCTAAATGATAATGGTATAGCTCCAGCACTCAAGCAAAGAACCATTGTACCAACAGTGTTAAGAATAACTGACAACAATGCTGTTAAAACTGTACCTAAAAAGAGGTATAATAGATATGAGTGCTGGTGCTGTGGTAAGATAGGGCATTATGCCAAAGATTTCTGGCACAATACCAGTGTCAAGAAGAATGCCAGCTTACCTGTGAGGAAGGCTGCTGGTAAGAATATCAAGTTTCAATCTAACTTGAACCTATAACTCAATAAACATTGGGGTTCTAAGGTAAAATAATTTTATTTGTTGCAGGTGGGTCCAAGTTGTCATACCCCTATATGGTACTTGGACAGTGGATGTTCTAGGAACATGACTGGAACAAGAAGAATGTTAAAGGACTATACTCCCATAGAGAGTGGACCCAAAGTGATCTTTGGTGGATCAAAAAAAGTGGTCATCAAAGGGTTTGACAACATCTCTACTAGTTCTATAACAATCACTCAAGTGGCTTATGTAAAAGGTTTGAAACATAACTTGATAAGCATAAGGCAGCTGAGTGATCTTGGGTATGACACTTCATTTATTAAGAATGGGTGTAAGATCAAAAGGACAAGTGATCAGAAGGTGATATTGTCTGGTTATAGAAAAAAGAATGTTTATTGTTTAAATTTTGATTATGAAAACATGACTCTCCTATATGTTTAGTTGTAGATGAGAAAGCATCTCAGTGTGTCCAATGGCACAAGAGGCTAGCTCATCTGAATTATAAGACTATAGGTCAACTCTATAGTTTAGAGTTAGTGAGGAATGGTCCTCAGTTTAAGTGCATAAAAGAGGGTATATGTTCAGCTTGTCAAAAAGTCAAGCAGACCAAATCCTCTTTTCATAGTCTTGATACCAAAGATTCTGTGAGGTGTTTGTACCTCTTGCATATGGATTTATTTGGTCCTATGCTAGTTCATAGTGTAGGTAGGAAAGTCTATACTTTTGTGGTAGTAGATGACTATTCTAGATTTACATGGGTTTTCTTTTTGAGGTAGAAATCTGAAACTCCTACTGTCTTTCATAACTTTGTTAAACAAATTCAGAATGAACTTAACAATTCAGTGGTCAAAATCAGAAGTGACCATGGAACTGAATTTCAGTCTGAATGTATGACAAGGTTTTGTGAAAAACTAGGGATTCATCAAGAATTCTCCTCACCTAGAACACCTCAGCAAAATGGAATTGCTGAAAGAAAGAATAGTACTCTTATTGAGGTTGGTAGAACTCTACTAAGTGACACTTCTCTCGCAGAATATTTCTGGGCTGAGGCAGTAAATACTGCTTGTCATGTTCTCAATAGAGCATCCATAACTAAGAGCTACAAAAAGACACCCTATGAGATTATGAAGGGCAGAAAACCAAACATATCCTACTTTAGGATCTTTGGTAGCAGGTGTTGTGTGCTTAACACTTGCAAGTCTCACCTAACTAAGTTTGCTGCCAGATCCCAAGATGGGATATTTATTGGGTACAAAAATAATAGTAAGGCATATAGGGTCTACAACTTGACTACACAAGTTGTAGAAGAATCTGTTCATGTAGTGTTTGATGAATCTGAGCTAATTATCTGTGAGTTGTCTAGCAATTCTTGTAGCTCAACAAGTTTAAAATAAAAGTTGGACATGCTGACCATTAATGAAGACCAAACTGCAAGGCAGGATGAGGAAAATTATGGTTGCTGTCCAGGGGGAGTACAAGGTCCACAAGCTGACATAGAAGACAATGAAGTGCAGCATGGTGGAGAAATTGAAGAAGTTCAAATTGCTGATAGAATGCCTCCAGCAATAAGGAATCTAAAGGATCATCCAGCACACCAAATTATTGGTGATCCAAGACATGGTGTGCAAACCAGAAGCAAACACATGAACACAGTGCTTTGCTCAAGTTTCCTGCCACAGGTGGAACCAAAGAGATTTGAAGAAGCCATACAAGACTCCAACTGGATTGATGCAATGCATGAGGAGCTTAATCAATTCAGAAGATGTAAAGTATGGGAGCTGGTTCCAAAACCAAAGGATAATAATATTATTGATACTACGTGGATATAGAGGAACAAACTAGATGAAAATGGCATCATAGTGAAGAATAAAGCAAGACTGGTTGCCAAAGGTTATAGATAGGAAGAGGGCGAAGACTTTGATCAGACATTTGCCCCAGTGGCAAGGTTGGAAGCAATAAGGCTATTCCTTGCCTTTTCTGCTTTCTAAGGTTTCAAAGTATACCAAATGGATGTCAAGTCAGCATTCCTAAATGGTAATTTGAAAGAAGTCTATGTTGAACAACCCTCAGGTTTTGTTGATCCACTTTATCCTGATTATGTTTATAGGCTTAAGAAAGCCTTATATGGTTTGAAACAAGCCCCTAGGGCTTGGTATGAAACATTGTATACCTTACTCATTGAGAGTAAATTTTTAAGGTGGAAAATAGACAAGACTCTATTCCTTAGGGAGTCAAAGGGCAAGATGATCCTTGTCCAGATTTATGTTGATGACATAATCTTTGGATCAATAGAAAACAACCTTTGTAGGAAGT
Organism: Platanthera guangdongensis; assembly: GCA_039583875.1. Lineage (NCBI taxonomy): Eukaryota > Viridiplantae > Streptophyta > Magnoliopsida > Asparagales > Orchidaceae > Platanthera > Platanthera guangdongensis. Next base: position 103,241,533 of record CM077150.1, read on the forward strand.
TTGCAAAACTTATGCAAGGGAAGTTTGACATGAGCAGTATGGGTGAGGTGAAATTCTTCTTGGGACTCCAAGTAAGACAGACTGATGATGGCTTGTCCATATCACAGTCTAAGTTCACCAAGGAGTTAATTAAGAAATATGGTATGGAGTCATCCACCACCATGAGAACTCCAATGGGGACAAGTATGCCTTTAGGCGAAGATGATGCAGGAAAACCTGTAGATGAGTCTTTGTATAGAGGGATAATTAGCTTCCTTCTATACTTAACTGCCAGTAGACCAGACATTATGTATGCTACATGTGTCTGTGCTAGGTACCAAGCAATCCCTAAAGAATCTCATTATACTACAGTTAAAAAAATTTTGAGATATCTTAAGAGCACACCTAATCTTGGTCTTTGGTACCCTAAGAATAGAGACTTTCTACTGACTAGTTTTTTAGATGCAGACTTTGCAGGTTGCAAAGAAGATAGAAAGAGCACCACTGGAACATGTCAGTTTCTAGGTGGTAGATTGGTGTCATGGAGCAGTAAGAAGCAGACAAGTGTGGCAATTTCCACTGCTGAGTCTGAATATGTTGCTGCAGGCAGCTGTTGTGCTCAGCTTTTATGTATTCAACATCAACTTGAATACTATGGTCTCAAGGTAAATAGAACACCACTATTTTGTGATTCTACAAGTGCTATTTCTATTGCTAAAAATCCTGTATCACATAGCAGAACAAAGCATATAGAAATTAGATTTCACTTCATTAGAGAGCATGTTGAAAAAGAAGATATTTTAAAATTGAATTAGGCATGTTAAGCCTAGAGTAACTTAGTAAATCTGACTAAGTAATTCAATGTCGACACAAAAGGAAATCTGTGTCGACATATTGTAGTTGATGTCGACACAAAAGGAAATCTGTGTCGACATATAGTAGTTAGTGTCGACACATAAGGAAAGTTGTGTCAACACAACAAAATAGTGGTATCGACACTCAGAGTTTGGTGTCGACACATAGAAGTTCTATCATTTAGATAGTAGTGTCGACACATACAGTCGTCTGTGTCGACACGCAGATATTAGAGTCGACTGTTAAGAAGTCTATGTCGACACATCGCAAACTGTGTCGACACATAGTGTTGTCTGACTCTGTCGAGACATTAGAAGTCTGTGTCGACACAATCTCTACAGTGTCGACACATTAAGTATTTATTACCATGCCTTTTGACCTTATGTGTTGACAAACATATAAATAGGTCACAGAACAACTTTGTCGACTACGCTCTCAACATTTTCGAGACCAAATCTTTGAGTCGACAAACCTTCATCTCTCTTCTCCTCAAATTTCTCGTCACCAATGGCACCAAAATTGGAGAACAACATCAACGAAGGCTATGAATTAGTTCGCGATTCTTTTGAGAGTGCTGCGACTAAGATTAGAGATGTGATAACCCAAATCAAATAAAGTGGTTTGGAATATCTAGTTTCAGAACCTACCAAGATCTGGAAGAAGGAGCCTCTTGAATTATATACAGCAGCTACCCTGGATTCAACTGGATTGAAGATTAAGTCATCAATTCAAGGAAGCAAGGTGAAACTTACACAGAAGCGTCTGAGGAAGACACTACAGTTGCCCAGGACTCAGGAAATGATGAAGTCACATCTTCAATGACAAAAGAAGCTCTTCAATGGTTTGGACTGGATCCCACCACTAAGATTGAATCATCAATGCAAAGGAAGGGGATGAACTCCCAAGGAATGTTTCTTTCAGAGATTATGGGAAAAGTAATTCTCTGCAAACTAGGCGGACATGATAGGATCTCAGCCTATATATTCAGCTTAATGACAAGAGTTATTTTCAGAGTAAAAACTAACTGGTCTGTTGTAATCTTTGAAAAGATCAAGGAAAGTTTGAAGAAACCTAATTTAAGAAGAGTACTGAGTCTGTATCTGGCAATGAATATTCCTGAAGTGATGAACCATACAGTGGGATCTAGGATAAACCACATGAGAAGGATGGATATGAAAATACTATCCAGGTGGGAAAGAGTTCTGACAAAGGATGGTTCTACACCACAAAAACAACCACAATTGTAAAATAAAAAGATAACCCCCAGGGTAGCTGAATCTTCTAGTGATTCAGATGAAGAAGTTGTCTTCAGATCAGAAGAGGAAAGACCAGAAACTGCTAGAAAATCACTTGCTCTTGAGACTGCTGATGATAGTCAGATGCAGAGAGAGCAGATGGATCACTTTCAGGGGGAGCTGATATAATAATTCTAGGGGGGCCTCTACAAGTTCCAGTTTCCCAAGCTCCATCACCTTCAAAGGATGCTCATGAGACTGAGCAAGCTGATCTAGTGACTGACACAGTCACTGAGACAATACTTGAGCCTACTCAAGTCTATGTCCAAGCACAGGATGTTGCAATGGATGACATCTCTGCATGTGATGTCCCTCCATCTACTACACAGGAGCAAGATATTCCTCCAGTTCAACTGCAACAAGAATTCACTCTTGAGGAATTGTTTCCTAACTTACAAGAAGTAAGGACTGAGGAAGAGGTGCCAAGGACTGAGGGGGAGGTGTCAAGGACTGAGGGGGAGTTGCCAAGGAATGACAAGGAGCTGCCCTCTAGTCCAAAGGACACAGTGAACATTGAAAGTTATTCTGAATCTGATGATGGAGAAGCACTCAGAGAAAAGAATAGAAAACTGATGGTTAACAGGAAGAAAAGCTCAAGCTATATGAAAGCTTTACAGACTGCCTCACAACACTCAGCTCCAGCAGTTGACTTCAGTTCACTGTTGGTTGCTCTGCAAGTTAAAATGGATGAGCAAAGACAGACTCTTAAAAAATCTGTGGATGAAAGCCATAAGGAACTTCAGTTTACTTTGGCTCAAGATATAAAATCAATCAGATTTGAAATAAACCAGAATACGAAAGAGATGACAGACTGCTTCCATAAAGGAGGAAATGTGGTAGTTTATCTTTCTAAGCAACAACAAGCAGCAAAACACATATAGATGATATAGCAGTTAAACAAGGATATGTTTTGGAGAATCAGATAAGAATGAATGATAATCTTACTGAGTCCCACAATTTGATTGTTATAGAAATAACCAATAAAGCTGTTATTATTAAGGCAAAGTCTGAATTTGATCAACAACTTCAAGAACAATTGGCTGCTGTTCAAACAGCTATACAAGCCTCACAGAAACTCCTCTCTGATCAGCTATAGAAATTCAGATCTTTTTATAAGGAAGGCACAAATTATCTGGCTAATCAAGTAAGATTTCAAAAAGATGACTTAAGAGATCATGTTTAAAGAGAAGTCATAAAGGGGGAGAGGGTGTTAGTCAATGCTAGCTCAGAGCATACTAAATGGATAACAAATGTTGTTAGAGCAACTATGGGATATCCACCCCTATGTGATGATGATAATATTGCTGCGTCAGGCATTCAAATTTCTTATAATGAAGGGGCTCAGCAGGTAGTAGCTCAAACTATTTACCCCCTGCTGATTTTGAAGGTATTCAAAATGTTGTTCAACACATGTATAGTCCTCCAAAGGAGGTTCAGAATGTGAATATTGAGGAAGTTGAAATGTGAGAGGCAGCACTGAATAAAGAGCAAGATGCTCAACTCTCTAAGAAAAGGTTTAGAGAGCAGGCTGAATTGAAACCTGATTTTTTAAGAAGGAGTCCCACCTCCAGAAATATAATACTCACTGTCTGGAAAGCTGTCAAAGACAAAATTCATGATAGAGGCAAGTGGTATTCTGAACTTGAGTGGAGCAAATATCTGCAGAGACAAGATGTTATACATCAGTTCAGAAGGGATTACAATGCTAGTAAAATACCTGCTGCAGCTGTGGAGCCTAGTAAATACTTTCCCAAGCCTTATCATTATTTTGAAAGGAAAAAAGTTAAGGCTAAAGAACTTAAGAAGAAGGATCTCAAAGGCAATAAGCCAGCTGAAGACACTAAAGCTCCAGTACAAGCAAGGGTCCAGTCTGGCAAATGCATAGTGATTAAGGAGTCTGATTAGCCTTAGGATAGATTGACTAGATTTTAAAACATTGTAATCTTCAGTTTTAAAATTTATGTAATCTATTGTTAACAAACTTTTGTTGATGTTTAAACAAAGCAATGATTCATGCTTATTATGTTTGTATCATATTCTGTGATGATATAATATACTTGTTTTGCTTATGTGTTACCCTGTCATTGAATGTTTTTATACATCATATTGTTTATTTTATTATTAGTGATGTATATCATTGACTAAGGGTTATGACTTCTCCAAATAGGTGGAGATTGTTGGGGTACATTGGAAAATGTGTACCAGATTTGGAGAAGCCTCACCTAGCTCAATGATATGCATCAAGTTGAACTTGATGTTGTGTTAAGTTATCATGTGCAGGTTAAGTAATTGGAAGAAAAATTTTCTAAGTATAAGTGTCGACACTTGGGAATGGTTGTGTAGACACAAAGGGCCAGATTGTGTCGACACCCAGAATTTGTTTCGACACACAAAAAATCTGTCGACAATGTTATGCCGACACCAAGGGCCAGATTGTGTCGACACCCAGAATTTGTGTCGACACATAGAGAAGATGTCTACACATTCTAGAATTCTGTCGACAACGACTGTGTCGACACACAGAACTTGTGTCGACACACACCAGAATTCTATCGACACCAACTTTGTCAAGATAAGGAGTGATTGTGTCCACACACAGGACTTGTGTCGACACATTCCGCAGAAGCTATGTCGAGAAGTAAAAGTGAAGTTGTGTCGACATCATCAAGACTTGTGTCGACACATGGACTATGTGTGTCGACACATGTGAAGTATTCACTCGACATTCTCTACTGCTGAGTCAAAGTCCAATGAAGGTTGAAATAATACAATTGGAGACTTGACAGCTGTCATTACTGACATTACTGTCACATCTATCAGAGGTGTCAGAAGACTGTTTGGAACCAGAACAACCGGTAACCATGGATGAAGCCTATATATAGATATGCTCTCTCAACAATTAGGATTGATTGTGAAGAAGTGATCATGACCACGATCAGTGAATAAAGAATAATCTCTGAAGGATTGAGGATCCAGAAGAAGAGAAAGAAGAAACAGTCAAAAGATTATAGAGAGAGAAAAATAAGAAGGAGAGAAGTCCTCATCGAGTGAATGCAGATCCTAAACAGTCCGCCAGAAGAATTCAGATCAATTCTGAAGAAGAATTCAGATTAATTTCTGAATAAGAAGGAAGCTGATTGAAGATCAACTCCAACACCACGAAGATCAACCTTACTTTGTTCAGATTCAAGAAGCTTTGAAGAAGCTAAGACAGGTTGATCCTTAAGTAATCAGTTCTATCAAGAACTGATCAAGTAGCCTTCAACCAATTCTCTCTCCATCTGGTTGAAGATATTATTATCTTTTCATCAATAACTTTTGTAGGATCTGTAATAGATCTGAGTGTAGGAGATTTATTTCTCTGAGTTTTAAGCCTAAATTATAAAGGCTGAGGTAGGGCTGAGTGCCTGAGGTAGGGGAATCTTTTCCCTGAGTTGTAGGCCTATGAAAGAGGCTGAGGTAGGGCTTTTGCCTGAGTTGTAGGAGTGGGGTTTCACTCTGAGTTGTAGGCCTGTGAAAGAGGCTGAGGTAGGGCTTGTGCCCGAGTTGTAGGAGTGTGGATTCACTCTGAGTTGTAGGAACCATTCTTGGTTTTGAGCTGTAAGATCTACGGATCTGAAAAGAAAGAAGGAATTTAGGCCGAATATAGTACACTGCTAGATAGGCAAAGGGGAAAGTGGATGTACCCATCATTTGGGGAACCACTATAAATCTGGTTGCAATCTGTGGAATTCTATGTGTATGTTAATGTTGTGCTGTGATATCTGCTGAATAAATTGCTAAACTAGATAGATTTGTCTGCCTAAGTTAGAAAAAGAATATAACCTATTCACCCCCACCCTCTAGGTGTTTAGGACATCTTGAAACCAATTCTTTCACTAATGAAATATAATAGATGGTCATGTCGGTGCCCCGCACCATATGCCACAAACAGGCGGCGTAATAACAAGTTAATATCAAACCAATTACACGCACCCTAACGCAGAGCACTCTACCTGAAGATTTAGGGATTATTCTCGAACTCATCAAACACGAATGTCCAATATATATAAACAACATGATGTATATATATAATAGGAATGTTTACAGAAATACCCAAAAGTATTTAACCTTAAGGCCTTCTAGTTATATTTCACTAGTATGGATTACAAACATCGGCAGGCAGGCCGACCACACATGAAAAGCAATAAAGGTACTTCATTCGGCCTTTAAGGGCCAGCGGCAGCCAAGGCTTTGGCCCACTATTTCCAGATCAGCTGTCCAATACCTGTAGAAGGACAATACACCGTGATGATGGAAAATAAGACAATGGTCAGCATTCAGCCAACCAATTTATAACGACCCTACCCCTTTCCTGGGGTAGTGGTATTCCTTCCCTGTAGGCATAGCAATAACACAAGCAGATATATTGCAAGAACGTGCACTCACGCACAGTTCAATATCTCACAAATGAATGCCCGCGGCCAAACGTTCCGTGCACTTAGGATTACACCACCGTTCAAAGGACCTAGACCCAACGGTCAACTTTGAGCATTCATGCTCCACGGCCCATGGCCGGAGACTTTAGTCTTCATGGAGTACAACCACAGACTCTCATTATGCGATCCTAAAGAACATCAATAACTTCGGCACTCGAGTTAAACAACCATAATGCCGATACGCTTCAGCCTTTGCCCGTTGCTCAAATCATCAAATCAGTGTCTTGTCTGACGCAGGTTCGCTTCCCCTTATATGTTTGGCTCAATGGCCTTCAGAGCTCGTAGCTCACACAAGACACACTTTCTCCCAGAGACTTGCTTTACAATAAAAAAGGTATCTAGGAGCTATCGCCGACAATACTTACGGTTGTAGGCGTTAACAATAGAACTCACATTCTTTACCAGACCTGGCAAAAACCAAGCAGTAACTTGTAGTACTAGAAACACTGAACTTGCACAAAATAAATTGCTCACCAAAAACTATCCCCATTGGCGATACTCACTATCACCCGGCGATATCAACAGTTCTCCAAAACCGTTATTTCCCTAGGGTAGTTCCTTTGAATTCAACTCTAGTATTTCATGCTACTCTGTTTCACAGGCACAACCAACAGACCATGAACAATACTCGTTCATACATGGAGTCTTCTCTGGCTCGCAAAATAAAACATCGCCAATCCAAACCAACCTGTCCAGATAGGCTTCACATAGCATACGTATTTCGTACTACACATTTTCGGAGCTATATGCAAGACTCAATGTAGATTTCATGAATCGACCCAAAGGAATTCCATCGATTCTCCACCTTTTGGTGGTGGATTCGATTCCATGCGTATGACAAAAGAAAGGACTTCACTTGTCCAAGTAGGAAGATCGTTACCTTTGTAGTTCTCTTTGGAGCCATGGCGAAGCTGTTCTACACAGACGGAAATGAACGCCTCATTTTCCTCTTCATCGATCTAGCCTCAGACCCTACTTCCGACCATAAGATCTCCTTCAGCAAGCTATGAAAGCTTCAGCTCCAGCCCTTCTTCTTCCTTAGCTTCTATTTTCTCTAAGGGATAATATGGAATGGATGGAATGAAGAGTGAGTGAAAGAGAAGCAAAATAACTTCTCCTTCCACACACATCTCTGCATATCAAACTATGGTGTAACCTCAACCACAAGATTAATCCATCAAAACGAAGCAAAGGCCAAGATTTGGGTTAAATGATCAACTTTAGCGCTATCGCCTGGCGACATCAACTGTCGCCACTCGGTGATATCGAAATTAACCGATTTGACTGCTTAATAGCCAATCTGACACATGCCACATGACATTATCGCTCGGCGACAACCACTTTTGCCACTCCGCGATATCATTTCAACGATTCGTCGAAAGCGTTTAGTGCGTTGAGTGTGGCTCAACAAATGCTTTATGACTATAGTCATCAGGCGATACCCACCGTCACCACTCAGTGATATTTTTCGACGATTCGTCGAAAGCGTTGAGTGCGTAGAATGCGGCTCGACAAACTCTGTATCGCTATCGATATTCGGCGATACCGAATGTCGCCCGATGGCAGTGATAAAAATTCTGCTGTCACCTTTGGGGTGTTACAACTCTCCCCTCCTTACAGAAATTTTGTCCTAAAATTTGCATACAGCTATAAGGAATATAGCAACTTAAAACTTACAACAACTTTTAATTAATAAAAACAATGTTATAACAACATTACACACACAGCTCGGGATATTCCTCGTGCATGGTTTGCTCTCGCTCCCATGTCAGCTCTTCATGGCCACAGTTGTCCCACCAGACTTTGACCATCCTGATAGTCTTGTTTATCAGTTTCATGATTGCCATATCCTCGATCCGAATGGGCTTAACGTTCGTTGTTATCCCAATATCGACTGGTATTCGATCATCTGCAATAACTTGTGCTTGCTCTTTCACAGCTTTGTGCAGCACCGATACATGAAACATATCGTACTTGCCCCTTAGCTCCATTAACAAAGCTAATCGATAGGAACTTTTGCCAACTCGTTTGACAACGTCAAATGAGGCAAGATACCCAGGACTCAGCATTTTCAAGTGCCGAATCCTGTATAACCAATTACCTACCGCATACTCCAGATTTCAGTGCTTGGCGTTATAGTACTTCGCTTGCCTATCCTGTGCTATCGGTTGCCTCTCTTGGATAGTTCACATCGATGAATTAGCCTCTTCGATTTCTTTATGCTTATATAATTTAGATTCGCACGATTCTGCCCAAGTAAACGGTATACGACACTTCCTACCGCATAAAACTTCAAAAGGTGCCATTTTTATACTAGCTTGGTAGTTATTGTTGTAGGCAAACTCGATCATATAGATATGGTTTTTCCCATTACTTCCCGAAATACAAGGCCCACATTCGGAGCATGTCATCCATCGTTCTGTTGGTCCTCTCAGTTTGGCCATCCATTTGCGGATGAAAGGTCGTACTGAATTGTAGTTTACTTCCCAACAACTGATGGATTAGCATCCAATCTTTAGAAGTAAAGCACCCATATCGATCACTTATGATGCAATGGGGCACACCGTGCAATCGTACGATATTATCTACGCACAGTTTAGCCAGTTTCTCAACAGAATATTCTTTTCAATTTGGTATGAAATGCGACACTTTTGTTAGTCGATCAACGATCACCCATACGACATCGTTTCCTATCTGTGATCTGGACAGTCCATGCACAAAATCAATAGAAATATCATTGAACTTTCATACCAGAGTAGGCGATGACTTTAGAAAACCTCCAGGATTCTGACATTCTGCTTTCACTAAAGCACATGGTTGATATTTTGCCACATAGAAAGCTATGTCTTTCTTCATACCTGGCCACCAGAACAGTTTTTTAATGTCCTTGAACATCTTAGTGCTCCCCGGGTGGATTGAGTACTTTGTAAAATGTGCTTCGTACATTAACTCCTCTCTTAAATTACTAACATTGGGGACGCATAATCGACCGTCTTTTCACCAAAGACCGTCGTCCAAGGAAAACTGGGAATTTGACTCTTCCGCTGCATAGCGCTTTAGACTCTCATTAAGTTCTGTTGCTCACCGAACCCTGTACTCAAGGTCATACTATACCTCCGTTCAGTTCAGACACACATTTGTCGTGGAATTCTTGTCAACACAAGATATATCTAAAGCTTCTAGCTCCTGCATCAGACGCTCATCATGTATCCGTAACCAATTTGCCCTTGCCGCAGTCCTACGACTAAAAGCATCTGCAACGACGATTCCCTTTCTCGTGAGTATAATGAATTTCAAAGGTGTAGTCCCCGAGGAACTTCCTCCACCTTCGTTGTCGCATATTGAGATCCCTCTTATCCAATAGATACTTCAGGCTCTTATGGTCCATGAATATATTAATTTTCACGCCATATAAATAATGACGCCACATATTAATTGCAAAAATCACAACCGCCAACTCCAAGACATGGACGGGATAGTTTCGCTCATGCACTTTCAACTGTCGTGAGCCATAAGCTATCACTTTTCCAAACTGAAGAACAACGCAGCCTAAGATGCTCCCAGATGCATCACTCTTAATCTCATAGTCGTCTGTACCACATGACGACGTCAAAAAAGGCATCGTGGTCAAACGACTCTTCAACTCTTCAAAAGCTTGCGCACACTCCGGCGTCCAAATGAACTTCTGATCTTTCTGTATCAGTGTGATGAGAGGTAAGGATATCCGTGAAAAGGTCTCCACGAAGCGACTGTAGTAGCCCGCAAGTCCAAGGAAACTCCTGACTTCAGCTACAGTAGACAGAACCAACCACTTCTATAATGCAACTTTCTTCACTATATCCACTGTGATACCTTCTCCACTAACCACATGGACAAGAAAAGCCACCGACATCTGCCAAAACTCTTACTTGGAGAACTTGACGAAGAGTTTGTTTATCCTTAGGGTGTGCAACACCATCTGCAAATGGTTCGCATGATCTTCTTCAGATTGAGAGTACACCAAGATGTCATCAATGAAGATGATCTCAAACACATCTAAGTACTGTGTAAATGTTCGGTGCATTAAGTCCATGAACACCGATGGCACGTTGGTTATCCCAAACAGCATTACCGCGAACTCGTAATTACCATAGCATGTTTCAAATGAAGTATTGGGAATGTCACATTCCCCGATCCTCAACTGGTAGTAACCAGACTTTAAATTTAGCTTTGAGTATATCATTGACCCAGCCAGCTAATCGAACAAGACATCAATCTGTGGTATCAGATACCTATTCTTCTTTTTCAGGTTGTTTAGCTCTCTATAATCAAAGAATAGACGCAAGCTACCGCCCTTCTTTTTCACAAAGAGGACTGGCGTGCTCCAAGGTGACAAACTTGGTCGTATGTAGCATTGCTCTAATAACTCTTGCAACTGGACTTTTAGTTCTGCCATTTCCTTTGGCGTACCAAGAACAGTGAATGAGCAACATGTTTTGTACCTAGCACCAGCACAATAGCGAAGTCAATCTCCCACTGGGGCAGTCACTCAGGAAGATCCTTAGGAAACACATCAGCATACTCTGATACAATCAGAACATCACTCACACTGGCTTATGGCTCAACAACATGTATAAGCGTGAAGAATAACTTCACGCCCTTCCGAACAGCTTTGAAGACTTGGATTGCAGACATCAATATCCTGCTCGATCCTCGCATACTAGCTAATTTAGTCTCAAGCTCAGTATTCTGACCCAGTGTGGATTCCTTTGAGTTGTAATCAAAACAGGCACGCTGCTCCGAAAGCCAGTCCATAACAAAGATTACATCGAACTCAGATATCGGCAGAAAGGATGAATATAACCCAAAATCCTAACTTCCTATCCGTACCATACATCCACATAGCAAGCCCTGTCCGCACGCATCACTCATCCGTTAGGCAATAACACCTTCACATTATCTGCCATTCTACGCATAGACACTCCGATCAGTGACACGAACTCCTCAGATAGAAACGAATGTGAAGCACATGTAATGAACAGTGCTCTCACCAGACAGTGCCTAATAAGGACAAAGCCTATCAAACACAATTCATGTGCAAGTAACGCACAAGATACTAAGTATGTCAAGCAGAAAAACTGTATCTTAATTCATACCTGTGATGACGTAACTTTGCTTTATGGCGTTCTCTTGGCGAAGGTTATACGCTCGGGGATGTGCCAGGGATATAGAGGAGTCCACCACTATCTTTCCCTTTTTAGCATATGACGCCCCTAGTTTCCTTTCAACCTTGGAGGACCTACCCGACAGTCACGGGCAAAGTGTCCTGGCTTGCCACACATATAGCTTGTACGAGTAACTTGACAAGATGTTGCTCCTGAAGCAACATTAGAAGGAGTCTTCCCAGAAGTCTTGGACTTCTTAACCCATATCTTGTGGTAACCAGACTTTTCAGGATGCGGCACCTTGGACTCCGTCTTTGTCACAGCCAAGTCCCTCTTACCATGTACCTGCTTCATATCTTTCTCTAATGCATGAGTCGTATCCACCAATGCTTGAAACCCTTATTTCACCGAACTCGAGAGCAGGAATCTCAACTCATCCCGCAGCCCTTCGCAGAACCTATTGGTTTTGCACTCTTCTCCCATAAAGATAGAACCCGCATTGCATCCCAATCTCATAAACTCATGTAAGTAGGTATTAAAACAACTTTCTCCCTGTGTTAGATGCTGGAACTCATTTTCCATGGCTATGCGCTGTCCCGACGGTAAGTGCTTTACCAAGAACAGTCTGAAAAACTCCTCTATCGAGACTTCCGTTAGTTGTCTACCTGCTAAGTGGTGTAGCTCTATTTCGTCCCACCATAGCCGAGCCACTCCTTCAAGTAGGAATGTGGCCAAGGTGACTTTATGTTCCACCTCAATTCTTATTGCCATTAAAATCCTCTTGACTCGGGCAAGCCAGTCCTCTGCCTTCGTTGGGGATCTTGCCCCCGCTAATGCCGGAGGATTGAAGCTCATAAACTGATTCAGTTGCCATTCAGATGCTCGTAGATCTACAAAAACCTCAACAGGTACTGGCCTCACACCAACCTGTACTGTCCCGACTGCAGGTTGCGCCTGCCCAGTAGGCTGTGCTTGTATCAAAGCAAACAACATCTCAGTAATAAAGTGTACTGTCTCTGCAGACGGAGGAGGTGTAGGCACCTCTACTTGTTCCATACTCTCATCAGAACATTGGGGCTCAGACTGCCCCACACCACTTCGAGTCACCTATACGTGTAAAAGACACATTTTCGCGACTTTACAAAAGAAACAACAATGTGATAGGAACGCGCATCTTACTCAAACAGGTGTTTGCATTGCTTGGTGGACATTCTTGATTTCATTTAAATTATAATTGGTCGCACGTACACGTGTTTTTCTGATACCCAATTGTAACACCTCCATCCGTCAAATGAAATATAATAGAATGTTCAGACAGGGCCACACACCATATGCCACAAACAGGCAGCGGAATTACAGGTTAATATCAAACCAATTACACTCACCCAAACGCAAAGCACTCTAGCGGAAGCTTTAGGGGTTATTCTTAAACTCATCATACACAAATGTCCACTATATGTAAACAACATGATGTATATATAACATGAATGTTTACATAAATGCACAAAAGTATTTGGCCTTAAGACCTTCTCATTATATTTCACCAATGTGGATTACAAACATTGGCATGCAAGCCGACAACACATGATTAACAATAAAGGTACTTCATTCGGCCTTCAAGGGCCAGCAGCAGCGAAGACTTTGGCCTGCTATTTCCTGCTCGGCTCTCCAGCACCTACAGAAGGATAATCCGCCATGATGATGACAAACAAGACAACGGTCAGCATTCAGCCAAATAATTTATAATGAAACTACACATTTCACAGGGCAGTAGTATTCCTTCCCTACAGGCATATCAATAACACAAGCAGATATATCACAAGAACGTGCACTCACGCACAGTTCAATAACTCACAAATGAATGCCCCGCAGCCAAACATTCCGTGTACTAAGGGCACATTTTTGTTGTACCGGATTACACCACCGTTCAAAGGTCCCAGACCCAACGATCAACTTTGAGCATTCATGCTCCACGGCCCACGGCCCGAGACTTCACTCTTCACGGAGTACAGCCACAGACTCTCATTATGCGAACCTAACGAACGCCAATAACTTGGGCACTCTAGTTAGACAACCATAATGCGGATACGGTTCAACCTTTGCCTATTGCATAAATTGTCAAATCAGTGTCTAGTCTGACACGAGTCTGCTTCCCCTTATCCGTTCAGCTCAATGGACTTCAGAGCTCATAGCTCACACAAGTCACACTGTCTCGCAGAGACTGGCTTTACAATTAAAAAGGTATCTGGGAGCTATCGCCGACGATACTTACTGTCTCCAAGTGTTAACAACATAACTCACATTCTGTACCAGACCCAGCAAAAACAATGCATTAACCTACAACACTAGAAACACTAGACTTAAACAACATAAATAGCTCACCAAGAACTATCTCCATTGGCGATACTCACTATCACCACGCGATATCAACAATTCTCCAAAATCATGATTTTCCCTGAGTAGTTCCCTGGAATTAATCTCCAGTACTTCTTGTTACTCCGTTTCACAGGCACAACCCACCGACCACTAACAATACTCGTTTATACGTGGAGTTTTCTTCGGCTCGCAAAATAAAACATCACCAATCTAGACCAACCTATCCAGATGGGTTTCACACATCATGCTTATTCCGTACTACACATTTCCGGAGCTATATGCAAGACTCACAGGGGATTTCATGAATCAACCCAAAGGAATTCCCTCGATTCTCCACCTTTGGTGGGGGACTCAATCACATGCGTATGACAAAAGAAATCACTTCACTTGTCCAAGCAGGAAGATCGTTACCCTTGTAGTTCTCTTTGGATCCATGGATAAGCTGTTCTATATGGACGAAATGAACTCCTCACTTTCCTCTTCATCGATATAGCCTCAGATCCTGCTTCTGACCACAAGATCTCCTTCAGCAAGCTATGAAAGCTTCAGCTCCTGCACTTCTTCTTCCTTAGCTTCTCTTTTCTCTAAGGGATAAGCTGGAATGGATGGAATGAAGAGAGAGAGAGAAAGAGAGGAAGAATAACTTCTCCTTCCACTCACATCTCTAAATATCAAATAGCGTTGTAACCTCAACCAGAGGATTAATCAATCAAAAAAAAAAGCAATGGACAAGATTTGGGTTAACTGGTCAACATTTGCGCTAACGCTTGTCGATATCGACTGTCGCCACTCGGCGACATTGACTTAACCGCTCTGACCGCTTAACAGCCAATCTGACACATAACACGTGACAATATCGCTCGACTACAGCCATTATCGCCACTCGGCGATATCATTTCGATGATTCGTCAAAAGCGTTGAGTGCATCGAGTGCGGCTCGACAAATGCTTTATCTCTATCGCCATCAGGCGATACCCACTATTGCAACTCAGTGATATCTTTCGACGATTCGTCGAAACCATTGAGTGCGTCGAGTGCGGCTCAATGAACTCTGTATCGCTATTGCCATCAGGCGATACCCACTGTCACCCGATGATAGTGACAAAAATTGTTCTGTCAACTTTGGGGTGTTACAATAAGCCATGTGCATCCTCTGGCAGACTCACCTTTAGTCAAATTCTTTCTAAAAGAACTAAGAAGAAAGCTACAACACTCCCCTCTAAACAGGCAGCTATTAATGTCTTGCACTCTTTAAAGGTAGTTCAGAAGAGGAGATATAACATCCATGAATGTTGGTGTTGTGGCAAAGTGAGCCACTTTGCCATAGATTCTTAGCACAACCCTACCGTGCCAAGGAAATGGCGAGTCTTCCTGACAGGACTGCTGTATGTAGACATGTGCATTTTTATGCTAATAAGAACCTAGGAACCAATCCATTTTGGGTCCTAATTATACTAATCTTTGTTTTCAGGATAGTCCAAGTGCTCATACCCCCAAATGGTACTTGGATAGAGGTTGTTCCAAGCATAAGAATGGAATAAGGAGCTATCTTAAGGATCATACACAAGTGAGGAATGGACCTAAGATCTACAAACTCCAGTGAGGAATGGACCTAAGATCTACAGTTGGGAAGTTGGAGATGGATATTGACAATCAAAGATACTCCTACTGCGCAAGAGGAAAATGATGTTGTGTGCATTCTTGAAGAAAGATAAAGTGCACAAGTCTTGGGTAAAGACCTTCAAGTGGTATCTGACTGGATAAATAGACCAGTAGGATCCAGCCATTGAAGCTTATAGATGTCTGACTAGTGGGACACAATTTTTGCTGCCTTTTCAGCAGAATAGTGAGAGGAAAAGAGAAGAAAAAGCATGTTGTACTCATCATTGAGGAAAGCACAGGGAGCAGCACTTCTGAGAGCAGTAAGGAAGGGGCACATTATCCTCAGCTGAAATGATGATTGAAAGTGGTGTGGACAGGATCTGTGCAAATACTAAGGGAGGAGACTGTCAAGCTAGATGCTCCTATTGAAGGGGAGCAAGTTCAGTCGAGGTTGCTGGACATGCTTGATTCTTACCAAGAGTACCTCCAACACTGAATAGATCAGAAGAATATTGCTGAAGATCAGCATGTCCCTATTGACATTGCTGGGGTTGGGAGGGAGAGTACCCAGATGGTTGTACCTATTATAGGAAAGCAAGTATAATCAGTTCAAGAATAGTTGGATTGCTCCAGCTATAGTTGATACAAACCAGCTACTTCCATTGGGAAATGGAGAGATTGAGGGGGAGATTACAACAGAACTCCCTGCTTAAGAAGATAGGAAAAGCAAGGATGGAACTTGCATATTCCAAGGGAGAAGGCTGATATTATGGAGTGGCAAGAAGCAGACCAATATGACTATATCCACTGCTGTGTTATAATATATATATATCTGCAGGGAGCTGCTGTGCATAGTTGCTGTGGATCCAGCTTCAGCTACAAGACTACAACATCAAGATAAGTGACACTCCCATGTACTGTGATTCAACTAGTGTAATGTCCATTGCTAGGAATCCTATCTCTCATAATAGGACTAAGAACATAGAGATTAAGTATCATTTTATTAGGGAGCATGTGGAGAAGGAAGACATAAGTCTTGTGTTTGTCCCCACAGACAAGCAAGTTGCTGACATATTTACTATTCCACTAGATGAAGTCAAGTTCAACACCTTCAAGTTTGAGTTGGGTATGTTGAACTTCGTAAACCTTCAATTGCTCCTCATTTTGTTTTTGTTGCAGGAATCACTTTTCTTACAGTTTGATAAGTATTTCAAGTGGGATCAAGACTTAAATGTACTCAAGTGTCCATTAGAGAGGATGACAGAAGATGTTCCTATTAAGGGGGAGGAAGTCAAGATGCTCCTTTTGAGGGGTAGAAAGTCCAGCAGTTGTAGCAATAGGTTCAGCTTCCTGTTGAGAGGGAGCAAGCAGCTACAACAGTGGATTAAAGATCAACCCTGTTGATCTGTATGTCCTTAGGACAATGCATAGACTAAGGGGGAGATCAACTCTAAACTCCATGCTCCAGATAATTATTTATGGCATATTCATAAATTTCTCTGACTTTGAGGTGGAATGCTGCTGCTGAGAAGACAATGTTGATGATGAGAAGACAATGTTGATGATGAGAAGACAAAGCTATTGTAGGAGAAAAGGAAAATAGAGAAGGACAGCACCTCCCTGACTATTGTTGCTTCTACAGAAGTCATAAAGGGGGAGGAGTGGCATTATCTCAAGTTGATGAAGGATGGACCACTCAACTTTGAAGTGGTTACATTGAACTGTTGTGTGAGCATTATCAACACAAGAGGTATAATCTATATTCAAGTAGTATGATCACTAGTGTAGCAGAATAAGGCTAGCATCAAGAGAAAGTCTACTGTAATGTTCTCCCATGATCCTTTCACCTCCCTCATTAGATAAATGCATTTTTTGAAGAAGTCAGAGAGGGGGAGGAGTGGGATAGCAATACTTGTAACACCCCTGTTTTTTCGCTGATTTTAATGGATTGGTATCGTCATAGTTATGACGTCTTGGCGTTACTTTTAACGTCGAGTTGGGGCGCAACGCCATTATAGCATTTTCGCGTTTGTCCGGTCGAGTCAGTCGATTTCTAGAATTTCTGCTGTAATCGGTAATTTTTGCATTCGAGATTTAAGTTGAGTAATTTTGTACTTGCACGTCAAGTTTCATCGCAATCCGAGCATTTTTGGAGTCTCGGCGCGCGATTGAAGTTTTGATTAATTTATGTTCATCGCAAACTTGGAAAATTTATATCTCGGGAATGGCTTGTCGGATTTTGATTTTGACTTCGTCGTTGCGTTCGTAGCATCGGTGTTCGCCTACGGTGAAAATTCCATTTTATTCGGCTCGCGTTCGGGCCTCCGTTTTGAACTCGTGTTTCATTTTATTCGGCTCGCGGTTCTGATTCTTCTCGAGTGAATCCCGGATCTACTCTAGTAACGTTTTCTTCTCTCGAGTACCGGCTAATTCGACTCGAGTACCTATATTTTCCTCTCGAGTAGCTGCTTTCTCCTCTCGAGTACCTGTGTTTTCTCTCTCGAGTACCCGTTCATTCATCCCTAGTGGTTCTTTTTAGTTTCTGTTCGGGAGCCTTTTGAGGGTAAACACGGCGTCATATGCAAAATTGGTCAACATAAAATTTGTTCATCTCGACGAGATCTACAACTTTCATGTTGGGCACTTTTTTATTCGGAGCCGTCTTCAACCTCTACTTTCGGTTTTCCCAAAAGTGCTCGTAAATAAGCCGTGTTATTGAATTCTACTCGAGTACCTTTGATCTACTCGAGTACTATGGTTGTATCTCGAGTATAATTGTTGTTTTACTCGAGTAATATTGAATTCTCTCGAGTCCTACTAATTTTACTCGAGTAGTTTAAGTCTCTCTCGAGTACCTTGCCCCTCCATCTCGAGTAAACAGATTTCTACTCGAGTAGTCTGTACAGTCTGAGTTCGGCCATCATTTTGAGGGTCAAAACGGCGTCATATGAAAACTGGTCAACATGAAATTTGTGCGTCGCGATGAGATCTACAACTTTCATGTTGGGCACTTTGCGATCTGGAGCCATCTTAGACCTCTAGTTTTGCGTTTCCCGAAACTACTCATAGATATCCCGTTCGGCGTACCCACTCGAGTTCTATGCCTTCTATCTCGAGTAGACCTGATCTACACGAGTCCTAAGCCTTTTATCTCGAGTACCTATGTCTATCTCGAGTTCCCCAAGCCTCCAACTCGAGTCTGCATCTCGAGTTCCCCAAGCCTCCAACTCGAGTCTGCATCTCGAGTTCCCCAAGCCTCCACCTCGAGTCTGCATCTCGAGTAAGCCCCTCCAACTCGAGTAAGCCCCTCCATCTCAAGTAAACAGATTTCTACTCGAGTAGTCTGTTCAGTATGAGTTCGGGCATCGTTTTGAGGGTCAAAACTGTGTCATACGAAAAAATGGTTAACATAAAATTTGTTCGTCTCGACGAGATCTACAACGTTCATGTTGGGCACGTTTTGATTTGAAGTCATCGTAGACCTCTATTTTGGGTTCCCGCAAAATCGCTCGAAATAACCCGTTTTTGACAAAACTTTTTATAAACATACATATATATATATATATATATATATATATATATATATATATATATATATATATATATATATATATATATATATATATATATATATATATATATATATATATATATATATATTCTTGGACTTAGGTTTTAGAACCAAACTTCATCTTCTCCGTTATTTTTCTCCCGAACCAGAGCAGCGAGCGAGAGAGAGAGTTTCTTTTTCGTGAATCTTCCGGTGGCCGCCGACGGTTCTCCGGTGCTCAAAATCTTCAACCAAACTTAGATCCGGAAAGCTCTCGCCGAGAGCTACGCTATCGTGGTAATTTCTTCCTCATTCCTTGAGTTTTTTCGTTAGGGTTTTTCGGCCCTAATCCCTTTTCCGCCATTTTTGTCTAGATCTCAACTTCTCCCGTGTTCTTTTACCCCGATCTACGACGCGGAGCGATTCGGAGAACCTTTTCCGGTACAACCAAGGCAAGTGGTGGTTTTCCTTCGTTGTTTCTCGTCCGGTTTAATGCTAACCGTTATGCCTTTGTTCATTAATTTTGTTGCCTTTTTGTGTTGTTTTTTCCAAACTATGGTTATGTTTAGTCCTTTTTGTAGATCACTCAAAAAAATTATAAAATCTAGTCATGGTAATTTCAATCTTGACTAGGTGCATACAAACGTCCTTAGAATGTTTTATCGGTGAATTAAATTGTTTCGTCTATCGTTGTTGGACGTGTTAGTGTTTATATATGATTGTAAATCGTTTCCAAAGGTTGATCGACAGTGTCTTTAATCTAGAAATGTCATATAGAATCCGATGTGCCAAGTCCCGAGATATTGGTGTTGTGGTTTCTTTGGTTTTTCATTGGTTTCAGGAGTTAGTGGGCGTGACCTACTAATCCGAAAGGTTGTTTCCTTTATTAGTACCTTTTTGAACTCTACCGGTATTTTGGGCATCTGTTGTGTATGGTGGAGTGTATGAATCTCTCCCGCAGTTAAACGGATTTAAGCTTCGTGAGGGGTGTGTCCAGCTAAGTGACCATCTCGCCCGTGTTTTTAGGTAGAGTGACAACAAGTGGTTAATAAAGGTTATGGATTTTCTTCCTTATGATTTACTCATGTTCGTCACCTTATTGCCTTGAGCTTATGGTGTGTTTGCATTGTACGTGATGATTCACGTGAGTGTTCCTTTTCTGTTTGACGCTTAATTCGTACTTTATGTCAGTATTTTTGGTCTTGGGTTGGCACCCCTTTTGACCTTTGTTTACCTTTGCTTATTTTTTTTTGCCACCATTTGTACCTACTTGCTGAGGCGTTCTGTTTTTTTTTGGAATGCCTTAGGTTCAGAGCCGTAGCAGGTAGTGGAGCTGGTTTTGGACTCTCTTAGCGGCAGTGTCAGTGGTGGTTTTGCACCTCGCCGTAGCGAGGTAGTTGTCGTTCAGTGTTTTTTTCTTTTTCCTATTTCAGACATACTGTTTTACTGTGGGTTCGTTTCAGATTGTTGACGCTCATAGATTTGTTGATGTTGCCACTTGCTAGATGCTCATTTCTTTAAAGTGGATGTGGTTTACTTGCTCTCTGGGAGGATTTATGCTAGAAATGCATGTTTGGTATTTTCAACTATAAAATCTACTACTATTACTTCATACATTACATGATTTGAAACTCTAAGCCGTTATTTTTAGCGACTGTAAAAGCTATCTTTTCTACTATAATAAATTTAGAGTTCTACATAGCATGAGTTGTCCTTTGGGGACGTTTATTCTCATGTAGGATGTTTGAGTTAATCTAATCAAGTATTTTTCCGCAGCGTATCATATATTTTAATTTGTGCACTAGATGAGCCACTAAGCCGAGGGATACGGCTAACTTCTACTCGTAACTGATTTTCCTTAAAATAACTTTAAAAGAACCTTTCTTCATGTTTAGTTGTTGTCTGCCTGAGTGTCTGCAGTTATCCCCTGCTGACGTGGCATCATGACGCGCATTTTCCCTTACTCTGATAAGTTTTATTTGCGGTGAAAATGCGGGTTGTGACAGTTGGTATCAGAGGGAGGTTGCTTGGCAATTGGTCGGGCAACCTTCCCTTGTTAGTGTTAGTTGTTTATTGACATTTCATGCACACACCGATGTGTCATCAGTACATCTTAGCCAAAGCATAGTCACTACACTCATAGCATGATAAGAAGTATACGGGGAATATTATGTAGTATGGGATGCATAATATGTGTTTGTATATGGATCCACCATAGGAGGCAACATGCGACGGTTATGTAGTATGGGATGCATAACCACCATCACAAGAGTGCCCATTAGCATATTTTTTTTTCTCGTTGCATGCGATGTTATGTAGTATGGGATGCCTAACATTTCATGTGTACGCCGCTCATGCATGCTTTAAGGCCTTTTTTTTAGAATGCATAACACTTCATACATTGCATATCATTGCATAAGCACGCGTGCTAAGTTAAGGTTTACATGATGACATATGTACACACATGATTTTAAATAAGAATAAAGAACCCATGCATTCATGTCATAGGAACAAGAGTCAATAGGATGAGAGGATATCATCCTAAGTAGGACATAGCATCATTATAAAATCCCAGAGCAAGTTGCAGCATAAGCAAGTATCTTTAAGAATGGTCTGAACTAGTCGTTTTGTTTTGTCGTAAGCTAGGATTTTGATGAGTTGTTCGTTTGCTTCTTAGAAATGCCGCCAAAGCGTCATGCGACGAGGTCGACTCCCCAGTCGGAGGGTGAGTCATCAGGTGCGCAAAGCGATGCGATTATTGAGAGTCTGCGTCAGAGCAACGAGGCTCTGTCGAGACAATTGGTTGCGATGCAATCGCAAATTGAGTCTCTGTTGTCTGCCGCTCCCGCGCAACAACCTTTAGTGAAAGAGCCTGCCTTGGGCCAAGCCGTGCCTGATACCCCTGCTCCTCTGGTTCCCCCGATAGCGATACCACCAGAAATGAATTTCATATCGCACTTCCATCGATTGGGACCTCCCACCTACGACGGGAGTGCCGACTTTATGATTTTGGATGACTGGATCATCTCAATTGAAGAGATGTTTTCGTATTCCGGGATTCTAGAAGCCCAGAAGGTTATGATTGCAGCCTATCAGTTAAAAGGCCTAGCAAAGAGTTGGTGGATTCGTGAAAAGGAGAGTCTGAAGGAAGGCTGTTCCTGGGACTCTTTTAAGAAGATGCTGCTGAAAATGTTTCTGCCCTCGGTCGAGCAGGACCGTCTCATGAATAACTTCCTACATCTGAAGCAGAGACAGCTCACGGTGAGCGAGTACAAGATTGAGTTTAGCAAGTTGAGTAGATTTGCTTATGATTTGGTAGCTTCGGAGGAGGGAAGAGTGAAGCGTTTTCTTGGTGGATTAAGAAGTGATGTCCAGCAGTTGGCATGTGCTTATCGAGCAGAAGTCTATGCTGAGGCAGTGGAGGCCGCACTGAAGGTTGAGGCGATCGAAAATGCCAAGAATCGAGGTGCTGCGGCGAGAAAAGATAAGTGGAAAGGTGTTGAGGATGGAAGTTCTAGGGCATCCGACCCTCCTTCGAAAAAGAAAGGTGGGGGAATTTGTAGCTTCTGTGGTCGACCTGGCCACTCTTACGAAAGGTGTTTTAAGAGGACCGCCGCCCTGAAGCAGCAGCAGGTGCTCGCTATCCAAGGCGCACCCAAGGGAGAGCTGGTGTGCTCATTTTGTTCAAAGAAGGGGCATGATGTGAATCGTTGCTGGATCAAAGAAAAGACTTGCTTCTAGTGCGGGCAGAAGGGACACATGAAGTCTTCGTGCCCTCAGGCTCAGTCCACACTGCAGCCTAACCCACTTCGAGCTCTACCTCCGCCACCAACCCAGGATAAGGGAAAAGGAAAGCTAAATGTGGTGACTAGAGATGAAGCTCAGACCTCTACCCAGGTGATATCAGGTCAGATTCTATTTTGCTTTTACACTACATTGTTTGCTTTAGTTTTGTTCATTTAGTTATATGCGTTACGTTTTAGGGGAGTTTAAGGTGCGGAATAGGTGGGCGCGCGTCCTTTTTGATTCGGGTGCCACCCATTCTTTCGTGGCGCGGAGTTTCGTAGATAGATATCGTTTGGAGGCGGTTCAGTTAGAGGACTCATTCAACATCAAACTTCCTTCTGGAGATCTGGTGATATCAAATCGTTGAATTTAGAGATGCCCTATTTGTCTAGGCGATTTCATAGCTTTTGCGGATCTGATGGCATTGCATCTGGCAGACTTTGACGTGATTTTGGTAATGGGCTGGTTGTCCAAGTATAATGCAGTCATCCGATGCAAGGCTAAGCGGTTGGATTTCAGGATGGACAATGGTCAACCTATGAGTGTCTATGGTTCTCCAGGTAAGGGTTCCCTCCTTATTTCTGCAGTACGTGCTTGCCGAGCTTTGGAGTCTGGTTGCGAGGCGTGTCTTGTTTCTCTGTCTGCTTTGGAAACAGCTTTTGTTACACCACGTCTTGAGGATGTTTCGGTGGTGCGAGAGTTTCCAGATGTCTTTCCGGATAGTCTTCCAGGACTTCCTCCTGAAAGAGAGGTGGAGTTTGTGATAGACCTCGAGCCAGGTACTCGTCCAATTGCTAAGGCAGCTTACCGTATGGCTCCGCATGAGTTAGAAGAATTGCGCACTCAGCTGGATGAGTTGCTGCAGTGTAGTTTTATTAGGCCAAGTTCTTCTCCGTGGGGTGCTCCTGTTTTATTCGTTAAGAAGAAAGATGGTTCTATGAGGCTCTGCATAGATTATCGAGAATTAAATAAGGTAACCATCAAGAACCGATATCCGTTGCCTCGGATTGATGACCTATTTGATCAGTTGTGGGGATGCGCTGTGTTTTCGAAGATTGATCTTCGTTCAGGCTACCACCAGTTGAGAGTCCGTGAGGCTGATGTACCCCGGACGGCTTTTCGCACCCAGTACGGGCATTTTGAGTTCTTGGTGATGTCCTTTGGACTGACTAATGCACCGTCTACATTCATGGATTTAATGAATAGAGTGTTCAAGGATTTCTTGGACCATTTTGTTATTGTGTTCATAGACAACGCCCTAGTGTATTCCCGCAGTTTTGAGCAGCATACTCAACACTTGCGGTTGGTTTTGGAAACCCTGAGGGAGCACAAGCTCTATGCTAAGTTGAGTAAGTGTGAATTTTGGTTACCCCAGGTGTACTTTTTGGGGCATGTTGTGAGTAAGGACGGTATTTCCGTAGACCCAACAAAGATTTCTGCTGTGATGGAATGGAAGAGACCTTCTACGCCTAAGGATATTAGGAGCTTCTTAGGTCTGGCCGGTTACTATAGAAGGTTCGTGGAAGGGTTCTCCGTATTGTCTGCCCCTCTAACTAGACTAACACAGAAGAACACCGCGTTTATTTGGAGCGATAAATGTGAAGAAGCCTTTCAAGAGCTGAAAAAGAGATTGTGTACTGCTCCAGTTTTAACTCTACCTACTGAAGGACTTGAGTATGCTGTATATGTGGATGCATCACACATTGGGCTTGGTTGTGTTCTGATGCAAGAAGGAAAGGTGATTGCGTATGGATCAAGGCAATTAAAAGTTCATGAAGAAAACTATCCTACGCATGACTTAGAGTTTGCCGTGGTAATTTATGCGTTGAAGCTTTGGAGACATTTATTGTATGGCGCGCTGTGCAAGATCTACACAGATCATAAGAGTTTGAAGTACGTATTCACTCAAAAGGAGTTAAATCTGCGCCAACGTAGGTGGTTGAAGTATGTAGCCGATTATGAAGTAGAGATCCTTTATCACCCGGGAAAGGCTAACGTAGTAGCTGACGCTTTGAGTAGAAAAATGGCTGAAATCTTCAATCTGTCTGTACAATCCCTGGTGGAAGAATTCTTGTTGATGGACATTGAAGTTGGGAGTAGTTCTGTGCCTGCTAGTTTGGAAGCAGAAGAGCCCTCTTGGATTTCCCTTACCAGAGTGCACCAGAAGGAGGATCCTGATTTGTTGCACCTCTGGAAAAGAACTGAGAAAGGAGAGTTACCTGATTTCTCTTTGGACGAGTTAGGTACTCTGAAATATCGGAGTAGATTTTGTATTCCTGCCGTTGGTGACATTCGGGCTAAGATTTGTAAAGAAGCTCATGGTTCCAGTGTTTCCTACCATCCTGGATCCACCAAGATGTACAAAGATCTAAAGCAAATTGTTTGGTGGTCAGGAATGAAGAATGACATAGCAAAGTTTGTGTCAGAATGTTACACGTATCAGCGTGTTAAAGCAGATCATAGAGGGTCTGGTGGTAAACTGACACCGCTAGATATTCCACAGTGGAAGTGGGAGAGTATTTCAATGGATTTCATCACAGGTCTACCAAAATCTTCTCGTGGGCACGACTCTGTTTGGGTAATAGTCGATATATTGACGAAGTGTGCTCACTTTGTGCCCTTTAAGATTGGGTATTCCATGAAGAAGATAGCTGAGCTGTATCTTGGAGAGGTCATCAAATTACATGGAGTACCTGTCAGCATCGTATCAGATCGAGACTCCAGATTTACGTCTCATTTTTGGAAGAGTTTACAAGTGGGGTTGGGTACCGATTTAAGGTATTCCGCCGCCTATCATCCACAAACGAATGGCCAAACAGAGAGAGTTAATCAAATCATGGAGGATATGATCAGGTGTTACATTTTGGATCATGGTGGTGCTTGGGATGAACGTCTCAGACTCATAGAATTTGCTTAAAATAATATTTATCAAGAGAGTTTGCAGATGGCGCCGTTTGAGGCCTTGTATGGGAGGCGTTGTAGGACTCCCTTATTTTGGGCTGAGGTTGGTGAGAGACCATTGCTTGGTCCAGAAGCCCTTGAGGAGATGAATTGTGCTGTGACTCATATTCGAGAGAAGCTCCGAGTAGCACAAGAGCATTATGAGAAATATGCTAATTGACGAAGGGTTGATCTGGAGTTTGCCGTTGGGGATTTGGTTTTTCTAAAAGTTTCTCCGATACCAGGTGTAAAAAGATTTGGAAGGAACCACAAGTTAGACCCCCGGTATGTGGGACCTTTTCAGATTCTGGAGCGCATCGGAGTGTTAGCTTATTGGCTGGAATTACCCACTACCTTCCCTGGTGTCCACGATGTGTTCCATGTGAGCTAGTTGCGGATGTGTGTTCGTAGTGATCGTCAAGTTCTTGACTCGGTGCCCCAGATTCAGCCCAACCTTTCGTATGTGGAAGAGCCTATCCGCGTTTTGGAATCTCTAGATCGAGTGTTGCGGTGGAAGACCATTCCTATGGTCAAGGTTCTTTGGAGAAACCAGGACGTCGAGAGCGCGACGTGGGAATTGGAATCATCGATGAGAGAATCTCATCCGCACCTCTTCTCCTAGTTCTGGTATGTCTCTATGTTTTAGTTTGTGTTTAAATTTCCCGTTTTTAGTTTGATTTTGGAGTTGTGATAAGTTTCGGGACGAAACTTCCTTTTAGGGGAGGTGACTGTAACGCCCCTGTTTTTTCGCTGATTTTATTGGATTGGTATCGTCATAGTTATGACGTCTTGGCGTTACTTTTAACGTCGAGTTGGGGCGCAACGCCATTATAGCATTTTCGCGTCTGTCCGATCGAGTCAGCCGATTTCTCGAATTTCTGCTGTAATCGGTAATTTTTGCATTCGGGATTTAAGTTGAGTAATTTTGGACTTGCACGTCAAGTTTCATCGCAATCCGAGCATTTTTGGAGTCTCGGCGTGCGATTGAAATTTTGATTAATTTATGTTCATCGCAAACTTGGAAAATTTATATCTCGGGAATGGCTTGTCGGATTTTGATTTTGACTTCGTCGTTGCGTTCGTAGCGTCGGTGTTCGCCTACGGTGAAAATTTCATTTTATTCGGCTCGCGTTCGGGCCTCCGTTTTGAACTCGTGTTTCAATTTATTCGGCTCGCGGTTCTGCTTCTTCTCGAGTGAATCCCGGATCTACTCTAGTAACATTTTCTTCTCTCGAGTACCGCCTAATTCGACTCGAGTACCTGTATTTTCCTCTCGAGTAGCTGCTTTCTCCTCTCGAGTACCTGTGTTTTCTCTCTCGAGTACCCGTTCATTCATCCCTAGTGGTTCTTTTTAGTTTCTGTTCGGGAGCCTTTTTAAGGGTAAAAACTGCGTCATATGCAAAATTGTCAACATGAAATTTGTTCGTCTCGACGAGACCTACAACTTTCATGTTGGGCACGCTTTGATTCGGAGCCGTTTTCAACCTCTACTTTCGGTTTTCGCAAAAGTGCTCGTAAATAAGCCGTGTTATTGAATTCTACTCGAGTACCTTTGATCTACTCGAGTAATATTGTTGTATCTCGAGTATAATTGTTGTTTTACTCGAGTAATATTGAATTCTCTCGAGTCCTACTGATTTTACTCAATTAGTTTAAGTCTCTCTCGAGTACCTTGCCCCTCCATCTCGAGTAAACAGATTTCTACTCGAGAAGTCTGTACAGTCTGAGTTCGGGCATCATTTTGAGGGTCAAAACGCTGTCATATGAAAAAATGGTCAACATGAAATTTGTTCGTCTCGACGAGATCTACAATGTTAAGGTTGGGCACGTTTCGATCTGGAGCCATATTAGACCTCTATTGTTGATTTGCCCGAAACTGCTCATAGATATCCCGTTCTGCGTACCCACTCGAGTTCTATGCCTTCTATCTCGGGTAGACCTGATCTACTCGAGTCCTAAGCCTTTTATCTCGAGTACCTATGTCTATCTCGAGTTCCCCAAGCCTCCAACTCGAGTTTGTATCTCGAGTAAGCCCCTCCAACTCGAGTAAGCCCCTCCATCTCGAGTAAACAGATTTCTACTCGAGTAGTCTGTTCAGTCTGAGTTCGGGCATCATTTTGAGGGTGAAAACGGTGTTATACGAAACAATGGTTAACATGAAATCTGTTCGTCTCGATGAGATCTACAACTTTCATGTTGGGCACGTTTTGATTTGAAGTCATCCTAGACCTCTATTTTGGGTTCCCGCAAAATCGCTCGAAATAAACCGTTTTTGACAAAACATTTTATAAACATATATATATATATATATTCTTGGACTTAGGTTTTAGAACCAAACTTCATCTTCTCCGTTATTTTTCTCCCGAACCAGAGCAGCAAGTGAGAGAGAGATTTTCGTTTTCGTGAATCTTCCGGTGGCCGCCGACGGTTCTCCGGTGCTCGAAATCTTCAACCGAACTTAGATCCGGAATGCTCTCGCCGAGAGCTACGCTATCGTGGTAATTTCTTCCCCATTCCTTGAGTTTTTTTCGTTTGGGTTTTTCGGCCCTAATCCCTTTTCCGTCATTTTTGTCTAGATCTCAACTTCTCCCGTGTTCTTTTGCCCCGATCTACGACGCGGAGCGATTCAGAGAACCTTTTCCTGTACAACCAAGGCAAGTGGTGGTTTTCCTTCGTTGTTTCTCGTCCAGTTTGATGATAACCGTTATGCTTTTGTTCCTTAATTTTCTTGCCTTTTTGTGTTGTTTTTTTCAATCTATGGTTATGTTTAGTCCTTTTTGTAGATCACTCAAAAAAATTATAAAATCTATTCATGGTAATTTCAATCTTGACTAGGTGCGTACAAACGTCCTTAGAATGTTTTATCGGTGAATTAAATTGTTTCGTCTATCGTTGTTGGACGTGTTAGTGTCTATATAGGATTGTAAATCGTTTCCAAAGGTTGATCGACCGTGTCTTTAATCTAGAAATGTCATATAGAATTCGATGTGCCAAGTCCCGAGATGTTGGTGTTGTGGTTTCTTTGGTTTTTCATTGGTTTTAGGAGTTAGTGGGCGTGACCACCTCCGCAAGGTTGTTTCCTTTATTAGTACCTTTTGGAACTCTACCGGTGTTTTGGGCATCTACGGTGTATGGTGGAGTGTATGAATCTCTCCCGCAGTTAAACGGATTTAAGCTTCGTGAGGGGTGTGTCCAGCTAAGTGACCATCTCGCCCGTGTTTTTAGGTAGAGTGACCACAAGTGGTTAATAAAGGTTATGAATTTTCTTCCTTATGATTTACTCATGTTCGTCACCTTATTTCCTTGAGCTTATAGTGTGTTTGCATTGTACGTGATGATTCACGTGAGTGTTCCTTTTCTGTTTGATGCTTAATTCGTACTTTATGTCAGTATTTTTGGTCTTGGGTTGGTACCCCTTTTGACCTTTGTTTACCTTTGCTTAATTTTTTTCCCACCATTTGTACCTACTTGCTGAGGCATTCTGTTTTTTTTGGAATGCCTTAAGTTCAGAGCCGTAGCAGGTAGTGTAGCTGGTTTTGGACTCTCTTAGCAGTAGTGTCAGTGTTGGTTTTGCACCTCGCCGTAGCGAGGTAGTTGTCGTTCAGTTTTTTTTTCTTTTTCCTAGTTTAGACATACTGTTTTACTGTGGGTTCGTGTTAGATTGTTGACACCCACAGAGTTGTTGATGTTGCCACTTGCTAGCTGCTCATTTCTTTAAAGTGGATGTGGTTTACGCTCTCTAGGAGGATTTATGCTAGGAATGCATGTTAGGTATTTTCAACTATAAAATCTACTACTATTACTTCATACATTACATGATTTGAAACTCTAACCCGTTATTTATAGCGACCGTAAAAGCTATCTTTCATACTATAATAAATTTAGAGTTCGAGTTGTCCTTTGGGGACGTTTATTCTCATGTAGGATGTTTGAGTTAATCTAATCAAGTATTTTTCCGCAGCGTATCATATATTTTAATCCGTGGACTAGATGAGCCACTAAGCCGAGGGATACCGCTAACTTCTACTCGTAACTGATTTTCCTTAAAATAACTTTAAAAGAACCTTTCTTCATGTTTAGTTTGTGTCTGCCTGAGCGTCCGCAGTTATCCCCTGCTGACGTGGCATCATGACGTGCATTTTCCCTTACTCTGATAAGTTTTATTTGCAGTGAAAATGCGGGTTGTGACAATACTTGACATAACCAAGTCATCTTGAGTAAGTGCATGTACTTAGAGGAGTGGGAGAGCAATGACTACATGTTAAGTTAGTGCATATTATGTTCCCACTTCCAAGTGGTATGAGGAAAGTGCTTCAAGTACTATAAGGAGAGCAATGACTATATGTTGAGTCAGTGCGTAATACTTGGAAACATTCAGGTGCAATTGAAGGTAAGAAATGACCTGACATGTTGAGTCAGTACGTTGAATTGGAGAACTTTAAACAATCATACAGCTGTATTAAATTGGTATGTTTTATGTGTTAATGCATCTTAGTATTGCTATGTGTTCTGCCTTCTTCAAAGAGGGGGAGATTATTGGGAATATTGCCCTCAATGTTCCCTAGATTTGAAGAGGCATCACCATCAATACTAAGAGCATAATTGTATTTGATGTA
Source organism: Platanthera guangdongensis (assembly GCA_039583875.1). Classification (NCBI taxonomy): domain Eukaryota; kingdom Viridiplantae; phylum Streptophyta; class Magnoliopsida; order Asparagales; family Orchidaceae; genus Platanthera; species Platanthera guangdongensis. Next base: position 103,272,154 of record CM077150.1, read on the forward strand.
TGTTCAAGTTTAATGTGTGCATGATGTTCTTTAGGACACGATTAGATAAGTTGTCTAAGTGATTGTGATAGGTGGTCACAAGGAAGGCTGCTGGAAAGATCGAAATTAATCTAAGTCCACAGGCATTGAGTGAAGCCAGTTCACTCTATGCTAGATGCAAAGAAGCGTTGAGTAAAGCATGGGCAATCAAATCCCAATAGTTTGCAATGCAAATATGCGGCTAAGTCCACAGGTGTTGCGTGAAGGCCATTCAAACAATGCCACACAACAAGAAGCGTTGAGTAAAGACAAGACAGTTAAAGCTTCAGCAATGACAAGCAAGAATTCTAGTTAAGATCAGAAGCGTTGAGTGAGGACAGCTCACGTAATGCCAGAGAAATAGGCATTGAGTAAAGCTCAGTCTTTCAAAGCTTCAGCATTGGCAAGCAAGAAATCTAGCTAAGTACAGAAGCATTGAGTGATGATATCTCACTCAACGACAAAAGAAGAAAGCGTCGACAGAATAGTGTGATGTCAAAGATTAAGAAGATGTAGACAGAAAATATATCTAAGTCCAGATGCATTGAGTGAGGACAGCTCACTCAATGCCAACTCAATAGTGAAATTCTACTAAGTATAGAAGCATTGAGTGAAGGCAGTTCACTCAATGCCTCATCAAGAATACAGGCAAAGTACAGATGTGTTGAGTGATGAAGGCTCACTCAATGCATTCATAAAATGGAAATTAGCTAGGTACAGAAGCATTGTGTGAAGGCAGTTCACTCAACGCCTTAGTAAGATCGCAGGCTTCAGAGAAACGACTAAGTACAAAAGCTTTGAGTGATGAAGACTCACTCAACGCATTCAACGCCTATCAGCAGAAAGTTTGTACAAGTAAAAACGTTTTGAGTGAAGGGCGTTCACACAACTCACTCAACACCTAGCAGTATAAAGATATTGGCTAAGTCCAAATTTGTTGAGTGATGAAGGTTCACTCAACGCCTAACAATTCAGATAATTTGGCTAAGGTTTTTTTGCATTGGGTGAAGGCTATTCACTCAACACACTAAATGCCAGGGATGATCTATCTGAATTTTACTACGTCCTTAGATGCTGACGTCAGCAAACATCATCAAAATTCAAAATCGTTGTTGAAAGTCTACAATACGCTACAAATTGCGTCGTATGCCTACTGTACGACATTTACTATTAAAGCAAAGTTGCATCCAACAACTATTGGTTGTCCTGAGACTCAAGGAGCCGTTGGATAGTGGAAGATAAAAAGCGTCAGATTAGAAAATAGAAATTAACTTTTGGAAATGATTTGGACTTCATCTTCTTCCTCTCAACATTGTTGCAGAGCCGAGAAAACAAGTTCTAACTATTTTGGAAGTTGAAAGAAGTTAGTTGTTGACTTTCTCACCTTCAACAGCAAGATCAGAGAAACGTCTCTAATAAAGAAGGAGCAACCAAGGGCCATACCCTAGCTGCAGCTGATCAGAAAGCTGATACAAGGTAGCTGTTATGATTCTCACCTGCAACAGTAGGTTCAGAGAAATATCTGAGGAAGAAGATGTAGCCAAGGCTAATCCTTGTTGTAGCAAGATATCTATTGTCCTCAACACCCCAATAGCAAGTTTAGAGGTACTTCTCTGAGAAATAAGAAGTAGTAAGGTAAGCCCTAGCTACAACATCTTCACCGCACTAGCTGATCATTCCTGTAAAGTAATTTCTGGAGATGTGTGGAAGAATATTTGACTAAGTTTCACTCTCAGTTCAGGAAGAAATTGTTCTCAGCAACATAATTCTCAGCACAAGCCAAGTCAACTTGAAGATCAACCATCTTGTTGTTATAAAGGAGATAGGACTAAGCTGTCTTAGTTCAAGAAGAAGAAAGATCAGAGAATCATCTCTCTGGAGTCAAAGTTAGGGCTGAGTATTTCTCAGTCCAGAAAGGCAGACTTAGAGAACTTTATCACTGGAGTCAAACATCACTATCAACAAACCATTCACACTTTAGGATCCAGTCTTAGGTCTGAGCTATAGGGCCTTTGTGCCTGAGTTGTAGGGCCTTTGGCTTGAGGAAGGATCCCTATTGTGGATCTGAGGTAGGGTAGTGTTGCATGATGTAGGAGACTCATTCTCTCTGAGTTGTAGGGCCTTTGTGCCTGAGTTGTAGGCTCGTCCTGTGTATCTGAGGTAGGGCCTTTTGTCCTGAGCTGTAGGAGAGTCATTCTCTCTGAGTGGTAAAGCTATCCTCCTAGCTTGAGTGTAGGACTTGTGCTCAAGTTCGAGGTAAGTGATCTTTGGATCACTAAGCTATAGGCGTAAATATTTACTCTGCGTTGTAGTGGTTTGTGACTGAGATAGGTCTTGGAGGAGACTCAGAGATCCTAAGGGATCTGTGGTGTAAGCTCTTAGGAGCCAAGTTTGGAGAAGTGCCTTGTCTAACATATTGTTAGAAAGATGGGAGGGATAGTGAATGTACACATAATCTAAGGAACCACTATAAATCTTGTGTGTGCTATTGTTGACTGTCTTGAAAGCAAAGCATAACTAACTCACAACACACCTAAAATAAGAAAGAAATTAAAAAAACCCAAAAACCTATTCACCACCTCTAGGTGTTTAACTTTCCTTAAAACTAAAGACTTTCAATTCTCATCACACTTATTACTAAAGATCCACATGGGTCCAATGATGTTATGTCCTTATGGTTTGAGAACCAACTTCTAGACTTTGGATCTCTTGAATTGGTTCTTTTCTTCTTGCATAAACACAATCCAAAAGGGGTCTATGTTGGCATCTTCAAATCCCATTGGTTCAACTTGAGACAGAAAGCTTGAATACATAAAAATATTGAGGCTTCGGCTCCTTATTGTAATACCTTGACTTGCATTACCTATAATTACGTCACTGGGCTGATCCCTCAAATGCCTGACAGCTGTTAGCATTTTATATTCAACATCTTCAGCTTCAATGGCTGGATCCTGGTCGTCGTCACCCAAGTCCTGTGTATATTGTTCTTCTTCAGGAATGCATACACCATGATCTTCCTATTCGGCAGTAGAAGGAGTATCCTTGATGGTCAATTTATCCATCTCTAATTCCACACCTGCAGATTTAGAGGAGCTAGGCAGCTTTCTGTTAATCATAGATGATTCATCAAATACACCATTTACAGACTCTTTTACAACTTGATTATTCAAGTTATAGACTCTATAACCTTTACTATGGTCACGATACCCAACAAAGATTCCTTCATAGAATTTGGTAGCAAACATAGTCAAGTATGATTTCCAATTACTGAGCACAAAGCACTTGCTTCCAAAGATCCTAAGATAGGATAGATTTGGTTTTCTGCCTTTCAAAATCTCATAGAGAGTCTTCTTGTGATACTTGTTGACAGAAGATTTATTCAGTACATGACAAGAAATGTTCAATGCCTCAGCCCAGAAGTATTATAACATCCCTCAAACAACTAGACCCCACCATGGTCTCATCAATCCATTGTGAGGTCCATTAGAGCCCTAAGGGTCCATTGGAAGTCGACGTAGGGTGGCCCAGTTGACCTAGAACCACCATAGGCCTAAAGTGGGCATGGTGCCCTAAACAAGGGCAGTGTGCCCTAGTAAGCCCAACCAACCCTACCAGGGTCTTCCTAGTCCTAACGTAGGGCCAATGGGTCACTAAGGACCAGCGAAGGGTAGTCATAGTGGTTAAGTTAACCAAAGTCAACTATGACCGTAAATGGGTCAAACTAACCTACTTAGGGTCAATTGACCATTCCCTAGCCAAGTATACCCCACCCATGCCCTCCTAACCCTGGGGTAAGGTCAATGGGTCACCTAGGACCTATTGGGGTCAACTCCAGAGCTAAAGTTGACTCAAATCAACCCTAGCCCTAAACTGGTCAAAGTACCCTAACTAAGGGGCAAGTGACCTATAGTGTGCAAGTGGACCCTACCCAAGTGCTTGTAGACTTTAGGGTAGTCCCATCGGTCACCAAGGATCCGTTGAGGCCAGCCCTAGTGGCTAATTTGACCAAAGTCAACTCTTAGGTCAAGATGGTCAAACTAGCCTAAATGGCTAACTCAAGCCCAATCCAAGTGGGCTAGGCCTAGGCAAGTGTGGCCCGTAGGTCTAGGAGGTGGTGAGACATATTTTGGGCCTACCAAATTCATAAATGGGTGACTAGGAGAGAGAAAAAGGGAGTTACCTACATTTGGAGGAGAGAGATGAAGGAGCTTAATGGTCATCATGGCCATGGAGGCTCCATAACCCCCTCCTTTGATGAGGCTTTAACTCCTTGGAGGCAGGGGTGGAGTTTTCAGGTGGTGGCCGGCCAAAGGAGGAGCTCAGCCATTCAAATTCAGTGAAACCGAAAATCCCCCATTTATGGCCTGGTGTTTTGAAGAATTTGGGAGTTACAAACCTCCTCTCCCCAATTCCTTCATTAGACACCTTCACCAGGGAAATGGGAAGCGTTTACCCCGATCAGATCCCAGTTCCAGAGAGGTTGGTGTAGAAGTTGCAGAGGAGCTCAAGCTTGGTGGCCGACAATGGCGAGGAGGCACAACACCCGCTCCCAGGCCGCGATTCAGGTCCTCCTCCACTCCTTCTTCCATGGATAGTTCTTCGCAATCACTAGGGCCAAGGTTCGGGCACAGTTGAGCCCGATCCAATTCGAAAATTTCATGGTTTTGGGCCGAAAATTATCTTGTTAGAACCGCCAGAATATGGCTCTCTGGTGGCTGTGCCGCCTCCTGGCGACAGCCACACCCCTCAACGGAGGTGGTGGTGGCGTTGGCCGGCCGGGGAGGTGGCCGGATCGCCGATGGTAGCGTTCGAAAGGAACTCCAGGCGGGATGAATCCAGGCCATCGGCTGGAGCTTGAAGATGACGGGATGTCGTCCGTTGCGCGCTAAGATTCGTGCAGGGGAAATATAAAACTATAGGAAATGATTTCTGTTATTTGATTTATGTCACACATTTAGTATTTAAAGTTTTAAATGTTTACAAATACCTAGAAGCCTCTACTGTAAAGTAACCAACATGAAAATTGTAGTGCTTGAAGTCTAGTTTATTTTAAAATTTATTTGAACCAATTTGGGTGTCTGGTTTGACCAGGGCACTCATTTTGGTGGGGCTTACACCTAGGGCTAGTCAGAAAATAAACAAAGTGCCCACTCTTCATCCCTTGTCCAAATGAGCTAAATTTTGGGCAGGGGGTCACCCTTAACCATACCTAGGGTGTGTCCAAAAATGAGAATTTGTGGAGATACTTTGGCTATAGTTTTATCTTTTATTTAATAATATTAGGGTAATTTAATAAGGTGGTCTAATTACCTCCAAACTATCCCAAATTTTGGTGAGTGCTCCCTAGCCTCATGATATGGCTCTGTATAAATTTTCACCCCATTTGGATGTGTTTTGGATAGGAAATGAACTAACCCTAATTTTACCTTAATGAGGGGCTCTTTAGTGAAAAGTGCACTTTGAGGTTGAGTGGTCAATTCACCTCAACAGAGGCTGGGATTTTGACCACTGACTGGAAATGACCTTTAACACCCTCAAAGGGATTATTGGGTGGTCTAAGGTAGCTTTGCCCTAGGATCCAAACTCAAACCCTAAGGAGGGACTTTTGAGTGTTGTGAAGGGCATGGGGTCAAATACCCTTGAGTGATCTTGCCACTTGGTGGAAATGGGGCTAGAGTATCCAAGGCCCTCTGGAATGAATTCTATGGGATTTGGAGATGGAAGAACCTCTCAAATCCGTAACCCTAGTTAGGGCGTACCCACCTTTTGTGTAGAATAAGCCACCAAAACTCACTAAAAGGGTGTGAAACTTAGGTAGCATGAATTTTAAGTTAGTTAGGACCTCATGGGGAATTTATTGGAATTTTAAGAGTAATACTACTAGCACCCCCTTTGTTATACATGATGTGGGCCTAATTGGTATTTTATTTATTATGATCACTCTATTCATTCTAGACTCATGAAACTTGGACAAGAGATGTTTTAAGTCATAATGGTCGTCCTAAATTTTGTTATAAATTTTTGTTGAAGAACTTTAATATTTCCTTCACAAGTTTTAAAAAGGGCAATTATGGTCATTAAATTAATTATAGCTATTTCCTTATTGCAAAATTGTGAAATTGGGGCTCTGATAGTTTTTAGGTCAATATCCATTTGGAGAAATTAATTCATGATTTTTAGATGATTATTTGGAATATTTACTTTACAAACACATAATTTTGGGGATTTGTTGTATAACTTATTCAGAGCATATTTCCTGCTGGAAAATTGGGAGACACTGGATTTTATGTTGAACAGTCGTCTTGAATTTATCATAATTTTTGTTGAGTATTTTCTTGTATTAAATGGGTACTTCATGTTCAAACTTGGATTTCTGGATTACTAGAATAAATAAATAAATTATCATTTAAAATAGGAAAATTGTGAAATTCTGGATTTAGGCCAAAAAGGTCATAATAGCCCTGCAATAATTATTATAGGAGTACTGGATGATTATTTGGTGTACCTCACTTTATACACTTCATATAGCTTAGGTTGGTCTGCATTTAGTAAAATCGCAGAAGTTGTCTTGGAGTAAGAATTGGGGCACACGAGTTGGGGTTATAGGGTTGCTGATTTGGATGAATGATGAAGATTTCGTCGTTGGAAGTTGGGATTAGTGAGGGGTTGGAATGGCTAGTGTCCGCTGGTGCTCGGGATCGGCGAAAGATCGTCCTTCCCGTAGGGAGGAAGTGTTTAATACTCCAGGGTTAGATCCAGTACAACAAGTAAGGGTTTTGGGAAATCAGGTAGCAACCAATAATAGTAAGTGTCTTGCAAAAGGGAGCTTTGGGCATAATCCCGCCGTAGTTCCTAGTGCCTTTGAGAGCCCTTCACGAGGTATATCTTGTGTAGTCTTGGGTTAACCTAAATAGTAGGTAAAACTGAAATGCAAGAGTAAGTAGAAATAATCTAGGGTTGCACTCACACTCCCCGGTGTTGTGGGGGGGGGGGGGTTAGGTTGGGTCACTCAGGCATTAGGTTCAGTGGATTTGGTGGTGGGCAGCTTAGCCCGACGAGCTTTGGCTCGGTTGTTGTTTGTGATGGGCAGGTTGGCCATGCGAGCTTTAGCTCGGTGCTAATACATAAGGTTGCATGTGCATAAGTAAAGGTGGTGGGTCTTAGGTATTGGAGTGTCGATGCACCGACGCCAATACGTTGACTCAGCAAGTGTGGTTTAGCACTTGGCCAAGTAAAGTCTGGTGCGCCAGCCGGCAAGAGTATGCAGGAGCTCCGCTTAGTGCACCAGCGTTGAGGCATACGATAAGTCTGAATGGTAGTGCAATTACCGATTTAGAGGTGGGCGAGGCCCAACCCACCGCTTCTGTTTGCCACTATGGAGGTATCCTGGTAGGTTCAGCTCCAAAAAGGGGGAACTAAAGGTTTGTGTACACAGAGTCGAGTGGGTGTGTTGCAATTGCATGTTCACAGCATGACATAATTGTATTTCATAGCATAATCATTGCATTCAACACTGACACCTATTGTATAAAGTGGTATGAGATGCTTTATACAATAGGCCCTGCAAAATGACCCCTTGGTTTATAAGGCGTATGAGCGTGCTTATAAGCTAAGGTTTTATTCGGTAAAATTATATATATCTGTACTTGATAGGAAACCGACACCCTATCGTATAATTTGGTATGGGACTTTTTACATGATAGGAGCCCTACAAAAGATCCTTTGCTTATATATTTCCGTATAAGTTAAGGTTACTTCTTGTTCAGTTTTTCATTCATATATTACTACTAGATTAGTTCTGCCGCCATCTGTTTACTTGTTACTCTCTACCTTCTTGTCCTCTCCTTTCTTCCTCCCCTCTCGGTGCCTAGGAGCCATGGGGGAAGGGGCGGCGGATGATAAGACTTAGTATTTTAGAGTAACGGTTTTCGAACAACATCATTTTAGGGGACCGTGGAGCCCAGCATGGAGGAGCAGCCCCGCAGGTCGGCACGCTTGGAGATGGGGCAGTCTAGCACCGGAGTTCAGATAGCAGGGACAGTGAGTCTTGACTGCCAGTAGATATATTTATTTTTCTTACGCGTTGAGTGACATGTTGTGAGGATTTGATGTACTGGGCATGAGCCCAAGACTTAGTGCCTTTATTACTTCTGTGGACACTCCCTTCGTGGAGCTTATTTACTATTTATATGTGATTTTTCTATGGACTTATCTTTTGTTACATTGCTACGGTTGTGATCAATTTGGCCAGCAGGATCGGCAATTTGTGGTGATGAACATCCTGGGTGCGAAGGTGTCACCGTAAACCGGCGGTTCTTGGCCTAAGACCCCGATGTTTTTAAAAAAAGGGGGGGGGGTTCTTACAAGTGGTATCAGAGGAAACCTCGATCGAAAAGTAGCAGTCTACAACCCCTGGGTCACCCCCGCGCGAGTTTAGTTTGGGGACAAACTAAGCAGCAGAAGCAATGGTGTGCCTATATGAGTGATCACATGTGAATTATCCACTTTAGTTAGGTTTGAGTCGATTGCCTACTAATGAAGTTTGTTTCGCAGCCCCCAGCTCAGCCTATGCCACAGGGCGGAGCCCAGCAGACTCCGGACGTTGCAACACCTCCCCCAGTCCCCACTCCATTACTACAGTCAGAGATGGGACAAACTCTGACAGCCATCTTGGAGGCTTTTAGGGCTCAACAGGTTCCGACTCCGCAGCCAAACCCGGGGGCCAACTGGCTGAGCATTTTTCGAGGACTTGCTCCCCCATCCTACTTGGGGACAGAGTCGGCCGTTCGGATAGAGGAGTGCCTGGACATTATGCATGAGATGCTGAGCGCGATCCGGTGCCCGTCGGATGAGAGAGTGTCCTTGGTCGTCTCTTGCCTGGAGTCCCATGCCAAGAGATGGTGGAAGACTTCGCTGGACACGACGTTTGCTGACAGAGAAGTTGCTGATATAGCTTGGGGGGAGTTCAGGGCCGCACTATTGGAGCATTTCGTTCCACAGTCGGCCAGAGACGAGCTGGAGGATAGATTTCTACAGTTGAGATAGGGTAACAAGACAGTGGTGGAGTATCATCGGGAGTTCAACCATCTAGCCTGATTTGCAGATTCTTACCAGTTGGATGAGGCAGGCTATACGAAGAGGTTCTATAAGGGCCTGCAAGAGGATCTGAGGGAAGCTCTGTTGTTTGTGTCCGACGGGCCTATTCCTCAGATATTGGAGATGGCGAAAAGGATCGAGGTGGATTGGCATACTACCTGAGGCCGAAAGCGGCTAACTGAGGATCAGGGCCGGGTGGCTCGAAATGATCAGCGGCGGGGCCGTATCACAGACGGAAGAAGAGCAAAAGATCAACCTCATCAGGAGGTGATACACGAGGAGAGGGAACTAGTGGTAGTGTCCCCTCGACCACCCCAGATGCAGGAGGAGTAGAGACCCGGGGGTATGGCATATCCCGCGCTAGAGTGCTTCAACTATCACCAAGTGGGGCACATCCGGAGGAACCGCCACATCAGGGGGGCACCACCACCAGCACCTCCAGCTGCCCCGCCAGCTCAGTATTTTGGAGGCCGAGGAAGTGACCGAGGTCGTGGATACTAGGGCAGAGATCACTGGCAGGAAATGGAGCAAGTATATGCACTGGATCTGACTCAACAACGGAATCCGGAACAAGTGATCACAGGTACGCCATTTAAATTCAAGTTTTCTCTTTCCTAAATATTAGAGTTATGGATATAGAATTGCTAAACTAGAAAAGAAAACCATAATTAGATTTCTAAGACTCTAAACCACCCCAGGTATAGTCTTCATCAGCGGCAAGCCCGCCTACACACTGTTCGATATGGGAGCTTCACACTCTTTCGTGTCGGAAGCCATTGTGGAAGGGATGGAAGGCGTGGAGCTGTTCACAGGCCTGATGATGAGGATACGGTTACCTAACGGGTCGGAGTTATTCACCACCGCCCGCTGAAACATGGAGGCGGAGATCGGCGGAAATATATTTGAAGCGCCGGCGACGGTCCTGAAGATGCCAGTCTTCGACTTGATCCTCGGCATGACATGGTTACACTAGAACTGTGCTCAGATTGACTGCCTGTCCAAGAGGATTACTATAAGGCATGGGGATTCCTACATCACCATCGAAGGTATTAGAACTATTCCCCCTCTCTTGTTGTCATCCGTGCAGGCCATCAAGCCCCACTTGCAGGGGGAGGAAGTCTATGAAGTGCTGTTCGAAATGGCTGAGGCCAAGGGTTCCATCTGGAATATTTTGTGGTGCGAGATTTTGCGGATGTATTCCTAGAGAAGATGTCAGGGCTACCCCCGCACCGTGAGCAGGATTTCCGGATATAGCTGGTATCGTGGGCTAAGCCGGCATCCAGAGCGCCTTATTGGATGGCCCCAAAGGAGCTGACAGAGTTTTGGACCCAGCTGCAGGAGTTAATGGAAGCCGGTTTTGTCCGACCAAGCTCTTTACCATGGGGATCCCCGGTGGTATTTGTCAAAAAGAAGGACGGGACACTCAGATTGTGCATCGACTACCGGGCACTGAACCGACTGACAGTCCGGAATACCTATCCACTTCCAAGGATAGATGAGCTGTTTGACCAGTTGGAGGGCGCACATTTCTTTTCAAAGTTAGATTTGAGGTCGGGCTACTATCAGATGCGGATCCGGGAGGAGGACATACCGAAGACTGCGTTAAGTAGCAGATATGGGCTGTTCGAGTTTACTGTGATGACCTTTGGGCTCACAAATGCTCCGTCGGCATTCATGAGCATCATGAATCGGGTGTTCGATACATATCTGGATGTGTTCGTCATTGTATTTATTGACGACATCCTCATCTACTCGAGAACAAAGGAGGAGCACACACGACATTTGATGCTGACCCTAGAGAGACTACGGGAGCACCAGCTCTACGCGAAGTTTAGCAAATGCCAGTTCTGGCTGAAGGAGGTGGCTTTCCTAGGCCATATCATCAGTGCTGCTGGGTTGGCAGTGTACCCGGCTAAGATTCAGGCAGTTCGGTATTAGCCGCAGCTGAAGTCGGCCTCAGATGTGCGGAGCTTCATAGGACTTGCCGGTTACTACCGGAAGTTTGTGGAGGGATTTTCTCGTATTGCCCTTCCCCTCACTTCCCTGATAAGGAAAGAAGTGCCCTTCATCTGGACCCCGCAGTGCGAGGTGGCCTTTCAGGAGTTAAAGAATCGACTCACCTCGTCTCCTATACTAGCCCTTCCATCGGGGAAGGAAGGATTCCAGGTCTACACCGACGCTTCCTACCAGGGCATGGGTTCAGTGCTGATGTAGAATGGTCACATGATAGCATACGCTTCTCAGCAGCTGAAGAAGCATGAGCTAAAATACCCAGTTCATGACTTAGAGATGGGAGCGGTCATATTTGCGCAGAAAGTCTGGCGACACTATCTGTATGGTGTCCACTGCGACATTTACTCTGGTCACAAGAACTTGAGGTATGTGGACACACAGAAGGAGCTGGATATCAGGAAGAGGTGATGGGTGGAGTTTCTAACAGATTTCCAGTACGAGATGCACTACCATCTAGGGAAGGCGAATGTGGTGGCAGATGCGTTAAGCCGGAACACTACAGCCCCTACAGCAGGACCACAAATGATGGCTTTGGAGTTGGTCCAGGCATTAGAAAAGATGCAGATATCCTTTGTGTCTGAGGATCACCCTGAGCTGTACAAGGAGTAACTGGCATCGTTGATTGCTCCAGTTGATATTCGAGATCGAGTTCAGGATGGGCAGAGGCAGGATACCCAGCTTGAGCCGATATTCCGGGCCTTAGAAGCAGGCACTGCTGGAGATTACTCACTGAGGGAGGGCCTAGTGTGCTTCAGAGGTCGGGTGTACATACCAGAGGGAGGCCAGTTCCTCAAGGATATCATGATGGAGGCCCACTGCAGTCGGTATTCGGTACACCCGGGGACTACAAAGATGACTGCGGATCCTAATAAGACTATGTACTGGCCAGGCATAAAGAATGATATCACCTACTTCATGACCCACTGCGAGGCATACCAGTTGGTGAAGGCAGAGTGCAGGAACACCGCGAGACTATTTCAGCTACTCCTAGTGCCGGAGTGGAAGTTTGACGATATTGCGATGGACATCAAACATGTGCTTCCCCGATCGCGGACGAGAAATGATTCGATCTGGTTGATCGTCGACCGGCTGACAAACGTAGCCAGATTTATTCCGATTAGGAAGGATGACTCGGTTGGTGTGCTGGTTCGGAAGTTCGTGGAACAGTTCATCCGTTATCATGGTGTACACTGGTCGATTGTATCGGATCGGGATGGACGATTCACGTCCAAGGAATGGAGATCAGTGCAGGCTTACTTGGGCATGCGGCTGACATTCAGTACAGCTTTTTATCCCCAGACTGATGGGCAGACGAAATGCACCAATCGGACTCTAGAAGATCTGCTGTGACTTTGCATTTTCGATCGCGGTGAGCCTTGGGAGAAGCTGTTGCCATTGATCGAGTTCTCCTATAATAACAGCTACCAGTCCAGCATAAGGATGGCCCCTTATGAGGCCCTATAAGGGCGGAGGTATAGGACTCCACTATCATGGATACAGGATGAGGATCCGAAGGCTTTTGGTTCAGAGTTTGTGGAGGACACCGAGGCTTAAGTGAGGATGATACGGGACAACATGCTAGAGGCACAGAGCTGACAGGCTAAGTATTAGGATGCTTGACATCGTTAGGTGGAGTTCCAGGTGGAGGACCAGGTGTTCTTGAATATCCAACCGTTTCATGGGGTTTCAAGGGTGCGCGACCGAAAGAAGAAGCTCAGCCCAAGATATATGGGGACTTATAGGGTCCGGGAGCGGATTGGTCCATTGGCATACAGGCTGGAGCTACCACCGGAGCTGGAAAACCTGCACGATGTGTTTCATGTATCCTCTCTCAGGAGGGCTCTACTACGCCCGGAGTAGCGGATTACGGCCACTGATGGGCCGATAGCATCTGATCGGTCGATTCATCTAGAATCGGTCCGGATTGATGACAAGGGGATACGGGTCTTACGCCGCAAGAAGGTACCATTTGTCATGGTCCTGTGGAGGAATCACGGGCGAGAGGAGCACACTTGGGAGCCTCAGTACTTGATGCAACAAAGGTACCCAGAGCTTTTCAGTCAGGTATCACTCACAACCTCTCGGGATGTAACAATTTTTCTTGCAAATTTGAAACCCCGTAGGCCTAACTAGAATTTCGAGGACGAATTTTTTTTTGTTATATATTGGGATTTATAACATTCCTCAAACAACTAGACCCCACTATGGTCTCATCAATCCATTGTGAGGTCCATTAGAGCCCTAAGGGTCCATTGGAAGTTGACCTAGGGTGGCCTAGGTGACCTAGAACCACCATAGGCCTAAAGTGGGCAAGGTGTCCTAACCAAGGGGAGTGTGCCCTAGTAAGCCCAACCAACCCTACCAGGGTCTTCCTAGACATAAAGTGGGGCCAATGGGTCACTAAGGACCCAAGGAGGGCAGTCATAGTGGTAAAGTTGACCGAAGTCAACTCTTACCCTAAATGGGTCAAACTAACCTACTTAGGGTCAATTGACCATTCCCTAGCCAAGAAGACCCCACCCATGCCCTCCTAACCCTGGGGTAAGGTCAATGGGTCACCTAGGACTCATTGGGGTCAACTCCAGAGCTAACGTTGACTCAAATCAACCCTAGCCCTAAACTGGTCAAAGTACCCTAACAAAGGGGCAAGTGACCTACAGTGTGCAAGTGGACCCTAACCAAGTGCTTGTAAACTTTAGGGGAGTCCCATGGGTCAACAAGGATCCGTTGAGGATAACCCTAGTGGCTAATTTGACCAAAGTCAACTCTTGGGTCAAGATGGTCAAACTAGCCTAAATGGCTAACTCAAGCCCAATCCAAGTGGGCTAGGACTAGGAAAGTGTGGCCATAGGTCTAGGAGGTGGTGAGACATATTTTGGGCCCACCAAAATCAGAAATTGGTGACTAGTAGAGAGAAAGAGGGAGTTACCTATGAAAGTGCAACTAGATCTGATATACTCTAGAGGGGGGTGAATAGAGTATATGGTGTTTTAAAAACTTTTACAACTATTGTTGTAATCTGTGTGAGCAGGGAAGCAATAATAAATCTAATAACAGCACAAAGTTAAACAAAAACTAAACACAGAAAAATCAAGGCCAGAAACACATAAGATTACACAAGCAAAACCAGAAGACACAAGGAAATATAGTGGTTCCCCTAAACTTGGGTACATCCACTCTTCTACCACCCTAGGTAGGAATCCACTGCAGGATGAGTTGATCAGGTGTCCTGGGCACCAATTAGCTTTTGATAAGGTGCTCAAAAACCAAAGCAGATTTTTTGATCAGGTGTCTTGCCACCAATGAGCTTTTGACAAGGTGCTCAAAAACCAAGCTCAAACTTTTGAAGGGAGTTTGAGAAACCCTTTACAGAGTGGGGGTGAGAGAGTGATGGCAGTCTTCCCTTTCTCAAACAACTGAGAAGACTAAGTGGATTGTTGATGTCAAAGCTCCCCCTGAATCCTTGAGATCTTCAGGAAGAAAAGCTTTGCTGAGGGTGATAGGCCTTCAAAGGTTGAACTCCAGCAATAGATGATTTCAGCAATAGCTGAAATGTTGAATGTCTGGAGTCTGGAAATATGTTGGCCTTGAACACTTTGAAAACTACAGAGATCTGAAGATTTTTAGAAAGCTTGATCTCCTTGGATGAGTGTTCTTCAGAATTCTTTGTGACAGAAGATTTTTGAATGTGTCTCTGTAATCTGTATTCTCTCTCTATTTTGTGTGTGCTATTCTGAGAGATTCAAAAACCCTATCTTTTATTCTCTGGTACAGAATAGAATAACATTCTCTGTCAAGGATAGCCGTTGGCCTACATTGATTGCATCCTTAATTGCATAATCTCTTCTGGAGGAACATCCACAGAATTATTCCTTGAAAAATCCCTTGAAACTTGGTCCAGAATTGAATGAAAACGGCTAGGAAATCTCTGAATTAATTGCAGAATAACTCCTTAACTGATTTGAATTTGAATTCAGAAGCATCCTGGAAGTTATCTGAAATCGTCGTACTGAGCTCTGCTATCGTCGAGCTGAGCTCAGCGATCTAGAAATATTCAGCAGCATAATATCGTCGATCTGAGCTCAAAGATCGTCGAACTGAGCTCAGAGATAAAGATCCAAAGCATAGTCAAAATCATCGACCTGAGCTCACCGATCGTCGAATGGAGTTCGACGATATAATGATGTTGAGCTCAGCGATCTTCGAATGGAGTTCGACGATCTGTCGAAGTTGAGCTAGACGATCGTCGAGTGAAGATCGACGATCCATCGAGGTTGAGCTAGACGATCGTCGAGTGGAGATCGACGATCCGTCGAGGTTGAGCTAGACGATCGTCGATCGGAGTTCGACGAATCGTCGTGCTGAGCTTGACGATATGACTTAGTCTCCAAACACAAAATCTTGGTCTTCAGGGCAGCTTACAAACCTAGACTTCTAACCCTTATACTCAATTCTAATTGACCTATTAAGCTATACAAGAGGTCAAGCAAAGATTCCTAGAGACATAGTGATCCTGACCCAAATTAGTAATAGGGTGTTCCAACAATCTCCCCCTATTTGGGTTAGGATTACTATTTACAGACTTTGGAATAATTTAAATAACAACATACAATCAGAAAAACATAAAAACAACAGCTAGACATGCAGAATCACAGAGATATATATCATCCAGATAGCAATCAGAAATCACAGAAATTGTCACCTTACAATATCATTTCTTCTCTTTGCCCTTAACCATTTTAATCTCTCTGTTAGGATTGAGGGCTTCCTTCTTAGATCTGTTGTCATCTGCTGTACCTAGAGATGTTTGCTGTTTAAGCCTGGGAACCACTACTTCAGGATGTAATTCCATGTATCTGTCAGCATCAAAGAATTTACTTGAAGCATATCTCTCTAGTTCTTTTTGTCTCTGTTCAGACATAGTAGAAATATTGGAAGAATCTATTCCTTGTTCTCTGGCCTTCTTAATCTGATCCAGTGCAGCCAATTCCTTTAATCTGGCAGTCTAAGCAGCTGGATTGTTTTCAGGATCCTCAAAGGGTACAGGAGGTTCATATCTGTTGGAAGGATTGTCTTGAGAAGGCCTGACAGACATAGTTTCTTTCAGCTTGTAAGGGAAAGAACCAGATGTTGTATCAGTTAAAGTTTGTCTTTCCCTGGAATATGGGTGTTGCCTGGAGTACCCTTTGGAATATACTTGAATATCTCTTTGAGTTCCTCTATATCCTCCTCTCCTAGAATGTGAACCCCTGGATTGGCTTTCCCTGTGGTAAGATCTGGCATGAGGTTGATAGGGAGCCTGACTTATGGCTGGGGGTTGACTTGCAGAGCTTCCACCTGCACCTGCATCAGGAGGAGGTGGTGGAGGAGGATGAGAGTGCTGGAATTGGGATGAACCCTTCTCATATTTTCTCTTTTTCTTCATTGCTTTCAGCTGGTTTTTAGAGTATTGCATCCAGTGTTCAGAAATAGGGCAGTTATGAAGGATATAGTATGGAATGTCATTGTTATCTTTAACTTTAGCAGGAGGTACCCTTTTCATTGATTTGCTCCTTGCCTTCCTTTTCCTGGCAATGGTAGCAGAATAATCATCAGAGTCTGTTTTAAATTCATCACTCTCAGAACTCTGGTCATCATAGAGAGCATCTATTTTCTTCATTAGGTCCTTTTTAAGCTGAACAGAGGCAGATGAGGCAGAAGTTGAAACAGCAGCAGCAGCAGGTGTTGAGATGGTAACAGCAGGGACAACAGCAGATGGATAAGGTGAAGCAGAAACAACAACAGCAGCAACTTCACTAGCAGCAGCAGAAACAGCAGATTCCCTAACAGCAATAGAAATAGAAGGAACATCATCAAAGACTGCAAAAGGCTCAAATTCAGTGGCCTCTGACATCAGAATGTCCTTGGAAGATGGTTCATCAGAAACAGCAAAAACTTCAGCATCAGCAGTATCAACATTCTCAGAAGCAAAATCAGTCCTTTCTTCAGAAGAAGCAGCAGCAGCAATGACTGAATTTACAAAGGAGGTGATCATGCTAGGGTCACAGCAAGAAAAAGGCACAAGTGCCTTGGATAAATCTTCTGGAGGCTGGACAACATGGACCTCTGGCAGACAGCTAAAGAAAGCAGAATCAAAAGCTGATAGCAAAGACCTGAGGTCTATTGCAAGAACTGCAGTTGAAATCTGACTTTCTGGAGGCACAGCAACAGCAACAGGAGGAGCAGCAGGAGAAGCAGAACTAATAGCAGCAGCAGACAGAGAGCTTACAGAATGAAAAGCTGATAGCAAAGACCTGAGGTCTATTGCAAGAACTGCAGTTGAAATCTGACTTTCTGGAGGCACATCAACAGCAACAGGAGGAGCAGCAGGACAAGCAGAACTAACAGCAGCAGCAGACAGAGAGCTTACAGAAGCAGCAGCAGCAGCAGCAGTATGAAGATTCACTTCATATGGCATCTCCCCCTGCCTTGATGCAGACATGTCTAGATCAAGGCACACTGCTGTAGGTGCTGCCTGAGGGAAGAGGGAAGAGAGCCTGGCAGAAAGGGCTGCCACTGACAGGTGTAGAGGAGCCAAGGAGGTCTCCAACAATAGAGAGAGCCTGGGGGCAAGCAGCTCATACAGCCTGTCAGCAATGGCTGAAAGGTCTACTTGCTCAAGAGCTGGAGCAGAGATAGAAGGAATAGGAGCAGCTGAAGGTTCTGGAAGTGGAGAGCTAGAGTAGGGTGGAAGGGATGGCTGAGGTGTTGGCAAGGTGGGTATGGAGGATAGAGGGATGGAGATAGATGGGATGAATGTGGGTTGATCTATGATTTGGTGTAGGAGATCTTGAAATGAAGTGGAGGAGGAAGGTAACTCAGGAGGAGATGATGGGGAATCATCCATAAAGGAATCATCCAGTAGGGTGAATGATGGAATGGAGGGTGAAGAGGTCACATCTGGTGGAGGGTAGGAGAACAGTGGGAGGAATTGGTCTGCTGGTGGAGGTAGAATGGGTTCTGGGGATGGTGTTGATGTTGGAGATGGGCTGGAGATGATGATGGTGGATGGAGCTGGAATGGTGGATGGTAGGGGAAGGGATGGAATTGGAGGAGGAGGAGAGGAGGCAGCAACAGCAGCCAGGTCATCTGCAGGGGCAGAGACCTGTGGAGGAGTGACTCTTGGAGTCCTTGTGCCTGAAGGGGCACTGGAGGAGAGCTTGCTAGGCTTGCTGATGTGCCTGTCCCACTTTCCAAAGAGGGCACATGTCAGTCTCTTGGAGGCATTGATATGAACTCCAGAGGAGACCAGCAAGGCAGGGCACCTGTGATGCAGAAATACTCCAAGGATTCTCCCAAAGTTAACAAAACTCTTGTTGATTTTCTTTTCGATGAGGTCAAAGAAAACCTCTCCCCAATTCAGATTCTTTTTGTCCACAAGAGCTCCCATGAGGCAGAGCTGATATCTGGAAATTGTGTCATGGGCTGAGTGCTTAGCCAGTAGCACCTTCCCAACAACATCTGCCAGGAACCTATATTCTACAGACAGGTTCCTTTTGAATAGCTTGCTAGGGTTTCCCTCTGGATGACCCATTCTGGCAAGCAGTTCAGAAAACACATCTCCAGATAGATCAGCAGTATCTTCTCCATTCCTTAACTCAAAAACTTCTGATAAAGTGGTTGGGGTCAAGGGTACCTGAGTTCCAGCTATTGACCCAACAATAGTGTTGTTATCTTGATTATGGGCAGTATAAACCCACTCCTTTATTTCATCAGAAGCCAG
Source organism: Platanthera guangdongensis (assembly GCA_039583875.1). Classification (NCBI taxonomy): domain Eukaryota; kingdom Viridiplantae; phylum Streptophyta; class Magnoliopsida; order Asparagales; family Orchidaceae; genus Platanthera; species Platanthera guangdongensis. The sequence goes on from CM077150.1 coordinate 103,291,043, forward strand.
CTTGATCCTGGTGGTCATTATTGCTGTCAGATTCTGATCCTTGAACAAACCCAGTATATCTTGAAAAATCTGATCAGTCGTGCTGAAGGATTCTATATCAATATCAAAACCGGCATCAAACTTCATTGCAGCAAGAACAGCAACTGATACAGCCATTGTACCTGCAAAAACTCAACAAACAAAACGACCAAGCGTAGAACTGTTTGGAGGGAAAGGAAAAATCTTGCAGAGAAATCGAAAGCGCAAATGAGAACGACGGCGAAAAAAGAGTTTTATATTAGGGTTCGACGCAGAATTGGAAAGATCGTTGAACTCAGTTCGACGATCGAGGCTTCTAAAGGAAACTGAAGAGTCTTCAACATCGTCGATCTCCATTCGACGATATTGGAGAGCGTCGAGCTCCGTTCGACGATCGTTCAGAGAACAAAATCGTCGAGCGCCGTTCGACGATCGTTGACCGGAAGAGATAGTTCATACTATCTGAGAGGCGCTGAACTCAGTTCGACGATTTAGGAAATCATCGATCTCCGTTCGACGATCTTAGGGCAAATCGTCGAGCGTAGTTCAGAGACCAGAAAAATTCTAGACACTAAGAAAAATCAGGATGTTTGCCTAGTCTTGGTCAATTTTTAAGCTTTCAAAAACTTGGATATTATTTAAGACTTCCTCCATCTAACATACCTAACTGATTTAGGAAGAAGGTGTGTTTCTTTTCATCCAAAGGCTTGGTGAAAATATCTCCCCTTTGTAAATCAGTTGGGATATATTGTAATTCAATTTTATTCTTTTCAACATTATCCCTTAAGAAATGATGCCTAATCTCTATGTGTTTTGTCCTACTATGGAGGACTGGATTTTGAGCTATGGAAATAGCACTTGTGTTATCACAAAAGATTTTAGACTTCTCTAAGTTGTAACCATAGTCTAGAAGTTGGTTTTGAATCCACAAGATTTGTGAACAACAACTGCCTGCAGCCATATATTCAGCTTCAACAGTTGAAGTTGACACAGATGTTTGTTTCTTACAAAACTAAGAGACAAGTCTGTCACCAAGGAACTGACAAGTTCCACTGGTGCTCTTCCTGTCAATTCTGCATCCAGCATAATCAGCGTCAGAGAATCCAGTTAACTCAAATGCTGAATCTTTTGGATACCAGAGACCTAGATTTGGACAACTTTTAACATACCTGAGAATCCTCTTTACTAAAGTTAGGTGTGACTCTCTAGGGCTTACTTGGAACCTAGCACATATGCATGTAGCAAACATTATATCTGGTCTACTAGCTGTAAGATACAGTAAAGAGCCAATCATTGCTCTATATGTTGTCTGATCAACAGGTTTCCCATGTTCATCAGCATCCAATACAACATTAGTAGGCATGGGTGTTTTCATACAAGATGCCTCAGACATACCAAATTTCTTAACCAGTTCATTTGCATATTTGGTTTGAGAAATAAAGATGCCTTCAGCATGTTGCTTGACTTGCAATCCTAGGAAGAAGGAGAGCTCACCCATGCTACTCATCTCAAATTTAGAATGCATCAGGTTAGAAAACCTTCTGCACAGTTTGGAGTCAGTAGAACCAAAAATAATATCGTCTACATAAATTTGTACTAGTAGGGTATGGGACTTATGGGTTCTAACGAAAAGAGTTTGGTCTACCCTACCCCTTATAAAACCATTTTCCAGGAGAAAGCATGCTAGGGTCTCATACCGTGCTCTAGGAGCTTGCTTGAGACCATATAATGCTTTATTCAATCTAAAAACATAATCAGGATAAGTTGTAGAGATAAAACCTGAAGGTTGTCTGACATAAACTTCTGGCATCCTTAATTGGCCAGATTCTTGAATCCCAAGTGCTGGGAAAGCACATTAGGATCTTGTCATTAAGTTCTGTGAGAGAGATCTCTTTGTCCAATGTCCTGAGTTCACTGACAATTAGACTTAGTCTGTTGTACATATCTCCCACTGACTCAGTCTCTCTCTTCTTGAAATTCTTATATTGAGAGATGAGGTGGGATCTTCTATCCTTTCTCTCATCAGCTGAGCCTGAGACTATTTCTGAGAGCTTGTCCCAAATATCCTTGGCTGAATTACATTCAGCTACCTTTTGAAATATGTCATCAGACATTGTCTGAGCTAGGATGTTCATAGCCTTGGCATTAGCTACCTTCCATTTCTTGATGTCAGCATCTGTTCTTGATGGAGGTGGCACAGCATTTATGCTTGTGTTCTCTGGGGGTCTTGGACATACTGTCAAAACAGAATTAAAGATATCTTCGTCAATAGAATTCATGTAAAGTCTGATCCTTGCTTTCCAGAGTGCAAACTTTGACAGATTGCACACTGGAGGTTTGGTGCTAGCATAGTCTTTGTTTTGGGCCATGATTTGTGAAAACAAAATCTAATAATAAAATACAAAAGAAAGCAGATCTAACTTGGGATCTTTGGGTTCATGTGTTAGCCTGTACAACCAATCAGGTATGGTATGTTTAACCAACATGGAAGATGTGGTATTTTTAACCGACCTGGCTCTGATACCAATTGAAAGTGCAACTAGATCTGATATACTCTAGAGGGGGGTGAATAGAGTATATGGTATTTTAAAAACTTTTACAACTATTGTTGTAATCTGTGTGAGCAGGGAAGCAATAATAAATCTAATAACAACACAAAGTTAAACAAAAACTAAACACAAAAAAATCAAGGCCAGAAACACATAAGATTACACAAGCAAAACCAGAAGACACAAGGAAATATAGTGGTTCCCCTAAACTTGGGTACATCCACTCTTCTACCACCCTAGGTAGGAATCCACTGCAGGATGAGTTGATCAGGTGTCCTAGGCACCAATGAGCTTTTGATAAGGTGCTCAAAAACCAAAGCAGATTTTTTGATCAGGTGTCTTGCCACCAATGAGCTTTTGACAAGGTGCTCAAAAACCAAGCTCAAACTTTTGAAGGGAGTTTGAGAAACCCTTTACAGAGTGGGGGTGATAGAGTGATGACAGTCTTCTCTTTCTCAAACAACTGAGAAGACTAAGTGGATTGTTGATGTCAAAGCTCCCCCTGAATCCTTGAGATCTTCAGGAAGAAAAGCTTTGCTGAGGGTGATAGGCCCTCAAAGGTTGAACTCCAGCAATAGATGATTTCAGCAATAGCTGAAATGTTGAATGTCTGGAGTCTGGAAATATGTTGGCCTTGAACACTTTGAAAACTACAGAGATCTGAAGATTTTTAGAAAGCTTGATCTCCTTGGATGAGTGTTCTTCAGAATTTTTTGTGACAGAAGATTTTTGAATGTGTCTCTGTAATCTGTATTCTCTCTCTATTTTGTGTATGCTATTCTGAGAGATTCAAAAACCCTATCTTTTATTCTCTGGTACAGAATAGAATAACATTCTCTGTCAAGGATAGTCGTTGGCCTGCATTGATTGCATCCTTAATTGCATAATCTCTTCTGGAGGAAAGTCCACATAATTATTCCTTGAAAAATCCCTTGAAACTTGGTCCAGAATTGAATGAAAACGGCTAGGAAATCTCTGAATTAATTGCAGAATAACTCCTTAACTAATTTGAATTTGAATTCAGAAGCATCCTGAAAGTTATCTGAAATCGTCGTACTGAGCTCTGCTATCGTCGAGCTGAGCTCAGCGATCTGGAAATATTCAGCAGCATAATATCGTCGATCTGAGCTCAAAGATCGTCGAACTGAGCTCAGAGATAAAGATCCAAAGCATAGTCAAAATCGTCGACCTGAGCTCACCGATCGTCGAATGGAGTTCGACGATAAAATGATGTTGAGCTCAGCGATCGTCGAATGGAGTTCGACGATCTGTCGAAGTTGAGCTAGACAATCGTCGAGTGGAGATCGACGATCCGTCGAGGTTGAGCTAGACGATCGTCGAGTGGAGACCGACGATCCGTCGAGGTTGAGCTAGACGATCGTCGATCGGAGTTCGACGAATCGTCGTGCTGAGCTCGACGATATGACTTAGTCTCCAACCACAAAATCTTTGTCTTCAGGGCAGCTTCCAAACCTAGACTTCTAACCCTTAGACTCAATTATAATTGACCTATTAAGCTATACAAGAGGTCAAGCAAATATTCCTAGAGACATAGTGATCCTGACCCAAATTACTAATAGGGTGTTCCAACAACCTACATTTGGAGGAGAGAGATGAAGGAGCTTAATGGCCATCATGGCCATGGAGGCTCCATAACCCCCTCCTTTGATGGGGCCTTAACTCCTTTGAGGTAGGCGAGGAGTTTTCAGGTGGTGGCAGGCCTGTGGAGGACCTCAACCATTCAAATTCAGTGAGATCGTAAATCCCCCATTTATGGCCATAATGGTGTCTTGAAGAATTTGGGAGTTACAAACCTCCTCTCCCCAATTCCTTCATTAGACACCTTCACCAGGGCAAGGGGAAGAGTTTCCCCAGATCAGATCCCAGTTCCAGAGAGGTTGGTGTAGAAGTTGTAGAGGAGCTCAAGCTTGGTGGCCGACAATGGCGAGGAGGCACAACACCCACTCCCAGGTCGCGATTCAGGTCCTCCTCCACGCCTTCTTCCATGGATGTTCTTAACAATCACTAGGGCCAAGGTTCGGGCACAGTTGAGCCCGATCTAATTCGAAAATTTCATGGATTTGGGCCAAATATTATCTTGGTAGAACCGTCGGAATAGGGCTCTCCGGCGGCTGTGCCGCCGCCTGGCGACAGCCACCCCCTCAACGGAGGTGGTGGTGGTGGTGGCCGACCAGGGAGGTGTTCGGATCGCCAGCGGCAGCGTCCAGAAGGAGCTCCAGGCGGGATGAATCTAGGCCATCGGCTGGAGCTTGAAGACGACAGGATGCCGTCCGTCGCGCGCCAAGATTCGTTCAGGGGAAATATAAAACTATAGGAAATGATTTTGGTTATTTGATTTATGTCACACATTTAGTATTTAATGTTTTAAATTTATAAAAATACCTAGATGCCTCTACTGTAAAAGTGTCCAACATAAAATTGTAGTTCTTGAAGTCTAGTTTATTTTAAAATTTATTTGAACCAATTTGGGTGCCTGGTTTGACCAAGGCACTCATTTTGGTGGGGCCTACACCTAGGGCTAGTCAAAAATTAAACTGAGTGCCCACTCTTCAACCCTTGTCCAAATGAGCTGAATTTTGGGCAGGGGGTCACCCTTAACCATGCCAAGGGTCTATCTAAAAATGAGAATTTTTGGAGATACTATGGCTATAGTTTTATCTTTTATTTAATAATACTTGTGTAATTTAATTAGGTGGTCTAATTACCTCCAAACTCTCCCAAATTTTGGTGAGTGGTCCCTGGCCTCATGATATGCCTCTGTACAATGTTTCACCCCATTTGGATGTGTTTTGGATAGGAAATGAACTAACCCTAATTTTACCTTAATAAGGGGCTCTTAAGTGAAAAGTGCACTTTGAGGTTGAGTGATCAATTCACCTCAACAGAGGCTGAGATTCTGACCACTGACTAGAAATGACCTTTAACACCCTCAAATATATTATGTGGTGGTCTAAGGTATCTTTGCCCTAGGATCCAAACTCAAACCCTAAGGAGGGGCTTTTGAGTGTTGTGAAGGGCATGGGGTCAAATACCCTTGAGTGATCTTGCTACTTGGTAGAAATGGGGCTAGAGTATCCAAGGCCCTCTGGAATGAATTCTAGGTGATTTGGAGATGGAAGAACCTCTCAAATTCCTAACCCTAGTTAGGGCTTACCCACCTTTTGTGTAGAATAAGCCACCAAAACTCACTAAAAGGGTGTGAAACTTAGGTAGCATGGATTTTAAGTTAGTTAGGACCTCTGGTGAATTTATTGGAATTTTAAGAGTAATACTACTAGCACCTCCTTTGTTATACATGATGTGGCCCTAAGAGGTATTTTATTTATTATGATCACTCTATTCATTCTAGACTCATGCAACTTGGACAAGAGATGTTTTAAGTCATAATGGTTGTCCCTGAATTTTGTTTTAAATATTAGTTGAAGAACTTTAATATTTCCTTCACCAGTTTTAAAAAGGGCAATTATGGTCATTAAATTAATTAGAGCTATTTCCTTGTTGCAAAATTGTGAAATTGGGGCTCCGATAGTTTTTAGGTCAATATCCACTTCAAGAAATTAATTCATGACTTTTAGATGATTATTTGGAATATTTACTTTACATGCCCATAATTTTGAGGATTTGTTGTATAAATTATTCAGAGCTTATTTCCTGCTGGAAATTTGGAAGACACTGGATTTTTAGTTGAAAAGTCATCTTGAATTTATCATAAATTTTGTAGAGTATTTTCTTGTATTAAATGGGTACTTCATGTTCAAACTTGGATTTCTGGATTACTAGAATAAATAAAAAAATTATCAGTTAAAATAGGAAAATTGTGAAATTCTGGATTTAGGCCACAAAGGTCATAATAGCCCTCCAATAATTATTATATGAGTACTGGATGACTATTTGGTGTACCTCACTTTATACACTTCATATAGCTTAGGTTGGTCTGCATTTAGTAAACTCGCAGAAGTTGTCTTGGAGTAAGAATTGGGGCACACGAGTTGGGGTTATAGGATTGCTGATTTGGATGAATGATAAAGATTTCGTCGTTGGAAGTTGGGATTAGTGAGGGGTTGGAATGGCTAGTGTCCGGTGGTGCTCAGGATCGGCGAAAGATCGTCCTTCCCGTAGGGAGGAAGTGTTTAATACACGATTTTTGTGCTTTTTATTCATCCTTATGGATTTGTAAAAATGGTTTCAAAGTGGTTTTTATTTCTCTTTAACTTAGATTTTTCTTCCTTCGCTTGTAAATTTTTGCTTCTTTTTTCACTTTCTTCCACTTTTTAAACATTTTTACAAAGTTATAAGAATAAATTAGTTGTTGTTTCAATTTTTTAGACCCTTTGATTTTCGCATTTATTTAAAAAATCTTTTGCTCCAACAATTTTTATTTCTACTTTTTATGCATTTTCAGCAGATTCTAATAGTAGAAATATAATTATTTTAATTTTCGATCACTTTCATTTTCTCTTTTTTTTGTTTGTGCGTGTGAGTGCATGAGTTAGGTTTTCCTTGCTTTCCTTTAAGTTGTGTGTGTGTGTGTTTATGAGTTATCTTTTACCGCTTTCATTTCTCGCCTACTCGTTTGAGTATGACTCGTCATATTACTGCTTTAATTTCCCGCAAACTCGTTTGAGTAGTACTTGAAATTTTCAGCTTTCATTTCCCGCCTACTTATTTGAGTAGGACTTGTCATTTTATCGCTTTCATTTAATGTCTACTCGTTTGAGTAGGACTCGTCATTTTCAGCTTTAATTTCCAGCCTACTCATTGGAGTAGGACTCGTCATTTTCAGCTTTAATTTCTAACCTACTCGTTTGAGTAGGACTTGCAATTTACCGCTATAATTTCCCACCAACTCATTTAAGTAGGACTTGTCATTTCTCGCCTACTCGTTTGAGTGGGACTTGTAATTACAATTATGTAATTTTCCATTTTTATAACTTAGTTTTTTTTGTTTATTATGAGTTTGTTTGAGTGCTTGTGTTTATCTCCTTTTTAGTAGCTTTTCTCTTTCTAATGTTTGATTATTTCATTTCTTCTTATTTTGTTTGTAACCCTTCAACGTTTAAGTTTTGAAATCAAGCCTCAGCAAACTCATAAGCCGTCCACATTCCGATGAGTGGCTAATCGCTCTTATCCCTCAAAATCGAAGAGCATTGGGACATAAAAATCTCTTTAAATAATTAAGGTCCTGTTTTTATATTTAATTAAGAACTTAAGGTTTACCCCGGGTATACGACACGTAGAACCACATATCGATGTATGGGTTCTATTTCCATTATTCATACGCTAGCTATCCGAGAGGCCGTGCATATGGACCTATCCCCTTGGGTAAAGAGAGTTTTACACTAACCCTCAAGAGAGGAGGTGCGTAATTCTTTCGGATTGGGTTCCCTCCAATAACAGGGTTCTTAGCGTAAAACAGGCATTAAGAGGAATCCCCGATCATGTTTTAGGCAAGCTTTTACCCCCCCCCCCTTTATTTTGTTTGTAAATATTGCATTTTATTTTCTTTTCTATTCTGCATACTCACGTTACAATATTGGGGACAACATTGTACTTAAGTTGGAGGTGTTTTCGTGCTTTCTTTTCTGCACCTCTATTTTCAAAAAAAAATTGAAAACAAAACAAAACTAAAAAAAATTTCAAATTGAAATCTCCAAAAATATTTTTTTGTTTTATCATCAAAAATTCCAAAAAAAATACAAAATAAAAATTTCAAAAAATATATTTTTAGTTTTACTTTGTCAATATTCTTTGTAAATATTTTTTGTATATATTTTTTGTAAACATTCTTTTATCTTCCCCCACATCCTTTCTTCCTCCTCTTTGTAAATAACAATTCTTTTTTCCTCTCTTATAAACATTTACTTATAAATCTTAAAAATACAAAAAATATAAAAACAAAAAAAAATTATTTCAAAAAATACATCTTTTTCACAATGTGTACATTAAAAAATTAAACACAAAAAAAGATAATAATTAAAAAAAAATCCAAAACAAAAAAGAGAGTAAAATAAAACAAAAATTCCAAAAAAAGGTAATAAAATAAATACACCAAAAAAATTAGAACTCGTTAAAATTCCCAAAAAAAAATTTATGAAACAAATAAATCCAATATTCCATTCTTAACCCTATTTGCTCTACAAAAATATAGCTACGAGTTTATTTATAATTGAATTTCATTAATTTTTTGTTTACTATTCATTTATTAATTAGAGATTGATAGATTTAAATATCTGGGGTTACATTTTAAAGAATTTTTTATGCTTTGTTCTTAAGATAGGGGAGTTGTTTTAGACACTACTTCTAATTTATCTAAAATAGAGGCATGTGTATTATGTTAGAAAAACAACTATAGACTTCAATTATTTTTACTTCAAGTTTTTAGAAACACAGGAACATTCAATTTATAAAAGTTGCTCGCAAATTTTTTTGTTAAAATCTAGTTTTATATTTGTAAAAAAAACTCATCTCCCCATATTTATCATGTCTTACTTGGCATGATAAAATTTTTATCCTTAAAACAACCTATGTCAATGGGAATAATATTCTGTTCCATTAGCATAGACATCCAATATTTGAAAAGATTATATATCACGAAGTAAGATAATAAAATTCATTACTCCTATACATATACATTAGGTGATATGAAGTTGTTCAAAAATTATATGTTATGGAAAATAAGATTTCATTTTCCTAAACATCCATATTCAAACAAAGTTTCATCCGAAGTTTGACCGAAAAAATATACCTCAGCTCATCCAAATCCATTTTCATAAAGCAAAACCACCCCCTTAGCCATATTCAATGATTCTAGAATTAATATAAAATATTTTTGAGAGCTAATTTTTAAATTGCATTATTTCCTTTAATCTCTTATAAGCTAAAGTTTCTATAATTCCAATCTATTTTTGTTAGCTAACGATTACAATTTTTGCGTGGTATTTGGTTACTTCAAGAAGTCTATTTGGCCAAAACTTTTCCTCTATTTATACCAATTTCATGATTTAGGACTTAACTCTTATACCCATCATATTTACATTGATCTCTCTTTTAATTAATTCAAACGGTAGCTAAATTTAGGATATCTTTTAATTCCTTATAAGTTTATCTCCAACTTTTGCTCTGGAATAGCAAAAGCTTTAGTATGGGGGTATTTGATGAGCTGTAAATATTCGTACTTTTCAGTACTTTATTTAGGTCATTTAAGTTTGTTTTCGTTGTTTTTAATTACTTTTGTTCAATAAAATGCTCTTTTTTTGTATATACTATTCTAAATTAGCTTTATTTTTATTTTCTGAAATTTCGTAGAAAAAAGTTTAAAATTCAAAGTACACGCCCGTGTCACATAGGTCACGCCCGTGATTGGGCCGTGTAACTTTGATTCCAGCAAAACGTTGGCGCCTATAATGCCAAATTCAAGTCACGCCCATGTCACATCATTACACGCCCGTGTTCACTCCGATAGGCCCGTGTCACGCGACTCGACGCTCAACGCCTCCATTCGATGTTCGATGTATTGACAAACATACATGTGACCTCAATATCATGCCCGTGACCGGCCTAACTCTTCCAGACAAGACGTTGCCAGCGGGATAATGACTAGAATCATTCGTCAAATACACCTTCCAGACATGCTCATGACCGCGAGAACATGCCCATGACTGCCTCTATTTTCCAAATAGGATGGTGCCAGTGAAGTAAGTATTTGACACTTCGCCAGTCATGCCCATGCAACATACCCATGACCTTAGGGTCACGCCTGTGACCTCTACGTGGAAAGCCCCCCTACACGCCCATGACCAGGGTGTACAATCCGATTGTTTTTCCCTATAAAAAGAACCTTGTTGTAAGGGCCATGAGTTCAAATTTTTGGACCATTTTGCTGTTTCGGGTGCTTCTAGGAGGCCTTTTGGGCTATGTAAGGATTATTTTCATCCCTCCTCTTTGTGTTTGTATTAGCTTTTGTAATCAGTCTTTCTTCATAAAAAAAATTGTTAGTTTTCTTTTCCTTATATCGTACTAGAATGCCTCTGAATGCCTCTCTTTCAGCAATCTTATGTATCTTCATTTTTATTTTTTTTTATATGGGTGTGTATGTGTATGAGTTAGCTTTGTTGATTTTATGCTTTCAAATCATCAAATTGCTTAGCTTCATTTTAGATTTTCTCAAATTTAGTAGTCGTTATTATAGCTTTTTCCTATCATATTCCATAGATTGGTATAGATTTAGGATTTTCGTGCTTTTTATTAATCATTATGGATTTGTAAAAATGGTTTCAAAGTGGTTTTTATTTCTCTTTAACTTAGATCTTCCTTTCTTAGCTTGTAAAACTTTTGCTTCTTTTTCACTTTATTCCACTTTTTAAACATTTTTACAAAGTTATAAGAATGGATTAGTTGTTGTTTCAATTTTTCAGACCTTTTGATTTTCGCATTTATTTGAAAACTCTTTTGCTCCAACAATTTTTATTTCTACTTTTTATACATTTTCAGCAAATTCTAATAGTAAAAATATAATTATTTTAATTTTCGATAACTTTGATTTTATCTTTTTTTTGCTTGTGTGTGTGAGTGTATGAGTTAGGTTTTCCTTGCTTTCCTTCAAGTTGTGTGTGTGCGTTTATGAGTTATATTTTACCGCTTTCATTTCCCTCCTACTCGTTTGAGTAGGACTCATCATTTACTGCTTTAATTTCCCGCAAACTCGTTTGAGTAGGACTTGCAATTTTCAGCTTTCATTTCTCGTCTACTTGTTTGAGTAGGACTTGTCATTTTATCGCTTTCATTTAATGTCTACTCGTTTGAGTAGGACTCGTCATTTTCAGCTTTAATTTCCCGCCTACTCATTGGAGTAGGACTCGTCATTTTCGGCTTTAATTTCTCACCCACTCGTTTGAGCAGGACTTGCAATTTACCGCTATAATTTCCCACCAACTCGTTAAAATAGGACTTGTCATTTCTCGCCTACTCGTTTGAGTGGGACTTGTAATTACAATTATGCAATTTTCCTTTTTTATAACTTAGTTTTTTTCCTTTATTATGAGTTTGGTTGAGTGCTTGTGTTTATCTCCTATTTAGTAGCTTTTCTCTTTCTAATGTTTGATTATTTCATTTCTTCTTATTTTGTTTGTAACCCTTCAACGTTTAAGTTTTGAAATCAAGCCTCACCAAACTCATAAGCCGTCCACATTCTGATGAGTGGCTAATCGCTCTTATCCCTCGGAATCGAAGAGCATTGGGACATAAAAATCTTTTTAAATAATTAAAGGTCTTGTTTTTCAATTTAATTAAGAACTTAAGGTTTACCCCGGGTATACGACACGTAGAACCACATATCGATGTGTGGGTTCTATTTCCATTATTCATACGCTAGCTATCCGAGAGGCCGTGTGTATGGACCTATCCCCTTGGGTAAAGAGAGTTTTACACTAACCCTCAAGAGAGGAGGTGCGTAATTCTTCCGGATTGGATTCCCTCCAGTAGCGGGGTTCTTAGCGTAAAACGGGCATTAAGAGGAATCCTTCCCCGAACGAGAGCTTAGTAGAATAGTATTAATGCTCAGGTGAGCGATAGTCCTAGAGATAATTGAGCTCATTCTTTTGGAACCTCTACGGCCAAGTTTCCCATTTAATTGAATTGAAACCATGGATATCTAGTTATACTAGCATCTTCGCACAGCCTACCGGCACTGCTCAATGCTTTTCGTTGCCTTGGGAGCTCACGGGCTTCGACCATTCGCACACAGGGAGGGTTTGTCAGTTTGTGTTTGATGCTCTCATGCAGACTTCAGTTGCCTCCACCGAGGCTCCGCACCGCAAAAACTTCTGATTTGTTCATTGTATTTATTGTCTCGTGTGCTCACGGACTTTGCTCGTTCGCACCTAAGATGGATCTGTCATGTTTGAGAAGCATAGTAGATTCATTTGATTATCAAAATCACCCGTGCAATTATAATGTCGTGCAGGGTATAAAAAGTTGTAGTAACAACATTTTTAAATAGTATAGAATAGATTCATTTCCTCATCAAAATTTCAATTTAAATAACCACAATGCAGTGAGGAGCTTTAGCAACAAATTTAAGATGAAGAGTAGCGGCGATATTGGAAGAACATAACGGCAGCGGTTGAGAAGGGGGGCTGCAAAATGGTCGATCATTGGGAAAATCACGGAGGCAAGAATGAAAGAAGTGGTGAAGAATGGGATAACCGCATACCTTAGGAAGAATGCAAGTGCGGCCGGTGAGGATGTCCATTGAAGCCGCAGAGAGGCGGTCCGGTGGAGCCGCGCGAGTGATTGAAGGAGGTGACAAGATCTTGGAAGAAGGAGAGCTTAGGCGGAGGTGAGCATAGCCGGAGAGGGGCTCCAATGAAGGCGGTTGTGTGAGCGCAGACCCTGCCCGAAAGAGAGCTTGGGCGGAGGATGTTCTTTAGACGGGCGGAGTTGAGGTCCGGTGGAAGTGCGAAGACACCGAACGGAGGAAAGCCTGTGTAGAGGAGAGACTATCGAGCAGTTAGGGTTGGGGGAGTGCCGAGATGAGCATTTTAGTTTTTGGAGCATGGGTAGCGGGGGGAATTATGGAGTGAAAATTTCAAATTTGGGACTCCGTCGATTTCTGAGTTACTGAGCGTTGTTTTTTCTAGGATTTTTTGTTGGTTGTTTTTTTTTCTTAGGTTGACACGTGACCTTTGGAGGCCTTATTTTAAGTAATGTAGATAAATCTATTTTATTCCTAACGTAATTCAATACCGAGTGTTATTTTTTCATCGACCTTTTTCTAAATCTATTTTCAGCTCTTTCTTATAACCACTTTAATTATTTAATCCGTCAATATTAATTTTTGTTAAGATAATTGTCGTTTCAGGAGGAGTAGAGATAATCAACTCATTCCAGGGAAATTTATGAACTCGATATTCCCCCGAATATCCTGTATTACTTACAATAGGTGCAATTGCCCTCCTCGCGCTGCGCGAAATCCGGACCCACCGTGATCACTAGATAAATCAGAGCCGGGTTTCGCGCGTATCGGTAATGAAATCCTTGGGTCTGAGGCTTCCATTAATAGCCTGACCTTCTCTTTCCAAATCCCAAAAACTTTCCTTTCTACATATATGGAGCTTCATGGAACTCAACTCCTTGTGGTTCTCACAAGAACATATGGATCAAATCTTCAGTTACTCTTGTAGATCTGTTCAGACTGTTACTCACTTTTTGAACAACCTCCCTCTAATAACACTTAAAAGTCTTTATTTCAAGAGTAGGTATACACCAAGAGTGGGGGGTGGAGGTGAATAGGTTTCTTAGTATTTTTGACTACTTTCTTTATTTAGTGTGTTGAGCGTTAAGTTATTTAGCTTGCTTTCAATAACACAACACAACACACCAATTTTTATAGTCGTTCCCCAAGGTATGGGTACATCCACTATCCCTCCCACCATTATAATAGTGTATTAAACAAGGCAATCATCACCAATCTCAGCTCAAAGTTCTTACAATACAGATCCCTCAGGATATCTAAGACTTCCTCCAAGTCCTACCTCATGACAAAGCACCACAACTTAGAGTAAATATTACTCCTACAGCTCAGTGATCCACAAATCACCTACCTCACACTTAATCAAAATTCCTACACCTCAGGCTAGGAGGATAGCCCTACACTTAGAGAGAATAACTCTCCTACCACTTAGATCAATAATTATCCTAACTCAGGCCAAAGGCCCAACCTCAGATTCACCACAGGATACTACAACTCAGCCTTTATATTTCAGGCTTACAGCTCAGATCAAGACTGATCCTACAGAATGAGTAAGTTTATTATTGTTGATTGACTCCAAAGAAAGTGTCTGTTGGGTCCATTGCCCACAATGTCCTAGATTTGAGGAAGTCCATAAAATGCTTCTATTGGATCCTACAGAATGAGTAAGTCTGTTGAGTCAAAATGATTGTATAAGCTCTATCTTCATCACAGATGTAGGGCTTCTCAGCAACAAAGATGTGCTTCCCAACTTCTTCTGAGCCTGCCTGCTGAACTAAGTAAATCCATATCTTCTTCACAGTACGAAGAATAGATCTTCAAGGTTGTTCTTCTTATGCTGAGATGTAACTGCAGAGCACTGCTTCTTCAAGACTAGATTTTAGTAGAGGTTAATGTTAAGGCCTTGAAGATGGTCAATAACATTAAGCTTGCTCTACTTCTCCTTCTCCAGAAAAGATTTTCTGACCTTGTTGTTGAAGACCAGAATGAGATTTTAGTTCTTTATCACTTCAAAAACTATCCTTGTATGTTGTTTACAGACTTAATGTAAGAGAAAGTTCTTCGCAATCTTCCACTTTGACGAGAGGAAGAAGAATGAATGGAAAGAGCTTTATCTCCAAAAGTCTATTTCCTCTTTCTCTGAACTCTAATTTTGTATCCCGCCGTCCAATACCTCTTTGTGCAGTATATACCACCAGAGTTAGTAACTGCAACACTTCTTTTGCATTAAATCTTATACTAAAGGCCAGCGACGCCTTTTCTCATCTAGCATTCTATTCCCGCAACATTTGAAATTATGATGATGTCAGCATGAATCAGCGCTTCTAGACTTAGCAAATTTCAGACAATCTACATAGGCGTTGAGTGAAGTCTTGTCACTCAACATAGAAACACTTAGTAGATTTCTGTACCTTGAGGTGTCGAGTGAGTCTTCAACACTCAATGCTCTTATACTTGATCTTAAATCCAGTCAAGTAGGCATTGTGTGAACTGCCTTCACTGAATGCTTCTATCCTTAGACAGATTCTTTAGATTGGAACACACATGCTTTGACTACATGGTGTTTTATCAATGCTTTTGCTTCTTGGCGTGGAGTGAACTGTCTTCACTTGATGCTTTTGGGCTTAGACAGATTTATTGTCCGCACCTCTGAGGCATTGATTGATTGAGCTTCTATCAATGCTTTTATCCTCTTGGTATTAAGTGAAGTGCCTTCACTCAATGCTTTTGGAATTAGCCAGTTTTCTTGACATCAACACTAAGGCTTTGACTGCTTGAGCTTATATCAAAGCATTTAGCCTCTTGGCGTTTAGAGAACTTTCTTCACTCAATGCTTCTATACTTAGCCAGATTTTTGCTTTTCCAACAACATGTCTTGAGTCCATCAGTCATTGTGACTGAGACTACCCGTCAAATTAGTGCAACAAAAAACAACCTACATATATTAAAATTAGAGCATGCATTAGATATAATCATGTGTATACCATTGTCTTGTGGGACTTCTTGAAATCTAGGACATTGTGATCAATGGACCCAACACTCCCCAAGGTGGCCGACAAGGTATGTGTAAAATGGGTTAAATCAAGCATCCTAGATGCGGGGAAGACGAACTCCCTCCAATTAGGGTGAATACCTGCAACTTAAATAATAGACAGTAAGAATTTAAGAGACGCATGACCAAACACACGATCGTGTGTTTGATCATGCAATTAAAATAATACAGGGGCCCAACCTGGGAAGATTGACGGCTCGTGTATTTTTCAACTTGCATGAGAAAAAAGCTCGTTCGCAAACAAATCATATTGGGCTAGACAGAACCCAAATTCAAGCACTACAGGGTGGTCGAGCATTTTCCTTTGCGCATTGATGAGTTGTAAATATACTTTTTTTTATGTACATTATTTAAACATATTTTGTTTTCTTTTGTTGTTTTTAGTTACATTTCTAAAATAAAATGCTCTTTTTATTGTAAATGGGGTTCCGCACTAACCCTCGAGAGAGGAGGCTCGCAAACTCTACGGGATTTGGTTCCCACCCAATAGCGGGGTTCTTAGCATAATGCAGGCATTAAGAGAAATCCTTCGTCAGACGAGAGCCCGGTCGAATAGTCTTAATGTTCAGTTGAGCGATAGTCCTATAGCTAGGTGAGCTCATTTTAGTTGAACCTCCACGGCGAAGTCTCCGCCTTAATTAATTTGAAACTTAGGATCTCTTTTTATTAAAAGTATATTTTAGTTCAAATTTAATTTGGTGCCATCGAGCAAAGCTCTTCATCGGCTCCCTCTCTTTATTGCTTTTATTTCATGCCTTTTTTATTTTATATATAAAAAATTTAACACGACAAGTTAATTATCGGCAAAATAATAGTCCCCTCCAGGGAAGAGTAGAAATAATCGACCCGACCCTGATAACAATACTACCTCGATATTCCACACCGGAATATCTTGTACTACACAGGATAGGTGCACTTGCCTCCTTTCATTAAAACTCGATTTCACCTATTTTATATCCAACTAATAAATCTGCGCACCCCGTTTTCTAAATAAAATCACATCCGCTTATCTCAAATAAAATCGCCCCGGACGCCGCGTGCTCGTAATAATTTTTGGAGTTTTAACCCGCATCACACATGATTGAATCCAATCGAGTGTTAATAAAAATACATGACCACTTAACTGTAATGTGAACCTGTAGCTATCACATGACTGAAATAATCATGCATTAAGAAAATCACATGATCGTGCAATGTCTACATGTAACAATTTGAGAACTGAGGGAACAGGCCACCTGTACATAAGCAAGCACCATAGCATGGAGCAAACCTCCATCATATGTAGAACTAGAACAATATGAGCAAGAAAAAAGCATGGGGAGCACCATGTGCTTACCCCCATCAATAAGATGCACGGTTGTACACCCCATCAGGCCTACAAAGTGCACCAGCGGAGGCCGCCATTTACGATCCCCTCTTCTGGCGTCGGAGACAACAATCGAGAAGAGCATGTCTCAACTGTTCGCCATGGAGACACACCCAAAAGAAAACGATTCAAATAGAATATGAACAAAAACATGATAAAAATATAGTGCACGTGCGTGAAAACTAGCCCGGATGAGTCTGAAAAACCCTATATATATCAGACTCATCACATCCACAAACTTAACCATCTGCTCGTCCAGAAAAAATCATTTCGCGCTGAAACATAAAAGAACGAGTTGGACGAGTAATTACAAGCACAAAGTATAATAAGAAAGGAACTACTCGTATACAATGATAAAACGGTAGAAAAGTTCCTAACTATGCAAAGTAGATTATAATTTTCGAGTAGCGTATGAAAATATTATTTTACTCTAAAATTGGATCTCGACAAATCATTAGGTCTTGCATAGACAAGAGAAAATAGGATGGTGAGGTGAGCATTGCAAGAGTCTGGGGCTCGACATAACCTCCAAAGGAATCCACCAATGTCGGTGATGATAAGCTTGCCCTTTTGCACTCTCTCAACAGCACTGGTACATTTCGACACGAATCCATAGGACTTGGATTAATATTACAGCTTGGGTTAAGGTGGGATATACAAAAGATAAATAGGGAGGCTCGCACACAAACCCAAATGAGCTAGCACAACTAGAAATCCGAACAACCCACAATAAAACGTGCGGGTTCACCACACCGTAGACTTAGAATTGACTATATGGGTGTGTGCACCGCCTACTCCAAAACAAATAATGCTACCAAAAATAATTTCAATATACTTTTCCTCTCTTTTTCACAATAATTTTTTTTCTCTCTTCATTTTCTTTTCTTTTTCCAATTTTTTTCCACAATCATACACTTTATTCGTAATTCAGCATAAATAAAAACGAGAGCCCATCCACATTTCCACAAAAAGATATAGGGTTGAAGCAAAGGACGGGTAGGCACAATGGGGCAAGGACTAGACGTTAGGTATGGTACAAGGCTAAACCGGGCCAAAGTGATGGCCAACATCACACTCACACACTAAACTAACCTATACATATACTTCAAGTATAGCTTGGGACAAGTTCTTAGCCAACAAGAAAGACTAGGCATCTCCCCAACTCGAGCAATACAAGGCTACTGACTGTCACACACTGTAATATGCTACTGTTTGATTTTGTTGGATCAATCACA
This sequence comes from Platanthera guangdongensis, assembly GCA_039583875.1. Lineage (NCBI taxonomy): Eukaryota > Viridiplantae > Streptophyta > Magnoliopsida > Asparagales > Orchidaceae > Platanthera > Platanthera guangdongensis. The sequence goes on from CM077150.1 coordinate 103,309,533, forward strand.
TATTAGAATAAAATATGTTCGATCTAGTCGCCAACCTTAGGGGGGTGGGATGAATAAGGTTCTATGTGTTAATTGAAAATTTGAATTATTTTGATCCAGAAAAACTAGTTTAGGAAGGTACTGCGGGGTGCAAGCTTGCTAGAGGGCAGTGGTAGGTCACATATCTCGTTTTCCTGGGCAAATTTCTCCTTGGAGAAATACGCACCCTTTAGAGCTCCATCGGCTAACACCGACGACGTTACAAGAAGAAATAATAACAACAAATAATTTTATTCAAACAGAATCAAAAGAGTTTTATATTTAATAGTGCTTGATATCCATAACACCGAAGATCAGAGGTGGTGAAAGTCGAATCTCCTTTTGTATTCTATACCGACCAACTACATAGATCGGTTGGCTCTCTCCCTTTCCATCCAAGAAAGGTCTTCGAGTCAGCTCTTCACCCTCATACAAGGAAGTGTCTTAGAGCCCCATGAAAGTCTTTGTTCCAAGAGTAGTTATACACCTAGGGGTGAATAGGATTCTAAGTCTTTAAGACTATCATTTTGTTTTGGTGTATTGAGTGTTTTGTTATTATGGTTAGCTTTCAAGAAAAAGACACAATACACCAGTATTTATAGTGGTTCTCCAAGGTATGTGTAAATCCTCTGTCCCTCCCACCTTTCTAACAGTGTGTTAGACAAGGAAATCTTCTCCAATCTCAGCTCAATGAGCTTACAACACAGATCCCTCGGGATCTCTCAGACTTCCTCCAATTCCTACCTCAGGTCAAAGCCCTACAACTCAGAGTAAATATTACTCATGTAGCTCAGTGCTCCGCAGATCACCTATCTCAAACTTAAACAAAAGTCCTACACCTCATTCTAGTTGGATAGCCATACACTCAGAGAGGATAACTCTCATACAGCTCAAATCAAGGATGATTCTACCTCAGGCATGTTGGGTCCATTTATCTCATTATCCCAGATTTGAAGAAGGACTACAGGACAATGGTATACACATGTTTATCTCTTATGCATTCTATAAGTTCTATGGATGCAGGTGGCTCCTTATTACTTTTATTAGAAATGTTATCGAAGTGACAATGACAGGAGGATATTGTACATGATACTAACAAGGCTGAAATTTGTCTAAGTCTAGAAGAATTGAGTGAAGGCAGTTCTGAAAGATTTAGTTCCTAAACACCTAGGGGGGGTGAATAGGTGTAATTCCTTTTTCTTCTAAGGCAGAATATCTATTCAGTTAATTAATTAGAAATAGTTAATTCTACAGCTTACTCAGCACAGAAATCACATAATCACACAATCACAGATTGCACACAGATTTTATAGTGGTTCATCATGGTCTGGGTACATCCACTTTCCCCCTTCGCATATCTAGCAGTGTGCTAGATTCGGCCTAACTTCTTCTCTTTACCTCAGATCCTCAGATCTTATACCAGCTCAAAACCCAAACAAGGCTCCTACAACTCAGAGTGAGTCCACACTCCTACAGCTCAGGCAATCTGCCCTACCTCAGCCTTCAACAAGGCCTACAATTAGAGATCACAATCTCCTACAACTCAGGCTCACGGCCCTACCTCAGCCTTCAACAAGGCCTACACTCAGAGATAATAATATCCTACAACTCAGCCTTTATAAACACAGGCTTACAACTCAGATCTTATATAGATCCTACAGAAAATAGATTTAATAATGTATTTTATCACCACCCTGGTAGAGAGAGAAAGGATGGATAGCTTCTTGATCAGTTCTTGGAAGAATATGATGACAGAGAACAACCAATCTTAGCTTTCTTCAAAGCTTCTTGAATCTGAACTCAGTAGGGTTGAACTACTTTGAAGTTGATCTTCAATCAGCTTCTTTCTTGAAATTCAGATCACAATCTGAATCCTTCTTAGCAGACTGGTTCAGGACCTGCACTTCAATAGATGGAGATCTCTCTCTCCAACTTCTTTTTATTCTATATCAGTATCAATATTTTTCTTCTATCATCAATCATCATCATCTATTGAATGAGAATGCCTTTATATAGACTTTTTCTATGGTAACCGCCTGATCCGGTTTCTAACAAACTTCTGACAGCTCTGATAGTTGCAGTAGACCGGTTGGTAATAGCAACTGTCAAGTCATCCAGTCACTTCTTGAAACTCTGTCTCTGTCAGCAAAGTGTCGAGACCGAACTTCATCATGTGTCGACACAAGTAGACTAAGTGTCGACACAAGCCTTGGTGGTGTTGACACAGCTCCTTTGGTGTTGACACTGCTTCTCGACACAGCTTATGTAGATTGTGTCTACACTAGTTCTGTGGTGTCGACACAGTCACTTCTTTTCTTCACATAAATTGATTTTGTTGAAATTCTGTCATGTGTCGACACAAGTACTGTGTATCGACACAGTTGATGTCGACAAAGTCTTCTGTGTGTCGACATTGCCTCTGTGTGTCGACACAGTTGATATCGACTAAACTTCTGTGTATCGACACTGCCTCTGTGTGTTGACCCAGTTGATGTCGACTAAACTTTATCTGTGTGTCGACACTGCCTCTGTGTGTCGACACAATTGATGTCGACTAAGCTTCTCTGTGTGTCGACACAGCCTCTATATGTCGACATAGTTTCTTCTGGTGTCGACACAGCCTTTCCAAGTGTCGACACAATTAACTCCAAGTGTCGACACAGCTTTTCTCCAGTGTCGACATAAGCCTTCATAAGTGTCGACACTGCTTCCTCTGGTGTCGACATATGGACTTAGAAACTTTTTTCTGCATTCTTGCATTTTCTTAACCTGCACATATAAACTCAAAACAACATCAAATACACCTTGATGCATATCATTGAGTAAGGTGAGGCTTCTTATAATCTGGTACACATTTTCCAATGTACCCAACAATCTCCCCCTATTTGAAGAAGTCATAACCCTTAGTCAATGATATACATCATTCATAACAAACACATATTATGATGTACAAAACATTATATGACAGGGTAACTTATAAACAAAACATATATAAGATATCATCACAGAATAATAATGCTAACACAATGAGCATTAAACATTATTTTGTTTCAACTTTCAAAAAGTTTCTTTAGCAATAGTTTACATAGATTTTTAACACTAAAATTTATAAAGTTGTAAAATCTAGTAAATCTATTTAAGGCTGCTCAGGCTCCTTGATGACTATTCCTTTGCCTGTTTGGATCTTGGCTTGTACAAGAGCATCTGTATCTTCAGCTGGCTTCTTGCCCTTCAGATCCTTCTACTTTTGTTCTTCAGCTCTTATTCTTTGTCTTTCAAAATAATGAAAAGGCTTAGGGAAATATTTTCTAGGCTCCTGAGCATTAGGAGGTAGCTTCCCAGCCTTTACCTTTCTTCTATATTGCAGAATAGCTTCTTGTCTGGCTTCATGATTTTGCCATTCTTGTTCTGTGTACCATTTGCCCCTATCATGGGTCTGGTCCTTTACAGCTTTCCAGGCAGTCAGGATAATATTCCTAGAAGTAAGACTCCACTGCTCAAAATCCGGCTTTAACTCAGCCTGTTCTCTGAATCTCTTCTTTGACAGTTGAGTTTCTTGCTCTTTATTCACAGCTACTTCTGACATTTCAACTTTCTCAATGATAACATTTTTATTACCCTCTGGAGGGTTTTACATTGACTGTACTTCTTGATGAATCATTTCAAAATTTACTGGAGGGTAAATGACCTGAGCAACTCAACTTGATCACCTCCAAAATAAGCAGGGTACATACCTGACTCAGCTACATTGTCATCATCACAGAGGGGTGGATATCCAAGTGTGGCTCTGATGTTATTAGATATCCATTTAGCATGATCTAAGCCAACTTTGACTAACACTCTCTCCCCCTTTATGATTTCTCTGGCAATATGATCCCTGAGGTCATCTTTCTGAAATCTGATATGTTCATCAAGATAATTAACACCACCTTTATAGAATGACCTTAACTTTAGTAGCTCTGCAGAAATGGTCTCTTGAGATTGCTCAATAGCTGTTTTTACAGCAGCTAGGCCTTCCTATAATTGCTTGTCAAAATCTGCCTTGACATTAGTCCTTGCTTTAGTCTGAGCAGTTGCAACATTCTTCAGTTCTGTAACAATCACATTATATGATTCTGTCAGATTATCATTCATTCTATGTTGATTCTCTAGGACATAGACTTACTTAAGAGCTATATCATCAACTTGATTTTTTATTCCTTCTTGTTGTTTTGCAATAAAGACAAAAGCATTGCCACCCTTGTGGAAACAATCAGTCATTTCCTTCTTATTCAGATTTACTTCAAATCTTATAGATTTAATATCCTGAGCCAAGGAGAATTGTAGATCTTTGTGAGTTTCATCCATATATTTCTCCATGGCAATCCTTTGTTCATCCAACTTAACTTGTAAAGATATCAACAAGGAACTATAATCAGTTACTAGGGCAGATTGTGGAGCAGTTTGTAAAGCCCTTTTATAGTTTTGGCTTCTCCTTTTGAAAACCATCAGCTTCCTCTTTTCGGCTTGAATTTCTGCTTCATCTTCTGAAGCTGAGGTACTGGCTATATCAACTCTATCCTTTGGACTAGGAGGCAATTCCTGTACAGTCCTAGGTAGCTCCCCCTGAGTCCCTTGCTCCTCCCCCACAGTACTTACTTGATCCTCCTCAATGTTAACTTTCTCCCCCTTAAATTCTGGTTGCTCCCCCTCAGTTCTTGCTTGTACTATATCTAGAAACAACTCCTCAAGGGTAAACTCTTCTTGAGTAGTGACTTGAGGCACCACCAACTCAGGATCATTAATAGCAGCAGATGTATCCTCCATGATAACATCTTGAGCTTGACTGTTTAGTTGTGTGTTCTGGTCAGCATCATCCAAAGACACAGTTAGTGTTTCATCTTTATTAATGAAATTGATTGATTAATTTCTTGAATTACCTCAAGTATAGTCTGTGAAGCCATTTCACTTTCCAAGTGGGTTGGCTCTTCCTCAAGATGAGACTCCCCCTGCACTTGAGCACTACCTCCAATATCTTGTGCAGGAGATTTTTCAGGAATCTCTTTCCTCTCTTCATCAGGCATATCCTTAGTTAGTACTATATCTTATCTGGAGATAATCTTTATATCCATTTTACTCATATGGTTGAACTTTGAACCAACAGTCTGTGTTATTACTTCTGGAATTATTCCAGCCAAGTAGAGACTCATAATCCTTCCCAGATTTGGTTTCTTAATACTTTCCTTAATCTTTTCAAATATTACTACTGACCACTCTGTGTTTAGTCTGTAGATGATCTTGGTAATCAGGCTGAACATATAGGCTGAAATCCCATCATGCCCCCTTGGCTTGCAGAGAATGACTTTGCCAACCACTTCTGAAAGAAATTTGCCTTGTAGATTCATTCCTTTTCTATTCATTGCTTAGCCAATCTTCAAGGTGGGATCCAATCCACACCATTAAAGTGCTTCCCTAGTCTTAGATGAAGGTACTTCTTCTTCTTCTTGAGTTCTTAGAAGTTGAAGAGTTTTCCTTAAGCTCTTCAAAGTAAGTTTAACCTTAGTTCCTTGAACTGTAGACTTGATCTTAAGTCCAGTAGAATCCAAAGTAGCTGCGCCATAGAAATCTATTATTTCTTTCTTCCAAATCTTTGTTGGTTCAGATACCAGAAATTCCAACCCATTTTCAACAATTAGGGTTACTACTACTTTAATTTTAGGTTCCGCATTATCATAGGCGTTGCGTACCAGCGCATAACCTTCATTGATACTATCTTCTAGCTTTGGCGCCATTAGGGTTGAGTGAAAGCTTGGATTGAGAAGAGAGAAGTTGTCGACACAGGGTTTTCGTCTCGAAAATATGGAGAGTGTGTCGACAGAATATGTTGTTGACCTATTTATACCTTTCTAAGTAATGAAGGGCAAAAGTCACGTCAACATTCTCTAAATGTCTCGACACTGTTGAAAAGTGTCGACACAGACTTCTAATGACTCGACATAAATTCTATTTGACTTTGTCGAGTTCGACGATCTGAGGTCGACGAATTTGCGTGTTTACTCTAAATGTCGACACCACTACTGGATGTGTCGACACCACTTCTCTGAAGTGTCGACACTGATTCTCTAGATGTGTCGACACCACTTTCCTGGAATGTCGACACCAACTACTATGTGTCAACACCACTTTCCTGGAATGTCGACACCAACTACTATGTGTCGACACCACTTTCCTGGAATGTCGACACCAACTACTATGTGTTGACACAGACAACTTCTTGTGTCGACACAATTTTACTTAGCCAAATTTTGTAAACTAATTTATGTTCAACATACCTATTTCAATTTTGAAATTGTTGAATTTAGTTTCATCTAAAGGCTTAGTAAACATGTCAGCTAGTTGTAAATCAGTACTAACAAATTCTAAAGAGATATCTTCTTTCTCTACATGATTTCTAAGAAAATGGTATCCTATTTCTATATGCTTTGTTCTACTATGAGAAACATGATTATGAGCAATAGAAATAGCACAAGTAGAATCACATAATAATGGATTTATACTTACCTGAATACCATAGTCTTCTAACTGATGTTGTATCCATAATAGTTGTGCACAACAACTTCCAGCAGCAACATACTCAGACTCAGCTGTGGAAATTGCCATACTGGTCTGCTTCTTACAGCTCCAAGACACCAATCTTCCTCCTAGAAATTGACAGGTGTCTGTTGTTCTTTTCCTATCTACTTTGCAACCTGCAAATTCTGCATCTGAATAGCCCATTAGTAAAAAATCTCTATTCTTAGGATACCAAAGGCCTAGATTAGGGGTGCCCTTAAGATATCTCAAAATCCTTTTGACAGCAGTAAGTTGAGATTCTTTAGGGCAGGATTGGTACCTAGCATAGACACATGTAGCATACATGATATCTGCTCTACTAGCAGTCAGATATAGGAGGGAGCCAACTATTCCTCTATACAAAGTTTCATCTACAGGTTTCCCTACATCATCTTTGCTAAGAGATACACTTGTCCCCATAGGAGTTCTCATGGTAGTGGATGACTCCATACCATACTTCTTAATTAAGTCCAGGGTGAACTTAGATTGAGATATGGACAAGCCATCATTAGTTTGTCTTACTTGGAGACCCAAGAAGAACTTAAGTTCTCCCACACTGCTCATTTCAAATTTCCCTTGCATAAGTTTTGCAAACTTCCTACAAAGGTTACTTTCAGTAAACCCAAATATTATGTCATCAACATATATTTGGACTAGGATTATCTTTCCTTTGGATTGCCTAAGGAATAGAGTCTTATCTATTTTCCCCCTTGAGAATTTGTTCTCAATGAAGAAAGTAGACAGGGTTTCATACCAACCCTTGGAGCTTGTTTTAACCCATATAAAGCTTTCCTAAGTATATAAACATAAGCATGATTGAGTGGATCAACAAAACTTGAGGGCTGCTCTACATAGACCTCCTCTTTTAAGTCTCCATTTAAGAATACAGACTTAACATCCATCTGGAATACTTTGAAGCCTTGATATGTTGCATAGGCTAAGAATAGCCTGATAGCTTCCAACCTAGCCACTGGAGCAAAAGTCTGATCAAAGTCTATGCCCTCCTCCTGTCTGTATCCTTTGGCAACTAGTCTTGCCTTATTCTTCACTCTTATCCCACTTTCATCAAGCTTGTTTCTATAAATCTACTTTGTCCCTATGACATTATGGCCCTTTGGTTTTGGAACCAAATCCCTGACCTTGCACCTTCTGAATTGATTTAACTCCTCCTGCATAGCTTCAATCCAGTGAGGGTCTTGAATTGCTTCTTCAAATCTCTTGGGTTCCACTTGAGATAAGAATCTTGAGCAAAGAACTGTATTTAAGTTCCTGCTCCTTGTTTGTAATCCTTGTCTTGGATCACCAATGATCTGGTGTGCAGGATGATCCTTCAACTGTCTAACTGCTGGAGGTATTCTATCAGCAATTTGACCTTCTCCAATCTCTTCATTATGCTGCACCTCATGGTCGTCATCAGCATCTTGAGTGTCTTGTACTCCCCGTGGACAGCAACTACCATTTTCCACATCCTGCTTTGCAGTTGGATCTTCTCTGATAGTAAGCTGGTCCATCTTCTATTGTATACCTGTGGAGCTACAAGAACTACTTGACAACTAACTATTAATAAGTCTAGTTTCATCAAAGATGACATGAACTGACTCTTCTACAACTTGAGTAGCCAAATTGTAGACCCTATAAGCCTTACTATTGTTGTTGTACCCAACAAATATCCCATCTTGGGATTTGGCAGCAAACTTAGTTAGGTGAGATTTGCCATTGTTAAGCACATAGCACTTGCAACCAAAGATCCTAAAATAGGATAAGTTTGGTTTTCTGCCTTTCACAACCTCATAGGGTGTCTTTTTGTGCCTTTTTGTGATGGAAGCCCTATTGAGCACATGACATACAATGATTACTGCCTCAGCCTAGAAATATTCTGGGAGATTAGTGTCACTCAATAGTGTTCTTCCAGCCTCAATCAATGTCCTATTTTTTCTCTCAGCAATGCCATTTTGCTGAGGTGTTCTAGGTAAGGAGAATTCCTGAAGAATCCCAAATTCTTCACACAGCCTTGTCATACTTTCAGATTGGAATTCAGTTCCATGGTCACTTCTGATTTTGACCACTGAACTATCTAATTCATTCTGAATTTGTTTGACAAAATTGTAGAAGACCTTTGGGGTTTCAGATTTCTGTCTCAGAAAGAATACCCATGAGAATCTAGAATAGTCATCTACAACCACAAAAGTGTAGACCTTCCTACCTAGGCTCTGAACTGGCATAAGACCAAATAAATCCATATACAAGAGGTACAAGCACCTCACTGAATCTTTGGTTTCAAGGCTATGAAAGGAGGATCTATTATGCTTGCCTTTTTGACAAGCTGAACATATTCCATCCTTAAAACACTTAACTTGAGGACCATTCCTCACTAACTCTTTACTAAAGAGTTGACCAATTGTCTTGTTGTTAAGATGAGCTAGCCTCTTGTTCCATTTGACATAATGAGAGACTTTCTCATCAGCCACAAGACATATAGGAGAATTCTTATTCTCACACACAAAATCTAGACAATACACATTTCTTTTTCTATAGCCAGTCAATATGACTTTCTGATCACTTGACCTCTTGATATGACACCCATTGTTGACAAATGAAATGTCATATCCTAGATCACTCAGCTGGCTTATGCTTATTAGGTTATGTTTCAAACCCTTTACTTTGGCCACTTGAGTGATTGTAATTGAGTGGTTAGAAATGTTACCAAAACCTTTGATGACTCCCTTTTCAGAACCACCAAAGATTACTTTAGGCCCATTCAGCATAGGTGAGTAGTCCTTCAGCAATCCCATTGTTCCAGTCATGTGCCTGAAACATCCACTGTCCAAGTACCATATAGGGGCCTGGCAACTTGGACTCACCTGCAACAAAGATTACTTAACCTTAGAACTCAAATAACTTTTGGGTCCTTGGTTCAAGTTAGTCTGAAATCAAACAAATCTGCCTGCAGCACTTCTAACAGGCAGACTGCTATTCTCCTTGACAATGGAATTGTGCCCACAGTCTAAGGCAAAATGGCCTATCTTGCCACAGCACCAGCACTCAAACTTATTATACCTCTATTTAGGTACAACCTTAGTTGAATTGTTTGCAGCAGGTCTTTTATTTTGTGCTAGGAATTTGCCTTTCTTATTAGACTGTGCAGTCCATGCACTTCTCTTAAAGCCTATTCCTGTCTTACCCTTTTGTGACACAAAGTCATCTATTAAGGGTAGGATAGATTTTGGCTTAGAGAAACTAGCCACAATCTCCTTCTTTTTCTGAAGTCTGTTTTCTAGACTTTTAATCTGATCATTTTTAATGTGATTGTTCTCATTTGAATAACAGTTATGTTCTTCAATTTGGCAATCTCATTCATCTTTTGATCCAGCAACTTCTCTGAATCAGATGCAGCCAACTTGAGAGCTGCAATTTCCTTAGCCTGATTTTTGGCCTGGTTTTTGCTTCTCTTAAGTTCCTGCAATAAATCTCCATATTCATCTATCAGCTGATGAATATCTCCTTCAGATTCAGACCCATCTTCATCTCTTAATGAAGATGCATCTGATTCTGACCCAGTGAAGTAATCGGAATCTACAGATACACATTTTACCTTACTGGGGCCAGGCTGATCCCGACACTTGTCTTCTTCAAACACAGCCATCAGTCCTTTGCATTGATGGTCTCCCTGCTCATAGATAGAGTCCAATAAATGCATGAACTCATCCTCTTCTTCTGCAAACAAACCAATATACGCCTCAGCCTCAGATTTAGACTCTGAAGTAGATTGATCTGTCAAACTTTTCTCTTTCTCAGTAACCAAGGATTTCTCCTTCTTGCACTTGTGCTGAGACTTCTTTCTATTAGCAGACTCTTTCCTTTTGTCTGGAAAATCATCCACAACATGTCCAGCTTTGTTGCAGCAATAGCATATAATCTTGGATGTAGTTGACTTGCTAGGCTTTGTCCCATTCCTGTCCTTCCTGGATGATTTCCTCTTCTGATAATAGTCATCCTTGGACTAAGATGTAGATGGCTTTGATTTCCACTGCTTCTTCTTTAAGAACCTCTGGAAATGACTTGTGAATGCTGCAAAGTCTTCATCTGAATTACTGCTATCTGAACTGTGATTATCAGAATTTTTTGAAAACACTTCTGCATCCTTCTTAGGAGATGATGGAGACATTATCCTATTCTTCCTTGTGGCTTCTACCTTGAAGGCCACAGACTTTTCTCTATAGTCACCCTTGGTATGTTTCTCTTCCTCCTTTCTGGCTAATAGCTGCATCTTATAAGATAGCAATTTTCCAAACAGTGTTGGAGGAGAAAACTCACCCAGTCTGACCACTTCCCTTATGGCATAGATTTTTGTGTCCAAATCCTTAGTCAATGACCTAAAGAATTTATCATTCAGCTCATAAGTACTGAATATTCTTCCATAAGACATTAGTTCATTGACAATCCTATAGAACATCTTATAACATTCAGTTATACTTTCAGACTTAGCTTGTCTGAAACTCTCACATTCTTGATTAAGCATAGACTTTCTATCTTGCCTAACCTCTTTAGAACCCTCCATGTAGACAATCAATGTGTCCCACATCTCCTTGGAGGTTTTTCAGTGAATTAGATTCTGGAATGTTGAATCATCAATGGCAGTTACTATAATGTTCTGTGCTCTTTTATCCATTGTTGCCAAGATGATCTCATCTTTAGTCATCTCAAAAAAATCCTTAGGAATCCTTTGATTGGCATCAAGAATAGAAATCTTCATTGGAATATATGGTCCTTCCTTAACTATTATGTAAATTCTACGATCAGATGCCTCCATAAATAATCTGACCATTTCCTTCCATATTCCAAATATCTCCTTCCTGCAAATAGGCAATTTCTTTGCACCAAGTTCTTTATGGTTTTCTCCTGAACCAATTTTCTTGAACTTATTTATGCCTTACGGATCTCAGCCAGACTGTTAAGTCTATCTTTTGAGCAACCTCGCTTTGATACTACTTGAAAGAATTAGTTCCTAAACACCTAGATGGGGGTGAATAGGTGTAATACCTTTTTCCTCTAAGGCATAATATGTATTCAGTTAATTAATTAGAAACAGTTAATTCTACAGCTAACACAACACAGAATTTACAGAATCACACAATCACAGATTGCACACAGATTTTATAGTGGTTCCCCAAGGTCTGGGTACATCCACTTTCCACCTTCGCCTATCTAGCAGTGTGCTAGATTCGGCCTAACTTCTTCTCTTTACCTCAGATCCTCAGATCTTACAGCAGCTCAGAACCCAAACAAGCCTCCTACAACTCAGAGTGAGTCCACACTCCTACAGCTCAGGCAATCAGCCCTACCTTAGCCTTCAACAAGGCCTACACTCAGAGATCACAATCTCCTACAACTCAGGCTCGCAGCCCTACCTCAGCCTTCAACAAGGCCTACACTCAGAGATAATAATCTCCTACAACTCGGCCTTTATAAACACAGGCTTACAACTCAGATCTTATATAGATCCTATAGAAAAAAGATTTAACAATGTAGTTTATCACCACCCTGGTAGAGAGAGAAAGGATGGATGGCTTCTTGATCAGTTCTTGGAAGAATCTGATGGCAGAGAACAACCACTCTTAGCTTTCTTCTAAGCTTCTTGAATCTGAACTCAGTAGGACTGAACTCCTTTGAAGTTGATCTTCAATCAGCTTCTTTCTTGAAATTCAGATCACAATTTGAATCCTTCTTAGCAGATTGGTTCAGGATCTGCACTTCAATAGATGGAGCTCTCTCTCTCCAACTTCTTTTTATTCTATATCAGTATTAGTATTTTTCTTCTATCATCAATCATCATCATTTGTTGAAGGAGAATGCCTTTATATAGACTTTCTCCATGGTAACCGGCTGATCCGTTTTCTAGCAAACTTCTGACAGCTCTGACAGTTGCAGTACACCGGTTGGTAATGGCAGCTGTCAAGTCATCCAGTCACTTCTTGAAACTCTGTCTCTGTCAGCAAAGTGTCGAGACTGAACTTCATCATGTGTCGGCACAAGTAGACTAAGTGTCGACACAAGCCTTGGTGGTGTCGACACAGCTCTTTTGGTGTTGACACTGCTTCTCGACACAGCTTCTGTAGATTGTGTGGACACTAGTTCTATGGTGTCGACACAGTCACTTCTTTTCTTCACACAAAATGATTTTGTTGAAATTCTGCCATGTGTCGACACAAGTCCTGTATGTCGACACAGTTGATGTCGACAAAGTCTTCTGTATGTCGACACTGCCTCTGTGTGTCGACATAGTTGATATCGACTAAACTTCTGTGTGTCGACACTGCCTCTGTATGTCGACATAGTTGATGTCGAATAAACTTTATCTGTGTGTCGACACTGCCTCTGTGTGACGACACAATTGATGTCGACTAAGCTCCACTGTGTGTCGACACAGCCTCTGTATGTCGACACAGTTTCTTCTAGTGTCGACACAGCCTTTCCAAGTGTCAACACAATTAACTCCAAGTGTCGACACATCTTTTCTCCAGTGTCGACACAAGCCTTCATAAGTGTCGACACTGCTTCCTCTGGTGTCGACATATGGACTTAGAAACTTTTTCCTGCATTCTTACATTTTCTTAACCTGCACATGTAAACTCAAAACAACATCAAATACACCTTGATGCATATCATTGAGTAAGGTGAGGCTTCTTCAAATCTGGTACACATTTTCCAATGTACCCAACAAGTTCACTCAACGCTAGATGGCCTTAAGCGCTAAGTAAAGACTATACAGTCAAATCCTTAACATTATAAGGGACGAAATCTTGTTAAGTCCAGAATCATTGAGTGAAAGCAGTACACTCAATGCCCAGAGCCAGAAGCATTGTGTAAAGATCAAGCAGTAAAAGCCACAAAAAATCTGCCAAGAAATCTGGCGAATTTCAGAAGCATTGAGTGAAGGTAGTTCACTCAATGCTATGTCGAGAAAGCATTGATAGAACATAGTTCATTCAGAGATGCTGTATTGTTTGACACAAAATTCTGTCTAAGGACAAAAGAGTTGAGTGATGTCAACTCACTCAATGCCAATTCAATAAAAAATCTGTCTAAGGACAGAAGCGTTGAGTGAAGGCTATTCACTCAACACCTCTTCAACAAAATAGGCAAAGGTAGAAAGCATTGAGTGAAGACAACTCACTCAAAGACTTCATAGAGAGAAAATCAGCTAAGTCTAGATGCGTTGAGTAATGAAGGCTCACTTGATGCATATTCAGCTAGATAGTAAAATTAAATATACCTTGAGTGATGACTGATCACTCAACTCCTGAAGATGCAGAAATCTTCCCAAGCATTTTGGGGTTGAGTGAATAGGCTTCACTCAACGCCTATGAAGAATTGTGAATTTGGCTAGGTGTACAGGTGTTGTGTCATGTTGATGTCTGCATGATTGTCTCTTAGATATCTGCAAGGAGAAAATAACCAAACTAACAATTCAACAAGGCAAGTATACCTATCAAAATGCAGCTAGGGGACACAAGTGTCGTATTGAAATCCAGGAACAGTTGAGTAAGCTTACTCACACGAAATCTATTATTTTATCGACGGAAAAATTAAGTTTTTTTAGAAGAAAGCTAAACGTACTAAAGGAAGAGAACTACTTTCAATGAAAGAGAGCTACTTGCATGAAAAGATAAAGAGAGCTAAAAGAGCGATTAAACTTAAGCTTAGTAACGATGAGGGGAAAATGCACTCGATCAAAAATCACCTCGGCAAGAGTGGTTAGAAAAATACGATAAATAAACCTAAGCTAATTAGGGTAAAGGTCCTTGACCGTGGAGGTTCCATGAATATTGACACGCTTCTCTCGAAGGTCGTGCCTAACTGAGTTTAGGAAGGTCCGACCGACTCTCGCCTAAATCGGAGGCCTAAAACTCGCTTTATGCGGTGAACCCCTCTATTGGATTTTACTCCAATCCGGGAGATTTGAACGCCTGCCTCTCTCGAGGGGTGCGAACAACTCCCTTTACGCTTGAGTGCTCATTTCAAACTTTCGGCCTCTCGGCTAGCCCATAATGAAAGCAAAGGTGGAGAGTATATATCGATGATATACCTCCAACCCGTGATAAATCAAGAGTAATTCAAAGCTAAACCCTAAAAAGAAAAGGTAAGATTCAAAGCATCGTAACCTAATCACTCGAACCTCGGATCATTAAGATCGAGTACATGGAGGATTAGTTAATCATGGTGAGGTGGAATAGGGGGGATGAGTAGAAGAAGAATAATGAAAACAGAGCAGAAATGAAAAAAGAAAACAACACTTTTTATTAATGGAAACAGAGATCTTACAGCTTGAAAACCAGATATTACAAGTGCATGGAAAGGTAAACTACACTATCATTAACATTATACTACAGAATGAAGCTAGGAACTAATGCAGGGAAAGCATAAAGCTAGAGCTAAGAACTAAAAATGGAAAGACATGCTTAAAAAAGTTCAAAAATACAAAGGGTAGAACCTCCCCTCTCAATCCAAAAAGTGTCCCTGAACCCTTAGAGTTGGGCTCTATTTATAGAATTTTTCGGGTCGTGTCACGCCCCCCTGTCACGCCCTAGTCGGGCGTGACCTTGGGGCGTGACACATTCGGCGCGACTTTTTCGGGCTGGAATTTAATTCTGACGAAGTAGTTGAGGTACACGCCCACAAGTCACGCCCTGGTAGGGCGTGTACCTGGGGCGTGTTCTTTGCGGCGTGACTTTATTGAGCTGAAATTGAATACTGGAGGTGACGGGCGGAATTGCTGAAGCACACGCCCATATGTCACGCCCGGGTCAGGCGTGACCCTGGGGCGTTACACTTTCGGTGTGACGGTGGAGCGGGAAAAACGAGCGCGCTGCGGCGATTCCTCGGAACCTGGGGACACGCCTCTAGAACACGCCCGTGTCAGATGTAACACGGGCATGACCGAGGGCGTTTACACTAAGTTTCCACAGAATGCAGTTTCGGACCAATTGCTTTATTCCTCTGGGTTAAACGCCCTAGGTACACGCCCTGGTAGGGCGTGACCTTGGGGCGTGTCACAGTAAAATTCGGCTGAAAGCCGTGAAAACCTGCAAAAAGCAGAAAAAATGCATTAGCGACAAAAATATATACAAAGGGGAATCAAAATAAGTACTTTACAAGACATGATTTGCTTTAAAACCCCGAAAATATCCTAATAAAATTGACTGCAAATCGTATTATCAAATTCCCCCAAGCTTAAGTTTTGCTTGTCCCCAAGCAAAGATATAAAGACTAGCTAATCATAAAAGTGACTAATTCAAAAAGTTTTAATCATACTTACACAAGTACTATGCGAAATTCTAGGTAGGGAGAATGTAAAACGTAAATCTAAAACAATTATTTTGGTATGGTTTAACTTTTATAAATTTTACTTAATAAAAATAAATCATCCAGAATTTTGACGAAATTCTTTAAATAGATTTAAGCAAGGCAATGAAAATGAAAAGAACGTATTGAGTTATTACTAGATCCAAGCAACGCATTATAATTATATCAATTAAATAAAAAAAATCTAAGTTTAAATCCAAAACTAAAACTAATTTACTTTTCTTCTTTTCTTAGTTGTTAAATAAAATTAAAAAAGGGCGTGAATCAAAAGGACTTAATAGGACCGAAACGTTTGGTTTAGGAATATGAATAGGAGTGGAATTCAAATATAAACCTGGAGGCTTAAAAATCACACTAAACCAAAACAACGAGTTTCAAAAAAATAAATTTATTTTAAACAAAATATGTATAAATAATTTTTTTTTTCTTTATGATTATTTATCTCTTTTTTATTATTATTATTTTCATTCATTTTTTCTCTTTTTTTTTCAATACATTGCTTTTGAGTACACTTTTTTCAACAATTTCTCCAAAGATAACACAAAATTTCCTATCAAAAAAAATTAGCGTGATTAGATAGGTAGGAATTTGGGCTTTGGTGAAAATGAAATGCTGTGTGCAGTTATCAAATGAATTTGGAAAATAGACTCAAAAGCGGCTAACTAGTGGTAAAAGATTTTAGGTTGGCAGGAAAGCTCTAACGCAAACAAAAATGGCCTAAATCATTTTCAAGCTTTTTTTAAATTTATTTAAAACATAGAGTCGATAAATTTCAAAAAGCAAGTTCGAGATAATAAAAGAAGATTGATGAAATTATCTTGAAAATAAAAATAATATGTGACTTGGATCGTTCATATTTACTACGTTATTCAAAATTTGTTCTTACAAAAATTATCTAAAGACGAAAAGGAAAATAGTGGATGATAAATTTTTAGAGAAAGTAAAGAAAATAAAGAACGGAAAACCATAATAGAAATGCACGTTTTAGAGAAATATTTTACCTTAACATGCTACCGTGAATTAGAAACACAGCATGGCCAACATTTTACTTGTGAGATATGATTAAAATAAATGATTAGAAAAATTATAATTAACTACGTTGTTTATAAAGAAGTTTGAGAAAAACAAAACATAAACATGGGGTACTTATTGAAATACCAAAATGCAGCTATATATAAACATATTTTTTTGATTTTTTTGGATTTTTTGGATATTTACAAAAAGCAAAAAGGAGGAACTCATCCCCCAAGCTTAAAATCTACATTGTCCTCAATGGAGAAGGAGGTCGGAGAACGAGAGAAAAGTAAAGTACAGAAATGAAAGACAGAATTGAAAAACATGTACTTCCCCGGTTTTATGTTGCAGGGAAAGCTGAGTGATGTCATTCCTCCATGCGTGTGTTGTGGATCTTCAGGAAATGTCGTCTGGTGGACTTTGTCATGGAATCAGAACCGTTGGAGCAGGCGATCGCAGAAGTTTCAGCTTGCCGGAGCCATTCGGGGCAAAAATTGTAAAATAAAGAAAACAGAAAAAGATAACTTGGGTTGCCTCCCAAGAGCGCCCTTTGTTTAAAATGTCGTTTGAGCTCGACGCATCAAAATAAGATTGTCCCAAATATTGTTTAAAAATAAATTTCGAATAAAGGTCAAAGTTTGTGAGTAAAATAAAGTGCAGATTAATCAAATGTCAGGACCGGAAAGATAGAGTTAACAGGGTTGAGACTGACATCATCACAGAAATACAGTTTAAGACGCTGACCATTCACTTTGAAAGTACCCTTATCAGGGTGGGAAATTAAAACAGTACCATAAGAAAAGACTTCTAAAACAGTAAAAGTCCCCGACCAACGTGATTGTAATTTACCCGGGAATAAACGTAAACGAGAATTATAAAGAAGCACTTGGTCGCCCGTCTTAAAGATTTTTGGGTGCCTAAGATGTCGATCGTGTAAACGCTTCGTCCGCTCTTTATAAAGTCTGTTATTTTCATATGCGTAAGAGCGCCACTCGTCGAGTTCGTTAAGTTGAAATTTTCGAAAATCGCCGACGGAGTGGGGATAGAAGTTTAAAAATCGTAAGGCCCAAAAGGCGCGGTGCTCTAACTCTACGGGTAAATGACACGATTTTCCATAAACCAACCGATATGGCGTACATCCGAGGGCGGTTTTGTATGCTGTTCGGTAGGCCCATAGAGCATCGTCTAATTTGGCTGACCAGTCTTTTCTAGATGTTGAAACAGTCTTTTCTAAAATTCTTTTTATTTCTCTATTGACTACTTCGACTTGTCCGTTAGTTTGGGGGTGGTAGGCAGTGGAAAGCTTATGAGTAACGCCATATTTAGTTAGGATTTTTGAAAATTGCGCGTTACAGAAATGGGAACCCCTATCACTAACGATAGCGCGCGGCGTACCGAATCGAGAAAATAATTTTTTTAGGAAATTAACTACGACTCGGGCGTCATTCGTAGGAAGAGCTTGGGCTTCGGCCGAACGCGAAACATAATCAACGGCAACTAAAATGTACATATTCCCGAAGCTAGAAGGAAAAGGGCCAACAAAATATATCCCCCAGAGGTCGAAAACTTAGCACTCTTGGAAATAATTTTGTGGCATTTCATTTTTATTCGAAATATTTCCCGACCGTTGGCAACTATCACACCTACTCACAAAGGCATGCGCGTCTTTAAAAAGGGTGGGCCAGTAAAAACCCGCGCTTAACACTTTGTGAGCGGTGCGAGCAGCTTGATAGTGCCCACTTGTCGGTCCTTCATGCAAATGTTTAATAATATCTAATCCTTCATCAAAAGAAACACACCTCCTGATCACTTGGTCGGCACAAATTCTGAAAAGATGCGGGTCCTCCCAAAAATAGTTTTTCAGCTCAGAAAAGAATTTCTTCTTTTGCTGAGATGAAAACTCTTTTGGGAGCACACGGGCCACTAGATAGTTGGCGATGCGGGCAAACCAAGGAGAAGTAGATGTGTTAATTATGAACAGCTTCTCATCAGGGAAATAGTAATGAAAAGAATTTTCGTCTAATTGTTCTATAAACGGGTTGTCTAGGCGCGAAAGGTGGTAGGCGGCCAAGTTCTCGGCACCTCGCTTATCACGGATCTCTAAGACAAACTCCTGGAGGAGTAAGATCCAGCGAATCAAGCGAGGCTTGGCATCCGTTTTAGAGAGAAGATATTTGAGGGCCGAGTGGTCCGTAAAAACAATAATTTTCGAAAGAGTAATATAAGGGCGAAATTTGTCAAAAGCGAATACTACAGCTAAGAGCTCCTTCTCGGTTGTGGTGTAATTTTCCTGTGCAGATGTGAGTGTTTTACTAGCGTAATAAATGGGGTGGAAGTTTTTGGAAATACGTTGACCTAGTATGGCTCCCACCGCATAACTACTCGCATCACACATTATTTCAAATGGAAGATCCCACACCGGAGCTATCATAATTGGGGCATTAACTAATTTTTCTTTTATTAAATTGAAGGCAGCTAGACAGAGGTCATCAAAGATGAATGGGCCGTCTTTTTCTAAGAGATGGGTAAGGGGCTTGGTGATTTTGGAAAAGTCCTTTATGAAGCGGCGGTAGAAACCCGCATGACCCAGGAAACTTCTTATAGCTTTTATGTTCGTAGGTGGCGGCAGCTTCTCGATAACTTCTATTTTCACGTCTACTTCAATACCCCTTTCAGAAATTTTATGTCCCAAAACTAACCCTTCCATCACCATAAAATGACATTTTCCCAATTTAAGGCGAGGTTAGTTTCTTCGCATCGCTCTAAGACTTTTTCAAGGTTCTCTAAGCAACTATCGAAGGAATTCCCGAACACGGAGAAATCATCCATGAAAACTTCCATAATGCTTTCTACGTACTTGTCAAAGATGGCGAGCATACATCGTTGGAATGTAGCTGGAGCATTGCACAATCCAAATGGCATTCTTCGGTAGGCGAAGGTGCCGAAGGGACAAGTAAACGTAGTTTTCTCCTGGTCCTCGGGGGAGATGGGGATTTGAAGATACCCCGAGAGGCCATCGAGAAAACAATAAAGCTATGTCCGGAAAGTCATTCTAAAATCTGATCAATGAACGGCAAGGGGAAGTGATCCTTGCGGGTGGCGTCATTCAACTTACGGTAATCTATACACATTCGCCATCCGGTCACCGTCCGAGTCGGGATTAATTCATTATTTTCATTACTTACGACCATTATCCCTCCCTTCTTTGGTACTACCTATACTGGGCTAACCCACTTACTGTCGGATATAGGATAGATAATTCCTGCGTCTAACAATTTCATAACCTCGCCCTTAACTACGTCTTTCATGTTTGGGTTTATACGGCGCTGAGGTTGTATAGAGTTACGTGAATTATCTTCCATTAAGATTTTATGAGTGCAGAAAGATGGGCTTATGCCCTTGATATCAGATATCTGCCAAGCAATAACTTGGCGATGCTTTTGTAAAATTGAAAGAAGTTTATCCTTTTGTGCATCCGTGAGGTAGGCCGAAATTATGACAGGCAGCTTGGAGTCCTTTTCTAAGAAAGCGTATCGAAGGTGCTCTGGTAGTTCTTTCAGTTCCAAGGTAGGGGGGTCATCATAAGAGGTTTTGGAAATTTGTTCTTTTTCAAAAACTATATCCTCGTACACTTTTTTATATGTAAAATTAAAAGAGGTGTTGCTAGCAGCCATGGCGGCTTCGTGCAGCAATTCAGTTGGAAAAGTAGAAGAGGAACAGAAATCAAAAAATTCTTTTTCAAAATCAGAAAGGCAAGTGGAGGATTCTTCACATAGGTGTAGAGATTCAGTTGGAGGAGTAGGAGAGGAACAAAAATTGGAAAATTCTTCTTCAAAATCAGAGGTGTGAGAGAAGTATTCTTCACTTACGGTATCCATGAAAAAACAGGAGTCATCATTAGCTAGTGTGTTCTTCATCGAGGGGGTGATAGAGAAAGTTACCTCATCGTCGCCCACTCGAAGGAAGAGCTTACCATTGCTTACGTCAATGATAGCTCGGGAGGTGGCAAGGAAGGGTCGGCCAAGGATCAGGGGAACCTCGACGTCTTCTTCGATGTCCAAAATGACAAAGTCCACCGGGAAGATGAACTTGTCAAATTTGACTAGGATGTCCTCCACTATTCCTAACGGGTATTTGACTGATCTGTCGGCGAGCTGGATACTCATGCGTGTGGGGTTGAGACTACCAATTCCTAACTTTTTAAACAACGAGAGGGGCATAAGATTAATACTCGCACCTAAGTCGGCTAAAGCGTGTTTGACAAAGAGATCACCAAAGACACACGGGATAGAGAAACTACCCGGGTCACTGATTTTCTTCGGTAATCCGTTTGTCAAAACCGCCGAGCACTCGACATTTAACGTGACATGAGAAAGGTTCTCTAACTTCTTCTTGTTGGTTAGGAGGTCCTTAAGGTATTTTGCGTACTTAGGCATCTGGGATATGGCTTCGTGGAAAGGCAGATTTATGTGGATTTGTTTAAACATTTCTAAAAAACGGGTGTATTGATCATCCTGTCGTTGTTTATTAAGTTCGGAAGGGTATGGCGGGGATGGATTATTTTTAAAGGTGGGTGGTGGAGTGAGTTGTTTTTCTAAAATAGGAGTGATAATTTCTTCGGCAGAGGGTGGAATTTTTAAAACGGGAACGGAGCTTTGATTTTTTAAAGCGGAAGCGGCGATTGCCTCGGGCTCTTCACTTATCATACCGGGAACTTTCTTCCCACTCCGAAGAGTTATAGCTTTCTCTTGCTCTCTCGGGTTGGGCTCGGTATTGGAAGGAAGAGACCCTACGGGTCGCTCATAAATCATTTTAGCGAGCTGTCCTACCTGATTTTCTAAATTTTTAACACTTTCGGTTAAGGTTCTAATCGTAGCATCATTAGCATTCATGTATTTTGAAAACATTTCCACCAAATTTGGAGGTTTTGGAAAACTTTGAGGAGGTGGTGGTGGAGAAAAATCACTTTGCGGTGGAGGGCGCACAACATTCGATGGATTGCTCCACGAAAAATTCGGATGATTTCTTAACGCAGGATTATAACTATTAGGAAAATTAAAACCAGGAGGATGATAATTCGTAGCAGAAAAATTATTAAAAGCAGTTCTAGGCATATTATTTACATAATCCAAATGTTCAGCGGGAGGAGTTGCAGATTCCCATACCTGAGGGGCGGAGGCAGCAGTCATCTCCATAATTTTTTTGCTTAATATTTCAACTTGCAGTGCGAGTTGGGAGACGTTGTCCACTTCAAAGAGACCTGCAGGTTTGTTTGGGCGGCACCTAGGCACATTCCACTGGTAAGTGTTCATGGTCATGTCTTCAAACAGCTCAAGAGTTGCTTCCGGGGTCTTATGGTTTAAAGTACCGCCAGAAGCTGCGTCTATCATTTACTTTGTGCTTTGATTTAGCCCATTATAGAACGTCTGCACCTGCAACCATACAGGCAGAGCGTGATGTGGGCATCGTCTTAATAATTCTTTAAATCTTTCCCAGGTTTCGTAAAGGGTCTCAGAGTCTATTTGTCCAAATGCAGAAATGTCATTCCTAAGTTTTGCAGTTTTAGCAGGCGGAAAATACTTGGCCAAAAAGTTTTCAGTTAATTACGTCCAAGTAGTTATGCTATTTTTAGGAAGGGTGTTCATCCACTGCTTAGCCTTAATTCTAAGAGAGAAAGGAAATAATCTTAGCCTAATAGCAACATTTGTGACACCATTTATCTTGAAGGTGTCACAAATCTCAAGAAAGCTGGCTATGTGTGCGTTCTGGTCTTCATCTTGAAGCCCGTCAAATTGCACATACTGCTGCACCATTTGAATTATGTTAGGCTTCAGTTCGAAATTATTATTATTTATTGAAGGGCGAACTATACTAGATTCTGTAACCTCGAGATTTGGTCGTGCATAATAGGACATAGGCCTTTGCACGGCTTCCTCCACGTTGGGTTCTGCCATTCTTAAGGTAGAAAATGACTCGGAATCCTCAACCGGCACTTGGGTAGTAGGGCCTTGAAATCGCGATCTTCTCCGAAGAGTACGCTCAATTTCGTGGTCCAGGTCCAAAGTAACCGACGGACTTCCGCGGGTCATACACTAGAAGAAGAGAGGAGAAGAAAGACTAGAAAATAAAAGAGCTAATGAAGTTCGAAATTTGTTTTTTTTGAAATAGATTTTTATGTTTTAACTCCCGAACTTCCCAAGGGCTACCCGGTGAAGGGTTCGCAAGGTACTAGACAAGATAGTGGCATTTAGAGCCACTTTGCCCTTTTCGAGAGAGTTAGGTGGTGTAGAAAAATTTGTGATGTGGGTTTCTATTAAGTAGGCGGTAATTAAAATCCAGCCATTTAACTCCGAGCGAGTAGGCGGAAAATAAAAGCTACACTCACGCACTCGACAGAAAATTAAAACACACCCACTCTACAGAAAGTAAACACACTCTACTGAAATAAAGCCTGCCAATTAACTCAAGTGAGTAGGCGGAAAAATAAAAATACGCACACTTGCTTGAAATAAAGCCAGCCAATTAACTCAAGTGAGTAGGCGGAAAAATTAAAAATACGCACACTTGCTTGAACAAAATCCAGCCATTTAACTCAAGTGAGTAGGCGGAAAAATTAAAAGAAGGAGGGTGAGAAAGAGAAGTGATAAAATTAATATATTCGTGTTTTCAATTTATCAACGAGCGTTGCTTCCCCGGCAACGGCGCCAAAAACTTGATTGTCTCTTAGATATCTGCAAGGAGAAAATAACCAAACTAACAATTCAACAAGGCAAGTATACCTATCGAAATGCAGCTAGGGGACACAAGTGTCATATTGAAATCCGTGAACAGTTGAGTAAGCTTACTCACACGAAATCTATTATTTTATCGACGAAAAAATTAAGTTTTTTTAGAAGAAAGCTAAACGTACTAAAGGAAGAGAACTACTTTCAATGAAAGAGAGCTACTTGCATGAAAAGATAAAGAGAGCTAAAAGAGCGATTAAACTTAAGCTTAGTAACGATGAGGGAAAAATGCACTCGATCAGAAATCACCTCGGCAAGAGTGGTTAGAAAAATACGATAAATAAATCTAAGCTAATTAGGGTAAAGGTCCTTGACCGTGGAGGTTCCATGAATATTGACACGCTTCTCTCGAAGGCCGTGCCTAACTGAGTTTAGGAAGGTCCGACCGACTCTCGCCTAAATCGGAGGCCTAAAACTCGCTTTACGCGGTGAACCCCTCTATTGGATTTTACTCCAATCCGGGAGATTTGAACGCCTGCCTCTCTCGAGGGGTGCGAATAACTCCCTTTACACTTGAGTGCTCATTTCAAACTTTCGGCCTCTCGGCTAGCCCAAAATGAAAGCAAAGGTGGAGAGTATATATCGATGATATACCTCCAACCCGTGATAAATCAAGAGTAATTCAAAGCTAAACCCTAAAAAGAAAAGGTAAGATTCAAAGCATCATAACCTAATCACTCGAACCTCGGATCATTAAGATCGAGTACATGGAGGATTAGTTAATCATGGTGAGGTGGAAGAGGGGGGATGAGTAGAAGAAGAATAATGAAAACAGAGCAGAAACGAAAAAAGAAAACAACACTTTTTATTAATGGAAACAGAGATCTTACAGCTTGAAAACCAGAGATTACAAGTGCATGGAAAGGTAAACTACACTATCATTAACATTATACTACAGAACGAAGCTAGAAACTAATGCAGGGAAAGCATAAAGCTGAGCTAAGAACTAAAAATGGAAAGACATGCTTAAAAAAGTTCAAAAATACAAAGGGCAGAACCTCCCCTCTCAATCCAAAAAGTGTCCCTGAACCCTTAGAGTTGGGCTCTATTTATAGAATTTTTCGGGTCGGGTCACGCCCCCATGTCACGCCCTGGTCGGGCGTGACCCTGGGGAGTGACACATTCGACGTGACTTTTTTGGGCTGGAATTTAATTCTGACGAAGTAGTTGAGGTACACACCCACAAGTCACGCCCTGGTAGGGCGTGTACCTGGGGCGTGTTCTTTACGGCGTGACTTTGTTGATCTGAAATTGAATGCTGGAGGTGACGGGCGGAATTGCTGAAGTACACGCCCATATGTCACGCCTGGGTCAGGCGTGACCCTGGGGCGTGACACTTTCGGTGCGACGGTGGAGCGGGAAAAACGAGCGCGCTGCGGCGATTCCTCGGAACCTGGGGACACGCCTCTAGAACACGCCCGTGTCGGATGTGACACGGGCGTGACCGAGGGCGTGTACAATAAGTTTCCACGGAATGCAGTTTCGGACCAATTACTTCATTCCTCTGGGTTACACGCCCTAGGTACATGCCCTAGTAGGGCGTGACCTTGGGGCGTGTCACAGCAAAATTCGGCTGAAAGCCGTGAAAACCTGCAAAAAGCAGAAAAAATGCATTAGCGACAAACATATATACAAAGGGGAATCAAAATAAGTACTTTACAAGACATGATTTGCTTTAAAACCCCGAAAATATCCTAATAAAATTGACTGCAAACCGTATTATCACTGCATAAATTCAAATGTTACGGTAATTGAACAGTAGAAGACAAAAGGCGTCTCTTGCATGTTGTATAGCATTTAATGCTAAAGAAAAGTTACAGCTACCATCTCCATGTGGTCCCACTGTCCAAAGAGCCGTTGGACGATGGGATAGAAAAGCAGGAGGACAAGGAAGAAGAAAATAACTTTTGGATAAAAGTCTTTTTGAATACAGAGCTTCATCTTCTTCCTCTCGACCTGGTTGAAGAGCTTGAAGAAGTTGTTCATTATATTGATCTAAAAATACAAGAAAGTTAGTTGTTGACCTACACAATTTCAACAACAAGTTCAGAGAGTATCCTCCCCGAGGTAGATGGAGGAAAAAGCAAGCCCTAGATGCAGTGACTTCACAGCTCAAGCAGAACTAATCTTGAAGATCCATTCCTGGAGCTGTGAAGAAGAAAGGACTGAATCAATTCAGTTCAGGGGAAGGCAGACTCGAAAATAATTTCTTTGAAGTCATTCATCAAAACAAACCAACCTTTATTT
This sequence comes from Platanthera guangdongensis, assembly GCA_039583875.1. Classification (NCBI taxonomy): domain Eukaryota; kingdom Viridiplantae; phylum Streptophyta; class Magnoliopsida; order Asparagales; family Orchidaceae; genus Platanthera; species Platanthera guangdongensis. Next base: position 103,335,551 of record CM077150.1, read on the forward strand.
GTAGGATCAAAACTGATCTGAGTGTAAGAATGATCTATAAAGGCTAAGGTAGGATCTTTCTGTATATCTGAGCTATAGGGCCTTTGGGCCTGAGTTGTAGGATTCCAGTTGGGAATCTGTGTGGTAGGATCCTTGTGTGGATCTGAGTTTGGATTTTCATCCAAGCCTGAGTGTAGAACTTTGAGTTAAAGTCAGAGGTAGGGTCGGTGTGCTCGAGTTGTAGGAGAAAATTTCTCTGAGTGTAGGGCCTTATGCCTAAGTGTAGGACTTGGAGGATTCTTTGAAACCCTGAGGGGTTTGTGTTGTAAGTTCTTGGAGCCGAGTTGGAGAAGTTAGCCTTGTCTAACAAACTATTAGAATGGTGGGATGGACAGTGGATGTACCCATACTCTGGAGAACCACTATAAGCCATCTGTATGCTGATTGTGTGTTCTTGAAAGAAAACCTAAACTAATCACAACTCACCAAAGTAAAAAGAAATCACTAAAACGAAGAAAAAGCTATTCAGCCCCCTGCTAGGTGTAAGACCCACCACCCGGAACACAGAACACAGCCGAGGGGAGTCTTATGCCCAGAATAGCCGCCTTACGGTAGCATCATCACATAGGCTAACATGTACCATAAGAAGCCTATCCCGCCGCTCAAACAAATATCTTACATGTCAACCCAACATAAAGATTATAAATAGAAGTCAAATCAACAAAAGTATATATTCCAAACAAAGTACAATAGGAATAAGAAGCACCGACGTCTTCTATAATATCAGAGTATATAATTTGCCCAAAAGGGCTGCAATATAAGTCTCTCAAGCTCACATTAGTCACCAACGACAGTGAAGGTATCGTCATATCAGGCCCTGTCACTGTGGCCTGGCTGTACTCCTTTATGACCTGCTGCTGCTGCTGCTCTATCTTCGGGGTTTCCTCGTAAAATGGATGACGTAGCAAGCATTAGTCATAAAGACTAATTGGTTATCACATCCATTCACCCCGACAACTCTTAGGCACCGGGCGGTAGGAGGATCAATGGTACAATATATATAATTACATAAGCACTAAGTACAAACAGATGGTATAGTACAAGTCATGAATAGTAACTACAGTAGTATATAGCTGTAATAGAACCATTCAGTTATAACAATTAAGAAATAGTATATATCATTCAATTCCAGCATGTCTACTTCTATAACAAGAATGTAACTTAACTTATAAAAATGTCCAAACATATTTATAAGTTAAGGATCTGCTTAATATTAAAGTAATTTTTTATATAAGAGCGTCCACACAAACTTATATGATAAGGATCGTATGTAATGTAATGCAATGCAATGTTATTAATGCAAATGATGACACACCTATTGTAGTACCCCCCAACCTTTCACTCGGGTCGGGCCGGAGGGGTACTATTGGCTCAAGACGCCCACCCAGTGCTCCTTAGGGGAAACGATCCACCCTATCCAAGCACTAGATGGTCGTCTTGCTCGGCTCGAATCACAACATTCACAACCCATCAAAGTATAGCGGAAGAATTAACAGTAAACCATTGCAGATAGATATAACATATCAATATCACAGAGGTTCTAGGGCTGAATCCTAAGTGTTTAAATAAGCCCATGGGATATACAGGTGCTACATATAATCCTCATATACATACTCTCTACGTTGCTCGGCGGAACTCACGTCTCCAAACTTTGGGGATGACAGGGGTGCATCTGCTCGAGTAGACCTAGCTGCTGGCTTAATATCCTGCGGCAACGGGTCACTACGGTGCTCCACCTCCTTTGAATGGTTAATCAAATAACCATTAGTCACAGAGCTAAGTGGAAACAAATCTCCTCCCCAGATCCACATCCTAGGGACAAGCACGTACCCACCCAACAAAAGTAAATAGCCGAAGAAAGAGAGGATTAGCACAACATTCCATATATGAACAACTAGGAGCAATTATAAAAAGTGCAGTATAACTGGTAAGAGCAGCAATAGTATAAATCGGTTATAACAAGGCTCTACTAGCTCATCAGCATATCAGGTTTTCATATCTTGAAATCTATCGCAGGCATTCACAGTCGCGCATACACCGCATGCATTCATAGCTGCGCACACACCGCAGGCATTCATAGTCACGCACACACTATAGGCATTCATAGCGGCGCACATACCGCAGACATTCATAGTCGTGCACACAAACCCTATGTCGACATAGTTTGGACCGCTTCTGTTCCATCAGGGTAGCGAGCCCCGCGGCCCTCACCGATGTGGTCGTCCGTGATAGTGGCAAGTCTTCCCACTTCTGGGGTGATCGCACAACACAACCCCAGGCCCTAACGTACAACCTTGTGTACTCTTGGATGTGAGCGACATCCAGTGAATCATTTTGGCTGACCAGCGGAGGAAAACCTGACAGGGAAAATAATGGCCGATCACCCATGGTACTCATCTCCCTGTCGCTTTGAGTCATCTAACTTCCCACAGCGATACGAACGGTCTGCAGAAGGGACTGACCCACCACTATTTCACCGCAAGCAATTTACAATCAGTCAAACAAAAGGCAATTAACGTAAACATCGAGTCTACGTCGGTCTGCCCTACTAGGATTTAGACTTCGGGCATTGGCACTCAGCTCTACTTTCGATAAGGAGCATGAGAGCACATTATTTGGGGCTAGACCTGGAGGACTACTTTGACCCCGGTTATCCCCAACTAAGGCACGACGACTGCTCGTCAGAGCAGGACCCGGGACTAAAATAGTAATTTGCAAGAGAACAAGTGCGATGTTTATGCTGCTTATCTAAAGTGCCAGAATGAAATGTGACTAGTACTAGACTGGAGTAGTACGGAATTGAAAGTGCAAAAATAAGCTTGACCAGTACGAGACTGGAGTGGTACTGAATTAAAAGTACTAAAATAAGTCTGACCAATACGAGACTAGAGTAGTACTGAATTGAAAGTACTAAAATAAGCCTGACCAGCACGCAACTGGAGTAGTACTGAATAGAAAGTACTGAAATAAGCCTGACCAGTACGCAACTGAAGTAGTACTGAATAGAATGTACTGAACTGAAATAAATAAAAGAACTGGACCAGTGCAAGACTGGAATAGTCATAAACAAAATGGTTAGTAGTCCAATCACTCCATTTAGGAGGCTTCAGTTCCATCTCTGTTCTCAGGAGGCTTAGTTCAGTTCTATTTTAGTTTTTGATAAAGCTTCTTTGGGTTACAATCATTATTAAGATCCGATTATAATTTGGTTACGCCTTATTAATTACGGCTTAAATAGATCCGGGTTTGGCTCGGAGTTACATTCTTATAACCGTCAGGGGCAACTTCTAGTCATCACTCATACTCTCATATTCTGAGCGTGTCATATTCATTCGAGAGTCAAGGCGCTCGACGGTTTAACGAAATATTGGAAAACCAGGAGCTTAGTCACTTGCCTCGGTCATTCTCGTCGATAAAGTATTTTAAAATACTTATAAGGAGTGGTCGCGGACTCCAATTTCCGTCTATAGGGAAATTGAGCGGATAAAGGGTCCGTGAGCGACCCTAGGCTTTAATATTTTAGGGAAAATATCAAAATTTATCCCCATGACCATAAATTTTGATACAATCCTTGGCAGGATTTACAATGAGCATAGTAATGTTTTCATAATTTTCCAAGGTGTTTTTGGCATTTAATTTAGCCAAACAATTTTTATTTTGGCTTTTAAAAATACTAAATTAATTCCAAAAATTCTCCACATTTTTGAGGGGGTAGCCCTCATCATGTGGAACAATTTTCAGGTTGGTCATTTTTCCCTTAGACGCCTAGGTTTGGCTTCAAAAATTCCCAAAGTTCTGGCCTTTTGATTTGGTCTGCTAATAGCAGATCTAGCTAATCCTGCGGCTAGAATTAAGCCGCAGGATGTTTTATATCCCACTGTCCCCACAGCAGATCGGCAGCAGATCCACTGTGGGGGGGGGGGGGGGGGCGTTGATGCTGAGGCGGGGCGGGAAAAGAGGAGATCTGGGTCTTCCGATCTGTACCACTATCATGCTACAGGTGTGGCAAGCCGGGCCACATAGCATGTTTCGGTACTGAAGGTGCGCTGAGCAGGAGCCAAGAAAAGAGCAGTCAGTGCACTCTGTTGGAACCCTATATGTGATTTGGGATAGGTTCACTATTAGGATTGATGACCCAACATGTATAGTATAGGGTCATAAGTTAGTTCCAGGGTTAAGGTCAGTCACATTAGGTTAGATTGTTGAAAACCTACCTTCAGAAGACCTCAGAGACAGAAGACTTCAGCGATAAGGAAGTATAAAAAATGTAGAAAAGGTGTTCGACGATATCTGAACTCAGCCCGACAATCGTCGATCTCTGATCGACGAACTCAGAGTTCCTTCTCTGAGTTGAGCTCGACGAAAGTCTAGCTGAGGTCGACGAACTCTGATCCTTCCTCAGAGTCTCAGCTCGACGAAATGCCTTCTCAGTTCGATGAACATGAAGCTCAGATTGGCAAGCATATTTTTTGTTCGACGATCTTGGAGATCAGCTCGACAATGGATAATTATCAGTTCGACAAACTTGGAGCTCGTGTTGACGAAATCTTTGCTGAGTTCGACTAACTCCTTTCAGGTTCTGTTCGACTAATCTTCTCTGCAGCTTCTCAGTTCAACAAAAGCAGTTTGATTTCAAATATTAAGACAGTAATTCTCTGTTAAATTAATGCTATATATTCTTAAGAATATAGCTATTTCCTGGCAGCATTAATTATGAATCATTGATTTATTACTCTACCATTTTTACTGGGACAGTTATGGAAATACATTCAAGACAAAAATATCTGTTCTAACTCCCAGAAATTATGCAGAAGATTTCAAGGAATTTGAAATTCAAAGGTGTTTGAATCAACAATCAATATATAAAGAAAATTTTTCAGAAGATTGCCAGAAATTAAGAAGAACAAGGAGAACAAGAAAGAGAAAATTTGCAATCAAAGAACAAGAGACAGAGAAAAAGAAACATCTTGTTCATCATCTTCTTCTTCAAGCTTTTCTTCCAGCAACACATCTTCAATCTGAGACCAAAAAGTTCAATCTTTCAGAATCATTTTACTGGAAGAAGAATTTCTCTTTGATGGCCTACACCCTGAAGCAAAACTTTCTCTCCTGATTAGATTTATTCAACTCAGGGGTGCTTTGACAACATCAACAAAATCCACTAGTCTTCTCAAATATTTGAGATAGAGAAGACAACATCTTTTTATTTTCTTTCACTGTGTACAGGGTTATAACTCCCTCCAAAAGTTAAACCTTTTGATTCTCAAGTCACCTGATCAAAAGACTTGGTTTGGTTTTTTGGAACCTAATCAAAAGCTCAAAGGGATGCTGGATCTCCCTTATAAAATAGATCTTGTGGTGACGGGACACCTGATCAAAAACCTGTGGTGGCAGGGCACATGAGCAAAAACATGTAGTGGATTCCTATCAGGGTGGTAGAATAGGGGATACCCAGGTTTATTGGGGAACCACTATAAACTCCTTATGTCATATAGTTGTGCTTTACTTGTTTATTTTCTGTGTTGTGATATTTCATTTTATTTATTTATATATGTATCACCTATTTTAATCAGCTGTAAAAACAAAGTAAAATTTTAAAATACTCTATTCACCCCCCCCTTCTAGAGTTAGTTAGATCATTCCCTCAGTTTCAATTAGTATTAGAGGGACATGTTACTTGGTTATACAGGCTAACACCTGAACCATAAGGTCTTTGATTGATCTTATCTACTCTAGTTGTCTTTTATATCATGGCACAAAATAAGGAGTATTCAAGCACAAGACCTCCAGTATGCAATCTTAATAAGTTTGCACTTTGAAAGGCATGGTTAGGCTTTATATGTATTCCATTGATGAAGACATATATAATTCTATTTTGATAGGTCCCCAAGTACCAGTGGCAACTATTAGTACCAGTGTTGTTCCACCACCTGAATGGACTGAAGCACAAAAGAAGGCCAAGATTGCTAATGCGAAAGAAATGAATAATCTAGGCCAAACTATGTCTGATGACATATTCCAGAAGGTTGCTGAATGTACTTCTGCAAAGGCCATTTGGTACTCTCTAAATGCCATGGTGGTAGGATCTGTTGATGAAAGGAAAGGTAGGTGATCACACTTGATTTCTCAGTATGGAAATTTCAAGAAGGAAGAGTCAAAGTAAGTTGCAGACATGTACAAAAGACTCAGCCTCATAATTAATTAGCTGAAAACTCTGGACAAGGACATATCATTAACATAGATAAATGACATGATTCTTATGTGCTTTCCTATCACATGGGAATCTAGGATCTAGCCAATCAAGAAAGCCAAAAGCTTGAATGAGATCTCTTATGAAACCTTGTTGGGCAAGCTCAAGTATTATGAGTAGGTCAACAAGTCCAGAGAAGCTGAGCAAAGGACTTCCACTTTAGTAAGGAAAGAGCAAAGCATTGCTTTCAAAGCAAGTGAAGAAGCAGAAGCCACTACAGACAACGAAGATCTATTGAGTCTCTTGGCTAACAGATTCTACAAGATGGCAAGCAAGGATTTCAGAAGTAGATCTTCCCGAAAAGATGATAAGCCAAGGTATGATAAAACCCCTACTAAAGAAATTGTGTGTTATGGATGCAGACAACCTGGATACATACTACCAGAATGTCCTGAAACATAGAAGAAAGACAAAATAAAGGAGAAAGACTACAGGAAAAATTCCAGCAAGCCATCCTCCAGCAAATACAAAAAAAAGAAAGAGGATTTGTTGCTGAGACTTGGAGTGAATCTGAGTCAAAATCTTCATCCAGTTCCAGTGAAGATGAAGAAGCGGCCAAAGCTAGAGAGATATGCTTGATGGCAATCAATGTATCTTGCAGCAACTCTGAAGCCGTTGATTCAAAAGCTAGCAACTCAGAAGATGAATCTATATCAGAAGAATATCAGGTAATTTCTTCTGTTTCTTTTACTTATGATCAATTTAAAACAGATTTCAAATTATTATGTAAAGATTTAATTAAATCTGAGAAAGAAATCAAACTACTCAGAGAAAAAGTAATTGAATTTGACAATTTCTCTTCAGAAAACCTAAAACTTAATCAAGATTTAAAAACTGCTAATGAACATATAATATCTTTAGAAGATAAATTAAATAAGGCTAAGCAATTTGACGAATCTCTTAATAGGAGAAGTATCAAATTGATGGATATCACAAGCACAGTGAATGTCAGGCTTAATGTCAAACTGGGCTTGGGAGCTTCATCTACTCAGCCTCCAAAATTATAGGAAAATACTTTATCAACTCCTACAAAATTTATTTCTTCCAAAGGAAAGGAGAAAGTAGATGATATAGATACAACAACTAAAGTATCACAAAAGAATCAACCTAGGAAAATTTTAAATTCACAAAAGAAAAAGAAAAACATTAATAAAAATTATGTTCAACATATTACGTTGAACCAAGCTCGACGAAATGAATATGATTCATCGAACTCAGATCGACGAACTATGAATTCAGATTTTAGGTATAACTATTCGTCTAACTGAGCTCGATGAACTCAATATGGTTCGTCGAACTGCGGTCGATAAACGTGGGGCGCAGAGAATGAATACTTTCATTCTGTGAATGGAGTTCGACGAACTCATCCCTATTCGTCGAACGCAGATCGACGAGCCTATTACAATTCGTTGAACATAGTTTCTTATAACAAAAAATTGAATTCCTTTCAAAATTTTAATAAAACTAATACCTTTATTAATCCTTTTACATAGTGGATTATTCCTCCTAGGAGATATCATCCACTAGGTTATAAGGACCAACCTGAATTTTCTTATATTTCTAGTTATAAATTTGAAAGAAATCAAGGACCCAAGATTACCTGGGTCAAGAACAACTAATCTTTTTTTCTACAGGTAAAGAACTATCCTACCATCGAGAAATAGTGGTATTTGGATAGTGGATGTTTAAAACACTAGATAGGAAGCAAAGACAATCTGACTGATTTTAAAGCAAGGCTTGGACCAAAAGTGATATTTGGAGACTCCAACTGTGGACAGACAGAAGGATATGGAAATGTCAAAGTTGGGGCAGTTACCTTTACGAAGGTAGCATATGTACGTGGTCTCAATCATAACATAATATACATAAGTCAATTATGTGATAAATGTTATAAGGTATCATTCAATCAGTCTTATTGTATTATTACTTCTGATAAAAAACAAAACTGTTTTAACTGGAATTAGACAAGAAAACATATATGTAGTTAATTTCAAATTTGCTAATTCAGAAATTTGCTTATTTAACCAAATTAGTTCCACTAATTATTTATGGCATAAGAGACAAGGTCATGTAAACCTTAGTAACATTACTAAATTATCTACGGACAACCATATTAGTGGACTGCCTTTTGGTTCTTACAAGAAGGAAGGACTCTGCAGGGCTTGTCAATTAAGCAAGCAAACTAAAAATATTTTCAAATCCATTAACAAAAGTGATTCACCCAGGATTTTGTACTTGCTACATATGGAACTTTTTGGCCCTATAGCTGTACAAAGTTTGGGAGGAAAGTCATACACTCTAGTTATTATTGATGACTTCTCTAGATTTACTTGATTGTTCTTTTTGGGAAACAAGTCAGATAACTTTAAAGTTCTTACAGATTTTCTTAAGAGCATATAGATTAAGTACTCTACTCAGGTTGCATTGATCAGAAGTGATCATGACACCGAGTTTGAATCTCTTCTCATGCAAGAATTCTGTGAGAAGTAAGGTATGAGGCATTATTTTTCTCCTCCTAGAACTCCTCAACAAAATGGGGTACCTGAAAGGAAAAAGTGAACCCTGGTTGAATCTGTTGGGACATTGCTTGTAGATGCTTATTTGCCCCTATCCTTTTGGGTAGAGGTTGTAAGCACATCAAATTATGTTCTGAATAGAAGTTTAATACATAAACTTAAGGGTAAGACTCCCTATGAATTACTCAAGGGGAAGCAACCTAAAGTAGATTACTTTAAAGTATTTGGATGCAAATGTTATATTCATAATAATAACAAAAAGCACCTAAGAAATTTGAAGCCAAGGCTGCAGAGGGAATTTTCCTTGGATATTCCCAAGTCAGCAAAGCTTATAATGTATTTAACAAATCAACATAAAAAATGGAAGTATCCGTATATATATCCTTTGATGAAGCTAATATTTTTTACAAAGAGAAGGATTCTTGTACCATAGACACTTTGCAGGTACCCTATCTGTGTGAGAAGTTGGATTATTTAAACCTTACCCAAAAGGTTATATTGATCCTTCTCCACAGATTGATGAAGACAGTGAGGAAGAAGTTGTTGAAGTAGTTGAACCCACAACAGCAAATATAATTTCACAAGAGGAATTAATTCCACAAGGGGAATTAATTCCACAAGTGGAATTAATTCCATAAGCTGTTGATGAACCAACTCCTCCGGCTAGTCTTATCACACTTAGAGATCATCCCATATCTCAAGTGATTGGAGACATATCAGCAGGTGTGCAAACAAGGCATCAACTCAACCAAGATCTGATGCATGCTTGCTTCATTTCTCAAATTGAGCCTCAATCCATAAAAGATGCTGAGCAAGATCCCCACTAGATTATTGCAATACAAGAGGAACTCAATCAATTTGAAAGGTGTAGAGTTTGGGATTTAGTTATAAGACCCAAAGACTACCCAGTCATTGGAACTAAATGGGTCTTTAGGAACAAGCTGGATGCACAAGGATTAATTGTGAGGAACAAAGCAAGGCTCGTAACCCAAGGTTATTCATAGGAAGAAGGCATTGACTATGATCAAACCTTTGCTCCTGTTGCAAGACTTGAAGCCATCCAAATTTTTCTTCCATATGTAACATTCAAGAAGTACAAGGTCTATCAGATGGATGTCACAAGTGCATTCCTCAATGGAGAACTAAAAGAGAAAGTTTATGTTGAACAACCTCCAGGTTTTATCTCCTCAACTCATCCATCTTATGTTTTTAAGCTTCATAAAGCTCTTTATGGTCTAAAGCAAGCTCCAAGAGCTTGGTATGAGACCTTAGCTAGCTTTCTTTTAGTATATAAGTTCATTAGAGGCATTGTAGATAAAACTTTATTTATTAGACATCATAAGTCAAAAATTTTGCTACTTCAAATATATGTAGATGATATAATATTTGGCTCTACTGATTCCAAACTTTGCAAATGGTTTTCTGACCTGATGCATTCAAATTTTGAAATGAGTAGCATGGGTAAACTATCCTACTTCCTTGTTCTTCAAGTGAATGAAACCCCTGATAGTATCTTTATATCCCAGTCAAAATGTGCTAAAGAGAAACTTAAAAGATTTGCGATGACAGATGCCTTAATCAAGAAAACACCCATGCCATCCAATGTTGTAGTTGATTCTGATGAACAGGGCAAACAAGTTGATCAGGAAACATATAGGGCTATCGTTGGGTCCTTATTGAATCTTACAGCTAGTAAGCATGATATTATGTTTGCTACTTGCATTTGCGCTTGATTTCAAGTCAATCCTAAAGAATCACATCTTATTTTATTAAAAAGGATTATAAGATATATAAAGGGTTGTCCTAATCTAGGACTCTGGTATCCTACTGAGTCAAAATTTGAATTATCTGAATTCTTAAATGCTGACTTTGCTGGATGTAGAGTTGACAGGAAAAACACAACAGGAACTTGTCAGTTTCATGGTGATAGGCTTATATCCTTGTTTTGTAAAAAGCAAACTTCTGTGTCAACATCAATTGCTGAATTTGAATACATAGCAGCAGGTAGTTGTTGTTCACAAATTTAGTAGATACAAAATCAGCTCCTGTACTATGGTTTCAACTTAAATAATTTAACTATCTATTGTGATAATACCAGTGTAATTTCTATTGCACAAAATCCAGTGCATCATAGTAGGATAATGAATATAGAGATTAGAGATCATTTCATTATAGATTGTGTGGACAAAAATAGAATTAAACTTCTCTTTATCTCTACTGATTTACAAGGAGCAGATATTTTCACCAAACTATTAGATTAAAAGAAACATCTATTCTGCCTAAATCAGCTAGGTATGATTAATGGAGAAGCTTTAATGTGATTTATGTATGTGATCAACGAATTGTTCATGTTTTATCAAATGGAGATCGATGAACTACAAACACTTCGTGGAGTTTTCGTCGAACGGAGATTGACGAACCTTCCTTTGTGAAACTGTTCGTCGAACAGAGATCAATGAATTTGTTTCAGAAAATTTTTTCGTCAAACAGAGAATGACGAATTGTTTTTCCCCCTCTTCAAACTTAGATCGATGCTTTTATTTCTTTATGAAATTTTTCATCAAACTGAGTTCGAAGTTTTTATTTGTCGTCGGATGGAGTTCGTCTTTTCATCTTCTGAAAACTTATAATTTGGTTTTCATCGAACTTCATCCCACGCTTTCCAGTTCTTTTGCACGTGATCTCTTGTTTTTGCAGGAAATGACGATTTCGGCGGCGACCCTTTCTGGCATGAAATTTGATGCAGGGTTTGACATTTACATCGATTCATTCAGCCATTCTGATCAAATATTCAAGAACATCCTTCAGTTGTTTGAGTCTCCATAGTTGAGAAAGTTCATGACCTTAAGGATCAAACTACCAGTGCAAGAAATCAAGGAATGGGTATTCACAACAACCTTTCCAGATCAAACCTCCATTTCTGGATTGATTTCTAGACACCAGGTTTCTTGTACCCATGCTAGTTTTACTGAAATTTTTGGATTTATCAATGGGGAAGACGATATTACACTATCTTGCACTGAGTCTGATGATATTCTAGTTATAATGGCTCACTCCCAGGGAAACCCAAACAAATTACTGAAGAAGAACTTGTCAGTTGAATACAAGTTCTTGGCAGATGTCATGGGCAAGGTAATCTTAGGCAAGCACTCTGCACATGACTTCATAACCAGGCACCAATTCCTTCTCATGAGTGCCCTGGTTAGTAAAATATCAGTGAACTGGGGTGAAATGTGTTTGATTTGATTAAGAAGAAGATTAGTAAGAAGGATGTTAGTTATGGTAGAGTTCTGGGAATTCTCTTACAGGGAAAGGTTCTAGAACTTTTGGTCTCCCAAACCATTTTCATCAATGCCTTTAGGAGGCTTACCTCTACCCTCTTTGGCAGATGGGAGAGGGTTATCCCAAAGCCCTCCAGGGCTTCCTCTTCCAGGATAGCTTCAGAGGACAAAAGTGCTGAAATAGCCACTTAACCAACCCTAACAGAAGCTCCTACTCCTCACATTCCCTCTCCTCCTCCTCCATCTCCACATCATTCTATATTTCCTTCATCAACTCCATTTGTTGATGTCTCTCCTTCTCAACTACCATCCACTGTCATTACAGACACACCTTCTACTTCCATCCCTCTCGTCTCACCATCCAGACCACCATCTCCACCCTCACCAATCCAAATTCCTGAGGAAACAACATCTCCACCTCCTCAATTACATCTACCATCACATATTGATGACACAGATCCACTACTGTCATCACTATATTTTGATCTACTTTCATCTCCATATCCACAATACACTCCACCTCTTTCACCTCAAATTCGTACATCTCCACCTCATTCTCATATTCAGGAATATACTATCCTCCATGAAGCCTCAACATCCAACATTGCAACTGACATTCCATCACCCTCCATTCCACAGGCATTTACCATCTATCGAACCTGCTTCATGTCATCCTCTTCTACTACCAACCAACCTTCAACATCTAATAATCCAAATGATTACATGTATGTTGATTTTTCTTCTAAATCAGCCAACATTCTTGAGTTTATTACCCCTACACTCAAGAAACTCATAGATGAGACCATTGCCCACTTGCTGCTTCCATCAATATTCTTTCTTCACAGCTTGCTACCTTCTCCAATGTGCCCTCTTCCGGGGGCCTGAGTTTAGGACTCGCTGAATCCAGGCATGGTGAGATGTTCAATGAAGAAGCTCCAGCAGTTCATGAAGAAACTCCAGCATTAACTCCAGCTGCAGTAATTCTATAAGTTGCAGCAGCAAATGCAGAAATGCTTCTACTTTGTACAGAAGAAGAAGCAACAGATTTTACAATTCTAGAAATCATCATTGTTGGTGATTTTATCATTAATCCCACAGTTGATATTTCTTCATTCCTTTATTCTTTTGATACAGTTTATAGCACCACCTTACCATCTTTTGATAATTATTCTAAAGTTATAGTCTGCTACACATCACTTATAAGTCTTGTAATTTTGGAACAACTAAGGACAAGTCATACAGTTAATGAGAATATTACAGAATAAGAAAGTTATACAGAGCCAAAGGCTTTCTCACCTCCAACTTTTGGCTGGTCTGAATCCCCCATGCCCAATCTTGATGAATTCATGTTTCAAGATATGGAACCAGAGATTGACGGTGTTCATGCTCAAGTTATTATAGATATTGAGCCAGAAGTTCAAGCACAGTCTCATGCTGAAGAAGAAAATATAGCTGTACAACTACAGACTGAGATAATAGATATAAATATACAGCCACAGGCTCATCCAGTACTCTCTGCTGAAATGCTTAAACAGATTAATGCTCTATATGATAATCTAGTCAATGAATCTGATGATGATGATAATGATGATGAGTCAAATGACTCAGATGATTTTTGTTCTAAAAAGAGAAAACTTAAGAAGAAGTTTCTATCCAGCGCTACTCTTAAAACCTCTCGTACTGCAGACACCGCTTACTATATTGTGTGCAACATTACTATCACTCCAGACACTCCTCACTGGATTAGGTTTTCAAAGAATGAAATGAAAGCTTGGAAGAAGAGTACGAGATACTCTCCACCTCCATAATTTAGGAGAGGTCCTCCTCCTCCTCCTGCAGCAGGATCAGCAGGAAATGTTTCTCAAGTTCAAAGGTATACAACTTCTTATCACTCCAGGACATCTCAAAGCAGCAGCAGGTAGTAACACAGTTCCCAGGGCAGCAAACAACAACAAAGAAAGCAAAGCAGCCAGCAGACATCTGAAGAAAATCAATAAGAAAAATCAAGTCTAGAAAGGCCACTATCTAAAGTTTATGATCCAGAAATGGATCCTAATTCTAGAATGGCCAGATTCAAGGAGATTATGGCACTTTCACAGATAAGGAAAGACAGGGAAGAAGGAAAAGATACTTCTCAATTTTTAACCATGTCTTCCTACAGGAAGAAAGAGATGGAAAGGTATGAAAAGAAAATCTTTTTAATGTTGATTCTTATATGAGTCTTCATCCATAGGCTGTAGTGCCTAGAGCTGTATCAGTCAAGTTTCTTGGTGCTGAAGACATGAAGATAACTCAAAGAGAAGCAGAGGACTCCAAAAGAATAATGGGCTTCTCAAAACCTGCTCCTTTGATGTAGCACACTCCCGGGAATGGGATTAAGGCACGAAATGGCAAAGGGGTTCCTAAGGGGAATTTAAACGAACACGTGGTGTGCGCGTAAAACTTAAAATTTCGGCAGAGTTTCGTCTATAATTTTGCGATCTCACAAGGGGGAATTTCCCATCCAAACCTGCACGAGACATTCACATACACATTTTTCCTAACCTATCCATACATCTAGTGTCATATCACCGCATTTCCATCCACATGGAGAGCGCTCTGGACTAAGAAATTCGATTCGAAAAAAGTCCAAATGCTGCCCTCAAAACAAAATCAAACGAGGATATAACAAATCCTCTTGATCTGTTCGAAACCAAAGGCTAAACCAACCCCGGTTTGCAAACGTCCAAGGGGATCTATCCTTGCAAAGCCTTCGCGAAAAATTCGGAAATAAAGCAATATAAATTCAGATATTGGTAATGCAAATGAGGATCAAAATTTAGGATAGAATATGATATCAAGTTTCCACAACTCTCACAATCTAAGAAGAATCATTACCGAAGTTTGAGAAGAGGAAATCGTTACCCAAATCTGAAAATGAAGAGGAGGAAGAAGGATAACTATGGAAGAGTCGAACTTCCACGGGTCCACCGGAGTCGCACCGGATGGGGAGAACTGAGCCGCCTTCTTCGGAGTCACACCGGAGGAGGTAGGAGATCGCCAGAGCAGCGGGAATAGCCACCAAGAGGGGGGGCGGCGGCAGTAGTTTTCTGCGATTCCAGGAGGCGCAGGTTCGGGTTCGGCCTGGCCGAAGGGGGCTGCTTCACGCGCACTTTAGTTTATGGTTTTTTTTTCTTCAAAACATGATCCCATCTCCAATACCTCACATATATATATAATATTACACCCACTACATCCACCCTTCATCAAAATCTAATCTAATCCTAACCACTCATGCTTAATAAAAAAAAACACCTAATAAGATTTATAAATTTATAAATTATAAACTTATAAATCTTAAGACAAAAATTGTTTATAACAAAACTATTTTGATTATAATGTTATATCATTTTAATCAAAATGATGCGAAGTTACGGCGGCGGCGACGACGATGGTTGCAGCAACAACCATCAATGTCCACGAACATGTAGCGGCGGCGATGGTGGCGGCGGCGGCGACAGTTGCGACAACGACCATCAATGTCCCCGAACATGTTGTGGCGTCGATCAAAAGCGAGATCCATGCCGGCACGAGCAAATGGCGGGCCATCCTCGCCATCAATCCTCCCCCGCTCAAAATCACTCATCCCCGATGAGTGTCCAGGGAGAGAATAGCAGGGGACAGCAACATCCACAGGTAGCAAAGCAAGAGAGGACATCCACGGGGCAGGGCAAGCAATGCAGGCATCCGCAATAGAACAGAACCTGTCATGAGCAAGAACAGCAGGAAACCTCGTAGATGTGTCAGCATAAAGAAAAGCAGTACAGATCTTACCATCCAATGTGAGAACCAGGAAACCCAAATGGAAGAGCGACACGAAAAGAATCTCACCTCTCAACCCAAGAGAATCTGAAGTGGAAGAGAGAAACGTCGAAGAAAACCACTCAAGTGGAAACCAGATATGCAAAATTAAATCCGAAAAATTAAAACACGGCGAAACACCGATTGCATCGTAAAAATCCAAAAAAATTGCATTAAATCCAAAATTCTCGAAGATCATGAAAGGATCGGCGCTCCAACGTAATAATTTCATTACGGAACCCGAAGGTATCCACTCGTGGGCTAACCAGACTAAATTGGAATCAACAATTCTGCAGTCAGAAGCTCTCGGAGGTGAACAGTCGTGAAAGTGACGCAACCCACAGACACTGGCATAAGGTGACGACATGTGTACGAGCAGATCGTACCAGGATGGATGAAAAATATGTGCAATTTGATTTGATGGGTAATAATGTCGTGAGGACACCAAATCAAAAGGCACAGTCGCCGTGAAATCACACGCAGTCGCAGACGAAGACTTGTCCGCATACGGACACTCACTAATGCATAGCCCACAAAACAAGTCCAACATCATAGTTTTAAATTTTGATTTAAAAATGTCATAAATAAATGCCAACGAAAAATGCTCACCACCAACTAGAGATTTGGACGCTCCCGGATTTGAAAGGATGCACGTGCGATACAACTCAACATATCCAACTAGGTTCACTAACGTGTGCATGCACGGATCATCAAAAGGTGGAGTATAAATGCATGCGACCGGGCTTGACAAATAAGTGTGTCTAGGGGACACCACATCAAAAATCCCCAAAGCCAAGGAAGCACTAGTAGTCCTACACAAAGCCTCACCAAACGCCAAGCGGTCAGATGAACGGCCCATCCTAGGAAAAGCATACTCAGATCTATGAACTGGAGTGGCAGGACCGAACGCGACAACTAACAACTCGCCCACACATCTGTCTAGGTAAGTCTAACGAGGGAGCTAGATAAATAGGCACCTCCAAATATCTCGGACTAGAAATGACAAGCTCGGTCCCTAACAAATCATCTAATCGAGTCAAGTGACTCAGAAGGGGAGTCGACATGGTCGATGCCGGAGGAGGAGCTAAGTCATAGTCACCGTCAAAACACGAATTTAACGTCCAAGAAAAATCCACCGGGTGCCAGCCCACAAAATCAAGAGGAAGATCAAATAGTGGATTCGTCCTTATAGAAAACTCAACTGGATCGTCATCACCTAACTCACTCTCAGATAAACATTCATAACATGTGGACTCTACCAACTCAGCCGAAATGTCTCCCAACCCACTAGATATTTCATCCAAATCATAATCATTAACAATCTCTAAAGTAGGCAAAATCAAACCCGACAATTTTTTTATTCCACATGGGGCTTCAGGAAACGGAGATAACATCAAAGTAACATCTTACGGGTTCTCAGCGCTAACATCATCCAAAAATAATCTTCCCTCATCAGGTACATCTTCCAATATAATAGGTACATCCGTCTACTTAGGGCCATCGAACGATCCCTCAACGGTCTTAGGAGACGGGCCTGAAATAAGGTCGAGGGGAAATGGGTTAATCCCAGGGAGGGATATCTCAGGGGAGATATCATCATCCAAGTCACTAGGATATCCACTCTCCTCTTCGTCACTACAGTCGTCGAAAAAATTGACATCGCCCTCAGTGGCGGGCTTAGACGTCGACGCTAAAAGAGCCAGAACCCTAGGCTTAGTGGGGCACTCCACAGCATAATGGTCAATCAACCCACAAGCATAACATGTAGCGTCTTCCTTGCAAATCCTAACTTCTTTCCTAGGCTTTACCCGTGGTTTTATAACATTCCTAGTAGTGACAACGATTGGTTGTGGGACAGATGGCCTAACCTTTTCTTTCTCCCTAACGAGAGGTATACATGTGCCCAAGATAGTCAGATCTTGGCGAGGCAAGGATCTAGCGTGAGGCGGATAGTCGCTCCTATGATCAAAAACGGGTCTAGTGCCCTGGCGGGGAGAAACAAAATCATGAGATATCCGAGTATGAGAGTACGAGGGGACATACTAGTTCGACGTAGGCAAAGTCGTAGGCGGTGACTCATTCAGATAATCAGAAAAGTGGGGGCGACAGTAGGGAGGGTAATACTCATCCGTTAATAGATTCTTCATAATCTTCCAACCTACAAGTGAGTCGTCGAGCGACGTCCGAAAACATCTCTCCTCATTGAGCCAGAAGGTTTGGGCTCGACCAAATAATTGTAGTCTCGCAATGGGAATCCTATGGGGGTCTATAATATGATATTGCTCAAAATAACGTTCAATATCCTTCACCCAACCTAAAAATACTCACGGTCCACCTATCCCATCATAGGTCGGAACAGGAACTCTAACAGACCTAAAGGTGCGCGGTGGTGGTGTCGAATACTGGGCTAACATAACGTTTCGATCAACGAATGAAGGTAGGTGAGCGAAACTCCCAATGTGCGTCATAAAGTCTAAATGAAAACTCAAACTAAGGGAACACGAAAAACATTTTTTTTGTTTTTGAGATATTTTAGGAAACACAATTTGTTTTTATATGTAACTAAGAAAATAAATAGAAGACCAAGAAGTGGGCCTAAGTGCAAAAAGGGGGAAGCTCGAAACGAGCGGATCGTTGCCAAGTTGAGAAATTGGCAAACCTCTCTCCCGAAGGTGAATAAATTGGGATGTGTGTGCATAAAGGTAGGGAATGTGACGCGGGAGGACCGACAAAGATTAAGAAAGCTTTGCGCCGCCTCTGATACCAAATTGGTGTAGCACACTCCCGGGAATGGGATTAAGGCACGAAATGGCAAAGGGGTTCCTAAGGGGAATTTAAATGAACACGTGGTGTGCACGTAAAACTAAAAATTTCGGCAGTGTTTCGTCTATAATGTTGCGATCTCAGAAGGGGGGATTTCCCATCCAAACCTGCACGAGACATTCACATACACCTTTTTTCTAACCTAGCCATACATCTAGTGTCATATCACCGCATTTACATCCACATGGAGAGCGCTCTGGACTAAGAAATTCGATTCGGAAAAAGTCCAAATGCAGCCCTCAAAACAAAATCAAACGAGGATATACCAAATCCTCTTGATCCGTTCGAAACTAAAGGCTAAACCAACCCCAGTTTGCAAACGTCCAAGGGGATCTATCCTTGCAAAACCTTCGCGAAAAATTCGGAAATAAAGCAATATAAATTCAGATTTTGGTAATGCAAATGAGGATCAAAATTTAGGATAGAATATGATATCAAGTATCCACAACTCTCACAATCTAAGAAGAATCATTACCGAAGTTTGAGAAGAGGAAATCGTTACCCAAATCTGAAAATGAAGAGGAGGAAGAAGGATAACTATGGAAGAGTCGCACTTCCATGGGTCCACCGGAGTCGCACCGGATGGGGAGAACTGAGCCGCCTTCTTCGGAGTCACACCGGAGGAGGTAGGAGATCGCCGGAGCAGCGGGAATAGCCACCAAGAGGGGGGGCGGCGGCAGCAGTTTTTTGCGATTCCAGGAGGCGCAGGTTCGGGTTCGGCCTGGCCGAAGGGGGCTGCTTCACGCGCACTTTAGTTTAGGGTTTTTTCATCAAAACATGATCCCCTCTCCAATACCTCACATATATATATAATATTACACCCTCTACATCCACCCTTCATCAAAATCTAATCTAATCCTAACCACTCATGCTTAATAAAAACAACAAACAAAAAAAACACCTAATAAGATTTATAAATTTATAAATTATAAACTTATAAATCTTAAGACAAAAATTGTTTATAACAAAACTATTTTGATTATAATGTTATATCATTATAATCAAAATGATGCGAAGTTACGGCGGCGACGGTGACGACGGTTGCAGCAACGACCATCAATGTCCACGAACATGTAGCGGCGGCGATGGCGGCGGCAGCGGCGACAGTTGCGACAACGGCCATCAATGTCCCCGAACATGTAGTGGCGTCGATCAAAAGCGGGATCCATGTCGGCACGAGCAAATGGCGGGGCATCCTCGCCATCATCATTCTTCACATGCTCCAAAGAAAAACTCATAATTTTCTGCTTATGCATTTTTGAATTTTATTATTGCTCTATGTATATTCACAAGACACATTTTTTTATATATGCTAAAGTTCTATAATTCTGTCAGATATTTTTTTTGCTTTGTGATTTTCTTTATTTTTATTTTTATAGTGACCTCACCGAAATAGGGGGAGATTGTTGGAAACCTACTTGTGATTTGGTCTAGGTTCATTATTATAATTGATGACCCAACATGTATAGTCTAGGGTCATAAGTTAGTTCCAGGGTTAAGGTCAGTCACATTAGGTTAGATGGTTAAAAACCTACCTTCAGAAGACCTCAGATACAGAAGACATTAGAGACAAGGCAGTTTAAAGATTGCCGAAAAGGTGTTCAATGATATCTGAACTCAGCTCAACGATCTTCGATTTCAGATCGATGAACTCAGGGTTCCTTCTCTGAGTTAAGCTCGACGAAAGTCTAGCTGAGGTCGATGAACGTTGATCCTTCCTCAGTATCTCAGCTCGACAAAGTGCCTTCTCAGTTCGACGAACTTGGAGCTCAAATTGACAAGTATATTTTTTAATCGACGATCTTGGAGCTCAGCTCGACGAAGGAGAATTATCAGTTCGACGAACTTGGAGCTCAGGTCGACAAAATCTTTGCTGAGTTCGACTAACTCCTTCCAGGTTCTATTCGACGAATCTTCTCTGCAGCTTCTCAGTTCGACTAAATTAGTTTTATTTCAAATATTAAGACAGTAATACTCTATTAAATTAATGCTCAATATTCTTAATAATATAGTCTTTTCCTGGCAGCATTAATTATGGATCACTGAGTTATTACCCTAGAATTTTTTACTGGGACAGTTAGGGAAATACATTCAAGACAAAATCATCTATTCCAACTTCTAGAAATTTTGCAGAAGATTTCAAGGAATTTGATATTCAAATGTGTTTGAATCAGCAAACAATATATAAAGAAAAATTTTCAGAAGATTGCTGTAAATTAAGAAGAATAAGGAGAAGAAGAAAGAGAAAATCTGTAATCAGAGAATAAGTGACAGAGACAAAGAAACATCTTGTTCATCATCTTCTTCTTCAAGCTTTTCTTCCAGCAACACATATTCAATCTTATACCAAAAAGTTCAATCTCTCAGAATCATTTTAATGGAAGAAGAAGTTCTTTTTGAAGGCCTACACCCTGAAGCAAAGCTTCCTCTCCTGATCAGATTAATACAACTCAGGGGGAGATTTAACAACATCAACAAAATTCACTTGTCTTCTCAGATATTTGAGACAGAGAAGACAACATCTTTTTATTTTCTTTCATTGTGTAGAAGGTTATAACTCCCTTCAAAAGTTAAAACTTTTTGTTCTCAAGTCACCTGATCAAAAGACTTGGTTTGGTTTTTGGGCACCTAATCAAAAGCTCAAAGTGTTGCTAAATCTCCCTTAGAAAATAGATGTTGTGGTGATAGGGCACCTGATCAAAAACATATTGTGGCAGGGCACCTGAGTAAAAACCTGTAGTGGATTCCAACCAGTGTAGTAGAAGAGTGGATGAACCCAGGTTTATTGGGGAACCACTATAAACTCCTTGTGTCGTATAGTTGTGCTTTACTTGTCTATTTTCTCTGCTGTGATATTTCTTTATATATATATATCACATATTTTAATCCGCTATAAAAACAAAGTAAAATTTTAAAATACTCGATTCATCCCCCTCTAGAGTTAGTTAGATCAATCCATCACTTTCACGCTCCGGGCCCAGTGCGGCTGAGAAGGAAAAAATGACGGAGTCGAGCGTTCTCGTTTCCAACCCATGAAGCCAAGGGCATACAACCTTGGGCAGTAGGAAGTGATCCGCCAACCCGATGTTGTGATAGGTATGAAAAAGTTTAAGTTCACTTATTCATCTTTGACTTTCGAGATCTTTTATTTATGTCACCGGTGTTGGTAGGCTTCGTGATAGTTTCTAGTTACCCCGTCAGGGTATTGTTCGATACGTGTAAGTCGCACTCCTTTCTTGCGGAAAGCTTAATCCAGAGAATTGATGTCATGCCCTTTTCTACGGATGCAGATCTTAGGGTGTACATGCCCAATGTGTCCTTCATGACAACTAGGATGATATGACTCATTGGTTGGAGTGTAGGTGGAGTTGACTTAGGATTCGTAGCAGTGGTTCTACCGTTGGACAAAATTAATGTGATTTTTGGAATGGACTGGCTTATAGAGCAGCGTACCGGTATTGGCTATCTGTCAATGGTGGTGACCCTAAAAAGTGACGGAAAGGCGGAAGTTATACTTGTGGGCCTCAATGGGGTCTCCTGTTCCCTGATTTAAGCCATGCTGTTGGTACGGACGTTTAACCAGGGAGGAGTATCTTTCGTAGCATTGCAAGAAGTTCAACTTCAAAAATTATCAATTGGTGAAGTGTCGGTGGTGGCAGAATTTGATGATGTGTTTCCTGAGGAGTTACTTGGAGCACCTCCACACAAGAGATCAATTTCTCGATCGAGTTAGTGCTAGAAGCAAGGCCGGTGTCACGTCCTCCTTTTAGCATGGCATCGAAAGAATTCGCTAAGCTCAAGGTACAGTTGCAGGAACTGTTGGAGCAGTGGTACATAAGACCCATCTCTTCACCATGGAGCGCTCTAGTGTTGTTCGTAAAGAAGAAAGATGGTAGTATGTGGCAATGTATAGACTACCAGAAATTGAATAAGCTAATCGTCAAAAAAAAGTATCTGATTCCATGGATAGATGACCCATTCGACCAGTTGGGGGTGTTGGCGATGTACTCTAAGTTGGACTTGAAGTCCGGATACTATCAGTTTTGGATTCGAGACGAGGACATACACAAGATAGTGTTCAGTACGGAGTATGGTCACTTCGAGTTCTCGGTGATGCCATTCGGGCTGACGAACATGCCATCTGTTTACAGGGATTTGATGAACCGAGTATTTCGTGAGGATTTAGACTCATTTGTATGGGTCTTCATTGATGATATCTTTGTCTACTCCAAAACGGAGGCGGAGCATGAGGCTCATTTAAGAATAGTCTTGCATACTATGAGAGAGAACCAGCTGTATGCAAAGTTGTCGAAATGCGAGTTTTGTTTGGAAAAGGTGGCATTTTGGGGCTATATAATTAGTGGTGATGGGGTGGTGGTGGATACAACAAAAGTTGAGGCCATCTGAGATTGGCCAATTTTGAGCACCATGGCGGAAGTCTGGAGTATTCTTAGACTAGTCGGATATTATAGAAGGTTTGTGGAAAACTTTTCGCGGATAACGCTGCCCCTAAATTCATTGACTCGCAAGGACCAAAAGTTCATGTGGACTCGGGAGTGTAGTCATGCATTTGACACCTTGAAGGAAAGGCTAATCACAGCTCTGATCCAAAGTCTTCCGAAAGGGACTGAAGTATTTCAGATTTTCAGTGATGCATTAGGATGCGGTTTAGGTTGTGTGTTAGTGCAACATGGCAAAGTGATATCTTTGGGTCTATGCAGTTGAAACATCGTGATTGGAATTACCCAGTCTATGACTTGGAGTTGGAAGCGGTCATTTTTGCATTGAAACTATGACGGCACTATGTCTACGGTTCGAAGCTGGAGAAATTCATGGACCACAAAATCCTGAAGTATCTTATAGAACAAAAATATTTGAACATGCGGCAGCGCAGATGGGTCGAATTCCTTGGGGACTATGATGTGGCATTATAATATACGGCAGGCAAAGCCAACATGGTGGCAGATGCCTTGAGTAAGAAATACTCTAGACAAGGGAATTGGATTGAAGCTCATGATGAGCCGTTGGTGAGAAAATTTGAGTCCCTCGGCATCTTTTGTGTAGCAAGATGCAACTCTGGCATGGCTCGATTGAACTGGATAGAGTTGTAGAACGATTTGTTCGATCGTATCTGGGAAGCGACCATTGTGGATGCAGAGTTTCGGTCAATTGTGGTAGAAGATCAAAAAGGCAAGAGTGGTGCCTGGGAAATGATCGAAGGGATTTTACGAAAGGACGAACGGATATACATACCGTCGTATGAAAAGCTCTATGAGGAGTTGATGTTTGAGTCTCATTTCATGAAGTACTCCATTCATCCGGGCAGTACAAAGCTGTACTTAGATATGAAGAAATCCTGTTGGTGACCTGGTTTGAAATAAGATAGTGCTTTGTACGTGGGTGGATGTCAAACTTGTGCCTTAGTGAAGGCTGAGTGTCAGAAGCCAGGCGGGTTCCTGAAGCCTCTTTCTATCGCCAAGTGGAAATTTTATGACATTTTCGTGGACTTTGTTCATGGTTTACCTCGGTCGCAATAGGGAAATGATGTGATTTGGGTGATCATGGATTCCTAAGAGTATCATTACTGATCGCGATTGACGGTTCACATCCAAAAGACTGGAGGTTAGTACAAAATAGCCTGGGCACGATGCTTAAGTTCAATACGGTGTTCCATCCTCAAACTGATGGATAAACCGAAAGAATGAATCATACAATGGAGGATATGTTGATGATATGTACCCTAAATTTTGGAAAGTAGTGGGATCATCACCTTTTCATGGTGGAGCTTGCCTATAACAACAGTTACCAGGCAAGTATAAAGATGTTGCCATACGAAGCTTTGTACGGAAGGCAGTGTCGAACACCGATGTCTTCGACAGAGGCTGGAGACCCCAAACGTTTTGGAAAAGAGGTCGTGGATGATGTTTGTGAGTTGGTGCGGACCATCCATAAGTGCATGAAGGTTGCTCAGGATTGGCAAGCGAAGTACATCAATGCTCTCCACAGGAACGTGGAGTTCATGGTAGGAGACTGTGTATACCTAAAGATTAAGACGTTCAAAGGCATTTCACGGATTCGCCGAATCAAGAAGTTGAGTCCGAGGTTTGTGGGACAGTTCGAGATTACAGAACGCATTGGAGAAGACACTTACCGGTTAGCATTGTCTGTAGAGTTGAGCGGATTACATGATGTCTTCCATGTCTCCGTCTTGAGGAAAGCCTTGGTGGAGGCAAGCGTTATGGTCGAGTCGGTAGCAATGCTGATATAAGAGGACTTGGGGACGAAAGTCCGCCTAGTTAGCATACAGGATTCGGAAGTTTGACAGTTGCGGAACAAAGAAGTTAAGCTCGTAAAGGTGCGCTGGGACAACTGCGGTTGAGATGAGTTCTCTTAAGAGAATGAGCAAGCACTGCGGGAGGACTTCCCGGAACTCTTTACATTAGGTATTCTTATTTTTATGTGTGCATACTAAAATTTTGAGGACGAAATTCTTTAAAGGGGGAGGAGTTGTAACACCCCAGTTTTTCGAGAACCAGAATTTCTGGTAGCTATCGCCCGACAATAGTAGCTATCGCCCGTCGATAGCCCTAATTCATCGGGTAGAGAATGACGAGATGAAAACCCATTTATCGAGTGTACAAAGAGTACCGCTCGGTGGTGCTTGGTTACTGCTCGGTGATATCCATGATTCGTTGGTTAGAGATTGTCGAACAAAATCCCCGTTCGTCGAGTGTTGAGTTTTCAAGAAAGATGTTACCGTGCAGCATTAGCCTTACCGTACGGCAGTAACTCCTGGGAAGCGTCGAGAGCATTGAGCTCTAGCAAAAGAGCTGAGTTCTCGAGAAAACATTGAGTTCTCAAGAAAGGTGCTATCGTGCAGCATTAGCCTTACCTTCGGCATTAGCATGATATTATTTTATGACTTGCAGGTCTGGAAGCTATCGCCCGGCATTAGCATCAGCGCCCGGCAGTAGCAAACAAAAGCAGTTCCGTCGTTTGGGTTTCCAGCCATACAATTTCTTTTAGGATTTCATCCTAAGGCCCAAGACTCTCCTCCAGAGTGCTTATATAGGGCATAACATGATTTCACCTTCATTTCTTCCCATTTTGAGTGTTGACCTAGGGTTTGGGTGAGATTGAGGAGGAGGAAGAAGGAGGAAGCTTTCTTTCACCATTGACGGTGCTTTAGATGTCTGATCGTCGTTCCGAGGCCAGATCCATGAAGAGGATGTGGACGCTCTCGTTTTCATCCATGCAAGACAAGGGTTTCATGGCTATGAAGAGGAGTCGTATGGTAACGACACTTTTCCTCTCGGTTTTAGGATACGTGCATGGTATCTACTCATTTCTTGTTTTCTTTCAAGCATTCTAGTAATTGGATCTCTCACATGAGAGTGATTTGGGTTGCCATGGTTCAAGAGGAGCCATCAGGTCGATTATGTACCTCCCCGGGATGATATTGCATTAAAAATCTGCTCGTTATTGGATTAGGCATTGTGGGTGAAGCCGTATTCTTGACCATTAGTCCGACTCGGTGATGTTGCATAGTAAGCCTTAAGGATTTTGTAGAAATACGTTAGCGACAAGATTTCATTTGTGATGTTGTATTCCCCCTCTTTCGTGTGAGTACGTGTAGTTGATGCGTGGAAATCGGCAAGCGCACCGGTCGCACAAGTAATAAAATTTTGGAATAAATCCCCGAGTGTCGGTCTCTTGAGGAATCCAATTAGCATAGAGCGGCGACAGTTCAGAAAATATCGTTATGAGGGTTATACTTAGAAAAGATTAAAAAGGGGGCTTTTGAGATTGTGGTTTCCTGATCTAATAAACTAATTAAGGCTATGCGGGTCGAAGGCACCGCTTCACAAGGTGAGGTGAGTGTATTGGCCGTGATGCTGAACTTTGGTTGGACGAGTGGACGGAAAGCTAATGGATGGATGTGTTCTTGTGCGGAGTGAAATTGGGTGAAACAAGGGTATGGAGTGGATGTGGAGTGGGTGAGGCGCATTCACAACACACAACTCAAAAGCAAATGAAAACTACAAACATCCACTTAGATATAGAGTAGAAAATGTAGTTCATTACAATATCAAATCATTCCATACAATGGAGGAAGGGGAAGAGGAGTAAACCACTAGAGGGTGAAGGTCCACCGCAAGTCGTGGCCGGAATAGCAAGTTGTCAATCCACTTCCGGGCTCAGTCCGAGGAGGCTTCCGGTACCAACGTACTGTCACCTCGAAGGCCTTTGAGTCCGTTCTCTAGGTCTTCTTCTTCTCCAACTCCGGTGGAAAGCTTGGAGTTGAGGTCATCAATGGCCGGGAGCTTCGCCGGAGGGTTTGGAAAGCTTCAGAATCACCGGCTACGGACTCCCGATGAAGGTAGAGGTGGATGGAGCAGCTAGAGAAGTAGAACGACACTTCCCGTGCACTCTCCGATCGCAGAAATGACCAGCATTTTTCCTAAATCGTAGAGCAGGCCCTTAAATACGGAGGCAGAATAAGCAGAGCGCACGATCAGTGGCGCACGACTAGTGGTCGTGCGCACTGTCGGTCGATGATGGTGCACAATTTCCAATTAGACCTGCAACTTAGACAGAAACATCAGCAGATATGAGCACAATCAGTGGCGCACGACCGATGGTCGTGCACACTGAATCCACTAATCGTGTGTGTTGGAACACCCTATTACTAATTTGGGCAAGGATCACTATGTCTTTTAGGAAATCTGCTTTGATCTCCTTATATAGATCTAAAGGTCAATTAGAATTGAGTGTAAGGGTTAGTATTTAGGTTTGAAAGCTGCCCTCAAGACCAGATATTTCAGTTCAGGAGACTAAGTCATTTCGTCGAGCTCAGGACGACGAATCGTCGAACTCCATTCGACGATCTCTGAGCTCACCTCGACGAATCGTCGAACTCCATTCGACGATCTCTGAGCTCAACTTTGACGAGTCGTCGAACTCCATTCGACGATCTTCGAGCTTAAATCAACGTTCCTGGCTCTAGTTTGTTTCCCTATCTCTGAGCTCAGTTCGACGATAGTTGAGCTCAGTTCGACGCTTTCTGCTTCAGTCTAAGTCCAATCTCTAAGCTCAGTTCAATGATAGTGGAGCTCTGGTCGACGTTTTTCTGAAGAGATCGATGTTTTTCAGATTCAAATTCAGACAGTTATGGAATTATTCTCAGCATTTATGTCAAGGATCTTGTAGCCGTTTCAATTAATTTGGAGCAAGTTACAAGGGATTTTCAAAGGAATGTTTTATTGGACTTTCCTCCAGAAGACAAAATGCATTTAAGGAAGTCATTTATGACAGGCTAACGACTATCTTGGACAGAGAAATATTCTATCCAGATCTAAGGAATAAAAGATCAGTTTTTAATTTCTGCTGGATATGATCAACATCAACAACAACTATTACAACAAGAACAATAGAAAGAGAAAGAGTTGCAGATATTCTCAGTCTTAGAATTCTTACAAGAACACCATCAAAAAAGGAGATCAACATACTGAAATTTTCAGATCCCTTTTGATTCCAGTGTTCAAAGGCCATTATCATTCAAGACTCCAGACACCACACATTTCAGCTGCTGCTGAAATTATCTTTTGCTGGAGATCAATTCTTCTAAAGGCCTATCACCCTACTGCAAAGCTTCACTTCCTGAACAACTATAGATCTTAGGGGGAGCTTTGACAACATCCACTATCTTCTCTCTAATTGTTGACAGAGAAGATCATCTCATCCCTCTCTCTCTCTCTGCTGTAAAGGGTTTATCAAACTCCCTTCAAAAGTTTGTGCTGGTTTCTGAGACCTTGTCAAAACTCAGTGGTGGCAAGACACCTGATCAAAAAATCTGGTTTGGTTTTTGAGTACCTTATCAAAAACTCATTGGTGCCCAGGACACCTGATCAACTCATCCTGCAGTGGATTCCTACCTAGGGTGGTAGAAGAGTGGATGTACCCAGATTGGTTGGGGAACCACTGTAGCTCCTTGTGTCTTTTGGTTGCTTATTTTCTTTTGTTTTCTGGCTGTAGTTTGTGTTTGTTCTGTGATTGCTTTTTGATTAGATAGTTGTTGTAGTTCATTTGCTTCCATGTTCACTTAGAAATACAACAAGAGTTGTAAAACATTTTTTAGTAAGCACCATACTCTATTCACCACCCCCCCCCCTCTAGAGTATATCAGATCTAACCTACACTTTCAATTGGTATCAAAGCGAGGCTGGTTAAATATACAACATCTTTCAGGTTGGTTAAAATATCACACCTTAGTGGTTGCACAGGCTAACACCTGAACCCAAAGATCCCTATAGTTAGATCTGTTTTAAGTTTGTTGTTAGATTTATTTCTTCACAGAACATGGCCCAAAACAAAGATTATGCTAGCACCAGACCTCCAGTGTGCAATCGATCTAAGTTTGCACTTTGGAAGGCAAGGATTAGATTGTACATGAACTCTATTGATGAAGACATTTTCAATTCTGTTTTGACAGTGTGTCCAAGACCTCCAGAAAATACAAGTACAAGTGCTATTCCACCTCCTTCTGGAACAGATGCAGGAATCAAGAAATGGAAATTGGCTGTTGCAAAGGCTATGAACATTCTAGCCCAGACTATGTCTGATGAAATTTTCCAAAAGTTAGCTGAATGCAACTCAGCAAAGGACATCTGGGACAAGTTATTTGAGATAGTCTCAGGATCTGCTGATGAGAGAAAAGATAGAAGATCTCATCTCATAACCCAGTATGAGAACTTCAAGAAAGGAGAAGCTGAGTCAATAGCAGATTTGTATAATAGACTCAGTCTCATAGTCAATGAGCTGAAAAGATTGGACAAAGAGATCTCATTGACTGAGCTCAATGATAAAATCCTAATGTGCTTCCCAAGCACTTGGGACTCAAGGATCTGGCCAATCAAGGATGCCAGAAGCCTAAATGAGATCACCACTGAAGCTCTCTTGGGCAAGCTCAAGTCTTATGAGCTGCTCATAAAGAATAGAGAAGAAGAGGAGAAGGCTGCCTCACCAGCTACAAGAAAAGAAAAATCAATAGCTTTCAAAGCCATTGAAGATCAGCCTGAAGACAAGGTCACAGGCAATGAAGAGTTGCTAAGCCTACTGGCCAAAAGGTTTTACAAAATGGCCAGGAAGGATTTCAAGAAAAGATCACACAGAGAGCATGACAAGCCAAGGTATGACAAATCAAATAACAAAGAGATTATTTGTTTTGGATGCAGGAAACCAGGCCACATTGTGCCTGACTGTCCAGAAAATAAAAATAAGGACAAGAAGGACAGGAAAGAAAGGAGAAAAGAAAAGGACTTCAAGAAGAGCAGCAATGGCAAACCCTCCTCCAGCAAGAACAAAAATACAAGGAAGGGGTTTGTTGTTGAAACTTGGAGTGAGACAGAAGAAGAATCTGAAGCTTCATCCAGCTCAAGTGATGATGAAGATGATGCTTTAGAAAAAGAATTCTGCATGATGGCTATCAATGCGTCACAACATAGTTCTGATGCAGAAGAGTCAGAGTCAGAATCAGAGAATCAATCTGAAGAGGACCAGGTAATAAGTTCTTTTGATTTTAATTCTGAGGACTTCAAGTGTGAGTTTAAAGCACTGTGTTTAGATTTATTAAAATCTGAGAAGGAAATCATTTCTCTCAGAAATCAGCTATCTGAACACAGCACTTTAAAATCAAAAAACCTCAAACTCTCTGAGGAGTTGGAATGCTGTAGGGAGCATATAGCCTCACTGAAAGGTGAGCTATCAAAGGCCAAAAAGTTTGAAGAATCCCTCAATGGGAAAAGCATCAAGCTAATGGATATCACAAGCACAGTGAACTCAACATTCAATAGTACACTAGGCTTTGGTGCCTCATCTAGCCAACCTATAGTATTAACAACCCCAATCAAGTTTATCTCTGATAAAGGCAAGGGAGTTGTAGAGGTAGCTAGGAAGAATTCTGATCTACCTAAGAAAACCATAGTTCAACAGAAATCATCGAACAGAGCTCGACGATTGCCGAATCGAGATCAACGATCTTAGGCCAAATCGTCGAACTCAGGTCGACGATCTCTAAACCCTGAACTCTGCCACATTCGATCTTCGAACAGAGCTCGACAATCTGACCCAAGATCATCGAACTCAGCTCAGCGATCGTCGAGTAGAGATCAGAGTTTTGAAAAATTTTTCAAAGGTAAATCAAATTTCAAACTTAGGGGTCCCTCATCCCAAAGATTTAACCCTTATACTGGATGGATAATACCTCCAAGGAGATATCATCCTGAAGGCTATAAGAGTCAACCAGGAATGTCTTTTATTTTTGAATTCAAAGGTTATCAACCTAGGCCCAATGTAAACTGGGTCAAAAACAAATAAATTATTTTATGTGCAGGTGAAGACCTATCCAACATCAAACCAGCAATGGTATCTGGATAGTGGATGCTCAAAGCACATGACAGGAAACAAGGACAATTTCACATCCTTCAAAGCCAAGCTTGGACCCAAAGTAATATTTGGTGATTCAAACTTTGGACTAACAAAAGGATATGGTGCAGTCCAGATTGGCACAGTCACATTCAAGAAAGTAGCCTATGTGGAAGGACTGAAGCACAACTTGATCAGTATCAGTCAACTATGTGATGAAGGCTACCAAGTGACTTTCAGCAAATCCTTATGCAAGATCAAATTAGAGGACAACACAACTGTGTTGACAGGTAAAAGGAAAGGTAACATCTATCTTGTAGATTTTCTTTCAACTAAGGTAGATATTTGCTTGTTTAACTCTATTTGTAGACCTAATGAATTATGGCATAAGAGACTTGGGCATATAAACCTTAGAACCATTGCTAGGCTATCCAAGGACAACCTTGTTAGAGGACTACCTTCTGGCCCCAACAAGAAGGAAGGACTCTGCAGGGTTTGTCAATTAGGCAAGCAAACCAAAAATAGTTTCAAGTCACTTAATAAGAGTGATTCATCTAGGATTTTGTATCTGTTACACATGGATATTTTTGGACCCATTACAGTACAAAGCTTAGGAGGGAAATCTTATACTTTAGTGGTTGTGGATGACTTCTCTAGATTCACATGTGTGTTCTTTTTGAGGAAGAAGTCTGATAACTTTAAGTGTTTGACAGAGTTTCTCAAATGCATACAGAGTGAGTTCAATACTCACATTACCCTGATCAGAAGTGATCATGGGATAGAGTTTGATTCTCTTCTTATGCAAGAGTTCTGTCAGAGTGAAGGGATCAGGCACACTTTCTCAGCTCCTAGAACTCCTCAACAAAATGGGGTAGCTGAAAGGAAAAATAGAACCCTTATTGAATCTGCAACTACATTGTTGTCAGATGCTCACCTTCCTCTATCCTTTTGGGAAGAGGCAGTGAACACCTCCAACTATGTGTTGAATAGAAGTTTAATACATAAACTGAAGGGCAAGACTCCCTATGAATTACTCAAAGAGAAGAAACCTAAAGTAGATTACTTTAAAATTTTTGGTTGTATTTGTTATATTCATAATAATGACAAGAAATACTTAGCAAAATTTCAAGCTAAAGCTGATGAAGGAGTGTTTCTAGGATACTCCATGATCATTAAAGCTTATAGAGTATATAATAAATCTACTCTCAAAATTGAAGAATCTGTTCATATATCTTTTGATGAGTCTAACATGTCTTTCAAGGAGAAGAATACTTCTACCATAGAACCCTTGCAGGTACACTCTCTTGCAGAAGACTTGGACATGTTACAAATTATTCAAAAAGATGAAAGCAGTGAAGATGAATAAGACATTCAACATCTTGAAGAGAAACTTCTTGAAAGCCAGTTGTTGTACCACAAGAGGAAACAACAACATAGGTTGGTGAACAATCAACATCTCCTGTTGATTTAGTAACATTAAGAGACCATCCAATCTCCCAAGTGATTGGAGACATCTCAGCTGGTATGCAAACCAGAAATCCGGTCAACCAAAACCTGATGCACACTTGCTTTCTTTCTCAAATTGAACATCAATCCATTCAAGATGCAGAGCAAGATCCACACTGGATCATTGCAATGCAAGAAGAGTTGTATCAATTTGAAAGGAACAACGTTTGGGAACTAGTACCAAGGACAAAGGATCACTCCATTATTGGAACAAAGTGGGTGTTCAGAAATAAATTGGATGATCAAGGAGTCATTGTAAGGAACAAGGCAAGGCTAGTTGCTCAAGGGTACTCTCAAGAAGAAGGGATAGATTATGACCAGACTTTTGCACCAGTTGCAAGGTTAGAGGCCATAAGAATCTTCTTAGCATATACAACACACAAAGGATTCAAAGTATACCATATGGATGTAAAGAGTGCTTTTCTCAATGGAGATATCAAAGAAGAAGTCTATGTCAGACAAACCCCAGGTTTTATCTCTTCAACTCATCCTGATTATGTTTTCAAATTACATAAAGCATTATATGGTCTAAAGTAAGCTCCCAGAGCATGGTATGAGACCCTACCATGCTTTCTTCTGAAAAATGAGTTTATAAGGGGTATAGTAGACTAAACTCTTTTTATTAGAACCCATAAGTCTCATACCATACTACTACAAATCTATGTAGATTGAAAGTGCAAGTTAGATCTGATATACTCTAGAGGGGGGTGAATAGAGTATGGTGCTTGCTAAAAACTTTTTTTGTAACTGTTGTTGTATACCTAAGTGAACAGGGAAGCAAATGACAAAAAGTAAACACAACAACTAACTAAGCACAGAGCAATCACAGATCACAGCCATAAAATAAAAGAAAATAAGCAACCAGATGACACAAGGAGCTATAGTGGTTCCCCAATCAATCTGGGTACATCCACTCTTCTACCACCCTAGGTAGGAATCCACTGCAGGATGAGTTGATCAGATGTCCTGGGCACCAATGGGTTTTGATCAGGTCCCCAAAAACCAAACCCTCAAGTCTTTTGGAAGGAGACTTGTAACCAGAATAATTTTGAAGGGATTTAAAACCCTGTATAGGAATTAGAGAGAGAGGGTGATAGTGTCTTCTCTGTCAACAGTCAGAGAGAAGACTTGTGGATTGATGTAGCAGCTCTTGCTCCCCCTGAGATCTTGAAATGGTCAGGAATGCTGGATCACTGTTTCAGGGTGATAGGACTTCAATGACCTAGAATGCCTGGACAATAACTGCTTCATGAACTTCTTTTACAGATTGATTGATTGTTGTCCTTTGAAGTTATCCTGTGAATAGAGAGAAGAAGACTCTTGATTGAATTTAGTTGTTCTTCTTCTTCTTCCTGAGAGAGTTCTCTGGTCAAGGCTGATTGGAGTCAAGAACTTTTGATTTGAGAATGATTGTTCTTCTGCAACTTTTGAGTATCTTTTGTACTGTAATTTCTAAACTCTGCTTGATTCTATATTTTCTTGTGTCTGTCTATCTGTGTCTGTAACTGACTAAGGGATATTCAAACATTTTGAATTGTCGAGCATTAATTACAGTCGGCCTTGGAAGGAATCAGCAATCAATGACTTTCCTAACTATCCCATGGAAAAACGACATGTAATCGTCCATAGTCAATGCGCGTTCTAACGGTAACATTCCGAGAAGATCTGGCATTAAATATTCAGGAATCAGCGACAAGAAACGAGATGGGAACCTTGAAGAAAACCTAATCTGGATTCGTCGAACGAAGAACACATTTCATCGAGCTGAACTTGTGTTCGTCGAGCTTAGCTTGAGTTCGTCGAGCTGAGCTTGAGTTCGTCGATCTGAGCTTGATAGAGTTCGTCGACCAGACAATATTCATTCATCTGACAGACATTCTTCATTCGTCGAGCTGGGAATCAAATTCGTCGAGCTGAGAAAAGTTCTGGACTTAGACAAAATACTCTGTATCTGCTGAAATGCTGTGTCGACATAAATTGGTGTCGACAAATTGATCTTGGTGTCGACACAAATCCTCTGGTGTCGACAGAAGCTGGTGTCGACTTAAATCCTGGTGTCGACACAAGTTAGTGTCGACTGAAATCCTGGTGTCGACACAAATCGTCGGGTGTCGACACAAACCTTAAGTGTCGACACAGATACTCTAAGTCCAGAAAGCGTCGAGTAGAGAATAGCTTTCGTCGACCTGAAAAACTGACTTCGTCGAGCTGAGAAGCTGTGAACTTGAGGTCCAAGTTCGTCGAGCTCAGAATATAATTCGTCGACCGAAGCTTGAAGCTGGACTTAGAAAAATTTGAAGTCCTCCTGACTTTGGCTTGAAGCAGAAACTGAGATTTTATCGAACAGAGAACATAGATCATCGAGCTTAGCACTAAGAATTGTCTCACGATCATCGAGCGCAGAACTCCTTTTGTCAAGCTGAGTTCGACGAACATCGAACTCACTTTACTTAGTATTGAAAAACTTGTGAGTCTGGTATCTCTGAGGGTCTTGTTGAAAGCTGGTCCATCTGAAGTTGAGCTTAAGGAATTAACCTAGACTCTAGGACACAAAATGACCCTGGCTATACATGATGGGTCACAACCTAAGTCAGTGAACCTAGCCCAAATCAACTAGGGATCCAACAATCTCCCCCTATTTGGGTGAGGTCAGTAACAGAGACTCAAAACAAAAAAAAACAAAGCAAGAAAAGAAATATATCTGGCAGAGAATTATAACACATACAACATATATATATATATACACACAGCTTTGTTTAACAGATAGCACAGTTTAAAAACAAATAGCAGACAGAAATAGAAACAACAAGAAAATGACTTCTTTGGCTTCTTCTGCTGAGGTTTGTCTTCTGCTTTCTTTTCTCCTGGCTTCTTGAAAAACATTTCTCTGTTAGGATTTTAAGCTTGAGCCACTGTCATGGTCATATCAGCTGCCCCAATAATTTTTAATGATGTTGCTCTGGGGACAACTGCTTCTGTGTGAAGTTTCATATAATCATCAACATTAAATAATTTGTTGCCTTTGTCAAATCTTTTCAGCTCTTCCTTTCTATACTTTGACATAGTTGAAAGACCAAAAATATCTTTTCCATCTACTTTGGCTTTATTTATCAAAGATAGACCAATCAGCTCTTGGTATCTAGCCATTCTTGCTGTATTTGCAGTCTCTGGGTCTTCAAATGGAATTGGAGGGGAGTCTGGCTTCTTTGGGCTTTCAGCTTTTTGTACTACAGGACTTTATTGCTGCTGCTGCTTATGCTGTTGACTACCTGAGGAGGATGGCCTCTGTTGGCTGCTTCTAGAAGATCTCCCTGATTGTCTTTGATAAATTTGCATTGGGGCAGATCTCTGGGAGCTAGAGCCACTGACACCAGCTGTTGGAGGAGGAGGATGAGGAGGATCCTTCATGTATCTTTGTACTGGAGGAGGGGAGTATCTCCTGCTTCTATTTCTATCTTTCTGCTGGTTTTTGGAGAGCCACATCCATGCTGACATTACCTTATATGGAGTCACATTGTGCAGAATATAGTAGGGAGTGTCTGCAGTGGGATTTGGCTTGGCAGGAGGAGCAGCCTTTCTCTTCTTTGCCAATAATCTCTTTTTCCTACTAGCTGCATCCTCATCAGAATCAATTTCATCATCATCAGATTCTGAATCCTGAGGGGTATCATACAATGCATCCAAAGCTTTTAAAGCTTTATCAGAAACAACAGCTTTTGCTGGAGGAGGGGTAGAAGGTTCAGGAGTAGGGGTTTCAGCAACAAGAGAAGAATTATCTGTATAAGATTCAGAAACACAAGAGACAGAGCTTTCAGCTACTGCCTTATTCTATTCTTCAATGTCTGCCTGAATGAGCTCATCTAGAGTAGGCATTGGAGAGTCATCCATAATGAAATCTGGTGCTAAAACTGGCACTGATGTATCTTCTGGAATGACTTTTGAGCTGTAGGCAGATAGAGCAAAATTGTCACAGAGTTGCTTAGCAACTGCTGGACTGGCTAGAGAGGTATAAGTTACCATAGCCAAATAGGGCTTAGAGAAATCTGCTGGAGAGAATTGCATATGTACAGTATCAAAACTTCTCAGTAAAACTGATAAATTCACTGTGGGATTTATATAGAAATCACCAACAAGAGTTATTTGAGCAACTGACTCATCCAAATCAATGTCAGTATCTATGAATTGAATTAACTCAGACATCTCAGCATCAAAGTCTGTCAAAATTGTGGTATCTTCATCTGAATCTGAATCTGAATCTACTGGAGAGGGAACTGCTGTGACTGCTGCTGCTGCTGCTGTATCTGCATCTGCTCCAACTTCATCACAGAGCATCTCCCCCTGCCTGGGTTCAGGAAGACCTGGAGCCAGGCCCCTAGATGAAGAGGGGGCAGCAGAGAGAAGAGAGATCTGGGCAGATAAGGAATTAATGGAGGTCACAAGAGGTGTAATGGCCACTTGGATCAAAGATTTAATGAGAGGTGTGAGCAAAGGAATGAGGGTGGATGGATCAAATAGGGAAGGGGATGGGGATGGAATGGGAGGAGGAATAACAGATGGAGGAGGGGCATCTAGCATGATTGCATCTGATGGTATATGATAAGATGGGATGGTGGATAAGTGTGAGGGAAGATGAGACTGAGGAGGTGTAGGAATAGGAATGTCCTGAGGGGAATCTGGAGGAGTGGGTTGATGATCAACTTGCAAGGGGGAAGATGGAGGTGGAGATGGAATGTTTGTCAAGTCAAGTGGTGGAGATGAAGGAGGGGTAGGTGCATGAGGAGGCTTCTTTGGAGGAAGAGGTGCTGGAATAGAAGGTTGAGATGGAGGAACCTCTTCAACAGGGTGAGGAGAGGCCTTTACAGCCCTTGTGCTCTCAGAAGTTTGGAGGGAGGAGGAGGAATCCTTTGAGGGCTGGGAGATGGTCCTCTCCCACCTGCCAAACAGAACGCAAGTGAGGCGCTTGCTGGCATTTATGAAGATGGTCGGGGAGACCATACATTCAGCAGCCTTCTCCTTGAGAAATATACCCAATATTCTGCCAAAGCAGACTTCCTTCTTGATGTTCTTCTTCTTGATCAAGTCAAAGAACACCTTACTCCAATCAACATGTCGCTTATTCACTACCGCACACATTATCAGAAATTGGTGATGAGTGATATAGTCGTGAGCAGAGTGCTTGGCCATCAGAATCTTTCCCGTAATATCTGCCAAAAATTGATAGGCGGCGGATAATTGCTTTTTCAACAACTTATTAGGGTTGTTCCCAAAGAAACCAATTTATTTCAGCATATCACTGAATTCCTCAGAATCCATTTCCATATTGTCTTCTCCATTCACTAATCCAAATACTTCAGTGAGAACTGCGGGAGAGAGGGAAACAGCAGTGTTCCCTATATTGCCGGTCAAAGTGTCTTCGTCAGAAACAGTAAATGTATATACCCATTCCCGTATTTCCGTTCCATGAAGTTTAATGCGCCTGTTCATGAAACCCTTTAAAGTTAGTTCTTACAGTAGTTCTAGGATGTATAGAAAGATGGGGTCAGAATGTTGAAACGACTCAAAGTCCATGTCGAAACCGCTGTCAAACTTCATTGCAACCAAAGCACCTGAGGGAATTGCCATTGATGTTCTGCAAGAAAAACACAGAGAAAAATGGCGATCAAGAGCAAGGGAACTGAAAGCGCGGGACGGAGGTCGAAGAAATCCTAGATATACGATTTTCAGAATATGAATCGACAGACTCCGTTCCACGAAAAAGAAACATTTTTCGAACTGAGCTCGACGAAATAAATTATAGACAGATAATTTGTCAATCTCATCTAGAAGAATCGAAAATAGTTCGTCGAACTCCGTTCGACGAAGCATCTTCTGAAGCAAAGTTCGTCGATCTCCAGTTGACGAAGATTGTTTCCTCACACAGAGAATTCGCCGATCTCCGTTTGACGAGAATCTCTCAAACTTTCCCTAATTCAACGAACTCCGTTCGACGAACTATGGAAAATTCGTCGAATGCAGACAAAAACTAGGTTAACTCTTCTCCATCAATCATTCCCAGTTGATTTACAAAGAACAGATGGGTTTTCTCATCCAATGGCTTGGTGAAAATATCTGCTCTTTGTAGATCAGTAGGAATGTGGATCAAGTTAATTTTCTTTTTGTCCACATTATCTCTAATGAAATGATGTCTTATCTCAATATGTTTTGTCCTAGAATGGTGAACTGGATTCTGTGCTATAGCAATAGCACTAGTATTGTCACAAAATAATGTTGAATTATTTAAGTTGACACCAAAATCTAAGAGTTGGTTTTGTATCCATAGCATCTGTGAACAGCAACTACCAGCAGCCATGTATTCTGCTTCTGCAGTTGATGTAGACACAGATGTCGGCTTTTTACAAAACCAGGAGACAAGTCTCATACCAAGGAACTGACATGTTCCAGAGGTACTTTTCCTATCCACTCTACATCCAGCATAGTCAGCATCTGAGTATCCAGTTAACTCAAACTCTGACTCTACAGGATACCAGAGTCCTAGACTAGGGCAACTCTTTATATATCTCAAAATTCTTTTTAGGAAAATAAGGTGAGATTCTTTAGGGTTCACTTGGAACCTAGCACAGAGGCATGTGGCAAACATTATATCAGGTCTGCTAGTTGTTAGGTATAACAGGGATCCAACAATTGCCCTATAATTTTTCTGATCTACAGGTTTCCCTGCTGCATCAGAATCCACAACAACATTTGTAGCCATAGGGGTTTTCATCCCTGAATCATCACCCATCCCAAACTTTTTGATAAGCTCTTTAGCATACTTAGCTTGGGAGAGGAATATACCATCTGGGAGCTGCTTCACTTGGAGACCAAGGAAGTAGGAAAGCTCACCCATGCTACTCATCTCAAATTTTGAATGCATGAGGTCAGCAAACCTCTTACACAATTTGGGATCAGTAGACCCAAAAATAATGTCATCCACATATATTTGTACTAACAATATTTGGTCCTTATGATGTCTAGTGAAAATTGTTTATCGATGGTTCCTCTTGTAAATTCATGCTCTAAAAGAGAGCTTGCTAGGGTCTCATACCAAGCTCTTGGAACTTGATTTAAACCATAGAGAGCTTTATGCAATTTAAAAACAAAAGAGGGTTGCGTTGGAGAGACAAAACCTGGAGATTGTTCTACATAAACCTCTTCTTGAAGTATTCCATTCAGAAATGCACTTTTGACATCCATCTGGTAGACCTTGAATCTCTTGTAAGCTGCATAGGTAAGGAATATCCTAATGGCCTCTAACCTTGCAACAGAGGAAAAGGTTTGGTCATAGTCTATTCCTTCCTCTTGTCTGTAGCCTTGAGCAACAAGCCTAGCCTTGTTCCTCACTATGTTGCCTTGAGCATCCAACTTGTTTTTGTAGACCCATTTAGTTCCAATAACTGGGTAGTTATGGGGTCTTGGAACCAAATCCCAAACTCTACATCTCTAAAACTGATTGAGTTCCTCTTGCATTGAAATGATTCAGTGGGGATCTTGCTCTGCCTCATTTATGGTGAGAGGTTCAATTTGAGAGAGAAAACAGGCATGCATCAAGTCTTGGTTGAGTTGATGTCTTGTCTGTACACCTACTGAGATGTCTCCAATTACTTGAGATCTGGGGTGATCTCTAAGTGTGACAAGATCAGTTGGTGGAGTTGGTTGAGCAACAGCTTCAGTATTTAATTCCTCTTGGGGAATGATACTAACTGTTGGGGGAAGTTCAGTCACTTCCTCTTGACTTTCCTCATCACTATCTTCAGCATCCTATGGAGTGGGATGGTGTGATACCTCTTGGATAAGGTTCAGTCCATCCATAGACTCACACAATGGTGGAACCTGCAAAGAGCTTATGGTAGAAATTTCTTTCTCCTTTTTTGACATGTTAGTCTCATCAAAAGATACATGAACAGATTCTTCAATTTTAAGAGTTGATTTATTATACACCCTATAAGCTTTACTGATCATAGAGTATCCCAGAAACACTCCTTCATCAGCTTTAGCTTGAAATTTTGCTATGTATCTCTTGTCATTATTATGAATGTAACAAATACAACCAAAGATTTTAAAATAATCTACTTTAGGTTTCTTCCCTTTGAGCAATTCATAGGGAGTCTTGCCCTTCAGTTTATGTATTAAACTTCTATTCAACACATAGTTGGAGGTGTTCACTGCCTCTGCCCAAAAGGATAGAGGAAGGTGAGCATCTGACAACAATGTAGTAGCAGATTCAATAAGGGTTCTATTTTTCCTTTCAGCTACCACATTTTGTTGAGGAGTTCTAGGAGCTGAGAAAGTGTGCCTGATCCCTTCACTTTGACAGAACTCTTGCATAAGAAGAGAATCAAACTTTGTCCCATGATCACTTCTGATCAGGGCAATGTGAGTGTTGAACTCAATCTGTATGCATTTGAGAAACTCTGTCAAACACTTAAAGTTATCAGACTTCTTCCCCAGAAAGAACACTCATGTGAATCTAAAGAAGTCATCTACAACCACTAAAGTATAAGATTTCCCTCCTAAGCTTTGTACTGTAATGGGTCCAAAAAGATCCATGTGTAACAGATACAAAATCCTAGGTGAATCACTCTTATTAAGTGACTTGAAACTATTTTTGATTTGCTTGCCTAATTGACAAGCCCTGCAGAGTCCTTCCTTCTTGTAGGGGCCAGAAGGTAGTCCTCTAACATGGTTATCATTGGATAGCCTAGCAATGGTTCTAAGGTTTATATGCGCTAATCTCTTATGGAACAATTCATTAGATCTACAAATAGAATTAAACAGGCATATATCTACCATAGTTGAAAGGAAATCTACAAGATAGATGTTACCTTTCCTTTTACCTGTCAACACAGTGGTGTTGTCCTCTGATTTGATCTTGCATAAGGATTTGCTGAAAGTCACTTGGTAGCCTTCATATCATAGTTGACTGATACTGATCAAGTTGTACTTCAGTCCTTCCACATAGGCTACTTTATTGAATGTGACTGTGCCAATCTGGACTGCACCATATCATTTTGTTATTCCAAAGTTTGAATCACCAAAAATTACTTTGGGTCCAGGCTTGGCTATGAAGGATGTGAAATTGTCCTTATTTCCTGTCATGTGCTTTGAGCACCCACTATCCAGATACCATTGCTGGTTTGATGTTGGATAGGTCTTCACCTGCACATAAAATAATTTACTTGTTTTTGACCCAGTTTACCTTGGGCCTAGGTTGATAACCTTTGAATTCAGAAATAAAAGAAATCCCTGGTTGACTCTTATAGCCTTCAGGATGATATCTCCTTGGAGATATTATCCATTCAGTATAAGGGTTAAATCTTTGGGATGAAGAACCTCTAGGATTGAACTTTGATTTGCCTTTGAAAGAGTTTTCAAAACTCTGAGCTCTGTTCGATGATCTCTGAGCTGAGTTCGACGATCTTGGGTCAGATCGTCGAGCTCCGTTCGAAGATCGACCATGCCAGAGTTCAGGGTTCATAGTTCGTCGACCTGAGTTCGACGATTTAGCCTGAGATCGTTGAGCTCCATTCAGCGATCATCGAGCTCCGTTCGACGATTTCTGTTGAACTATGGTTTTCTTAGGTAGATCAGAGTTCTTCCTAGCTACCTCTACAACTCCCTTACCTTTATCAGAGATAAACTTGATTGGGGTTGTTAATACTATAGGTTGGCTGGATGAAGCACCCAAGCCCAGTGTACTATTGAATCTTGAGTTCACTATGCTTGTGATGTCCATTAGTTTGATACTTCTCCTATTAAGGGATTCTTCAAACTGCTTGCCCTTTGATAGTTCACTCTTCAGTGAGACTATCTGCTCCCTACAGCACTCCAACTCCTCAGAGAGTTTGAGGTTTTCTGATTTTAAAGTACTGTGTTCAGATAACTAATTTCTGAGAGAAATGATTTCCTTCTCAGATTTTAATAAATCTAAACATAGTGCTTTAAACTCACACTTGAAGTCCTCAGAATTGAAATCAAAAGAACTTATTACCTGGTCCTCTTCAGATTGAGTCTCTGATTCAGATTCTGACTCTTCTGCATCAGAATTTTGTTGTGAGGCATTGATAGCCATCATGTAAAATTCCTTTTCTTCAGCATCATCTTCATCATCACTTGAGCTGGATGAAACTTCAGATTCTTATTCTGTCTCACTCCGAGTTTCAGCTATAAACCCCTTCCTGGTGTGTTTGTTCTTGCTGGAGGAGGGTTTGTCATTGTTGTTCTTTCTGAAGTCTTTGTCTTTTCTTCTTTCCTTCCTGTCCTTTTTGTCCTTATATTGATTTTCTGGACAGTCAGACACCATGTGGTTTGGTTTCCTGCATCCAAAACAAATAATCTCTTTGTTATTTGATTTGTCATACCTTGGATTGTCATGCCCTCTGGCAGACTTTTTCCTGAAATCTTTCCTGGCCATT
This sequence comes from Platanthera guangdongensis, assembly GCA_039583875.1. Classification (NCBI taxonomy): domain Eukaryota; kingdom Viridiplantae; phylum Streptophyta; class Magnoliopsida; order Asparagales; family Orchidaceae; genus Platanthera; species Platanthera guangdongensis. The sequence continues at coordinate 103,378,680 of CM077150.1, forward strand.
TTGTAGAATCTTTTGGCCAGTAGGCTTAGCAGCTCTTCATTGCTTGTGACTTTGTCTTCAGGCTGATCTTTAATGGCTTTGAAAGCTATTGATTTCTCCTTTCTTATAGCTGGTGAGGCAGCCTTCTGCTCTTCTTCTCTATTCTTGATGAGCATCTCATAAGACTTGAGCTTGCCCAAGAGAGCTTCAGTTGTGATCTCATTTAGGCTTCTGGCATCCTTGATTGGCCAGATCCATGAGTCCCAAGTGCTTGGAAAGCACATTAGGATTTTATCATTGAGCTCAGTCAATGAGATCTCTTTGTCCAAAGTCTTCAGTTCATTGACTATAAGACTGAGTCTATTATATATATTTGCTACTGACTCAGCTTCTCCTTTCTTGAAATTCTCATATTGGGTTATGAGGTGAGATCTTCTATCTTTTCTCTCATCAGTAGATCCTGAGACTATCTCAGATATCTTATCCCAGATGTCCTTTGCTGAGTTGCATTCAGCTACCTTTTGGAATATTTCATCTGACATAGTCTGGGCTAGAATGTTCATAGCCTTAGCATATGCAACTTTCCATTTCTTGATTTCTGCATCTGTTTCTGAAGGAGGTGGAACAGCACTGGTACTTGTTTTCTCTGGGGGTCTTGGACACACTGTCAAAACAGAATTGAAAATGTCCTCATCAATAGAGTTCATGTATAGTCTAATCCTTGCCTTGCAAAGTGTAAACTTAGATAGGTTGCACATTGGAGGTCTGGTGCTACCATAATCTTTATTTTGGGCCATGTTCTGTGAAGAAATAATTCTAATAACAATTTTAAAACAAGCAGATCTAACTAGAGGGATCTTTGGGTTCAGGTGTTAGCCTGTGCAACCACTGAGGTGTGGTATTTTAACCAACCTGGAAGATGTGGTATTTTTAACCAACCTCCCTCTGATACCAATTGAAAGTGCAAGTTAGATCTGATATACTCTAGAGGGGGGTGAATAGAGTATGGTGCTTGCTAAAAACTTTTTTACAACTGTTGTTGTATACCTAAGTGAACAGGGAAGCAAATGACAAAAAGTAAACACAACAACTAACTAAGCACAGAGCAATCACAGATCACAGCCAGAAAACAAAAGAAAATAAGCAACCAGATGACACAAGGAGCTATAGTGGTTCCCCAATCAATCTGGGTACATCCACTCTTCTACCACCCTAGGTAGGAATCCATTGCAGGATGAGTTGACCAGGTATCCTGGGCACCAATGGGTTTTGATCAGGTCCCCAAAAACCAAACCCTCAATTTTTTTGGAAGAAGACTTGCAACCAGAATAATTTTGAAGGGATTTAAAACCCTGTACAGGAATAAGAGAGAGGGTGATAGTGTCTTCTCTGTCAATAATCAGAGAGAAGACTTGTGGATTGATGTAGCAGCTCTTGCTCCCCCTAAGATCTTGAAATGGTCAGGAATGCTGGAGCACTGCTTCAGGGTGATAGGCATTCAATGACCTAGAATGCCTGGACCAGAACTGCTTCAGGAACTTCTTTGACAGATTGATTGATTGTTGTCCTTTGAAGTTATCCTGTGAATAGAGAGATGAAGACTCTTGATTGAATTTAGTTGTTCTTCTTCTTCTTCTTGAGAGAGTTCTCTGGTCAAGGCTGATTGCAGTCAAGAACTTTTGATTTGAGAATGATTGTTCTTCTGCAACTTTTGAGTATCATCTGTACTGTAATTTTTGAACTCTGCTTGATTCTGTATTTTCTTGTGTCTGTCTATTTGTGTCTGTAACTAACTAAGGGATATTCAAACTTTTTCAATTGTCGAACAGTAATTACAGTCGGCCTTGGAAGGAATCAGCAATCAATGACTTTCCTAACTGTCCCATGGAAAAACGGCATGTAATCGTCCATAGTCAATGCGCGTTCTAACGGTAACATTCCGAGAAGATCTGGCATTAAATATTTAGGAATCAGCGCCAAGAAACGTGATGGGAACCTTGAAGAAAACCTAATCTGGATTCATCGAACGAAGAACACATTTCGTCGAGCTGAACTTATGTTCGTCAAGCTGAGCAGGAGTTCGTCGAGCTGAGCTTGAGTTCGTCGAGCTGAGCTTGATAGAGTTCGTCGACCAGACAATCTTCATTCATCTGACAGACATTCTTCATTCGTCGAGCTGGGAATCAAATTCGTCGAGCTGAGAAAAGTTCTGGACTTAGACAAAATACTCTGCATCTACTGAAATGCTGTGTCGACATAAATTGGTGTCGACAGATTGATCTTCGTGTCGACACAGATCCTCTGGTGTCGACAGAAGCTGGTGTCGACTTAAATCCTGGTGTCGACACAAGTTAGTGTCGACTGAAATCCTAGTGGCGACACAAATCGTCGGGTGTCGACACAAACCTTAAGTTTCGACACAGATTCTCTGAGTCCAGAAAGCGTCGAGTAGAGAATAGCATTCGTCGACCTGAAAACTGACTTCGTCGACATGAGAAGCTGTGAACTTGAGGTCCAAGTACGTCGAGCTCAGAATATAATTCATCGACCAAAGATTGAAGCTGGACTTAGAAAAATTTGAAGTCCTCCTGACTTTGGCTTGAAGCAGAAACTGAGATTTCGTCGAACAGAGAACATAGATCGTCGAGCTCAGCACTAAGAATTGTCTCACGATCGTCGAGCGCAGAACTCCTTTCGTCGAGCTGAATTCGATGAACGTCGAACTCACTTTACTTAGTCTTGAAAAACTTGTGAGTCTGGAGTCTCTGAGGGTCTTGTTGAAAGCTGGTCCATCTGAAGTTGAGCCTAAGGACTTAACCTAGACTCTAGGACACAAAATGACCCTGGTTATACATGATGGGTCACAACCTAAGTCAGTGAACCTAGCCCAAATCAACTAAGGATCCAACATAGATGATATTATATTTGGTTCTACTGATTCAAATTTGTGCATAAGGTTCTCCAACCTAATGCATTCTAAATTTGAAATGAGTAGCATGGGTGAGCTATCCTTCTTTCTAGGATTGCAAATCAAACAACATGCTGAAGACATATTTATTTCTCAAACCAATTATGCAAAAGAATTGGTTAAGAAATTTGGTATGTCTGAAGCATCATGTATAAAAACACCTATGCCTACTAATGTTGTATTAGATGCTGATGAACATGGGAAACCTGTTGATCAGACAACATATATAACAATGATTGGCTCTTTATTATACCTTACAGCTAGTAGACCTGACATAATGTTTGCTACATGCATATGTGCTAGATTCCAAGTGAGCCCTCGAGAGTCACACTTAAACTTAGTAAAAAGGATTCTTAGGTATGTAAAAAGTTGTCCAAATCTAGGTCTCTGGTATCCAGAAGATTCAGCATTTGACTTAACTGGATTTTCAGATGCTGATTATGCTGGATGCAGAATAGACAGAAAAAGCACCAGTGGAACTTGTCAGTTTCTTGGTGACAGACTTGTCTCCTGGTTTTACAAGAAACAAACATCTGTGTCAATTTCAACTGCTGAAGCTGAATATAATGCTGCAGGTAGTTGTTGTTCACAAATCTTGTGGATTCAAAATCAGCTCCTAGACTATGGCTACAACTTATGGAAGTCAAAAATATTTTGTGATAATACTGGTGCTATTTCCATAGCATAAAATCCAGTCCTCCATAGTAGGACAAAACACATAGAAATTAGGCATCATTTTCTAAGGGATAATGTTGAGAAAAATAAAATTGAACTTCAATATATCCCAACTGATTTGCAAAGGGGAGATATTTTCACAAAACCCTTGAATGAAAAGAACATACATTCTTCCTGAATTAGTTAGGAATGTTAGATGGAGGAAGTCTAAAATAAGATCCAAGATTTTAAAAATATAAAAAAGACCAAGACTAAGCAAATCAATATGTTCTTTTTGTGCCTAGAGTATGTTTCTGGTCTCTGAACTGCGTTCAACAATTTTCCCCAAGATCGTCGAACGGAGATCGACGATGTCCAAAATCGTCGACCAGAGTTAAAAGCTTCTCAGATAGTTCTAAACTATCTTTCTTCAGGTCAGCGATCGTCGAACGGAGCTCGACGCTCTCTAATATCGTCGAACAGAGATCGACGATATTGATGACCTTTCAGTTTCCTTTAGAAGCCTAGATAGTCGAACAGAGTTCAACGATCTTTCCTTTTCTGCGTCGAACCCTAATATAAAACTCATTTTCCGGCCGTCGTTCTCCCTTTGCGCTTTCATACTCTCTGCAAATTTTCTCTTTCCCTCCAAACTCTTCCACACTTGGTCGTTTGTTTGTTCATTTTTGCAGGAATCAATGTCAGTTTTGTACAACCCCGTGTTCGTCGAACGGGCCCCACCTGGAAGATCAAGCGGACCCAGTCCCGCGACCCGCACCCAAACAACAAGCAGACATGCGGCAAGAGCCTGGTCCGCTCCCGCTCAGTTTAGGCGATCGAGCCAGACGAGACGACTCCCCTACCCCTCCCGCTCGCTGAGAGAATCGTCGACCGGAGCGGGGGGCGCCATTCGTCGAACCGATACTCGCGGATGGGCTCAACGACCCGCGATCTGCGAGCCGTTCGGAGGGTCAGAATGGCCGCCAATCCGTCCCCTATACGCGACCCGACCACCTATCTGCCTCGGCAGAGGACTGGCGGGTCGCGGCGGTCCGGCTCGCGTTCGCCCGAGAAGAATAGGCGAGCCGCTAGAGCCAGGTCGCGCCCGCCTCTCGCGGAGAGGGATTGATGGAGAGCTGACCCCCCCCCCCCCATGGGTGCGAATAGCTGTTCAGAACAGCGGAGCCACGCTGTTGGCAGACCAGGTTGGACTGTGCATAGCTGTTCAGAACAGCGGAGTTTGGCTGTTGGCAGACCCAACCGAGGGCTTTTTGGTATTTTCAGGTCAGTTCTTCGGGTTATTGGCAGTTCAGATTCCAAAAACAATAAGTAAGACCCAAGGGGTACCTCAGAAGGCACGCTTTCAGTGCCTCCCTGGTCCAGTTTTCAAGTGCTTTATGAGGGTACCTTAGCTTGGCATCAGGCTAAAGAGGGGAAGCGCTCTGTGATCTTCCAGGTGTGTGGTGGGACCTCCCTACCGAGCCCTTGGGTCTGTTTCTCCTTGTCTTCTTTGTTGTTTTTCTTGCAGGGGTGAAGTAGGCACGAGACCACCACTTCCCCAAGGGTCAAACTCCACAGGAAGCCGGATTCCGGTTCCAATATTTTGGTGCGGTGAGCGTGGATCGTGGTCAGTGAAGAAAAGCTTCAGCGAGTTCAATGACAGGAGGACAGGGATCTGACGGGCAGAACTCACCCCCCCCCCCCCCCCCCCGCCCACCACTCGCAACGGTGGGGATGTTGGAAGACTTCAGGAATGAGGGGCTGGGCCTCGTCAAGTTCGCACTCGGCACGCGGGCCGAGTGCTCGACTCCGGCAGCCCAGATCGTGGCTGCCCCATATTTGGGCGAGGACACTCTGAAAGTGCAACTAGATCTGATATACTCTAGAGGGGGGGGGGGTGAATAGAGTATATGGTGCTTTAAAAACTTTTACAAACTTTTACAACAATTGTTGTAATATGTGTGAGCAGGGAAGCAGAAATAAATCTAATCACAGAACTAAGGTAAGCAAAAACTAAGCACAGAGAAAATCAAGGCCAGAAACAAAAATGAAAGCAAGCAGAACCAGAAGACACAAGGAAATATAGTGGTTCCCCAAACTTGGGTACATCCACTCTTCTACCACCCTAGGTAGGAATCCACTGCAGGATAAGTTGATCAGGTGTCCTGGGCACCAATGAGCTTTTGATAAGGTGCTCAAAAACCAAAGCAGATTTTTTGATCAGGTGTCTTTCCACCAATGAGCTTTTGACAAGGTGCTCAAAAACCATGTTCAAACTTTTGAAGGGAGTTTGAAAAACCCTTTACAGAGTGGGGGTGAGAGAGTGATGGCAGTCTTCTCTTTCTCAAACAACTGAGAAGACTATGTGGATTGATGTCAAAGCTCCCCCTGAATCCTTGAAATCTTCAGGAAGAAAAGCTTTGCTGAGGGTGATAGGCCTTCAAAGGTTGAACTCCAGCAATGGATGATTTCAGCAATAGCTGAAATGTTGAATGTCTGGAGTCAGGAAATATGTTGGCCTTGAACACTTTGAAAACTACAGAGATCTGAAGATTTGAGAAAACTTGATCTCCTTTGATGAGTGTTCTTGAGAATTCTTTGTGACAGAAGATTTTGAATGAGTCTCTGTAATCTGTATTGTGTGTTCTCTTCTTCTTGTTCTACTTAGAGATTCAAAAACATTCTCTCTTTTATTCTTTGGTCATGAATAGAATATCATTCTCTGTCAAGGATAGTCGTTGGTCTGTATTGATTGCATCCTTAATTGCATAATCTCTTTTTGAGGAAAGTCCACAGAATTATTCCTTGAAAAGTCCCTTGAAACTTGGTCCAGAATTGAATGAAAACGGCTAGCAAATCTCTGAATTAATTGCAGAATAACTCCTAACTGATTTGAATTTGAATTCTGGAAGTTATCTGAAATCGTCGAACTGAGCTCTGCTATCGTCGAGCTGAGCTCAGCGATCTGAAAACACACAGCAGCAAGATAATCGTCGATCTGAGCTCAAAGATCATCGAACTGAGCTCAGACATAAAGATCTAATGCAGAGTCAAAATCGTCGACCTGAGCTCACCGATCGTCGAATGGAGTTCGACGATATTATGAAGTTGAGCTCAGCGATCGTCGAATGGAGTTCGACGATCTGTCGAAGTTGAGCTAGACGATCGTCGATCGGAGTTCGACGAATCGTCGTGCTGAGCTCGACGATCAGACTTAGTCTCCAGACAGAAAAACTTGGTCTTCAGGGTAGCTTCCAAACCTAGACTTCTAACCCTTAGACTCAATTCTAATTGACCTTTTAAGCTATACAGGAGGTCAAGCAAAGGTTCCTAGAGACATAGTGATCCTGACCCAAATTAGTAATAGGGTGTTCCAACAATCTCCCCCTATTTGGGTTAGGATTACTATTTACAGACTTTGGAAAAATTTAAATAACAACATACAAGTATTAAGCAGAAAAACAACAGCTAGACAAGCAGAAACACAGAGATATATATATATCATCTAGATAATAATCAGAATTCACAGAGACTGTCACCTTACAATGTCACTTCTTCTCTTTGCCTTTAACCATTTTGATTTCTCTGTTAGGGTTTAGGGCTTCTTTGTTGGACCTGGTGTCATCTGCTGTACCCAAATAAGTTTGCTTTGTAGGCCTGGGAACCACAGCAGCAGGATGTAATTCCATATATCTCTCAGCATCAAAGAATTTACTGGAGCCATATTTCTCTAGTTCCTTTTGTCTTTGCTCAGACATTGTAGAAATGTTGGAAGAATCTAATCCTTGATCTCTGGCCTTCTTAATCTGATCCAGTGCAGCCAATTCTTTTAACCTGGCAGTCCAAGCAGCTGGGTTATTTTCAGGGTCCTCAAAAGGTAGAGGTGGCTCATACTTATTGGAAGGATTATCTTGAGGAGGCCTGGCAGACACAGTCTCTTTTAGCTTATAGGGGAAAGGACCTGATGATGTATCAAATGAAACATGTCCTCCCCTAGAATATGGGTGCTGCCTGGAATACCCTTTGGAATAAACTTGAATATCTCTCTGATTACCCCTGTATCCTCCTCTCCTAGAATATGAACACCTGGATTGGCTTTCCCTTTGATAGGATCTGGCATGAGGTTGATAGGGAGCCTGGCTTCTAGCTGGGGGTTGACTTGCAGAGCTTCCACCTGCACCTGCATCAGGAGGAGGTGGTGGAGGAGGATGAGGGTGCTGGAATTGGGAAGAGCCCTTCTCATATCTTCTCTTTTTATTCATGGCTTTCAGCTGGTTCTTGGAAAACTGCATCCAATGTTCAGTGATTGGGCAGTTATGCAGAATGTAGTATGGAATGTCATTGTTATCTTTGATTTTAGCAGGAGGAACCCTTTTCATAGCCTTGCTCCTTGCCTTCCTTTTCCTGGCAATGGTAGCAGATGAATCATCAGAGTCTGTTTTAAATTCATCAGTCTCAGAACTCTGGTCATCATATAGAGCATCTATTCTCTTCATTAAATCTTTCTTTAATTGAACAGCAGCAGATGAGGCAGAAGTTGAGATAGCAGCAGCAGGGACAGCAGCAGAGACAACAGCAGTAGAGGTGACAGCAGCAGCAACAGTCTCACTTACAGCAGAAACATCAGATTCACTCTCAACAACAGAAACTGGAGAGTTGATAGCAGCAACAACTTCACTGATAGTAGCAGAAGCATCATCAAAAATTGCAACAGGCTCAATTTCAGTGGCCTCTGTCATCAGAAGATCCTTGGATATTGGCTCATCAGAAGCAGTTAGAACTTCAGCAGCAGCAAGAATATCTACAGCAGCAGCATCAATATTTTCAGAAGCAAAGTCAGTCCTTTCTTCAACAGCAGCAGCAGCAGCAACATCTTCAGTAGCAGCAATTACTGAATGTACAAAAGAAGAGATAATGCTAGGGTCACAGCAAGAGAAAGGCACCAGTGCCTTGGATAGGTCTTCTGGGGGCTGGACAACATTACTCTCTGGCAGACAGCTATAGAAGGCAGAATCAAAAGCAGAAAGCAAAGACCTTAGGTCTATTACAAGAACTACAGTAGGAGGCACAGCAGCAGCAGCAGTAGGAGGCACAGCAGCAGCAGCAGCAAGAGGAGGAGCAGCAGTCACAGAAACAGCAGCAGCAACAGCATGAAGAGTCTCTTCATATGGCATCTCCCCCTGCCTAGATGCAGATACATATGGATCAAGGCACACTGTTGGAGGTGCTGCCTGAGGAAGGAGGGAGGAAATCCTGGCAGAGAGAGCTGACACTGATAGGTGTAGAGGAGCCAAGGAGGTCTCCAATAGTAGAGAGAGCCTGGGGGCAATCAGCTCATACAGCCTGTCAGCTAGGGCTGAGAGGTCTACTTGCTCAACAGCTGGAGCAGAGGTAGATGGAATAGGAGTAGCTGAAGATTCTGGAAGTGGAGGGCTGGATAGTGGTGGTATGGATGGCTGAGGTGTTGGGATGGTGGATATGGAGGACAAGGGGATGGATATGGATGGAGTGAATGTTGGTTGATCAATGATGTGGTGTAGGAGGTCTTGGAATGAAGTGGAGGAGGAAGGTAATTCAGGAGGAGATGAGGGGGAATCATCCATGAAGGAATCATCCAGAAGAGTGAAGGATGGAATGGATGGTGATGATGTGATATCTCGTGGAGGGTAGGAGAATAGTGGGTGGAATGGTTCTTCTGGTGTGGGGAGAACAGGGACTGGAGAGGGAGTTGATGTTGGAGATGGGCTAGATATGGTGATGGTGGATGGAGCTGGAGTGGTGGTTGGTAAGGGCAGAGATGGAATTGGAGGAGGAGGAGAGGCAGCAGCATCAGCAGTCAGGTCATCTGCAGGGGCAGAGACCTGTGGAGGAGTGACTCTTTGAGTCCTGGTGACTGAAGGAGCACTAGAGGAGGGCCTGCTAGGCTTGCTTATTTGCCTGTCCCACTTTCCAAAGAGGGCACAGGTTAGTCTCTTGGAGGCATTTATGTGAACTCCAGAGGAGACCAGCAAGGCAGGGCACCTGGTCTGCAGAAAAACTCCAAGAATCCTTCCAAAATTAACAAAACTCTTGTTTATTTTCTTCTTGATGAGGTCAAAGAACACCTCTCCCCAGTTCTGATTTTTCTTATCCACCAGAGCTCCCATGAGACAGAGCTGATGTCTGGATATAGTATCATGAGCTGAGTGCTTTGCCAGCAGCACTTTCCCTACCACATCTTCCAAGAACCTGTATTCAACAGACAGATTCCTCTTGAATAGCTTGCTAGGGTTTCCCTCTGGATGACCCATCCTGGCAAGCAGGTCAGAACATTCTTCTCCTGATAACTCAGCAATATCTTCTCCATTTCTCAGTCCAAAAACTTCTGTTAAAACCGTGGGGGTCAAGGGTACCTGATTGCCAGCAATAGACCCAACTATTGTGTTGTTGTCTTGATTATGAGCAGTGTAAACCCATTCCTTGATCTCATCTGAAGCCAGCTTGATCCTGGTGGTCATGAGGGCAGACAGATTCTGATCCTTGAATAAACCCAGTATGTCTTGGAAAATCTGGTCAGTGGTGTTGAATGATTCTATATCAATGTCAAAGCCTGCATCAAACTTCATTGCAGCTAGGACAGCAACTGACACAGCCATTGTACCTGCAAAAACTAAACAAACAAAACGACCAAGCGTAGAACTGTTTGGAGGGAAAGAAAATCCTGCAGAGAAATCGAAAGCACAAAAGAGAACGACGGCGAAAAAAAAGTTTTATATTAGGGTTCGACGCAGAATTGGAAAGATCGTTGAACTCAGTTCGACGATCGGGGCTTCTAAAGGAATCTGAAGAGTCTTCAACATCGTCGATCTCCGTTCGACGATCTTGAAGAGCGTCGAGCTCCGTTCGACGATCGTTCAGTGAACATAAACGTCGAGCGCCGTTCGACGATCGTTGACCGGAAGAGATAGTGCATACTATCTGAGAGGCGCTGAACTCAGTTCGACGATTTTGGAAATCGTCGATATCCGTTCGACGATCTTGGGGCAAATCGTCGAGCGCTGTTCAGAGATCAGGAAAATTCTAGACACTAAGAAAAATCAGAGAGTTTGTCTAGTATTGGTCAATTTTTAGCTTTCAAAATCTTGGATATTATTTAAGGCTTCCTCCATCTAACATTCCTAACTAGTTTAGGAAGAAGGTGTGTTTCTTTTCATCCAAGGGCTTGGTGAAAATATCTCCCCTTTGCAAATCAGTTGGGATATATTGTAATTCAATTTTATTCTTTTCAACATTATCCCTTAAGAAATGATGCCTAATCTCTATGTGTTTTGTCCTACTATGGAGGACTGGATTTTGAGCTATGGAAATAGCACTTGTGTTATCACAAAAGATTTTAGACTTCCCTAAGTTGTAACCATAGTCTAGGAGTTGGTTTTGAATCCACAATATTTGTGAACAACAACTGCATGCAGCCATATATTCAGCTTCAGCAGTTGAAGTTGACACAGATGTTTGTTTCTTACAAAACCAAGAGACAAGTCTGTCACCAAGGAACTGACAAGTTCCACTGGTGCTTTTCCTGTCAATTCTGCATCCGGCATAATCAGCATCTGAGAATCCAGTTAAATCAAATGCTGAATCTTTTGGATACCAGAGACCTAGATTTGGACAACTTTTAACATACCTGAGAATCCTCTTTACTAAAGTTAGGTGTGACTCTCTAGGGCTTACTTGGAACCTAGCACATATACATGTAGCAAACATTATATCTGGTCTACTAGCTGTAAGATACAGTAAAGAACCAATCATTGCTCTATATGTTGTCTGATCAACAGGTTTCCCATGTTCATCAGCATCTAATACAGTATTGGTAGGCATGGGTGTTTTCATACAAGATGCCTCAGACATACCAAATTTCTTAACCAGTTCATTTGCATATTTGGTTTGAGAAATAAAGATGCCTTCAGCATGTTGTTTGACTTGCAATCCTAGGAAGAAGGATAGCTCACCCATGCTACTCATCTCAAATTTAGAATGCATTAGGTTAGAAAACCTTCTGCACAATTTGGAGTCAGTAGAACCAAAAATGATATCGTCTACATAAATTTGTACTAGTAGGGTATGGGACTTATGGGTTCTAATAAAAAGAGTTTGGTCTACTCTACCCCTTATAAAACCATTTTCCAAAAGAAAGCATGCTAGGGTCTCATACCATGCTCTGGGAGCTTGCTTGAGACCATATAATGCTTTGTTCAGTCTAAAAACATAATCAGGAAGAGTTGGAGAGATAAAACCTGGAGGTTGTCTGACATAAACTTCTTCTTTGATGTCTCCATTTAAGAAAGCACTTTTGACATCCATCTGATAGACTTTGAAGCCTTTGTGAGCTGCATAAGCTAGAAAAATCTTGATGGCTTCTAATCTTGCAACAGGTGCAAAAGTCTGGTCGTAGTCGATTCCTTCTTCTTGAGAGTATCCCTGGGCAACTAGCCTTGCCTTGTTCCTTATAATTACTCCTTGATCATCCAGTTTGTTTCTGAATACCCACTTTGTTCCAACAATGGAATGATCCTTAGGCTTTGGCACTAGTTCCCATACTTTGTTCCTCTCAAATTGATGCAACTTCTCTTGCATTGCAATGATCCAGTGTGGATCTTGCTCTACATCTTGAATGGACTGAGGTTCAATTTGAGATAGGAAGCAGGTGTGCAACAGGTTTTGGTTGACCTGATTTCTGGTTTGCACACTAGCTGAGATTTCTCCAATTATTTGGGAAATTGGATGGTCTCTTGATGTTACTAAATCAACAGGGGGTGTTGATTGTTCACCAACCTGTGTTGTTGTTTCCTCTTGTGGTACAACAACTTGCTCTTCAGGTTGTGCTTCAAAATGTTGATCATTTCCTTCATCTTCACTGCTTTCATCCTCTTGAGTAACCTGTAACCTGTTCAAGTCTTCAACTAGAGAATGTTCTTGCAAAGGTTCTATGGTAGAATAATTCTTCTCCTTGAAAGACATGTTAGTTTCATCAAATGAAATGTGAACAGATTCCTCAATTTTCAAAGATGATTTATTATAGACCCTATAGGCCTTGCTGATCATGGAGTATCCCAGAAACACTCCTTCATCAGCTTTGGCTTGAAATTTTGCTAGATATTTCTTGTCATTATTATGAATGAAGCAAATACAACCAAATACTCTAAAATAGTCAACTTTAGGTTTCTTCACTTTGAGTAATTCATAGGGAGTCTTTCCCTTTAGTTTATGTATCAGACTTCTGTTCAACACATAGTTGGAGGTGTTCACTGCCTCTGCCCAAAAGGTTAGAGGTAGATGAGCATCTGACAACAATGTAGTAGCAGATTCAATAAGGGTTCTATTTTTCCTTTCAGCTACCCCATTTTGTTGAGGAGTTCTAGGAGCTGAGAAAGTATGCCTGATCCCTTCACTCTGACAGAACTCTTGCATAAGAAGAGAATAAAACTCTGTCCCATGATCACTTCTGATCAGGGCAATGTGAGTATTGAACTCAATCTATATACATTTGAGAAACTCTGTCAGACACTTAAAGTTATCAGAGTTCTTCCTTAGAAAGAACACCCAAGTGAATCTAGAGAAGTCATCTACAATTACTAAAGTGTAGGATTTCCCTCCTAGGCTTTGTACTGTGATGGGTCCAAAAAGATCCATGTGTAACAGATACAATATCCTAGGTGAATCACTCTTATTAAGTGACTTAAAACTGTTTTTAGTTTGCTTGCCTAATTGACAAGCCTTGCAGAGTCCTTCCTTCTTGTAGGGGCCAGAAGGTAGTCCTCTAACAAGGTTGTCTTTGGATAGCCTAGCAATAGTTCTAAGGTTTAGGTGTCCTAATCTCTTATGCCATAAAACATTTGGTCTACAGACTGAATTAAACAAGCAGATATCTACATCAGTTGAAAGAAAGTCTACTAAGTAGATGTTACCTTTCCTTTTACCTGTCAACACTGTTGTGTTGTCCTCTGACTTGATTTTGCATAAGGTTTTGCTGAAGGTCACCTGGTAGCCTTCATCACACAGCTGACTGATGCTGATTAGGTTGTGCTTCAGTCCTTCTACATAAGCTACCTTCTTGAAGGTTACTGAACCAATCTGGACTGCACCATATCCTTTAGTTTGTCCAAAGTTGGAATCACCAAAAATAACTTTGGGTCCAAGCTTGGCTCTGAAGAATGTGAGGTTGTCCTTATTCCCTGTCATGTGCTTAGAGCACCCACTATCCAAATACCATTGCTGGTTAGATGTTGGATAGGTCTTCACCTGCACATAAGACAATTCATTTGTTTTTGACCCAGTTTACCTTGGGCCTAGGTTGATAACCTCTAAATTCAGAAATGAAAGACATCCCAGGTTGACTCTTATATCCTTCAGGATGATATCTTCTTGGAGGTAGAATCCATTCAGTATAAGGGTTAAAGATTTGGGATGAGGAACCCTTAAGATTCAATTTTGATTTGCCTTTGAAAAAGTTTCCAGAGCTCTGACCTCTGTTCGACGATCTTGGAGCTGCGTTCGACGATCTTGGGTCAGATCGTCGAGCTCTGTTCGACGGTCGACTATAGCTGAGGTCAGGTATATGAGATCGTCGACCTGCGTTCGACGACTTTGGCTGAGATCGTCGATCTGCGTTCGACGATTTTTCCTGAGATCGTCGAGCTGCGTTCGGCGATCGTCGATCTTCATTCGGCGATCGTCGATCTACGTTCGACGATTTCTGCTGGGACTTAGTTTTCTGAGGCAGATCAGAATTTTTCCTAGCAACCTCTACAACTCCCTTTCCCTTGTCAGAAATAAACTTGATGGGAGTTGTTAGAACAATAGGTTGGCTGGATGAGGCACCCAAGCCCAGTGTACTGCTAAATCTAGAGTTCACTGTGCTTGTGATGTCCATCAGCTTGATGCTTCTCCCATTAAGGGATTCTTCAAGCTTCTTGGCCTCAGAGAACTCACTTTTCAGTGTAGCTATCTGTTCCCTACAGTTCTCCAACTCCTGAGAGAGTTTGAGGTTTTCTGACTTTAAAACATTGTGTTCAGATAATTGATTTCTGAGAGAGATAATCTCTTTCTCAGACTTTAGCAGGTCTAAACACAGTGCTTTAAATTCAGATTTAAAATCTTCTGAATTAAAATCAAAAGAGCTAATTACCTGATCTTCTTCAGGTTGAGTCTCTGAGCCTGACTCTGACTCCTCTTCCTCTGAATTGTGTTGTGAGGCATTGATTGCCATCATGCAGAACTCCTTTTCTTCTGCATCATCCTCATCATCACTTGAGCTAGAAGAGGCTTCTGACTCCTCTTCTGTCTCACTCCAGGATTCAGCAACAAACCCTTTTCTTGTATGCTTATTTTTGCTTGAAGAAGGTTTGCCATTTCCATTCCTTTTGGAGTCTTTCTCCTTTCTTCTTTCTTTTCTGTCCCTTCTGTCCTTGTTCTTGTTCTCTGGACAGTCAGGAACTATGTGCCCTGGTTTCCTGCAACCAAAGCAGATAATGTCTTTATCGTTGCTAATGGACTTGTCATACCTTGGCTTGTCCTGCTCCTTGTATGATCTTCTTCTAAAGTCCTTTCTGGCCATCTTGTAGAATCTTTTGGCCAACAAGCTGAGTAGTTCATCATTGCCTGTAGCTTTATCTTCAGGCAGATCCTCAGTTGCCTTAAATGCTATGGTCTTCTCTTTCCTTGTGGCTGGTAAAGCAGCCTTCTGTTCTTCCTCTCTATTCTTGATAAGTAGCTCATAAGATTTGAGCTTACCCAACAAAGCTTCAGTGGTGATCTCATTCAGACTTCTGGCATCCTTAATTGGCCAGATTCTTGAATCCCAAGTGCTGGGGAAGCACATTAGGATCTTGTCATTAAGTTCAGTTAGAGAAATCTCTTTGTCCAATGTCCTTAGTTCACTGACAATTAGACTCAGTCTGTTGTACATGTCTCCCACTGACTCAGTCTCTCCCTTCTTGAAGTTCTCATATTGGGAGATGAGATGGGATCTTCTGTCCTTTCTCTCATCAGCTGAGCCTGAGACTATTTCTGAGAGCTTGTCCCAAATCTCCTTGGCTGAATTACATTCAGCTACCTTTTGAAATATGTCATCTGACATTGTCTGGGCTAGTATGTTCATAGCCTTGGCATCAGCTACTTTCCATTTTTCGATGTCAGCATCTGTTCCTGATGGAGGTGGAACAGCATTTGTACTCGTATTCTCTGGGGGTCTTGGACACACTGTCAAAACAGAATTAAAAATATCTTCGTCAATAGAATTCATGTAAAGTCTAATCCTTGCTTTCCAAAGTGCAAACTTTGACAGATTGCACACTAGAGGTCTGGTGCTAGGATAATCTTTGTTTTGGGCCATGATTTATGCAAACAAAATCTAATAATAAAATACAAAAGAAAAACAGATCTAGTTTAGGATCTTTGGGTTCAGGTGTTAGCCTGTACAACCAATCAGATATGGTATGTTTAACCAACCTGGCTCTGATACCAATTGAAAGTGCAACTAGATCTGATATACTCTAGAGGGGGGGAGGGTGAATAGAGTATATGGTGCTTTAAAAACTTTTACAAACTTTTACAACAATTGTTGTAATATGTGTGAGCAGGGAAGCAGAAATAAATCTAATCACAGAACTAAGGTAAGTAAAAACTAAGCACAGAGAAAATCAAGGCCAGAAACAAAAATGAAAGCAAGCAGAACCAGAAGACACAAGGAAATATAGTGGTTCCCCAAACTTGGGTACATCCACTCTTCTACCACCCTAGGTAGGAATCCACTGCAGGATGAGTTGATCAGGTGTCCTGGGCACCAATGAGCTTTTGATAAGGTGCTCAAAAACCAAAGCAGATTTTTTGATCAGGTGTCTTACCACCAATGAGCTTTTGACAAGGTGCTCAAAAACCAGGTTCAAACTTTTGAAGGGAGTTTGAAAAACCCTTTACAGAGTGGGGGTGAGAGAGTGATGGCAGTCTTCTCTTTCTCAAACAACTGAGAAGACTATGTGGATTGATGTCAAAGCTCCCCCTGAATCCTTGAAATCTTCAGGAAGAAAAGCTTTGCTGAGGGTGATAGGCCTTCAAAGGTTGAACTCCAGCAATGGATGATTTCAGCAATAGCTGAAATGTTGAATGTCTAGAGTCAGGAAATATGTTGGCCTTGAACACTTTGAAAACTACAGAGATCTGAAGATTTGAGAAAACTTGATCTCCTTTGATGAGTGTTCTTGAGAATTCTTTGTGACAGAAGATTTTGAATGAGTCTCTATAATCTGTATTGTGTGTTCTCTTCTTCTTGTTCTACTTAGAGATTCAAAAACATTCTCTCTTTTATTCTCTGGTCATGAATAGAATATCATTCTCTGTCAAGGATAGCCGTTGGTCTGTATTGATTGCATCCTTAATTGCATAATCTCTTTTTGAGGAAAGTCCACAGAATTATTCCTTGAAAAGTCCCTTGAAACTTGGTCCAGAATTGAATGAAAACGGCTAGCAAATCTCTGAATTAATTACAGAATAACTCCTAACTGATTTGAATTTGAATTCTGGAAGTTATCTGAAATCGTCGAACTGAGCTCTGCTATCGTCGAGCTGAGCTCAGCGATCTGAAAACACACAGCAGCAAGATAATCGTCGATCTGAGCTCAAAGATCGTCGAACTGAGCTCAGACATAAAGATCTAATGCAGAGTCAAAATCGTCGACCTGAGCTCACCGATCGTCGAATGGAGTTCGACGATATTATGAAGTTGAGCTCAGCGATCGTCGAATGGAGTTCGACGATCTGTCGAAGTTGAGCTAGACGATCGTCGATCGGAGTTCGACGAATCGTCGTGCTGAGCTCGACGATCAGACTTAGTCTCCAGACAGTAAAACTTGGTCTTCAGGGCAGCTTCCAAACCTAGACTTCTAACCCTTAGACTCAATTCTAATTGACCTTTTAAGCTATACAGGAGGTCAAGCAAAGGTTCCTAGAGACATAGTGATCCTGACCCAAATTAGTAATAGGGTGTTCCAACACACTCCCGACAGGCGAGCTTGGAAGGAGGTGGCCGAGGAATGCCGGGGGAGCGAGCTCCCCGGGCGCGAGCTTTTCTCCGGCTCGGCAGGCCGAGGCCGGTTCGGCAAGCTGGGCTCGCGAGACTCGCCGGCCCGCCCGGTGGGGGGAGGCAGTCCTTTCAGCGAGCTGGTCTCCTCAGCTCCAGTTCCATATGGGTTCAGAGAACCCGAGATGTCCTACTACACCGGAAGGGAGACCCGGTCCAGCATGTCCAATGCTTCGAAGATGTGGTCTCCATCCGTCAGATGTTGGACGGATTCAAATGCCGACTCTTCGCCATCACCCTTCGGGAGAAGGCAAGGGAATGGTTCAACCAGCTACCGACCAGCTCCATCTACTGCTTCGAGGACCTGCGCTGAGGGTTCATGCTGAGGTTCACTACCTCGAAGAAGAGGAAGAAGCAGTCCGAGTCTTTGTTCCACATTAAGCAGGGGGTGAACGAGATGTTGGGGAGCTATGTGGACTGATTTCAGGAGGAAGTTACTCAGGTCGAAGAGATGCCGGGCCATAGTCTGATGATGACCTTTACCCTGGGCCTACAGCAGGGTTTCTTCCGAATGGAGCTGAAGAGAGTCCCTCCCCTCTCCTACGAGGAGTTGATGGAGAGGGAGGTGCGAGAGGTCGACGGGGAGGCGTCGAACCCAGAATTTGCAAGGAAGCTGGCCAGGTGGGCCACGGAGGAAGAGAAGGAATGAAGAGGAGGGAAGGGACAGGAGGAGAGAAGAGGGGAGCCTAGGCAGAGGGAGCAAAGACAGCTCCAGTGGCAGCAGCAGCCAAGGTGAGGGCATCAAGAGTCCGACCGTCGGCTGGGCTGGAGTCCTGAGTGGCAGGGGCAGGGGCCACGGAGAGGGTACTACGGTAGGGGTCACTACCAGGGGAGGCAAGATCAGTTCCACCCTCCGGGCTGGAGGCAGGGCCAGAGACCCCGGCTCCCCGATCAAGAGGAGGCCATGGCCATAGCCTTGGGAGCAAGGAGGGGGATTATGAGGAGGAGGAGAAGAGAGGTCAGGGTGGAGCTACCCTATTGCGACTTCCATCAGGAAGAGGGGCACGCCACAGCCACCTGCCCGGAGTTCCTCGAGATGAGAGGGAATAGGGAACAGCAACAGCAGCAGTAGCAGGGCAGGCAAGAAGTGAGGATTGAGGAGGTCCTGCCTCGGGCGGAGGAGGATCGTTGCGAAGACCGGGTGGATGTTGGAACCCGAGGGGGAATCGGAGCGATCCACAGGGGAGTAGGGGTCGAGGCTTCCCGCAAGGCAATCCTCCACACCATGTACCGGCGAAGCATCGCTTCCACATCCCAAACCCCACCCCCGGAGGAGAGGATCACTTTCTCTAGGAGCGACATGCCAGACCACGAGGACCCATTCTGCGATGCGCTAGTCATCAAGGCAGCCATCGAGAATTTCACTGTCTCTCGGATCCTCGTAGACAACGGGAGTTCCGTCAATGTCGTCTTCAAAAAGGCATTCGACGCGAAACTGCCTCCACCTTCATCGCGTCGAATGCCTTGGGGGGCAGTCCCGAAACTTCATGTTCATCATTGTGGACGCCCCCAGCAGCTACAGCGCCTTCTTCGGGAGGCCCCTTATCAGCGCCTTCCGCTGCATCCCCTCATCCTTCCATCAGTGCTTGAAGTTCAACGCTGAGGGGGTCCAGGTCAGGGTCAGGGGGGACCCAAAGGTGGCGCGAGAGTGTTATGTCACTGCGGTGAACACCATCTCCTAGAAGGAGGGAGCCGAGGAGATGGGGCGAAGTATGGAGGAGGCCGAGCAGGAAGCAGGAGGGGAGGAGCTGGAAATGAAGAACTGTGCAGAGGAGGAGGCGGCAGGATTAGATCTGGAGGAGGTGGCCAAGGTAAGGGCCGTGGGAGAAGAGGTGGAGGTAGAGGTCCCCGTTCCGGAGGAAGGGGATGCTGAAGGATGGGGGAGCAGTCCAGGCTGGAGGCTGCAGAAGAGGTGGTGGAGCTGGAGGTGCTCACCCGGGGAGGCAGGATGGAGAAGATCCACATCAGCGTGGGGCTGACCCCGGAGGACCAAGGCAGGATGCTGGAGTGCATCCAGAAGAACGTCGACATCTTCGCTTGGAATGTCGCGGAGATGCCGGGGGTTGACGCAGATGTGGCTTGCCACCGCCTCAACCTGGACCCGGGAACACGCCCCGTTCAGTAGAAGGAGAGGTCCACTACGGACAAGCTGGCGGATCCCATCAGGGAGGAGGTGGCGAAACTCCTCAAGGCCGGCTTCGTGTCTGAGATTCAGTACCCCGGCTGGGTCTCCAACGTGGTAATGGTTAAAAAAGGAGACGGCCGATGGAGCATGTGTATCGATTTTTCCCTGCTTAATAAAGCTTGTCCTAAGGACTGTTATCCTTTGCCTCGAATCGACGCGTTGGTTGACTCAACCGTCGGTTTTTCTGTAATGAGTTTTTTAGATGCTTTTTCAGGTTATCATCAGATCAGGATGCACCCCCCAGACATTAAGGATGTCTCATTCATCACAGGGGATGGATGCTACTGCTACAGGATGATGCCCTTCGGACTGAAGAATGCTGGGGCAACCTACCAGAAAATGATGGATAGGGTCTTTAAGGAACAGAGGGGGAGGAATTTGGAGGTGTATGTAGACGACCTCATGATCAAAAGTCGGGATGTAGACTCCCACCTCCGGGACCTAGAGGAGACCTTTGCCACCCTGCGCAAATACAAGATGCGACTGAATCCCCTAAAATGTGTCTGATGAATTGTAAATATACGTATTTTTGTGCACATTAATTTAGTCATTTTCATTTATTTTCGTCGTTTTTACTTATTTTTGTTCAATAAAATGCTCCTATTCTTGTAAATTTTCTTCTAACTTGTTTTATTTTATTTTGCAGAAAAATTTCAAAATCTGCCAAAATTGGGCAGTACACGCCCGTGACAATTTGGTCACGCCCGTGACCGGGCCGTAACATTGCATTTCCCGTGAAATTGCAAAATTCTGAAGAGAAAAGCTCTACATGCCTGGCGACAAGCCCGTATCACCTGACACGGGGCGTGACCCAAGCCCGTGTTCACTCCACTCGATGAATTTATCTCGACGATCGTCGAGTGTCGACACCAACAGTCACGCCCAGCGTCACTCCCGTGACCTGGGGCGTGACTCAATTTCTGCTCGACGATTTAGACTCGACACTTTTCGCTCGACATTCGTCGAGTGTCGACACCAACTGACACGCCCAGCCTCACGCCCGTGACCTGGGGCGTGACCTTTCCAGCTAGCCCGACAAGATGCTGTCGAAGACTTTCGGCGCAACCCGCACCCGGTTCTACCTCCCCAACATGCCCAGAGTCACGCCCGTGACCTGGGGCATGACTGCCGTGAACTCAGCCCGAAGTCAACTTTCATGTCCAATCGCCGGCCGCCTTTATGAATAGTACTATCACGCCCCCCTACACGCCCGTGACCTAGGGCGTGTACTTAGAATTGTTTGCCTATAAATTGCCCAATTCTGTAAGGTCCAAGGGTTCAGATTTTTGGGCCATTTTAGTGTCTTTTTGTGGGCTGCATCCGTGATTTCTAAAGCTATGTAAGGAGATTTCTCCCTCTTTTCTTTCATGTTTGTTTTTGCTTTAGCTTTAGCTCTTGTAATAGCTTGTAATAGTTTCCTTTAATCAATAAAAATGTTAGAATTTTCTCTTCTTACTTGGCTTTGGAATGAACACTTGTGCCCACTTTCCTTCTCCTTTTTATCCTTGGTTTCATCTTTGTTCTTCATTTATGAAATGTGTGTGTGTGTGTGTGTATGAGTGTAACATGCTTAATATTCATGTTTTTAACTTGTCTTCATGCTTAGGGATGATAGGTTTTCCTCTTTTTCACCATGTCTTTTTCTTGAAAGTAATAGGATTTCATTCTTATGAATTTATAAATGAGGTTTGAAAAGTGATTTTGTTCTTTTTTTTACTTAGTTTTTCTTTTAGGATTGTAAAACATCTTTTGTTCTTTTCATTTTCTCTTCACCTTTTTTATCACTTTTATAAATTCTTAAGAATGAAAAAGTTTTAATTTTAATTTTTGAGCACCTTTGATTTTGACTTTATTTTGTAAAACTTTTTGCTCATTCTCTTTTTATTTGTTCTTTTTATGTGTTTTGGGTAAGTTTTAGAAGTAGAAATCTTGTTATTTTCATTTATAAGCAACTTTGATTTTTCTTTGTTACTAGTGTGTGTGAGTGTATGAGAATAAATTTTCTTTTGTTCTTCTTAAATTTTCATGTTGTGTGTGTGAGTGTATGAGTATAATTTTTTTTATTGTTTTGTTCAAATTATGTAGAGTGTGTGAGTGTAGGTGTTAAATTTTAATGCTTTCTTTTAATGCTTTGATTCAAATTTTGTAGAGTGTGTGAGTGTAGGTGTTAGCTTTATTGCTTTCTTAAATTTCATATGGAGTGTGTGTGTTCGTGTGCATTTATTTCCGCCTACTCGTTAAGAGTTAAATGGCGCATCGTTTTCATTTTCAGTCCTACTCGTTCGAGTAGGACTTGTAATTTTCTTCCTTTATTTTTCCGCCTACTCACTTGAGTTTAATGGCCGGACTTTATTTTCCTCCTACTCGTTTGAGTAGGACTTGCAATTTTCTTTCTTTATTTTTCCGCCTACTCACTTGAGTTTAATGACCGGACTTTATCGCCCTGTAATCACATTTATTTTCTCCTACTCATTTGAGTAGGACTCGCTTTCATTTCAGTCCTACTCGTTTGAGTAGGACTTGCAAATTTTCAGCTTTTATTTACCGCCCCCACTCGTTTGAGTGGGACTCGCAAATTTTGAATACGCAAATTTCTTTCATGTGTAACTTAGTTCCTTTTTAATTTATAATTTGGAGTGTGCGTGAGTTCTTGTTTTAGCTAGTTTTTCAGTTTTCTAAATGTTGTTATTTTTCTTGTGTCCCTTTCTTATAATTTTTTAGTGTTTAATTTCGAACTTGCGCCTCACTAAATTATAGGCCGTCCCCATACCGATGTGTGGCTAATCGCTATTAGCCTCGGCATCGAAGAGCATTGGGACATTTAAAATGATTTCTAATAATTGAAGCTCTTTATTTTCATTTTAATTTAAGGACTTAAGGTTTACCCCGGGTTTACGACGCGTAGGACCACATATCGATGTGTGGGCCCTATTTCCGTAGTCCATATGTTAGCTAGCCGAGAGGCCGTGCATATGGACCGATCACCCCTAGGTAAATAGAGTTGCGTGCATACCCTCGAGAGAGGACAAGCGTAATTCTACCGGATTGTGTTCCCCACCCAATAGCGGGGTTCTTAGCGTAAAGCGGGCGTTAAGAGGAATCCTTCGTCGGACTAACGTTCGGTCGAATAGTCTTAACGTTCAGGTGAGCAATATTCCTAGAGATAAGTGCGCTCACATTTGTGGAACCTCCACGGCCAAGTTGCCTTATTATTAATTTGAAAACTAAGTCCTATAATTATTAAAAATTGTTTTAGTCTTAATCCAATTCGATGCCGAGCGTTAACCCTTCATCGAATATTTTCTAAATCATTTTTTTTCGCTCCTTTGCTTTTCTGTCTTTTATTAAGCAAAAAAATCCACCTTTCTTTCAGTAAAATAATAGTCCTCCCGGAGGAGTAAGAATAGTCAACACGACCCCGAGAACAATACGACCTCGGTATTCCCCCGAATATCGAGTACTACTTGCGATAGGTGCACTTGCCTACCCGAGCACGCCCGCGGCGATCGACTCACCGAACCAACCACAGTAAGAGTCTGTTCGCGGGCGCATCAAGTTTTTGGCGCCGTTGCCGGGGAGTATCTTTTCGAGTTGCTATTTCGAATTCCGGAGTCTATTACTTTTACTTATTTTCTATAAAAAAAATCTAAAAACTTTATTTTAAAAACAAAAAAAAAGAAGTTTATTTTGTTTTATTTTTGTTTGGGTGTATGACCCGTGGACAACCCTCAGAGTCTGAAGATTTTGACTTCGACCCTGAGATCGAACGCTCTCTTGCGCGTATTCGATCTCAACGCCGAAATCCTTCTTTAGATCCCGAAGAATCTATCGGAGAACCCACTGTTGTAGTTATGGCCGCGCCTAACCTTCCCCCGGCGGCCGAGCGTACTATGTCTTATTACGCCCGGCCTAACCTGGATGATTCTGGGTCAAGTATTGTTCGCCCTGCGGTGGCGAATAATAATTTCGAAATAAAGTCAAGTGTCATTCAAATGGTCCAAAATGTCGTGCAGTTCGATGGAATGCCGGATGAGGTCCCGAATGTCCACTTGTCCAATTTCTTGGAGATATGCGACACCTTCAAGATTAATGGCGTCACTGATGACGCCATTCGTTTGCGCTTATTTCCTTTTTCCCTTAAGTCCAAAGCCAAGGCGTGGTTGAATGCCCTCCCGCGAGGATGTATCACCACGTGGGCTGAGTTGACGGAACGGTTCCTAACGAAGTACTTTCCGCCCGCAAAAACTGCAAAGTTGCGGGCGGACATTTCTTCGTTTGTGCAAAACGATCCTGAGTCTCTATACGAGACTTGGGAACGGTTTAAGGAATTCCTCCGCCGTTGCCCGCACCACGCGCTGCCAACGTGGTTGCAAGTTCAAATTTTCTATAATGGGCTGAATTTTCAGACGCGTCAAATGATTGACGCGGCTGCCAGGGGTACGCTTAACAACAAAACCCCCGAGGCCGCCCAGGCTTTATTCGAAAAGATGGCTATGAATGCCTATCAATGGAACGTCCCGCGGGACAGCCAAAGACGGCGGCTGGTCTTTTTGAAGTGGATGTCACTGCTCTCTTGACCCTTCAAGTTGAAAGGTTAACAAAGCAAGTGGCGGAGATGTCTGCTGCCTCCTCCACTCCGCCTTGTTTTATTCCCCCTAACGTCTGCGTAGCTGAAGAGTTCGTGGACTTCATGGGAAATTCGGGTCGTCCTCCCTTCAACCCCAACAACAACCCTTATAGTAATAACTATAATCCGGGTTGGAGGAATCACCCTAACTTCTCGTGGAGCAACCCGAATAATGCTCAGTGTCCCCCTATTTCTTATACGCCCGGATTTCTTCCTCCTCCTCCTCTTCCGAAACCCTCCCCGATGGAGGAAAATTTTTCGAAGTATATTGCGTCCAACGAGTCAAATATCCGGAACATCACCGGATCGCTAAAAACACTCGAACAATAAGTTGGACAGCTGGCGAGGATGATGTCCGAGCGCGCGCTCGGGGCACTGCCGGGAAACACGGAGCCCAATCCGCGGGAGAACGCCAACGCTATAACCCTTCGTACCAGAAAGGAGGTGGTCGATCCAAAACGGACCGACCCTCAGGTACATATTTCACCTCCGACCCCTCTTCCCCTTTCTTCGCTTACGCCGCCTTTACCAATTATAAAAGAAAAAATTATTTTAAACAAGGCTCTTCCATATCCGCATAAGTTAGAAAACGAGCGTCAGGACGCGCAATATGGAAAATTTATTTTATTATTAAAACAAATTCATATTAATGTTCCTTTTTGCGAGGCTATCTCGCAAATGCCCAAATATGCGAAATTTTTAAAAGAACTACTTTCTAATAAACGTAAATTAGAGGATATTTCGCATGTATCTCTCAACGCTGTCTGCTCGGCGGCCCTTACTAATAAATTGCCCACAAAACAAAACGACCCGGGACGGTTTTCCATCCCATGCCTTTTTGGCGATATATTAGTAAAGTACGCCTTAGCTGATTTAGGGGCTAGCATTAATCTGATGTCGTTCTCGCTCTTTTCACGTTTAGGTTTGGGTACTCCTAGTCCTACGAATATGCGCATCCAATTAGCGGATCGCTCGGTTAAGTTCCCTATCGGGGTAGTGGAGGACGTCCTTGTCTGAGTCGACAAGTTTACCTTCCCGGTAGACTTCGTCATCTTAGATATCGAGGAGGACGCCGAGGTACCAATAATACTCGGTCGCCCTTTTCTCGCCACCTCCCGCGCACTAATAGATGTTAGTAATGGTAGCCTTCTCCTCCGAGTAGGCGATGATCCGGTTACTTTCTCTATTAATCCCTCGATGGACAGTTTGTCATCGAGCGATGATTTCTGCTACTCTTTAGATACCTTTTTTGGAGATCGTTCTTCTCCCGTTTTCGAGTCCGTATTTTTAAACGACGATATTTATGCGCTCGAAAATTTTAAATGCGATGAGGATACTTCTTTAGACTTGCCTTTCGAACCAATTGGTAAGAAAGCCATAGGCATTAAAACCTCCCTAGAAGAACCGCCCATCCTAGACCTCAAACCCTTACCCGCATCGCTCAAATACGCATTTTTGGGAAAAGGCGATACGCTTCCCGTTATCATTTCTTCGGACTTGAGTGATTCGGAGACTTCCGATTTATTGGAAGTTTTATTTAAACATCGCCACGCAATTGCGTGGCAAATCTCTGACTTAAAGGGGATTAGCCCCTCCTTTTGCACCCATAAGATTTTTCTTAACGATAATTGCCGCAAAACGATTCAGCCGCAACGTCGTCTTAACCCAAACATGAAAGACGTCGTTAAAGCCGAAATCATTAAGTTATTAGATGCGGGGATTATCTACCCTATTTCGGACAGTGCATGGGTTAGTCCCGTGCATGTCGTGCCCAAGAAGGGCGGCCTTACCGTAGTGGCGAATGAGCATAACGAGCTCGTCCCAACTCGTACTGTTACGGGTTGGCGAGTGTGCATCGATTATAGAAAACTTAATGATGCCACCCGCAAGGACCATTTCCCTCTGCCATTTTTAGACCAGATTTTAGAGCGTTTATCCGGTCATCCGTATTATTGTTTTCTTGATGGTTTATCGGGATTTTTCCAAATCCCCATTTCCCCCGATGACCAAGAGAAAACAACTTTTACTTGCCCGTTTGGCACCTTCGCATATCGAAGAATGTCATTTGGACTCTGCAACGCGCCAGCTACATTCCAAAGATGTATGCTAGCGATCTTTGGCGAGCTAGTAGAAGACATTATGGAAGTCTTTATGGATGACTTTTCTATTTTCGGACGCTCTTTTCCCGATTGCCTTCACAATTTAGATCGTGTCCTTCAACGGTGCGAGGACACAAGTCTTGTTTTAAATTGGGAAAAATGCAACTTTATGGTTCGAGGAGGTTTGGTCCTCGGCCATATGATTTCGTCTAAGGGGATAGAGGTGGATAAGGCCAAGATAGAAATTATAGAAAAACTTCCGCATCCAACAAACGTAAAATCTATTAGGAGTTTCTTAGGCCATGCGGGCTTTTATCGACGCTTCATTCAAGACTTTTCAAAAATAACAAAGCCGCTAACTCACCTCTTGGAAAAGAAATCACGTTTCATCTTTAGTAGCGAATGCGAGTCCGCCTTTAATTTAATAAAACAAAAACTTATCACTTCACCAATTTTAGTGGCCCCTAATTGGTCCCTTCCGTTCGAAATAATGTGCGACGCTAGTGATATTGCCTTAGGTGCTGTTCTTGGCCAACGCGTAGAAAAACATTTTCATCCTATTTATTACGCTAGCAAGACGCTCACTTCCGCACAAGTAAATTACACGACAACGGAAAAGGAACTCTTAGCCGTCGTTTTCGCTTTCGATAAGTTTCGCTCGTATATAACGCTATATAAAGATATCGTTTTTACCGATCACTCCGCGCTTAAGTATTTATTAGCTAAAAATGATGCGAAGCCCCGCGTTCTTCGATGGATTCTCCTCCTACAAGAGTTTGATTTGGAGATCCGAGATAAGCGGGGAGCGGAAAATCTAGCGGCGGACCACCTCTCCCGTTTAGAAAATCCGGGTGCGGAAGCGCTCGTCGAATCTGAAATAAATGACAGATTCCCCGAGGAACGCCTCCTTGCCATTAAATATTCGTCATCTTCGCCTTGGTTCGCAGATTTTGCAAATTTCTTAGTAGTGCGGGTGCTTCCAAAAGAGTTTTCAGGTCATCAAATGAAGAAATTCTTTTCTGACTTGAAAAATTTCTTTTGGGAGGACCCATTTCTTTTTCGTATCTGCGCGGACCAAGCGGTCCGAAGATGCGTTGCAGGTGTGGAGTGCTTACAAATTCTTAAGCACTGCCACGAGGGTCCAGCCGGTGGGCATTATCAAGCCAACCGGACCGCTCGGAAGGCGCTCGAGGAGGGCTACTTTTGGCCCACCCTCTTCAAAGACGCGCATAATTTTGTGCGCGCATGCGATAGCTGTCAGCGGTCGGGTAACATCTCTCGTCGCGACGAGATGCCACAAAACATGTTTTTAGAGTGCGAAGTCTTTGATTTGTGGGGCATAGATTTTGTTGGCCCCCTACCTCCATCTTTCAAAAATATGTATATTTTAGTGGCGGTCGACTACGTATCAAGGTGGGCGGAGGCGAAAGCTCTCCCCACCAACGATGCGCGAGTCGTCGTTACATTTCTTAAAAAATTATTTTCTCGCTTCGGCACACCTCGCGCAATTGTTAGTGATAGGGGAACGCATTTCTGTAACGCTCTTATGGCTAAGACGTTAGCTAAATACGGAGTCACGCACAAGCTTGCCACCCCCTACCACCCGCAAACAAGTGGCCAAGTCGAGGTAGTAAATCGAGAGATTAAGCGAATTTTAGAAAAAACCGTTTCACTAAATAGGAAAGATTGGTCCGTTAAACTCGACGATGCGTTGTGCGCGTATCGGACGGCATACAAAACCGCAATCGGTTGTACGCCGTTCCGGTTAGTCTACGACAAAGCGTGCCATTTACCCGTAGAATTAGAACATTGCGCACTTTGGGCTTTAAAACTCTTAAACCTCGACTCCAACTTAGCCGCTCAGAATAGAAAACTGCAACTAAACGAGCTCGATTAATGGCATGCGAACGCTTACGAGAGCAATAAATTCTATAAGGAGCGCTCTAAGTTATATCACGATCGAAATTTAAAGTCCCCAAAAATATTTTCTCCGGGCGATCTTGTCCTTCTTTATAATTCACGCCTTAAGCTTTTTCAGGGTAAACTAAAATCTAGATGGTCCGGTCCCTTCTTAGTTGAAGAAGTCTTTCCATATGGGACCGTACTCGTCTCCCACCCGGAAAGAGGTTCGTTTAAAGTAAACGGTCATCGGCTTAGGTTATACATCGCGGGCGACCCAGTGATCGAGCATTACGAAACCATAACCCTCCTCAATCTATAACTCCGCCAAAATAGTCAAGCTACACGACTATAAACAAAGTGCTCCTGGGAGGCACCCCTCGCTTATCTTTTTCGCTCTATCCTTATTATCTTTGCTACTTTTTCTAATAAACGCAGGGTTTCTGATCGGCCTCCCCCTACGCGTTTCAGGGAAGCTTCTACCCCCTTCCCTTTCTTTTCTTTGTATATATTGTCTTTCCTTTCTGTTCCGCATACTTACGATACAACATTGGGGACAATATTGGACTTAAGTATGGGGGTATTTTCGTGCTTTACTTTCTGCACTTCAATTTTTTCTGCATTTCAAAAATACAAAAAAATACATATAACAACAAAACAAAAACAAAAAAAAAATACAAAACATCTTAAAAAATGAAAAAATTTTAAATGAAAAATCCAAAAAAAATTTTCTGCATTTCAAAAATACAAAAAAAAAATACATATAACAACAAAACAAAAAACAAAAAAAATTACAAAACATCTTAAAAAATGAAAAAAATTTAAATGAAAAATCCAAAAAAAAATTTTTTTGTTCTCTTTCTTTCTTTTTTCCAAAAAACTCAAAAACAATTAAAAAAAAAGAAGGAAAACAAAAAATATATTTAGTTTCACTTTGTAAATATTTTTCATTTTTTGTACATACTCTTTTCTCTCTCCCCCTTCCTCATTCTTGTAAAAACCTCTCTTTTTCTCCCATATTTTTGTACATATTATGAAAATTCTCTAAAAAAATACAAAAAAAAGATAATAGGTCAAAACAAAATTCAAAAAAAATTGAGAAAAACTAAAATACAAAAAAAAAATAATAAATGAAAAAACAAAAAAAAATGATGATAAAAACTATAAAAATCAAAAAAATGTTTTGAAACAAATAAATCAAATATTTCATCCTTAACTTTCCTGCTATCCAAAAATTCCGTTTTGAGTTTATTTATATGCGAATTTGATTAATTCTTTGTTCACTACCCGTTTGTTAATTATTGACTGAAAAATTTAAATACCCGGGGTTAAGTTTTAAATAATTCTTTATGCTTTGTTAAAAATAGCGAACTCGTTTAGGCACTACTTCTGATTTTTCATTGATAGGAGCACGTATATTATGTTTGGAAATAACGACTATAGAATTCAATTATACTTACTTTTAGCTTTCTGAAACATTGGAACGTACAAATTATTAAGATTGCTCTCAAAAATTTTTAGGATTAAAATCTAGTTTTCCTTTCTCCCCTTACTTTTCATGACCTACTTGGCATGAAAACTTTTATCCTTAAAAGATACTATGTCAATGGGAATAAGATTTCGTTCCGCAAACATAGGCACCCAATAATTTTAAAAGATTATATATGGAGTAAGAGGATAAAATTCATTACTCCAACAAATATACATTGGGTTATTTTTATTCTTATAAAGTTGAAAAACAAAACTTATATTAGGAAAATAAGATTTCGTTTTCCTAATAATGCAAAAAAAATGGAGGTTCGAGAAAAAATTACCTCACCTCAAAAATCAAAACCCTCTTCATAAACCCACTACCCCCTTAGCCAATTTCACGATTCTAGAATTAATTCAAAAATCTTTTTGAGAGCATAATTAGTAAATTGTATTATTTCCGGTAGCACTCGTATAAGCTAGAGTTCTTATAATTCCAAACTATTTTCGTTAATCTAACCATTACAAATGTTGCCTTCTATTTGATTACATCAAGAAGTCTTTTGGCCAAAACTTTTGCGCTATTTAAATCATCTACATAATTTTAGGACTTAACTCTTACACCCCGTATATTTATTTCAATCTCTCTTATAATTGATTAAGCGATAGCTATAACTTAGAGTTTTTTTTATTCCTTATAGATTCACCTCAAACTTTTGCTCTGGAATAGCAAAAGCCTAAGTATGGGGGTATTTGATGAATTATAAATATGCGTATTTTTGTGCACATTAATTTAGTCATTTTCATTTATTTTCGTCGTTTTTACTTATTTTTGTTCAATAAAATGCTCCTATTCTTGTAAATTTTCTTCGAACTTGTTTTATTTTATTTTGCAGAAAAATTTCAAAATCTGCCAAAATTGGGCAGTACACGCCCGTGATAGTTTGGTCACGCCCGTGACCGGGCCGTAACATTGCATTTCCCATGAAATTGCAAAATTCTGAAGAGAAAAGCTCGACACGCCTAGCGATACGCCCGTGTCACCTGACACGGGGCGTGACCCAAGCCCGTGTTCACTCCACTCGATGAATTCATCTCGACGATCGTCGAGTGTCGACACCAACAGTCACGCCCAGCGTCACGCCCGTGACCTGGGGCGTGACTCAATTTCCGCTCGACGATTTCGACTCGACACTTTCCGCTCGACATTCGTCGAGTGTCGACACCAACTGACACGCCCAGCGTCACGCCCGTGACCTGGGGCGTGACCTTTCCAGCTAGCCCGACAAGATGCTGCCGAAGACTTTCGGCGCAACCCGCGCCCGGTTCTACCTCCCCGACACGCCCAGAGTCACGCCCGTGACCTGGGGCGTAACTGCCGCGAACTCAACCCGAAGTCAACTTTCCTGTCCAATCGTCGGCCGCCTTTATGAATAGTACTGTCACGCCCCCCCTACACGCCCGTGACCTAGGGCGTGTACTTAGAATTTTTTGCCTATAAATTGCCCAATTCTGTAAGGTCCAAGGGTTCAGATTTTTGGGCCATTTTAGTGTCTTTTTGTGGGCTGCATCCGTGATTTCTAAAGCTATGTAAGGAGATTTCTCCCTCTTTTCTTTCATGTTTGTTTTTGCTTTAGCTTTAGCTCTTCTAATAGCTTGTAATAGTTTCCTTTAATCAATAAAAATGTTAGAATTTTCTCTTCTTACTTGGCTTTGGAATGAACACTTGTGCCCACTTTCCTTCTCCTTTTTATCCTTGGTTTCATCTTTGTTCTTCATTTATGAAATGTGTGTGTGTGTATGAGTGTAACATGCTTAATATTCATGTTTTTAACTTGTCTTCATGCTTAGGGATGATAGGTTTTCCTCTTTTTCACCATGTCTTTTTCTTGAAAGTAATAGGATTTCATTCTTATGAATTTATAAATGAGGTTTGAAAAGTGATTTTGTTCTTTTTTTACTTAGTTTTTCTTTTAGGATTGTAAAACATCTTTTGTTCTTTTCATTTTCTCTTCACCTTTTTTATCACTTTTATAAATTCTTAAGAATGAAAAAGTTTTAATTTTAATTTTTGAGCACCTTTGATTTTGACTTTATTTTGTAAAACTTTTTGCTCATTCTCTTTTTATTTGTTCTTTTTATGTGTTTTGAGTAAGTTTTAGGAGTAGAAATCTTGTTATTTTCATTTATAAGCAACTTTGATTTTTCTTTGTTACTAGTGTGTGTGAGTGTATGAGAATAAATTTTCTTTTGTTCTTCTTAAATTTTCATGTTGTGTGTGTGAGTGTATGAGTATAATTTTTTTAATGCTTTGTTCAAATTATGTAGAGTGTGTGAGTGTAGGTGTTAAATTTTAATGCTTTCTTTTAATGCTTTCTTTTAATGCTTTGATTTAAATTTTATAGAGTGTGTGAGTGTAGGTGTTAGCTTTATTGCTTTCTTAAAATTCATATGGAGTGTGTGTGTTCGTGTGCATTTATTTCCGCCTACTCGTTAAGAGTTAAATGGCGCATCGTTTTCATTTTCAGTCCTACTCGTTCGAGTAGGACTTGTAATTTTCTTCCTTTATTTTTCCGCCTACTCACTTGAGTTTAATGGCCGGACTTTATTTCCCTCCTACTCGTTTGAGTAGGACTTGTAATTTTCTTTCTTTATTTTTCCTCCTACTCACTTGAGTTTAATGGCCGGACTTTATCGCCCTGTAATCGCATTTATTTTCTCCTACTCATTTGAGTAGGACTTCGCTTTTATTTCAGTCCTACTCGTTTGAGTAGGACTTGCAAATTTTCAGCTTTTATTTACCGCCCCCACTCGTTTGAGTGGGACTCGCAAATTTTGAATACGCAAATTTCTTTCATGTGTAACTTAGTTCCTTTTTAATTTATAATTTGGAGTGTGCGTGAGTTCTTGTTTTAGCTAGTTTTTCAGTTTTCAAAATGTTGTTATTTTTCTTGTGTCCCTTTCTTATAATCGTTTAGTGTTTAATTTCGAACTTGCGCCTCACTAAATTATAAGCCGTCCCCATACCGATGTGTGGCTAATCGCTATTAGCCTCGGCATCGAAGAGCATTGGGACATTTAAAATGATTTCTAATAATTGAATCTCTTTATTTTCATTTTAATTTAAGGACTTAAGGTTTACCCCGGGTTTACGACGCGTAGGACCACATATCGATGTGTGGGCCCTATTTTCGTAGTCCATATGTTAGCTAGCCGAGAGGCCGTGCATATGGACCGATCACCCCTGGGTAAATAGAGTTGCATGCATACCCTCGAGAGAGGACAAGCGTAATTCTACCGGATTGGGTTCCCCACCCAATAGCGGGGTTCTTAGCGTAAAGCGGGCGTTAAGAGGAATCCTTCGTCGGACTAACGTTCGGTCAAATAGTCTTAACGTTCAGGTGAGCAATATTCCTAGAGATAAGTGCGCTCACATTTGTGGAACCTCCACGGCCAAGTTGCCTTATTATTAATTTGAAAACTAAGTCCTATAATTATTAAAAATTGTTTTAGTCTTAATCCAATTTGATGCCGAGCGTTAACCCTTCATCGAATATTTTCTAAATCATTTTTTTTCGCTCCTTTGCTTTTCCGTCTTTTATTAAGCAAAAAATCCACCTTTCTTTCAGTAAAATAATAGTCCTCCCGGAGGAGTAAGAATAGTCAACACGACCCCGAGAACAATACGATCTCGGTATTCCCCCGAATATCGAGTACTACTTGCGATAGGTGCACTTGCCTACCCGAGCACGCCCGCGACGATCGACTCACCGAACCAACCACAGTAAGAGTCTGTTCGCGGGCGCATCAGTGTCTTTGGGGCTAGCAGGGGAAAGTTCTTGGGGCACCTCCTCACCCCGGCAGGGGTCAAGCCGAATCCGGATAAGGTCAGGGCCATCTTGGAGCTGGGGTCCCCGCGGAATGCTAAGGATGTCCAACGGCTGATAGGGAAGCTAGAAGGGCTGAGTCACTTCCTTTCTCGGGCAGGGGAGAAGTGCTCCCCCTTCTTCAAAACGCTGAGGGGAGGACAGAAATTTGAATGGACCGAGGAGTGCGAGGAGACGTTCCAGGCCCTCAAAGTGCAGTTGACACAGGCTCCGCTGCTCCAAGGGCCGAAGGAGGGGGAGGACCTGTTCTTATATCTCGGGGTCGGGGCGGAGGCCTTGAGCTCTGTCTTAGTTCGTGAAGAGGGGAAGAGGCAACTCCTTATTTACTATGTGAGCCGGGTCCTAAGGAAGGCTGAGCTCCGGTATCCGATTTTGGAGAAGCTAGCCTTCGCCCTGATCATCTCGGCTCGGAGGCTGCGACCTTACTTCCAGGTACACTCAATCCGAGTGGTGACCGACCATCCACTCCGCAACATCTTTGAGGGGGTGGAACATTCAGGCAGGCTGGCTAAGTGGTCGGTGGAACTGAGCGAGTTCGATGTCTCCTTCGTTCTGCGGCTCTCGATCAAAGCTCAAGCGATGGCCGACTTCTTGGCCGACTACGTGGTTGAAGTGGCGAAGAAAAACTCACCCGCCCAACTCCTTGGAAGGTGAGGGTGGATGGTGCCTCGGGGAGGAATTCCTTAGGAGTGGGGGTGATCCTGGAAAGCCCTCAGGGGACTCGAATCGAGCAGACGGTGGTGGTGCACTTTCCCATTACCAACAAACAGGCCAAGTACGAGGCCGTGATAGCGAGGCTTCGTCTAGCCAGGGAGCTAGGGGTGTTGGATTTGGAGGTCCTTACTGACTCCATGGTAGTGGCTTCCCAGATCAACGGGGAGTTCGAGGCAAGGGAGCTCACCCTGCGATCATACTTGGCCAAGGTAAAGGGGGTCATATGCACTTTTCAAACTTTCACCATCCGACACGTGCCCAGGGAAGAGAATGAACAAGCCGATCAGCTAGCAAAGCATGTACCCCAGGTGGGGGGTACCATCACCGACCTGTTCCACCCCTCCATCGAAGAGGGAGAGCTCATGGAAATTGATCAACAAACTTCGTGGATGGACCCAATGGTGGCTTTCCTCTCCACGGGAGAGTATCCGGAGGGGGCAGATAAGAAGAAGCTAAGGCACAAGTTAGTGTATTACCTTCTCCAGGACAGACAGCTGTACAGGAAGACCCTCTCAGGGATGCTGGCTCGCTGCGTGGCCCGGGGCGAAGTGCAGAGGGTCCTGGAGGAAGTCCACTCCGGGGAATGTGGGAGTGATTCCGGGAGTCGGACCCTTGAAGGAAGGATAGCCAGGCAAGGATATTTTTGGCCCACCCTAGGCTGAGACGCCGCGGAGTTCGCAAGGAGGTGCCATAAGTGTCAGCTGTTCGCCTCCCTCCAGCTACGGCCGGCCCAGCGACTCAAAAGTATCACGGACCCCTGGCCCTTCGCAATTTGGGGAATGGATTTGGTTGTTCCATTCCCCCAAGCCAGTGGTCAGAGAAGGTTCCTCCTGGTAATGATTGACTACTTCTCCAAGTGGATGGAGGTGAAGGCACTGGCCAAGGTAACCTCCCAGGTAATCAGGAACTTTGTTTGGAGAGAAATCATCTGCCTCCACGGATTACCTCAGGCCATCGTCACGAACAACGGGCCCTAGTTCGCCAGCGCCGAATTCACCAACTTCTGCGGGCAGCTCGGAATCGACCTCAGGTTCGCCTCAGTCCATCATCCCAGGAGCAACGGGCAGGTGGAGGCCGCAAATAAAATCATCGTCAACCTCCTCAAGAAGAAGGTGGAGAATTTGAAGGGGAGCTGGGTGGAGCAGCTTCCCGCGGTTCTTTGGGCCCTAAGAACCACCCCCAATACGGCTACTGGAGAGACCCCCTTCAAGCTCTCCCATGGGTGCAAGGCAGTGCTCCCCGTGGAATTTGAAGTTCAGACACCGCGAGTCATTGCGGCCAATGAGGGCCGAGAGGAATGGCAAGCCGAGAACGAGGAGGAGCTGAGACTCTCCCTTGACATGGTGGAGGAGCTGAGGGACCTTTCCGCTATCCGGCGGGAGGAATGAAAAGGAGAATGGCCAAGTACTTTGACAAGCATGTCAGGGTGAAACAGTTCATGGAAGGGGATTTGGTGCTGAAGAAGGTGGATGCGGCAGGGAGGTCAGCATCCGTAGGAAAGCTCAACCCCAGCTGGGAGGGACCATTCATTATAAAAGAAGCTTTGAAGTCAGGAGGCTATCGACTCCAAAATGTAGAGGGCGAGACCCTGAGTCACACCTGGAGTGGTGACGACTTAAAATTTTTTCCCCCTGAAGCATGTAAGCGATACTTTTATTATAATAAATTTCTTCAACACTCCAGTACTGTCGTAGCTAGCCTGCATAGAGAAATGGAATGTGTTTGGACCCCGAGAAGATCCCGCTGCCAGGCTCTCACCTAGCTGGCAGGGCCAGAAGTCACTCGGTGTTATCCTTGGCCTCGAGGAGATCCCGCTGTCAGGCTCTCACCTAGCTGGCAGGGCCGGAAGTCACTCGATGGAATGTATTTGGACCCCGAGGAGATCCCGCTGCAAGGCTCTCACCTAGCTAGCAGGGCCGAAAGTCACTCGGTGTCATCCTTGGCCTCGAGCAGATCCCGCTGTCAGGCTCTCACCTAGCTGATAGGGCCGGAAGTCACTCGATGGCGGTAGTTGTGGACCCCGAGCAGATCCCACTGTCAGGCTCTCACCTAGCTGGCAGGGCCGGAAGTCACTCGGTGTCATCCTTGGCCTCGAGAAGATCCCGCTGTCAGGCTCTCACCTAGCAGGCAGGGCCGGAAGTCACTCGATGGAATGTGTTTGGACCCCGAGAAGATCCCACTGCCAGGCTCTCACCTAGCTGGCAGGGCCGGAAGTCACTCGATGTCATCCTTGGCCTCGAGAAGATCCCGCTGCCAGGCTCTCACCTAGCTGGCAGGTCCGGAAGTCACTTGATGGAATGTGTTTGGACCCCGAGAAGATCCCGCTGCCAGACTCTCACCTAGCTAGCAGGGCCGGAAGTCACTCGGTGTCATCCTTGGCCTCGAGAAGATCCCGCTGCCAGGCTCTCACCTAGCTGGTAGGGCCGGAAGTCGCTCGATGGAATGTGTTTGGACCCCGAGAAGATCTCGTTGTCAGGCTCTCACCTAGCTGGCAGGGCCGGAAGTCACTCGGTGTCATCCTTGGCCTCGAGCAGATCCCGCTGTCAGGCTCTCACCTAGCTGACAGGGTCGGAAGTCGCACGATGGCAGTAGTTGTGGACCCCGAGCAGATCCCGCTGTCAGGCTCTCACCTAGCTGGTAGGGCCAGAAGTCACTCGGTGTCATCCTTGGCCTCGAGAAGTTCCCGCTGCCAGGCTCTCACCTAGCTGGCAGGGCCGTATGTCACTCGATGGAATGTGTTTGGACCCCGAAAAGATCCCACTGCCAGGCTCTCACCTAGCTGGCGGGGGGGGGGGGGAATCCACTCGACGGTGTCGATTTGGGGCTGGAGTCACGAAGGTTAACCGAAAGGGGGGTCTAGCGTAATCATCCAGCCCCAAAAAAGACGACCAAATGGAGGTGAGAACCTAGGCAAGAACCCGCTAGAAATCTGATGACAAAGGCGAGCGACGAGCCGGCTCGCCTCGCTTAGCGGGCGAGTAGCCACCTCAGCGGGGCTGGGCCGCAGAGGCAGGTCACCCCGCGTGGTAATAGCAAGTATGCATATGAGGCAGGCGAGGAAGCATTTATAAGAGCATTAATAGATGAAAACCCTAGTCTAGGAGCGGCTCGCGCATACATCTCAAAAAACTAAAAATACATGGTGTATACATCTAATAAGCAAATGACAAAGAAGTGAGGGCGATGCAAGATCCTGGGCGGGAAGTCCTAGATGGGTTGGAAGGACTTATCCCCGGGATCCGGCACAGGGAGGAACAGCGCCAGCACCACGTAGCCCGCCGAGAGTTCCGCGACCTCGCTCTTGAGGAGATCCGCACGTCGCAGCACCTGCATCGTGTACTTCGCGGCGCTAGCGGCGTTTTTCTGCATCAACACCTCCAACTCGTAGTCAGTGTTCGAGCGGGCAGCCCCTGTTATCTGGCGAGGGACAGCGGCGGCAGCCTCCGGCTCGCGCACCCGCGCATCCAGCGCTGACTTCTCCTGACCAAGGGCGGCGATCTCAACACCCATCCGACTGGCCGTCGCCGCATCCTGAGAAAAGGAAAGAAAAGCGTAATGCGGATTCGCGAGAAGGAGCGGTGATCGGGAGTAAGCACGTACCACCCCTCCCAAGTACTACGTGAGGGTCTCCTCGGCCACGTCGGCCCGCTTCCTCTGGAGATCCGATTCCTCCTGAGCGAGTTTTCGGGCCTCCTCCTTCTCGTCCGCCAACTTCTGGAGGGATGTGCCGTTCCGCTCCAGTGGGTGCAGCGCCTCCCAACCATGTGGGCCAACTCCAAGCCACGCAGTTGGGCCCACGCGCTCTCATGCACCAGTACTCGCGTCGTCTCCTTGTCGTAGATAGCGGCGTCCTCTTGCGAGTAGAGGCCGAAGGAGAAGATATAGGCCTCCCCGCCGATGGTATCCTGCTCCAACCAACTCGGCAACAGGGTCGAGACCACCACGCGATTTGACTCCTTGTCCCATGACAGAAGTGGAACGCCGAGTTCGTCCAGGTACTTCTCACCATAACTGAAGTTGCAGTGCCCTCTCGCTACCGGCTTCGCAGCAGTTTGCGACCCGTCCGTTGGCGCGGAAGTGCACGTCGCCCCGCCAAGGGTGTCGCTGGTCGAAGCGACCAAAGGGGGGAAGACCCTCGGCCGGTTGATCCGCCGGGGCCTTACCTTTTCTCTGGCCCCCGGCGAGTTGCTGCCCCGTAGTCTTCGCCATCTTGGACGGGGGAACAGGCTATACGCCGCCCGGCCGCTTCTTAGCAGGGACCGACGGGGCGTCGCACTGAGCGGCGTCTGCGGCTTGAGCCCGGGAGAGGACCCCGGGGGGAATCCAAGCACTTTCGTAGGGGGGATGAAGGGGAACATCCCGCTCACCTGACAAGAAGAGAGGGTAAGACCAAAGAAGAAAAGAGTAAGGCAGAGCAGTGGCGAGTGGCAAACCTCCCCCAGGCGGGACGGCAGCAAGGTCATCGAGGTTGCGGTGCAAGTACGGGACCTCGAAGTGCTCCTCGCCAAAGAACCCGCACAGGTCGGCCTCGTGGCCCCCTAGGCTGGGCGGGCGATAACTTGCCTCGCTGAGCTGCACCGGTGAGAAGGGGACGTTGCCGAAATCCCCCTTGACGAACAAGAACTTCTTGAGCCAGTTGTGACTCTTATTAAGGGTCTCCCGCACCTTGAGGTGGGTGCTGGAGAAGTAGGCGGTCCCGTCCCGGTTCGCGCGGAAGGAGAATAGTTTGCGGAAAACCGTGAGACTGAACTCGACACGCTCCTCCCGCAGAAAACAAGCGAACCCTACCATGAAGGCCACAGAGTTCAGGGTCATCTGGCCTAGGACGACCCCGAAGTACTTCAGCACTTGTCGCACCTCGGGCCACAGGGGAAGTCGAAGACCCACCTCAAAGTGAGCCAGGGGTATGGTGAGCTCGTCCCTGGACAGATCGTTGATTTTCTTCCCCTCCCCAGGCCTCTCGCCAAAAATCCAGGCGGGACGTGGTCGCCGAGCGCATCTAAGTACTCGCGCTCTGAGAGGATGGCGTGGGGAAAGTCGTGCTCCGAGAAGGTCCAGGCGCATTTGCTTCGCCCATCCGCATCACCACCGCCGCCGCCCATTCCGCTATACTACCGCCTGTCGAGCAGGATAGATCCAGAGAGCGAACGCGGGCCGTGCTTCGCAGATAGCAGGAAGTGGGAGAGTGCTTTGAAGCGGTGGGAGGATAAGAACCGGCAAAGCCTATTTATAGGGAAAAAGAAAGGGCGGGAAATTTCCCGCCGACAGGAAAGGTGCGTGTAGCAAAAGTCAGGCCAGACGGTTTGACTTCCTGACGCGCAACCACCCCGCCAAGGCCGTTCAGGCGCGGGTCTCGCCCGATCGCACCCGCGCAAGAATTGAGCGGGCGAGTCTCGGCCCGCACCCGCCCAGGATTCTGAGCGAGTCGGGGAGACTGCTGGTTGGCGAGCCCCTCGGCCCGCTCCCGCCACGATCGGGATGGCGGGTTGAGTGAGTCCATCCCCTGACCTGCCCTCGCACACAGGGGGAAGGCGGGCGGAGGACGCGGGTACACTCGAGCCCGCCCCGCGGAGAATAAAAGCAACAATATGGTAATTTTGACATGCATCAGTAATCAAAAATTAGGCCCATAGGCGGGCAAAGAGAGTCGCAAATCATTACAGATACAGAATAAGTCTTTGAAATAGTAGCAACCCAGCGACATCCCGCAAATAGGGGAAGAGGAAGGGTGGATCAGTATTGGATCCACTTCCATCTGCCCCGCCGTTGCGTTGCAGTTTGCGGCGGCACGCGAGGATAGTGATAATCGTGCACCGCCACCAGCTCCTGCTGAGCCAGGCCAACTTGTTCCGAGGCACTCCTTAGGTGCTCCTCAGCCCGCGTAATGTGCACGCCGGGCGAAGTGACCTCTCCACCTTCTGCTACGCGCGGGGCCCCCCTCCAGGGCCGCGAGCCGAGCCTCGGTGTCGGCCTTGTCTTGGTCGACCCTCTTCACGAGCTCCTGAAGCAGCAGAGTATGTTTTTAGAACAGCCGCGTCACCTGTCTCTTCATCCCCACCGCATCAGTCGGGTCGCCCAGGTAATCTGAAACACCATCCAAGTCAGGCGGAGGCGAGTACCCTTCACTCATCTCCGTTTCAGAGGAGATCATGTTGTAGCCTACAAAAGGGCGATTCAGAAGGAACGAGCGAGGACAAGTCAAGCACTGAGCACGAGCTTACCAGGGATTAGCACGTCGTCCATACCGATGGAAGGACGAGAGGAGCCCGACCGACCCTGAAAGGGATCTCCCTCGAAGGCTGCCAGAGATTTCCCTAATCCGGGAGGAACTGGCGAGCGAGGGGTGTTCGGGGGTGGGTGGTCCAGACCTGAGGGACTAGCAGCCCTCCCAGACGACAAGGGAGGGGGGTGATCATCCCCCCCATCCCCCTCGTCTTCACGGGGCAATGCCTGCAAGACAAAGGATCATAAATGTAGCAACAAGCCGAGAAGTAAGGTCGCGTACCTCAGAAGCGACCTCGACACCAGCCGCCGAGCCGGAGCCCGAGAAGTTATTTGCTGGGGACCGTCTCACAATCTTTCCCTTAACGGCCTAAAGAGAGGGTCGGGAGACCCACGTGCTAACCAAGGGGCGGCCTCGAGGGCTTCCTCCCGAGTCTTCTGGCCCGCGGCCGCCAAGCGGGCTCGCACCTCTTCGCTGACCGGCATCAGGAAGCTGCAGTCCGCTTGAAAAATGAGATGGTCTGGGGAGACCCCCACCCCATGGGCTCAGTGGTATATTTATAGCCGAATAGTGGGGCCCCACCAGAAGATTCCATGCCACCTTAGCACAGTACTCGCCGAACACGCGGGTTGGATGGTTCTTTCTGAGCTTTATCAAGCTCAAAAAGAGCGGGGATTGTGTACAACCCCGTGTTCGTCGAATGGGCCCCACCTGGAAGATCGAGCGGACCCAGTCCCGCGACCCGCACCCAAGCAACAAGCAGACATGCGGAAAGAGCCTGGTCTGCTCCCGCTCAATTCAGGCGAGCGAGCCAGACGATACGACTCCCCTACCCCTCCCGCTCGCTCATAGAATCGTCGACTGGAGCGGGGGGCGCCATTCGTCGAACCGGTACTCGTGGATGGGCTCGACGACCCGCGATCTGCGAGCCGTTCGGAGGGTCACAATGGCCTCCAGTCCATCCCATATACGCGACCCGGCCACCTATCCGCCTCGGCAGAGGACTGGCGGGTCGCGGCGGTCCGGCTCGCGTTCGCCCGAGAAGAATAGGCGAGCCGCTAGAGCCAGGTCGCGCCCGCCTCTCACGGAGAGGGATTGATGGAGAGCTAACCCCCCCCCCCCCCCCCCCATGGGTTTGAATAGCTGTTCAGAACAGCGGAGCCACACTGTTGGCAGACCAGGTTGGACTGCGCATAGCTGTTCGGAACAGCGGATTTTGGCTGTTGGCAGACCCAACCGAGGGCTTTTTGGTATTTTCAGGCCAGTTCTTCTGGTTATTGGCAGTTCAGATTCCAAAAACTATAAGTAAGGCCCAAGGGGTACCTCAGAAGGGACGCTTTCAGTGCCTCCCTGCTCCAGTTTTCAAGTGCTTTCTGAGGGTACCTTAGCTCAGCATCAGGCTAAGGAGGGAAAGCGCTCTGTGATCTTCCGGGTGTGTGGTGGGACCTCCCTGCCGAGCCCTTGGGTCTGTTTCTCCTTGTCTACTTTGTTGTTTTTCTTGCAGGGGTGAAGTAGGCACAAGACCACCCCTTCCCCATGGGTCGAACTCCACAGGAAGCCGGAATCCGGTTCCAATAAGTTTCAGTCGCAATTTTGGCCGCAATAAAGTTTGACGCAGGCTTTGATATCGATATGGACTCTTTCAATAACAGCAATCAAATTTTCAAGGACATTCTGGAACTTTTCAAAGACCAACAGCTAGTTACCATAATGACTACAAGGATCAAATTGGCTGCAGATGAGATAAAAGAATGGGTGTATATTGCCCACAATCTGGATCAGAACACAGTGGTTGGAACCATATCAGGAACTCAGGAATCTCTAACACCTGCTGCTTTGACAGAGGTCTTTCAATTAAATTTTAGAGAAGATAGTGCTGAGCTTTCTGGAGAGGAATTTTCTAATATGCTTGAAAGGATGGGACATTCAGAAGCTAACCCGAGTAAACTGCTTAAGAAAAATCTGTCTGTTGAGTACAGATTTCTTGCTGATGTTGTTGGAAAAGTGTTGTTGGCCAAACACTCAGCTCATGATACCATATCTAGGTATCAGCACTGTTTGATTGGTACTCT
Organism: Platanthera guangdongensis; assembly: GCA_039583875.1. Taxonomy (NCBI): domain Eukaryota; kingdom Viridiplantae; phylum Streptophyta; class Magnoliopsida; order Asparagales; family Orchidaceae; genus Platanthera; species Platanthera guangdongensis. The sequence continues at coordinate 103,421,570 of CM077150.1, forward strand.
GGTGGACAAAAACAACTGAACTGGGGAGAAGTCTTCTTTGACTTAATCAAGAAGAAAATTAACAAAAACTTTGTTAATTTTGGGAGGATCTTAAGGCTGTTTCTTCATAATAGATGCCCTGCACTGCTTGTTTCCAGTTGGATGCACATCAATGCCTCCAAGAGGCTTACCTGTGACCTATTTGGGAAATGGATCAGGCATATTGTAAAGCCCAGCAGGCCCTCTGCAATCTCTACTTCAGGCACAAGGACTGCTTCAGTCTCTTCCCCTTAGGTTTCTGCCCCTGCAGAAGACTTGCCTGCTTCATCGCCTCCTCCTCCACCTCTTATTTCATATACAACAGTCACAGTCACCATCACAATTTCAGCCCCCATTTCCATCCCATCTCCAACTTCAATCCCTTCTCCAACTCCAACATTCACTGAAGAAATCTTCCATCGCCTACATCACTACCAACCTGGATATTGATTCATCATCTCACATTCCATCTTTCACTCTTATAGATGATTCCTATATGGATGATTCTCCTTCATCCCCTCCTGAGCCACCATCTTCATTCACTTCTTATCAACAACTCCTTCAGGACATCATTGCTCAACCATCATTCACACCATCCATTTCCATTCCATTATCTTCCATCTCCACAATTCCAATATCTCAACCATCACTTCCACCATCCACAAGTTCTCCAACAACATCTCCTGCTGCTCCAACTTCCATCCATACCTCTACTCAAGTCCCTCTTGAGCAAGTAGACATTCTAGCTCTTACAGACAGGCTATATGAGCTGATAGCTCCAAGGCTATCACTATTGTTGGAGACCTCTTTGGCTCCCCTTCTAAAAACAGTTCAGGAACTGTCTGCCAAGCTCTCATCTTTTCTTCCTCCTCAGGCAATCCCTTCTTCTGGGTGCCTTGATCCAGTTCTCACTAAATCTAGGCAGGGGGAGATGCCTTATGAAGCTAAAAGATTGCCTGCTGTAGTATCTTCAGTCCAAGCTCCAGTAGCTCCAGTTGTAGTCATTACAGTGGACCTCAGGTCACTATTGTCAGTTTTTGACTCTGTATACTTCAACTGCCTTCCAGCACAGCAAACTGAAGATCATACTAAGGCCATTGTGCCTATTTCCAGCTGTGACCCCAGCTTAATTAGTTCTTATATCAACTCCTTCAATGTTGTTGACAGTGCTCCTACTGCTGCTGATGTTTCAGCAAGTTCTGTTACTGCTGTTTCAGGTTCTGAGGATGTGCATATGATAGAGGCATTTGATTTTGAGTCTGCTGTTTTTATCTCTGAATCTGTTACTTCAGTTACCTCTGAGCTTGTTGTTTCTATTTCTGAAGTTGTTTTTCCAGTTTCATCTGTTTTTACTGCTTCCATTACTGCTGTTGTTGCTCCTATTTCTGAAATTGTTGTATCTGAACCTGCTGTCATAGCTCCTTCTGCCAGTGCTGCTTCTACTCAAATCCCTGTTGTTGTTGTTGCTCCTGTCGTTGTTTCTGCTGTCTCTTCTGCTCAGTCTCAACAATAGAAAGATTATCTCAAAAGTATTGATGCAGTGTATGATAATCCACAAAGCTCAGACAGTGATCAGTTTAGGACTGACTCTGATGATTCCTCTGCAATAATTGCAAGGAAAAGGAAAGCTAGAAGCAAAGCCATGAAGAGAGTTCCCCCAGAGAAAGTGAAAGATACAAATGATATTGCATACTACATACTGCATGATTGCCCTATTACAGAACCATGGATGCAGTACTCCAGGAATCAACTGAAAGCCATGAAGAAGAAAAGAAAGTATGACAAATGATCATCCCATTTCAATCCTCCTCCTCCTCCTCCTCCTTCACCTGATGCAGGTGCAGGTGGTAGTTCTACCTTCCAATCTTCTGTCAGAAGCCAAAGCTCATATCAACCTCAAGGAAGATCCCAGTACAGATGCAATCAGTCTAGAGGTTATCATTCCAGAAGAGGACAGTACAGAGAAAATCAAAGAGGACTCAGAGTGTATTCCAGGCAACATCCTTATCAAAGGGAAGGACAAGGTCCCTCTAACACTACTTCTGGTCCCTTCCCTTATAAGCTTAAAGATTTAGTCTCTTCCAGAGCTCCTCCTGATAATTCTTCAAACAGATATGAGCCTCCTGTTCCTTTTGAAGACCCAGAAAATAATCCCACCTCATGGACAGCAAGAATGAAAGAATTGGCTGCACTAGACCAAATCAAGAAAGCTAGAGAACAAGGAAAAGATACTTCAAATATCACTACTCTATCAGATCAAAGAAAGAAAGAACTTGAGAGATACTCCTCTAGAAAATTCTTTGATTCAGAAAGTTATATGAAGCTGCATCCAGAAGCTGTAGTGCCCAGGCCAAAACATCAAACCTCTCTAGGTGCAGCTGTTGCTAGAAGATGCAAGAAAGAAGCTCTCAACCCCAACAGAGAAATAGTTCTTATAAAGAGCAAGGAAAAGGAATGATTCTGTAAGATGACAGTAAATTTTGTTTTCTGAGCTATCTGTGATAATGTCTGTGTTTCTGCAATGTTTTGTTTGTTACATTTCTGCTTTGTATGTTTTTATTTTCCAATGTCTGTAAATAGTAATCCTAACCCAAATAGTGGTAGATTGTTGGAACACCTTATTACTGATTTGGGCAAGGATCACTATGTCTTTTAGGAAATCTGTTTTGACCTTCTTGTATTGATCTAAAGGTCAATTAGAATTGAGTCTAAGGGTTAGTATTTAGGTTTGAAAGCTGCCCTCAAGACCAGATATTTCAGTTCAGGAGACTAAGTCATTTCGTCGAGCTCAGGATGACGAATCATCGAACTCCATTCGACGATCTCTGAGCTCACCTCGACGAACCGTCGAACTCCATTCGATGATCTCTGAGCTAAACTTTGACGAGTTGTCGAACTCCATTCAACGATCATCGAGCTCAGATCGACGTTCCTGGCTCTAGTTTGTTTCCCTATCTCTGAGCTCAGTTCGATGATAGTTGAGCTCAGATCGACGCTTTCTGCTTCAGTCTAAGTCCAGTCTCTGAGCTCAGTTCAACGATAGTGGAGCTCAGGTTGACTTTTTTCTGAACAGATCGACATTTTTTAGATTCAAATTCAGACAGTTATGGAATTATTCTCAGCATTTATCTCAAGGATCTTGTAGCCGTTTCAATTAATCTAGAGCAAGTTTCAAGGGATTTTCAAAAGAATGTTTTATTGGACTTTCCTCTAGAAGACAAAATGTAGTTAAGGAAGTCATTTATGACAGGTTAACGACTATCTTAGACAGAGAAATATTCTATTCAGATCTAAGGAATAAAAGATCAGTTTTTAATTCCTTCTGGATATGATCAACATCAACAACAACAATTACAACAAGAAGAATAGAAAGAGAAAGAGTTGCAGATATTCTCAGTCTTAGAATTCTTACAAGAACACCATCACAAAAGGAGATCAACATACTGAAATTTTTAGATCCCTTTTGATTCCAGTGTTCAAAGGTCATTATCATTCAAGACTCCAGACACCACACATTTCAGCTGCTACTGAAATCATCTTTTGCTGGAGATCAAATCTTCTGAAGTCCTATCACCCTACTGCAAAGCTTCACTTCCTGAACAACTATAGATCTCAGGGGGAGCTTTGACAACATCCATTATCTTCTCTCTGATTGTTGACAGAGAAGATCATCTCATCCCTCTCTCTCTCTCTCTCTGAAGTAAAGGGTTTATCAAACTCCCTTCAAAAGTTTGTGCTGGTTTCTGAGACCTTGTCAAAACTCAGTGGTGGCAAGACACCTAATAAAAAAATCTGGTTTGGTTTTTGAGTACCTTATCAAAAGCTCATTGGTGCCCAGGACTCCTGATCAACTCATCCTGCAGTGGATTCCTACCTAGGGTGGTAGAAGAGTGGATGTACCCAGATTGGTTGGGGAACCACTATAGCTCCTTGTGTCTTCTGGTTGCTTATTTTCTTTTGTTTTCTGGTTGTGGTTTGTGTTTGTTCTGTGATTGCTTTTTGATTAGATAGTTGTTGTAGTTCATTTGCTTCCCTGTTCACTTAGGAATACAACAAGAGTTGTAAAATGTTTTTTAGTAAGCACCATACTCTATTCACCCCCCCCCCTTTAGTATATCAGATCTAACCTGCACTTTCATTGTGATTGGCTAAGATAAAACTACAGAAAGCAAGAGGTAAAAGCGCAAGAGCAGTGGTGCACGACCAGTGGTCATGCGCACAATGGCCAGTGCTCGTGCGATTACCCGGGCAGAACTAGGAATAAGAATAGGACAGAGTGCACGATCACCAATGCATGAGTAATGGTCGTGTGCAATAGGTCCAGCGATCGTGCGATCGTCAAGACAGAACTGGGGAAAAGGAGAATGTAATGTGCACGATCAGCGGCGCACGACCAGTGGTCGTGCGCAGCGAGTCTAGTGATCGTACGCAGTGTTCCTGCATCATCGGGGTCTCCCGAGCGATTCCGGAGCATGCACACGACCCATGCAGCAGTAGAAGAGGCAGATAGACCACCAAAAGTGCACACCACATTATCAAGACACGGCAAGAGAATAAGTAAAACAAACAGAAATACAAAAACATCTAAAGCACACAGAAAACGGGCCTAAATGCACTTCATCATGAAATAGGCAAATAAGCAAATATAAGCAGTTATAGCTCTCAAGTGCAGTGCTAAAATGATAAAACTGGCCCAGATGAGTCCAAAACTCAGTGTAATATTTGGACTCATCACACCCCCAAACTTACCCATTTACGCGTCCCGCGCAAATCATTACTCCGTGGACTGTAAAAACAGCTAGCTGGCTTAGAAACTTCAAAATAAAGTAGGACAAGAAATCAAATACATCATGCGCATAGATAATAGAATAGAAAAACTTTTTAATTATACTACGGAGCTTAAATTATTCGGCAGAGGTAAATAAATATTGTGTCTACTTAAAATTAGAATTCTGGAGAATCGTTCGGTCATGTGTACTGAGAAAGTAGACATGCCACTAAAGTGAGCATTGCCCAAGTCCGGGGCTCGTGATCACCTCCAAAGAAATCCATCAATTTCGGGAACCATAAGCTTGCCCTTTCACACTCTCTCCACGATGCTAAGTAGACTCAAATGTGAATCTACAGAACTTGTAGGTTTGAATGGGGCTAAGGATAAGGTGCGGTAGTCAATGATAAACAAGGAGGCTACACGCAACCAAAGAGAGCGAACAAGAGCTAAACCCAAACAGCCACAAAGAAATACATGTGTGACACACCCCCAGACTTAGCTTGAAAACCGGGTATGCACACGGCCTATCCCGACCAAAAACTAACACACAAGATGGGGATTGCAATTCTCCTTGTAATAATTTTAAATTTTCTTTTTTTTCCTTTTTATTCATCTTTTTCTTTTTCATTTTTCTTCTTTTTCATTCAGCAATCCCCAAATCTAAAAATTAGCAATTCTGGAATTCATCTCCACATCACATTAATCCCAAATATCACAACATATCAAATTTTTGAAATCGATCCAGCTCAAGGTTTTGGTTGCAGCAAAAGGGTTGGCTTTTAGGCTTTGGTGAATATAGGTGGAGCTGAAAAAAAAGGAAGGTAGGCGCAAATTTGGCTTGCAAGGGTCAGCTGCTAGGACTAGGTACAAAAGGCTCAAACTAGCCAAAATGATGGCCTACCTCACGCTCACACTCGACTAATCGGGCACCAATGCTTCGAGAGTAGCTTGGGGCAAGTTCTCAGTCCTCGAAAAAGACAATCCTTCCCCCCGACTCGAGCAATATGAGTATAGTGACGGCTACACTCATCTCTACACTACCGTTCGATTACACTAGATTCCATAATTTTAAGTAGCACAAACAAAAATTACTTTTGCAGAATAAATTTAAATCTACGAGCATGAAGAAAAAGTAATCCTATACTATTTCTATGCAAATCATGAGTACTCGATTAGGAGCACTGCATGAGTTTCGAACTACTATATCCCAAAATACTGAGTCAGCACCACTTTTTAGAGTTTACACAAAAGTAATACATTTGTCCTGAGCCGCGCGCATGGTTAAGTGCGCACTCATGTGGGTGATTCAGTGTGTGCAATTAGTGATCATGAAATAAATAAATGCAGACTAGTATGCAATAAATTATGTTGTGTAGTGATTGCAGGCAACTCCACCCCCAGACTAGAATATGACATATGAAAAAGTAAAACATGTAAATAAAAAAAGCGCTGGGGAAGAAGTACCCATGCTCAAAATTTAGCATGCCGGTCGTGCGACAAGATATCCAAGTGCGATCAAGTTGTCGCGCCTCAAAAATTCCTGCACCTGCGATTTAAATACGTACGCAAAACAAAAGATGAACACACACACACACACACACACACACACACACACACACATATATATATATATATATATATATATATATATATATATATATATATATATATATATATATATATATATATATATATATATCTATATATATATAGAAAAAGAGCTCATAACACAGCACAGGACCAAATGGTCCAACATGGGTTGTCTCCCGAAAGACCTTTTGTTTACCATCCTTAAGGTGAACCAGATATCTGTATTAGCAGATAATATGGTATATATAAAAAAACATTCGACACCCAGATGGGCACCCAGAAAAATATAATTGTCTCATGCCTAACCCTGCTAAATAAAGTACAAAAATTTCTCCAATTTAATAAAGCACGGAAAATAAGAACAGAAGGCGTGGTAGACTAGCCCCGTTGTGAAATCCACTCACTCCCCCTCACTATCGCTGTCGTGAATCTCGATGGGAGACAGATAAGGAGCAGGCGCCGCCGGAGCGACACGAGTAGGTGGTGGTCGAATGTCCAACCCGCCTCTCACCGCTTGCTGATAGATAAAGTCCTGCATCCAAAATTGTGAAGCTTCCAGATCAGCAAGGCGCTACCACACCCTTTCGACAGATAAATTTAACAACAATCCTAAAATAGAGACAAAAAAATACATAGATATATTTAAAACAAAAGAAACACTACCCTAGATAACTATTGGGTTTATTGTCTCCCAATAGGACTTATTCAAAATCTGAGCATTTCCTAACTGATTGGCATATGAAACTTGAAATGCTCAAGCAGTGGTTCATGTTCGCGTTTCGGTAGCGGGTACCGGAACGGAGATAGAACAGAAGCCCCTACCTGTATATGTATACCTGTCGTGTGTGTCAGGTATGGGCAGAAAGTAACTTGGGAAGCTCGTTGGCTCCAACTCCACCTGCATCTGGTCACTAAAAGTCCTAGGCTCCATTACAGAACCTTGCACTAATTGAACCGATTCCACAATGTGGTCCTGCAGGGAAGTAGACATGAGAGCGGGGTCAAGAAATAAACTAGAAGAATAACATAAAGGAACCTCAATCTTGGGGATGGTCCCGGAGTCATCCCCCGTCGGTGGAATTGTGGGTGCTTCTACACAGCTGTCTAGGCTGATGCAAGAATGTTCTAGAGCTGCATCTGCCTCGTCGGCGCATCTGGCATCCTCACATGGGGTATAGGTTGCAACTTCGGCCACGGAGTCATCCTCCTCGACTGGATCTAACAGAACGCTGGAAACGCTAATTTCCACCTGCGAATCAACCTCAACAGCACTGTCAGAAAAAGAAAGAATGCTATGCAAAGAAGAAGGTGAAGGTACGGAGCTCGGTAGGACGTCGAGCGCAGGCTCTTCGCAACTAATAGACTCTATGATAGGTGATGTATGCACTTCAGGAGTATAAATATCTGCATTGAAATGGGGATAAACACATGTGTCGGTGCACATACCTGGGATGCCTTCTCCATAACATAAAGATGGCAATGGTGCACAACCCGATACGGAAGGGGTGATGCCCAAGGTTGAAGTGGAGACAATCCGAAGAGCCAGCTCATCATCCACTTCTAGCTCAGCTAGGTAAGCGGCGCAATCCTTCAATGCATGATCCCAGCATCGACAAAAAAGGCACTGTGTTGGGTACATTGGTCAAATGTACCTGATTTGAAGAAGCCTCACCTAACTCAATGATATACATCATAATGTATTTGATGTTTGTTTGAGTTACTTGTGCAGGTTAGGTATACACTGGACTGAAGCTAAAAGTTTCTAAGTCCATGTGTCGACACCCAGAGGGAAAGTGTCGACACATGAGAAAGCTTGTGTCGACACCCAGACAAGCAGTGTCGACACTTGGAGTCATTGTGTCGACACCTGAGGTGAAGACTCGACACCAGACAGAAAGTGTCGACACTTGGAGCTGTGTCGACACTCAGTGAAGAAGAATGCAGAAAAGCTGTGTCGACACTTAGCAGAAGTGTCGACACCTAGAAGAGCTGAGTTTACATCAGAAAGTGTCGACACTTGGAGTTGTGTCGACACTCAGCAAAATTCTGCAGAGACTAAGGACAAGTGTCGACACTCAACACAATGTGTCGACACTCAATCAGCAGAGTCAACATATGAAAAATGTGTCGACACTCAGCACAATGTGTCGACACACACTCAAAGGAGTCAACACTTGAAGTATGTGTCGACACTCAGCACAATGTGTCGACACACAACCAGAAGAGTCAACACTTGAAGAAAGTGTCGACACCCAGCACAATGTGTCGACACTTAGTTGAAGACTCTACACTTGAAGAAGTGTCGACACAAGGAGCTGTGTCGACACTTAGCAAAGAACAGAAAAGTTTACAAAATATTCTAAGTACAAGTGTCGACACTAAGGGAATGTGTCGACACTCAGCTGAAGAAACAAATTGAAGACTTGTGTCGACACCAAGAAGCAGTGTCGACACTTGACAGTTTCAACACATGAAGATGTGTCGAAACAAAGGAGATGTGTCGACACTTAGAAGAATTCAACAAGTTACAGAAGATCAAGTACTTGTGTCGACACTTAATTTCAGTGTCGACACTTGAAGAAGAATCTGTGTCGAGACATACAAGGAGTTGTGTCGACACCTTGTAGACTTGTGTCGACACTTACACAACATGTGTCGACACTTGGTCTATAAGTGTCGACACTTAAGAACAGAAAGTCTCGACACTATCTGACAGTTAGAGAATTTCAAGAATTGACTGGATGACATGACAGCTGCCGATCCAGCCGGTTTACAGCACTGTCAGAGATGTCAGAAGTCTGTTATGAACCGGACCAGCCGGTTACCATGAAGAAGGCCTATAAATAGGCACAGACTGTTTACAGATTGAAGGTTGATAAGGTGTTAATAAGAAGTTGTTGAAGCTATTTGAAGTAATTGATCAGATTAATCAAGTAATGAGAAAAGTGGTACACAGAGTATCAACACAAGAAGATCTTGCTGTCCAACAGCAGATCTAAGAAGTTGGAGAGAGAGAGCTCCAATCAAGAATTCAGTCTTTGGAACTAAGGCTGAGAAGAAGGATTCAGAATCATCTGGATCTCAAGAAGCAGAGGTCAAGGATCAACTGCAGAGGATTCAGACTAATTCAGTTCTACTCAAGAAGCTTTGAAGGAAGCTAAGTCAGTTTGGATCTAGCTGAGTTCTTCCAAGAACTCTTCAAGAAACTCTCAACTCCTCTCTTATTTTCTGAGTTGTAGAGTTAGTTATTGTAATTCAATTTTAACTTGTAGGATCCATTGGATCTGAGTGAATTGTAAGCCTATATTATAAAGGCTGAGGGTAGGGCTTGGTTGCCTGTGTGTGGGAGTTGAAGAACTCTGAGTGTAGGCCTTAATTGGCTGAGTGTAGGCTTGGGTGGCTGAGTGTAGGCCTTGGTGGCTGAGTGTAAGTCTTTGGGCCTAAGGTGTAGGAACCTAGTTGGGTTCTGAGATAGTGGAGAAGTTTGGCCGAATCTAGTACACTGCTAGATAGGCGAAGGGGGAAAGTGGATGTACCCAAAGATTGGGGAACCACTATAAATTTGTGTGTCTGCTGTGCTGTGCTGTGCTGTGGATTAGCAATTTATATTTTGTTATTGCTGTTAGCTGTAGAAATCTGTGAGATAACTGTTTTGCTGCAAACAAAGTTTTAACAAGGTTTAGGTCACCTATTCACCCCCCCCCCCCTCTAGGTGTTTAGGTACCATATCTTTCAAGTGGTATCAGAGCCAGGTTCCTCAAAAAGGACTAACTGTCTGAGGAGATCCAGTTTGGCAGATTCAGTGTAAGACAGAACACAGATTCAAGAAAATCAAGAACATGGGTTCTTCAGAGAATCACAAGGAATTGGGTTCAATGAAACTGCCCATATGTAGAAAAGAGATCTTTGGGATCTGGAAAGAAAGGGTTAGGCTATTTATGGAGGCCTCTGACCCTAGAATCTACATCACAGTCAAAGAGGGGCCATATGTGCCCATGAAGGTTTCAGTTTTGGATGCTACACAGAGAACTCCAAAGGATTTCTCTGAGATGACTAAGGATGAAATTGTCCTAGCCACTATGGACAAGAGGGCACAAAACATTATAGTAAGTGCCATTGATGATGCCACTTTTCAGAACTTAATTCACTGTAAAACAGCAAAAGAGATGTGGGATACTCTCATTGTCTATATGGAAGGTTCTGAAGAAGTTAGGCAAGATAGGAAGTCCTTGCTTAATCAAGAGTATGAGAGCTTTAGGCAAGGAAGAGGAGATAGCATCACTGAATGCTACAAGAAGTTCTATAGAATTGTTAATGAACTCATGTCCTATGGAAGAGAGTTCACTAACTATGAATTGAATGATAAGTTCTTAAGGTCCCTAACCAAAGATTGGGACACCAAGATCTGTGCCATCAGAGAAATGGCAAAGTTGGGAGAAATTCCTCCTCCCACACTGTTTGGAAGTTGTTGTCTTATGAGATGCAGCTGTCAGTGAGAAAAGAGGAGGAAAAATCAACAAGGACTGAGCACAGGGAAAGGACTGTTGCCTTCAAGTCAGAAGTACCTAGAAAGGGCAGGACTAAGTCATCAACTCCTCCTCCAGAGGTAGTTGAATCAGAATCTGATGAGTCTGTTAGCACAAAGTCTACAAGCAGTGAAAGTGATGAAGACTTTGCTGCATTCACCAGACATTTTCAGAAATTCCTGAAGAAGAAACAGTGGAGGTCCAGACCTTCATTTTCCAAAGGGAAAGAAGTCCAGTATCAGGAGAAGAAGCCTTCAAAGAAGGACAAGAAAAAGACAAAGACTAGCAAGGCAACTGGGTCTAAGATAGTGTGTTACTGCTGCAATAGACAGGGTCATGTTATTGCAGATTGTCCTGAGAGAAGAAAAGAATCCAGTGACAAAAAGAAGACTCACTTCAAAGGAAAGAAGGAGAAGTCCTTTGTTTCAAAGAATGAGAAGACTCTTTCAGACATTTCTTCTTCAGACACTGAGACAGATGCTGAAGCCTACATAGGGCTATTTGCTGAAGAAGAAGAAGAGTTTATGCAGATCATGGAATCAATCTATGAACAAGAAGAGTGTCAGTGCCAAGGACTGATGGCATTGACTGAAAGTACCAAAATCCTGGAGCAGCCAGGACCTAGTCAGGTACAAAGTCCAACTCAAAGTTCAGATTCCAGTTCTAGTTCAGAGTCAGATTCATCTTCATCAAGTGATGGAAGTGTTTCTGAATCTGAGGGAGATATTCATCAGCTCTTAGATGAATATAAAGTACTGTTGCAAGCCTATAAGAAAAGCAAGACCCTAGCCAAAAGTCAGGCAAAGGAGATTGCTGATCTCAAGGCAGCTGCAACAGATTTTGAGAAGAAATTTGATCAAAAGCTCAATGAGGTAGCCAGGCTGAAACACATTACTGTGATTCAGATGGGAACTATCACCTATAAAAATGATCAAATTAAGAGACTGGAGATCAATCTTCAGAAGGAAAGAGAGCTAGTTGCTAGGTTTTCAAAACCTAAATCAGTGCTACCCTTGATTGATGAATTTGTTCATCATAAAGGAAAGGCTGGATTGGGTTTTATTAAACCAGCAAGGACTGTTCAGGATCAGTCCAAGGGCAAAGCCCCAACATTCAATAAGCCTGTTGTAGCCAAGTCTGTACCTAAGCAAAGGTACAACAAGTTTGAATGCTGGTGCTGTGGCAAAGTTGGCCACTTTGCCTTGTACTGTTGGCACAATGCAAGTGCCAATGGGAGTAGCAAGCTACCTGGTGGAAAGCCAGTAGGTAGCTATGTCATGTTGCAAACTAACAATCACCAAGGACCCAAGTTTACTTTGGGTTCTAAGGTTCATTAATTTGTTTTGCAGGTGAATCCAAGTGGCCATACCCCAACATGGTACTTGGATAGTGGATGTTCCAGACATATGACTGGAATAAGGGGACTACTGAAGGACTACATTCCAATCAAAAATGGTCCTAAAGTGACCTTTGGTGGTTCTGAAAAAGGAATCATCAAAGGATTTGGTAATATTTCTTCAAACCTTGTTACCATTACTCAAGTGGCTTATGTTAAAGGGTTGAAACACAACCTTATAAGTATAAGTCAGTTAAGTGATGTAGGGTATGACATCTCATTTGTTAAAAATGGTTGTCATATCAAGAGGTCAAGTGATCAAGAGATCATTTTGACAGGTTATAGGAAGAGAAATGTCTATTGTCTAGACATTATGGTTGAGAACAATAGTTCTCCAGTTTGTCTTGTAGCTGATGAGACAGTCTCTCAATGTGTCAAATGGCACAAGAGGCTTGCCCATCTTAATTACAAGACTATTAGCAAACTCTTTAGCAAAGAGTTAGTGAGGAATGGTCCTCAAGTTAAGTGTGTTAAAGATGGCATTTGCTCAGCTTGTCAAAAGGGCAAGCAGACCAAATCCACCTTTAAAAGCATTGAGAACAAAGATGCTGTGAGGTGCTTATACCTCTTGCATATGGATCTCTTTGGTCCAATGCCAGTTCACAGCTTAGGTAGGAAGGTCTATACCTTTGTAGTTGTTGATGACTACTCAAGGTTTTCCTGGGTGTTCTTCTTAAGGCAGAAATCTGAAACACCTAGTGTCTTCTACAGCTTTGTCAAGCAAATTCAGAATGAACTAAATAGTACTGTGGTCAAAATTAGAAGTGACCATGGTACTGAGTTTCAATCTGAAAGCATGACAAAACTATGTGAAGACTTTGGGATATTTCAAGAATTCTCTTCACCTAGAACACCTCAGCAAAATGGCATTGCTGAGAGGAAGAATAGAACCTTGATAGAGGCTGGTAGAACCCTATTAAGTGATTCATCACTGCCAGAGTATTTCTGGGCTGAAGCAGTTAACACTGCATGCCATGTGATAAATAGGGCTACCATCACTAAAAGGTTAAATAAGACCCCCTATGAAGTTGTGAAAGGCAGGAAACCAAACCTATCCTATTTCAGGATTTTTGGTTGCAAATGCTTCATACTTAACAATGGGAAGTCTTACTTAACTAAGTTTGCTGCCAAGTCCCAAGAGGGAGTGTTTGTTGGGTACAGCAATAATAGTAAGGCTTATAGAGTCTACAACTTGACTACACAAGTTGTAGAGGAGTCTGTGCATGTAGTTTTTGATGAGACAAAACTTATTAACAATGAGTTGTCTAGTAGTGTGTGCAGCCCCACAGGTCTTACTAAGAAGATGGACAAGCTAACCATAGAAGATGTACCTGCTGCAAGACAGCAAGTAGAAGAAGATGGCTTATGTCCAGGGGGAGAACTACATGTACCAGGAGCTGAAGAAGTACAAGGAACTCAGCATGATGAAGATGCTGTAGAAGTACAACCAGAAGTAAGGATGCCTCCAGCCAACAGGCATCTAAGAGATCATCCAGTAGAGCTGATTATTGGAGATCCAAGACAAGGTGTTCAGACAAGGAGCAGAAATCAGAATGCTGTAGTATATTCAAGTTTTCTGTCTCAAATAGAACCAAAGAAATTTGAAGAAGCTATACAAGATCCACAGTGGACTGAAGCTATGCAAGAAGAACTTAATCAGTTCAAAAGGTGCAAGGTTTGGGAACTGGTTCCTAAACCTAAAGACCACAATGTTATAGGAACTAAGTGGATCTACAGAAATAAGTTAGATGAACAAGGGGTCATCATTAAGAATAAAGCAAGACTGGTTGCAAAAGGATATAGGCAAGAAGAAGGTATTGATTTTGATCAAACCTTTGCCCCAGTAGCCAGACTGGAGGCCATAAGGATGTTCTTGGCCTATGCAACCTATCAAGGATTCAAGGTTTACCAAATGGATGTCAAGTCAGCATTCTTAAATGGTAATCTTAAGGAAGAAGTCTATGTGGAGCAGCCATCAGGTTTTGTTGATCCAACTCAACCTCATTATGTCTATAGACTTAGGAAAGCATTATATGGGTTAAAACAAGCTCCTAGAGCTTGGTATGAAACCCTATCTAGTTTCCTCATTGAGAACAAGTTCTCAAGGGGGAAAATAGATAAGACTCTATTCCTTAGGGAATCTAGAGGCAAAGTCATACTAGTCCAAATATATGTAGATGACATTATATTTGGGTCTACTGAAAGCAGCCTTTGCAAAAAGTTTGCAAAACTTATGCAAGGTCAATTTGAGATGAGTAGTATGGGAGAACTGAAGTTTTTCTTGGGTCTCCAAGTTAAACAGACTGAAAGTGGTCTATCCATATGTCAGTCCAAGTTCACCCTAGAACTCATAAGGAAGTATGGTATGGATTCATCCAGTACCATGAAGACTCCTATGGGGTCAAGTATGTCTCTTAGCAAGGATGATGCAGGGAAACCTGTAGATGAAACCTTGTATAGAGGGATAGTTGGCTCCTTACTATACTTGACTGCAAGTAGGCCTGACATTATGTATGCTACATGTGTTTGTGCCAGGTATCAAGCCTGCCCTAAAGAGTCTCACTTGACTGCAGTCAAGAGAATTTTGAGATATCTAAAGGGCACTCCTTATCTAGGCCTCTGGTACCCTAGGAATGGAGATTTTGATCTAACAGGCTATTCAGATGCAGACTTTGCAGGATGCAAAGAAGATAGAAAGAGCACTACTGGATCCTGTCAATTCCTAGGTGGAAGACTCATTTCATGGAGTAGTAAGAAGCAAACTAGTGTGGCTATCTCCACAGCTGAGTCAGAATATGTAGCTGCAGGAAGTTGTTGTGCTCAACTTCTGTGGATTCAACATCAGCTAGAAGACTATGGATTTCAGGTAAGTAGAACTCCACTTTTCTGTGATTCTACAAGTGCTATTTCAATAGCTAATAATCCTGTATCACATAGTAGAACTAAACATATTGAGATTAAATATCACTTTCTTAGGGAGCATGTAGAAAGAAATGATATTGCACTTGAATATGTTAAAACTGATAATCAGATAGCTGATATGTTTACTAAGCCCTTAGAAGAAGCTAAGTTCAATAGGTTCAAAATTGAACTAGGTATGATAAACTTAGACTAAGTTTACAGAACTAAAAATTGGCTAAGTAAAAAGGTGTCGACACATAGACAAGTCTATGTCGACACAGAATAGTAAGTGTCGACACTTCAGGAAAATGGTGTCGACACATCTAGGAAGTTGGTGTCGACACTTCAGAATGTTAGTGTCGACACATGTCGAGTTGGTGTCGACACATCCAATGAGGTGTCGACACTTAAGTTTTACTCAGAATTTTCTAAGTAACATCTCGACAACATGTCGAGTAGTGTGGTGTCGACACATAACCAAGTGTCGACACATAAAATCTGTTGACTAAACTTGTGTCGACACATGAGTGTCGAGACATTATAAGTCAGTGTCGACACTTATTGCCAGTGTCGACACATCTTTAGTAATCCATCCCGCCTGTTCGTCTTCAAACCAGAAAGGTATAAATAGGATTCTGTCTTTGTTTGTCGACACGCTTTCAGAGTTTCGAGACCAAACTACTGTGTCGACATTTCTCTTTTCTAAAGACTAATTCTACAAACCCTAATGGCTCCCAAGCTCGAGGAGAACGTCAATGAAGGCTATGAACTGGTTCGTGGCGCGTTCGACGATGGCGATCAAGAAATCAAATCGGTGGTAACCCTAGTCACCGATTCTGGATTGGAGTACTTGGTTTCAGAACCAACCAAAATATGGAAGAAGGAAGTTCTTGAATTCCTTACTGGAGCTTCTGTAGATGACTCAGGTTACAGAATCAAATCAAGAGTGCATGGAACCAAGGTCAAGATTTCACCCAAAACTCTGAGAAAGGTACTTCAGCTACCTAAAATTCAAGCAGAAGAGGAAGTGACTACATCTAAGACCAGGAAAGCACTTACCTGGTGTGGTCTAGATCCTAAGATGAAGATAGGATCTGTATTCAACAGGAAAGGAATGAATAACCAAGGAAAATTCCTGTCTGAAATTGTGGGGAAAGTTATACTCAGCAAGACTGGAGGGCATGACAGGGTGTCAGCCTCCATGTTCAGTGTTATGACCAGAATTATCTTCAACCTAAAAATAGACTGGTCAATGGTTGTGTATGAAAAAATTAAGGAGAGTCTGAAGAAGCCCAATCTGGGCAGAATACTAAGTCTCTACCTGGCTGGTACAATACCAGAGGTAATGAGCAATGCTGCTGGTAGCAAAATCAATCACATGAGAAGGATGGATCAAAGGATATTTTTCAGGTGGGAAAGAGTGCTGTCAAAGGACATGCCTTCCCCAGAGAAGCAAGTTCCTAAGAAAGATACACCTCCAAAGAAGAAAAGGAAGATAGCTCCTGTGACACAGGAGTCCTCCAGCAGTTCAGGTAGTGAAAAACAAGTTGTTTTCACTCCTGATAGTCAAGTAGAAGTGGCTGCAGAGAAGTCTCCTGCTCCTCTAGAGACAGCTGAAATCCAGGGGGAGCTGCCTACAGCTAGCCCCATGCATAAGGATCCAAGCCAGGGGGAGCCTCCAGCTGTAGAACAACCCTCTACACTGGAGAGTGAGCAAGCTACAATCATTATCCAAGAGGTACTTTCTGACCTCAATACTTTCGACTTTTCTGTAATAGATTCTGATTTGTCTGATGTCCATCAGCAAACTCAGCAAGCAAATCAAGAACCAGATGTTGTTCTCCAAGACACATCAGTAGTACTAGAAGTGGTTCCAGATAAAGTAGTTGGTGAACCCAGTACTTCTCCTGCTCAGTCTCCAGCTGAATACACAATGGAAGATCTATTTCTTAATTTAGATCAAGAGGATTTTTACATGGACAAGCATGCTGCTGCTGAAGAGAAGGGTGCTGCTGCTGAGGGGGAGACACTGCAAGTTCAGGAAGAGCCTATAAGGCAAGAAAGTGAGAAAGCACTTGTTGTGCAAGCTGACCAACCATCAAGCCCTAAGGAAAGGGTGAATATAGCCAGTACTTCAGAGTCTGAGGAAGATGAGACTGAACAAGCTAAAAAGAAGAAACTCTTTTGTATTCAAGAGAAGAAGTCAGAGCTACAAGAAGGCTCTACAAATTGTTGCTCAACAATCCTTAGTCACACAAGCTCCATCTCCTGATTACAGTGCCTTAATGGTAGCCCTGCAAATCAAGCTGGATGAGCAAAGGAAGGCTATCGAGACTTATGTTGATGAAGGGCACAAGACCCTACAATTTGATCTGGCACAGGACATCAAGTCAATAAGGTTTGAAATGAACCTTAATAAAAAGGAGATGAATGAATGCTTCCACAAGGGTGGAAATGCAGTGGTGTTTCTGGCAACACATCAAGAGAAGATAAAGGAAAAAATAGATGATATAGCATTGAAGCAGGGCTATGTGCTGGAAAATCAACTAACGATGAATGACAATCTGACAGCTTCTCACAATGCTATAGTCACTGAACTAAAGAATAAGACTGCTGAACCTTCAACATCATCTGCTGCTGCAAAGGCTGAATTTGATAAAGCTTTTCAAGATGAAATTGCAGCTGTCAAGACTGCAATCAAGGATTCACAGAAGATCATTTCTGAACAACTTACCAAGCTTAGACCTTACTTTAAAGATGGCATCAGGTACTTGGACAGTCAGATCAGATTCCAAAAGGATGATGTGAGAGACCATGTTGTACAAGAAGTCATAAAGGGGGAGAGGGTGTTAGTCAAAGCTAGCTCTGACCATGCCAAATGGATATCTAACTCCATCAGAGCTACACTGGGCTATCCTCCCCTGTGTTATGATGATAATGTTGCTGAATCAGGAATTCAAAGTGCATATCTTGGAGGTGAGCAACAGGAAGTAGCTCAGGTGATCTATCCACCTCCAGATTTTGACATGGTTCATGCAGAAGTAAGCACAATGTATAGCCCCCCAGCTGGAGAGTCCAAAGTTGTTCTGGAATAGGTTGTTCAACCTGTTACAGCAGCTATGAAAGAGGCTTTGGACAAGGAAGAAGAGACAAGGCTGTCAAAGAAGAAGTTTAGGGAACTAGCTGAGCAGAAGCCAGATTTTGAACAGTGGAGCCCTACTTCTAGGAACATCATTCTCACAGCCTGGAAAGCAGCCAAGGACAATGCTCATGAAAGGAACAAATGGTTTTCAGAAGCAGAATGGAGGAAGCATGAGATTAGGCAGGAAACCATTGTCCAGCATAGAAGGAAGGCTAAGTTAGGAAAGCTACCTCCTACAGCTGTGGAGCCTAGCAAGTACTTTCCTAAGCCCTATCATTACTTTGAGAGGCAAAAGATCAAGGCTGATAAGAAAGATCTCAAAGGCAAGAAGCCTGCTGATGCTGAGCCTGCTGCTGCTGTAAAGGCTAAAGTCCAACCTGGAAAAGGAATAGTTATAAAAGAACCTGATCAGAACTAGACTAAGATTAGACTAAGAAACATTGTTGTAATCTTTTACATATGAAATATTTTTGTAAAACAATGGAAATGTATTAAAACAATGTTAGAACAATTTTTGATAAATATATCTCATGATTGTTCAGAAGCATGTGTCTATTTCTTGTTTGTTCTGCAATGTTTAATGAGTATACATGTGTGCTTTATTACATGTTTAAGTTTACCCTGTTGACATATACCTGCTTTACATCATTTTATAATTTTTAATTATGAGTGGTGTATATCATTGACTAAGGGTTATGACTTCTCCAAATAGGGGGAGATTGTTGGGTACATTGGTCAAATGTACCTGATTTGAAGAAGTCTCACCTAACTCAATGATATGCATCATAATGTATTTGATGTTTGTTTGAGTTACTTGTGCAGGTTAGGTATACACTGGACTGAAGCTAAAAGTTTCTAAGTCCATGTGTCGACACCCAGAGGGAAAGTGTCGACACATGAGAAAGCTTGTGTCGACACCCAGACAAGCAGTGTCGACACTTGGAGTCATTGTGTCGACACCTGAGGTGAAGACTCGACACCAGACAGAAAGTGTCGACACTTGGAGTTGTGTCGACACTCAATGAAGAAGAATGCAGAAAAGCTGTGTCGACACTTAGCAGAAGTGTCGACACCTAGAAGAGCTGAGTTTACATCAGAAAGTGTCGACACTTGGAGTTGTGTCGACACTCAGCAAAATTCTGCAGAGACTATGGACAAGTGTCGACACTCAACACAATGTGTCGACACTCAATCAGCAGAGTCAACATATGAAAAATGTGTCGACACTCAGCACAATGTGTCGACACACACTCAAAGGAGTCAACACTTGAAGTATGTGTCGACACTCAGCACAATGTGTCGACACACAACCAGAAGAGTCAACACTTGAAGAAAGTGTCGACACCCAGCACAATGTGTCGACACTTAGTTGAAGACTCTACACTTGAAGGAAGTGTCGACACAAGGAGCTGTGTCGACACTTAGCAAAGAACAAAAAAGTTTACAAAATATTCTAAGTACAAGTGTCGACACTAAGGGAATGTGTCGACACTCAGCTGAAGAAACAAATTGAAGACTTGTGTCGACACCAAGAAGCAGTGTCGACACTTGACAGTTTCAACACATGAAGATGTGTCGACACAAAGGAGATGTGTCGACACTTAGAAGAATTCAACAAGTTACAGAAGATCAAGTACTTGTGTCGACACTTAATTTCAGTGTCGACACTTGAAGAAGAATCTGTGTCGAGACATACAAGGAGTTGTGTCGACACCTTGTAGACTTGTGTCGACACTTACACAACATGTGTCGACACTTGGTCTATAAGTGTCGACACTTAAGAACAGAAAGTCTCGACACTATCTGACAGTTAGAGAATTTCAAGAATTGACTGGATGACATGACAGCTGCCGTTCCAGCCGGTTTACAGCACTTGTCAGAGATGTCAGAAGTCTGTTATGAACCGGACCAGCCGGTTACCATGAAGAAGGCCTATAAATAGGCACAGACTGTTTACAGATTGAAGGTTGATAAGGTGTTAATAAGAAGTTGTTGAAGCTATTTGAAGTAATTGATCAGATTAATCAAGTAATCAGAAAAGTGGTATACAGAGTATCAACACAAGAAGATCTTGCTGTCCAACAGCAGATCTAAGAAGTTGGAGAGAGAGAGCTCCAATCAAGAATTCAGTCTTTGGAACTAAGGCTGAGAAGAAGGATTCAGAATCATCTGGATCTCAAGAAGCAGAGGTCAAGGATCAACTGCAGAGGATTCAGACTAATTCAGTTCTACTCAAGAAGCTTTGAAGGAAGCTAAGTCAGTTTGGATCTAGCTGAGTTCTTCCAAGAACTCTTCAAGAAACTCTCAACTCCTCCTTTATTTTCTGAGTTGTAGAGTTAGTTATTGTAATTCAATTTTAACTTGTAGGATCCATTGGATCTGAGTGAATTGTAAGCCTATATTATAAATGCTGAGGGTAGGGCTTGGTTGCCTGTGTGTAGGAGTTGAAGAACTCTGAGTGTATGCCTTAATTGGCTGAGTGTAGGCTTGGGTGGCTGAGTGTAGGCCTTGGTGGCTGAGTGTAAGGCTTTGGGCCTGAGGTGTAGGAACCTAGTTGTGTTCTGAGATAGTGGAGAAGTTTGGCCGAATCTAGTACACTGCTAGATAGGCGAAGGGGGAAAGTGGATGTACCCAAAGATTGGGGAACCACTATAAATTTGTGTGTCTGTTGTGCTGTGCTGTGCTGTGGATTAGCAGTTTATATTTTGTTATTGCTGTTAACTGTAGAAATCTGTGAGATAACTGTTTTGCTGCAAACAAAGTTTTAAAAAGGTTTAGGTCACCTATTCACCCCCCCCCCCTCTAGGTGTTTAGGTACCATATCTTTCACACTGCTTAGCCGCTTCAGTGGTGCAACGGGTGCTGAAGCCGAATAGAAGTTGTGTGGCAATAGCTCCGCGGGTCGGTACCTAACATGCTTATGTCTACGATATGTAGATTCCTGAATTTCCTTGCTATTATACTTCTGAGGGCATCTATCACTAGCATGAGAGATGTCTCCACAATGACGACAACGAATATTGAAATTGGCCCACATTGCGGAGATTTCAAATATAAAGGATACAACTACTTTGCATAGATTCTGAGAATAAAACTAACAATTCCAACTGACAGAATAACAGCCCAAGAGAAAAGGGATCAAAACAAAACAAAACAAAACATCTCCTAAAAACTACTTTTAGCAACACAAATAACTCTTATAACGAAATTTTCAGTCATCCTCAGTCGCTCTATAATTGCATTACCCGACAACGGCCCCAAAAACTTGATGCGTGGAAATCGGCAAGCGCACCGGTTGAACAAGTAATAAAATTTGGGAATAAATCCTCGAGTGTCGGTCTCTTGAGAAATGCAATTAACATAGAGCGGCGACAGTTCAGAAAATATCGTTACCGGGGTTATACTTAGAAAACATTAAAAAGGGGGCTTGTGGGATTGTGGTTTCTTGATCTAATAAACTAATTAAGGCTATGCGGGATGAAGGCATCGCTTCGCAAGGTGAGGTGAGTGTATCGGCCGCGATGCCGAACTTCGGTTCGGCGAGTGGACAGAAAGCTAATGGATGGAAGTGTTCTTGTGCGGAGTGCAATCGGGTGAAACAAGGGTATGGAGTGGATGTGGAGTGGGCGAGGCGCATTCACAACACACAACTCAAAATCAAATGAAAACTACAAACATCCACTTATATATAGAGTAGAAAATGTAGTTCATTACAATATAAAATCATTCCATATAATGGAGGAAGGGGAAGAGGAGTAAACCACTAGAAGTTGAAGGTCCACCGCAGGTCGTGGCCGGAATAGCGAGTTGTCAATCCGCTTCCGGGCTCAGTCCTAGGAGGCTTCCGGTACCAACGAGTTGTCACCCCGAATGCCTTTGAGTCGGTTGTCTAGGTCATCTTCTTCTCCAACTCCGGTGGAAAGCTTGGAGTTGAGGTAATCAATGGTCGGGAGCTTCGCCGGAGGGTTTGGAAAGCTTCAGAATCACCGGCTACGGACTCTCGATGAAGGTGGAGGTGGATGGAGCAGTTGGAGAAGTAGAACGACACTTCCCGTGCACCATCGATCGCAGAAATGACCAGCATTTTTCCTAAATTGCGGAGCAGTCCCTTAAATACGGAGGCAGAATAAGCAGAACACATGATCAATGGCGCACGACCAGTGGTCGTGCGCACTATCGGACGATGATTGTGCGCAATTTATAATTAAACCTGCAACTTGGAGAGAAACATCAACAGATATGCGCACGATCAGTGGCGCACGACCGGTGGTCGTGCGCACTGAATCCACTGATCGTGCGATTGGCTAAGACAGAACTGCAGAAATCAAGAGGTAAAAGCGCACAAGCAGTGGCGCACGACCAGTGGTCGTGCGCACAATGGCCAGTGCTCGTGCGATTACCCGGGCAGAACTAGGAATAAGAAGAGGACAGAGTGCACGATCACCAGCGCACGACGAATGGTTGTGTGCAATAGATCCAGTGATTGTGCAATCCTCAAGACAGAACTGGGGAAAAGGAGAATTTAATGTCCACGATCAGTGGCGCACGACCAGTGGTCGTGCGCAGTGAGTCCAGTGATCGTGGGAAGTGTTCCTGTATCGTCGGGGTATCTCGAGCGGCTCCGGAGCATGCACACGACCCATGCACCAGCAGAAGAGGCAGATAGGCCACCAAAAGTGCACACCACATTCTCAAGACATGACGAGAGAACAAGTAAAATAAACGAAAATACAGAAACATCTAAAGCACACAGAAAACGGGCCTAAAGTGCACTTAATCATGAAATAGGCAAATAAGCAAATATAAGCAGTTATAGATCTCAAGTGGAGTGCTAAGATGATAAAACTAGACCAGATGAGTCCAGAAATCAGTGTCATATTTGGACTCATCAGTATCTAGAAACAGACTGGGTGGAAATTAGAGTGTATGCGGGGGCACAGAGATGGTAAGGTACGAATGGTGGATTAGGGTGGGAAAGGCTTGGGATTGTGATGTGCTATGACATGGTTTGTCTCTGTGGTCTGTTGGCTAGCTCGTGACATTGCAAACTCACGTGTGGATAGTGTCCCAGTGATACAAGTCCCCTTATGTGGAACTGACGAGAATGCCAAGCTTTGGACAAGCCCGGACGATACTAGTTGGGTCCTACTGTGTAACATCCTGATTCGCACTAGGCCCCTCGTGCGCGTTTTTGAGTCAGGAGAGCTAACTTGGGCTAAGAGAAGTGCTGGAAGCGGGGCTGCACTTGTAATTGAGAGTAGAAATCAGTCCAGAATAGGACACGAGTAGAGACACGGGCATGTCCCTACCCGTGCATGTGAAGCTAGCTCTCAGTCGATGGCTCGAGTTGTCCCAGAGATGGACACGGGTAGAGACACGGGCATGTAACTACCCATGTGCAGGTGACATGGGTAGAGACACGAGCGTGTCCCTACCCGTGTGTGTCGAGTAGAGCTCAACGAAGTGTGCTCCGAGGAGAACACGGGTAGAGACACGGGCGTGTCCGTGCCCGTGTGTGTCATGTGAAACTCGACGAAGCGTGTCCTGAGATGGGCAAAGCCAGAGAACACGGGTGTGTCATGTGGATACGGGTAGGGACACGCCCGTGTCCCTACCCATGTTTGTGTATTGAACCGACAGTGGAACTATCGATGATGCTTCGCCCGAGCAGGACACGGGTAAGGATACGAGCGTGTCCCTACCCATGTCACTTTTCACTTATAAGGGATGTGAAAACACTAGACGTTTTCTCTCCTCATTCCAACTCTTTTTCCTGAGAGAACTGCTGTAGAGAGGGAGAAGGTTCTGGAGCAAGTCCAAGAGGAGAAGAACCGCCGCCGCCGAGGAGAAGAAAATCCTTAGGAAACACATCCGCAAACTCCGATACAACTGGAACATCACTCATACTGGCCTTTGGCTCAATAGCTTGAATTAGCGTGAAGAATAACTCTGCGCCCTTCCGAACAGCTGTGACGACTTGGAGTGCAGACATCAAGGTCCCGCCCACTCCTCGCATACCAGCGAACTTAGTCTCATGCTCAGAATTCTTGCCCAGTGTGACTTCTTTGGCATTACAATCAATAAAGGCATGCTGCTCCGCGAGCCAGTCCATATCCAAAGATCACATCGAATTCTGATATCGGCAGTACAGATGCAGTCAAACAGAATCCCGACTTCCAATTTGAACCACCTCATCGCAAGCCCGATCCGCAAGCATCAAACAACCATTTGGTAATACCACCCTCACGCTATCTATCTTCATATGACTAGGTACTCCAAGTCGAGCTAGGAATTCTTTAGACAGAAATGAATGCGAAGCACCCGTATCAACCAGTGCTCTCGCTAGCGTGTTCCAAATCTTAACAAAACATATGACGCACATATCACACACAATCCACATATAAAATATGCAATAAGCAAAGAAATAAATAACTTAACTTGTACCTGTGACGACGTCACTCTGCTTTATGGCCTCCTGCAGGCCAAGGTTGAAGACTCGGGGCTTGGCTACCACCCCAACGGGAGATCGACTTCATGATTGAGCTGGTGCCAGGTGCGAAACTTGTGGCCCGGTCGCGATATCGCGTCGTGCCAAAGGAAATGGCTAAGTTGAAAATCCAATTGCAAGAGTTGTTGGAGCAGGGATATATACGCCCAAGTATGTCACCTTGGAGCGCACCTATTATGTCTGTGAAAAAGAAGGACGGTGGTTTACGGTTATGTATTGACTACCGCGAATTGAATAAGCTGACAGAGAAGAACAAGTATCTGATTCCACGGATAGATGAATTGTTCGATCAGCTGGTGGGATCAACCGTCTACTCGAAATTGGATTTGAAATCTGGATATTACCAGTTGAGGATACGGGAAGGGGACATTTCCAAGACCGTATTTGGAATACGCCACGGTCATTATGAGTTCACGGCAATGTCATTTGGGCTATGTAATGTACCATCGGTGTTCATGGACCTGATGCACCGAACATTCCGAGAGTACTTGGACCTCTTTGTGATTGTGTTCATTGATGATATTTTGGTGTACTCTCAATCTGAATCTGATCATGCAAACCACTTGTGGTTGGTGTTACACACCTTGCGAAGGAATAAGCTTTATGCCAAGTTCTCGAAGTGCGAGATTTGGCTGTCTTTGGTGGCTTGTCTTGGCCATGTGGTAAGTGGAGAGGGCATCGCAGTGGATCCGTCAAAGATCAGAGCCATACAAGAGTGGCCGGTGTTGTCTACGGTGGTTGAAGTCAGGAGCTTCCTTGGACTGGCAGGCTACTATCGACGGTTTGTAGAAAACGTCTCGCGGATCGCTTTGCCGCAGACCATACTGATGCGAAAGGATCAGAAGTTCATTTGGATGTCGAAGTGCGCACAAGCTTTTAAAGAGATAAAGAGTCGGTTGACCACGGCGCCTGTGTTGGCATCGCCATGTGGTACCGACGGATATGAGATCTATAGTGATGCTTCGGGAAGCGGCTTAGGTTGCATTCTTCTGCAAAATGGAAAATTGATTGCTTATAGCTCACTCCAGTTGAAGGTGCATAAGTGAAATTATCCCGTCCACGACATAGAGTTGGCGGTGGTGATCTTTGCACTGAAGTTGTGTCGGCATTATCTTTATGGAGTGAAAGTGGATATCTATACGGACCACAAGAGCCTAATGTACTTGTTGGAGCAGAAGGACTTGAATATGCAACAACGAAGGTGGATGGAGTTCCTTGGGGACTACACCTTTATGATTCATTATACTCCCGGGAAGGGAAATGTGGTCGTTGATGCCTTAAGTCGGAGGGCTCCGACAACGGAAAATTGGTTGCAGAGGTACGATGAACCTCTAATCCAGGAGTTGGAAGCATTAGAGATTTCTTGTGTTGACAAGAATTCCACAGCCAATGCATGTCTAAACTGGACGGAGGTGCAATCTGACCTTGCGGACAGGATTTGACGAGCAACGGAGCTGGATGAAAGTCTCCAACGCTATGCAAAGGACGGGCTAGAGGGAAAATTCTCCTGGGATGACGGCCTTTTGCGGAAAGAAGG
Organism: Platanthera guangdongensis; assembly: GCA_039583875.1. Lineage (NCBI taxonomy): Eukaryota > Viridiplantae > Streptophyta > Magnoliopsida > Asparagales > Orchidaceae > Platanthera > Platanthera guangdongensis. The sequence continues at coordinate 103,447,959 of CM077150.1, forward strand.
TCGATTGTGCATCCTGAGTATGAGTAAATTGCGAGAAGAGTTTATGTACGAAGCTCACTTTACGAAGTACTCAATTCACTCTGGGAGCACGAAGATGTTTAGGGACATGAAGAAGTTATTCTGGTGGCCAGGACTCAAGAACGATATAGCGCATTATGTGGCCAAATGCCAAACTTGTGCTTTGGTGAAGGCGAAATGCCAGAAGCCTGGCAGTTTCTTGAAGTAGTTGCCGATTCTGGAATGGAAGCTCGATAATATTTCAATGGATTTCGTGCATAGGTTACCGAGATCTCAATACGGGAATGATTCAATCTGGGTGATTGTAGACCGGTTGACGAAAGTGACGCACTTCCTTCCGAACAAACGGGACGACTCAGTGGAAAGTTTGGCAGAGTGCTATGTGAAGCAGATCGTATGGCTACATGATGTTCCTCGTAGCATTGTGAGCGATCAGGATGGGTGCTTTACGTCGAATGATTGGAGGCTAATTGTAACGCCCCCGATTTTTCGATGATTTTATTCGATTGGACAACATCATATTTATGACGTCGTGGCATTACCTTTAGCGTCGAGTTGACGGCGCAATGCCGTTAAGGCATTTTCGCTTCTGTGCGGTCGAGTCGGCCGAATTCTTGTTGTCATGGGAAATTTTGCAATTGGAATTTAAGTTGAGTAATTTTGGACTTGCTCGTCAAGTTTCGTCGCAATCCGAGCATTTTTGGAGTCTCGGCGCGCGATTGAAGTTTTAGATTGTTTATGTTCGCCGTATACTTTGAAGATTAGTATCTCGGGAATGGCTCGTCGGATTTTGCTTTTGACTTCGTCGTTGTGTTCATAGCGTCAGTATTCTCCTATGGCGTGAGTTTCGTTTAATTCGACAAACATTTGGGCCTCCGTTTTGATCTCGTAGTTTCCTTGTTCAAAAATATATAAGTATGATTATTTTAATATTATAGTACTATTCAAAAATGTCTTTTACTATTCATTCATATAGTTTGATCAAAAGGTTACATTTGCAAAGAAATTGTTTTTCCTACAAGGCTTGACTCGTGTGAAATTCTTGCGTCTCGAGTTGGTCCCTTCTTGTACTCTAGTAGTTGCCTTACTACTCGAGTAGTTCTTTTCGAGTACTCGAGTAGTTGCCTTACTACTCGAGTAGTTCTTTTCCAGTACTCGAGTAGTTTCCTTACTACTCGACTAGTTCTTTTCGAGTACTCGAGTAGCTGCCTTATAAGTACTCGAGTAGGTCTCTTCTTGTACTCGAGTAGTTACATTACTACTCGAGTAGTTCCTTTCGAGTACTTCAGTAGTTGCCTTGCTACTCAAGTAGTTCCTTTCGAGTACTCGAGTAGTTGTCTTACTACTCGAGTAGTTCCTTTCGAGTAATCGAATAGTTTCCTTACTACTCGAGTAGTTCCTTTCGAGTACTCGAGTAGTTACCTTACTACTCGAGTAGTTCCTTTCGAGTACTCGAGTAGTTGCCTTACTACTCGAGTAATTCCTTTCGAGTACTCGAGTAGTTGCCTTACTACTCGAGTAGTTCTTTTCGAGTACTCGAGTAGCTACCTTATAAGTACTCGAGTAGTTACCTTACTAATCGAGTAGTTCCTTTCGAGTACTCGAGTAGTTCCCTTACTACTCGAGTAGTTCCCTTATTACTCGAGTAGTTCCCTTACTACTCGAGTAGTTCTTTTCGAGTACTCGAGTAGTCATCTTACTACTCGAGTAGTTCTTTTCTTGTACACGAGTACCCCTTGCTGTACCCGAGTAGTACCCCTATAGTACTCGAGTGGCCCGTTCCTTCTGACTCGGAAAACTGGTTTTAACTAAACCCGGTTTATTTCTGTTGTTGAGTATAAATACTTTCTTCTTCTCCTTTATCATTAAACCGACCGAGAATTATATTTCTTCTTCCCGAACAAGAGCAGCGTGTGAGAAATAGGTCGTCCGTTCGTACTTCTTCCGGTGGCCGCCGACGGTGTTCCGGTGCTCGAAATCTTCAACCGAGTATTGATCTTGAAAGCTCTCGCCGAGAGCTACGCCATCGTGGTAATATCTTCCCCGTTTTTAGAGATTTCTCGTTAGATTTTTTCTACCCTAACCTCTTTTTCGGCCGTTCTTGTTTAGATTTCAACTCCTCCCGCATCCTTTTGCCCCAATCTACGACGTGGAGTGATTTGGTGGACTTTTCTGGTTAAACCAAGGCAAGTGGTGGTTTTCCCTCGTTTCTCCTTGTCTGATTTGATGGTAACGGCTATATTTTCATGTCTTTAAAATTTTTTGCGCTTATTCTTCCAAATTATTATTATAATTAACCGTTTCAACGATCACATGATGTTGTAAGGTTTTGTTATGGTAAGCTCAATCTTGTCTGGTTATGTTTAATCGTTCCTGATGTGTCTTAATGATGACTATAAATGCCTTATCTTTTCTTATTAAACGCATTAGAATTTATCTAGGATTGTAAATTGCTCCTAGAGGTTATCAACCGCATCTTGAATCTGGTAATGTCAAGTAGAATCTGTCGAGCCAAATCTCGAGATATTTGTGTTGTGGTTTCTTTGGGTTTCTTGATTGTGGGAGTTAGTGGACGATTCCACCTCCGCAGTGGTTGTTTCCTTCATTTGTGCCCTATGGAAGTCTACCTGGCTTTTGGATGTCTACGGTGTATGGTGGAGAGTATGAGACTCCTTTGTAGTTAGACGGATTTTATATCCGTGTTTTTGGGTGGTGTGTCCAAGAGTGACCACCTCGCCTATGTTTTTGGGTGGTGTGTCCACGAGTGACCACCTCCCCTGTGTTTTTGTGTAGGGTCGACTACAGGTGCCTAATAAAGGTTTTGTATTTATTCCTTACGATTTATTCATGTTGTCACCTTATAGCCTCGTGCGGCAGGTGTACTATTGTTGTACTTGACGAATCGTGTAAGAGTTCTTTTTTCCCGATGATGACTTATTCCTCTTTTTGTGCTTTATTTCAGTATTGTTGGTCTTTGGTTGGTACCCCTTTGACCTTTGTTTATTTGGGCATATTATTTTTCTGCCACCATTTGTTCCTTCTTGCTGAGGTGTTCTGTCTTTGGAATGCCTCAGGTTCAGAGTAGTAGCAGATATCAGAGCTAGTTTTGGAGTTCCTGGGCGGTAGTGTTGACCGTGGTTGTTACCTCGTCTCAACGAGGTAGTTTGTTGTTCAGACATACTTTTCGGTATGTGGGTTCGTGTCAGTTTCTTAACGCCCACAATATTGTTATTTTTTTGATAATTGCTAGTTGCTTAGTTTTTCTATATGTGGATGTGGATTGCTTGCTCTCTGGGATGATTTATGCTATGAATGCATGTTAGGTATTTTTAAGAATAAAATCTACAACTATTACTTTATGCACTGCATAATTTAAAAAAACTCTAACTTGTTATATTTGGCGACCGTAAAAGCTATCCTTACTACTATTATAAATTTAGAGTCTTGCATAGCATAAGTTGTCCCTTGGGGACGTTTATACTCATGTAGGATGTTTGAGTCAATCTAAACAAGTATTTTTCCGCAGTGTATAACCATATTTTTATTCGTGGACTAAGTGAGCAACTAAACCGATGGATACGGCTAACAATTAAACTTAACTGATTTTCCTTAAAACAACTGAAAGAATCTTTCTTCATGTTTAATAGGTGTTATCCTGAGCATCCGCAGTTATCCCCTGCTGATGTGCCATCATGACGTGCATTTTCCCTTACTCTGATAAGATATTTTATGCGTTGAAAATGCAGGTTGTGACACTAATCCATCAACTATTGGGCACGAAATTGATGTTCAGTATGGCCTTTCATCCCCGAACGGATGGCTAGTCTGAGAGGACCGACAGGACCATGGAGGAAATGCTCTGAATGTGCACCCTGGACTTTGGTAAGAGATGGGAAGATCATCTCTATTTGGTGGAGTTTGCCTACAATAATAGCTACCAAGCGAGCATCGGTATGGCACCGTTTGAAGCTCTGTATTTTCGGAAGTGTCGTACGCTGTTAGCTTGGGTAGAAGCAGGAGAATCCAAAGTGTATAGGCATAACGAAGTCAAGGAAGCTAACTCGACGATACGTACTATTCGAGAAAGGCTACTGATAGCCCAAGATCGACAAGCAAAATACTACAACTCCAAGAACCGGAACGTGGAGTTTGTGGTAGGCGATTGGGTATATTTGAAGATCAAACCCTTCAAAGGCGTATCCAGGATTCGGTGTCTGAAAACGTTAAGTCCGAGATATCTTGGTCCATTTAAAGTGGTAGAGTGAATTGGAGACGTTGTATATCAGCTATCTCTTTCGGCAGACTTCGGTGAATTACATGATGTGTTTCACATCTCTATGCTTCGGAAAGCCGTCAAAGATACAGCTCAAGTGATCGAGAATGATCGTGTGCCGGTGGAGTATGGGCTCACGACGAAGGTTAGGCCCATTCGGATCGAAGATCGCGCCGAGAAACAGTTACGGAACAAGTCAATGTTGATGGTCAAAGTCTGATGGGACATTTGTAGCCGTGAGGAGCTAACATGGGAGTAAGAGCAGACCATGCGAGCGGAATTTCCCAAATTGTTAGCATAAACTGTTATGCAGTGCATGTCAAGGTATATTCAAATGTGGTGAAGTTATAACATCTTATTTCTGGTTTCCTTACTTTGTGCAAATTTCGGGACGAAATTTATTGTAAGTAGGGGATGGTTGTAACACCTCAAAATCCCAAGTTGGGTTCAAGTTGGGTGACACGGCCTGGGACACGGGCGTGTCCTAGGGCGTGTCCTGCTTAGGATAGATGAGCAGTCTGGTGAGTGGTCGACGAACTGCACTCAACGAACATGCCCTGCGACACAGGCGTGTTAGTGGGCATGTCCTCCTCTGGTCGACGAATTTTGCTCGATGAAAAATCCGGTAGATGCATGTCTGCAGCCGTGTGAGGGCACACAGTATGTGACACGGGCGTATCAGAGGTCATGTCCTATTCTGGATTTGTCCAGGGTAGTGCGGCCTAGTGAACATAGGTAGGACACCGGTTTGTCTCTGGGCACACGGCCTAGGACACGGGCGTGTCACATGGTCGTGTCTTGCTCAGGTTGAGATGGGTGTGCACAACTTGAGGGACACGGCCAAAGACATGGGCATGTCTGAAGGCCTGTCAGGTCATACGGCCTGTGAAACGGGCGTGTTACATGGCCGTGTACTGGTTTGAATGAGTCGGTTGTGTGTCGCTTAAGGTACACGGCCTGTGACACTGGCGTGTCACAGGCCGTGTCAGTCAAAATTCAGACTTTTGTGGCAAAATCATGGCCGTCCTTTTCTTTAGCCAGGATCGGATGGCCCAGATTCCTCCCCCCACTTTAAGGCTGAGAATGAGAAGGAAAATCTCATTCTCATCTTGGCCATCCTCTTTTTAAGAACCTAGAGAGACAGAAAGGAGGAGGAGGAGGGGTGCCGGCCACTGGTGGAGCTGTTGAGTTCCGATTCGAGATCCGAGGATAGCGTTCTGGAGGCAAGCCCGCTGCGGTGCTTTCCAGCCAGCTATAAGTCCATGGCTCCGAAGCGATCTTCACGAGTAACGATCTTCCATCTTAGCCATGTGAAGGCCTCCTTTTTGGCATGTGCATTGGATTCCTCCACCAGAGGGTGGAGTATGAAGGGATTTCCTTGGGTTGATTCGTAGAATCCCCAATAGTTTGGCATATAGATTGGGAAATGGAGTACAGAATAGGAATGTTCTGTGAAGCCCATCTGGACAGGTTGGTCTTGATTGGTGGTGTTGCATATATACACCGGAGAAGACTCCGCGATGAAACGTGTAGCTTATGAAGTCAATGGGCTGTACCTATGAATCGAAGTAGTAGGAAGTACAGGAGTGGTAGTACAGGAAAATACCCTTGTGATGCTTGTGATGTTTGATGGGTGTACCTGTGAAGGGCAGTAGCAGGAAGTACTGGTGCGGAAGTCCAGGATAAATACCCTCTGATTATTGTAATGCTTATGACTCTTGATGGGTTGTGCCTGTGAAGGGTAGTAGCAGGAAGTACTGGCTTGGCAGTCCAAGAAAATACCCTCAAGTGTATGCTATGAATGTACGGTTAAGGCTAGGGATAGAAAATGAGTTCTATCGCTAACGCGAGGCGTGGCACATAGCTAACCTATGATTGTAAAGCCAGTCGTGAGAGGATAATATGGCTATTTGTGAGCTTGAAGAGCTCTGAAAAGGCTTTATGCTGAACGGACAAGGGGCTGCCGACCCACGTTAGTCTGGTCATAGAACTAATGATTTGAGCAACGGGTAAAGGCTGAACTGTATCCTTATTGTGGTTGTCTGCCATGAGTGTCTGGATGATTGGCATTCAGCAGAAACACATAGCGAGAGTATTAGGCCTGCGTGCCACTAGACTAAAGTCTCCGGCTGCACGCCATGAAGCAAAATGCTCAAGTTTATCGTTGGGCATCGAGCCTTGAACGACGGTGGGCAACTGGTTTATCCGGTACACCAAGAATGTGCCATGAGTGCAGGATCATCGGGCCGCGTGGCTGACGGTTATGATGGAATGTTTGTGCATGAGAGCACAATGCATGAAATCCATATATCTACAATGAATTGCTATGCCTGCAGGGAAGTAATGCCACCGCCCCGGGTAATGGGTAGGGTCATTATAAATTGGTCAGCTGAATGCTGATTGTTTCCTTGTTTGCCACCGTTGCATGGGCTATCCTTGTACAGGTGCTGGAGAACCGAGCGGGACATTTAATGGTTGAAGTCCCTGCTGCTGCTGCTGCTAGCCTTTAAAGGCTAAAATGAAAATATTATGTTTTGTTCATGTGTGGCCGGCATGGGCACCGATGTTTGGAAGCCACTTTTGTGAAGAGCAACTATAAGGCCCTAAGGCCTGATGACATTGTATTTGATACATTCCTATATAATGTGAGTGGTTATATTAGTGGAAATTCATGGTTGGAGTTCATTTTTATGTTAAAAACTTCCGCTAGAATGCTATGAGTTAAGATGCACAACTCTGATATCATCTCGTGACTTTGTCGCCTGTTTTGTGGCATATGGTGTGGGGCCCCGGCCGGACCTTCTATTATATGCTATATGAATGGATGGACTCATTACATGCAACATCCCAGTCTGCCAAGAAGTAGGCGACCCACACACTGGTCACTCTAGAGTACTTGGCAAGCCCCAGGTCGCCACGCAAGCTACAACTCCTCAGGCGCCTAAGCGGTAAGCATCAGGCCACCAAGAAGGGGCAAAAAGCTTGTCCAACAGTACCTCAGCAGCGGGGGGCGACCTGCGTGACCTTCTCCTTCAGTCAGTCAGGTTGCCCAATCGGTAACCAACCCTTCAGTCTGCAAGCAGGTGGCGGAATCGCTCTCAACCCGCATGTGGAATGACAACGGCAAGGCCTACACACAAGGCCACACAATGCAATGTGGACTTAAGTCATATCCGCCAGAAGGTAGCAGACTCAGCATCTCTGCGCCTAAGGGAGGTGGACGCTCCAACAGCTTATGTGACTTGCTCTATTCAGTTTGCTAGGTCGCCAAGCCCTTATCGCCCAACAGGGGGGACAAGCCTCCAACAGAAGGAGGCGACCTACTAAACTCATCCTGCCAGAGGGTTACCAGCTCACACCTCCAGTAGGCGACCTGCTCCTTCTATTTTGCAGAAGGTGACAAACTCGTCTCCATTCTGCAGCGGAGGCGGACTCGACCTATTCATCACGGACTAGGCGGACTCGTTATGCAGTCCGCCAGGAAACAACTTCCCAGCACATTTTCCAGCAGTAGAGGCAGACTCCACCTGTCCGCCGTGTGCTCGACAGACTCATTATGCAGTTTGTCACTTAACCTTCCATCATCCCGACACTTTCTTCTCCCCAGCAGCAGGCAAACTACTCCTCAGCTCGCACAGCTTGGCGCGAACTCGCTTAGTAAAGCAGAGGCGGACTCATCCCACTCCGCCAACAAATGACAGGGTCAAGACATCAAATCCTATGGACATAACTTCCAAGTCCTTGCGACCTCAGCTGTCTTCTCAGACTGATCACGCAGTCCTCTCGGCTTAGTCTAGCGAGCTGCGAGATCAGCTATCCGTGCGGTCTGTCGGACTCTTTGGTCAGTCCGCGTGGCCTCTGGCATCTTCTTTCCTTAGATGTCAGCTTCGCCATGTACCCTTTATTTTCTCATGTAAAGGACTCAACTCAAGTTGTAACACTGATTCATAAATAAAGGAAAGCGTGTAGCATGAGTGGTATTTAAGCCGCGGCGAGCGAAGTCTGTTGTTGTCATTGCTAGCGGCCCCCACTTCTTCTCAACTCCACTCCTCTCTCGGCATCAACGTCAACCAATGATCCTAACCATTAAAGTAACCATCTTCTCGATAGTTTATCATCAACCTCCCATTATCCCCGCAACCCTTGATCAAATGCGTGCTCCACTCTAGAGTGTGTAGAGGCCTCTCCTCATCAACATCCCATTATCCCCGGAACCCTTGATCAAACATGTTCTCCACTCTCGAGCGTGCAGAGGCCTCTCCTCATCAACCTCTACTCTAACCCTGCAACCTTCTCCATCCTAGTGAGACCGAACACTTGTTATCTGTTGGTGCCTAATGAGTCCACTTTATATACCTATTTTTGGACTCATCTGGGCTAGTTTTCACGCATTTCCACTTCACTTTTAGTTCATTATAATATATACTTCATCTTGCCTATATTTCCATAGGAAGTGTATATTTAAGCCCATGGTTGTGTATTTTGTTATTTTTATAGTTTGTACTCCCTTTTGTGATCGTCTGGAATGTCTGCACAGATTAGTGATTGGTTTGTCCTTTCGGTACAGGGGTCGTGTGCGTGTTGCTTGATGGTTTTGAAACAGGAATACTGCGCACGATCATGGGATCTAATGTGCACGACCACTGGTCGTGCGCCCCTGATCGTGCGCACTACTCTACATTTTCCAGAATCAGCCTGGGGTAAGCGCGCGACCACTGGACATATTGCGCACGACCACCGGTCGTGCGCCACTGATCGTGTGCATTGATTCCTCATTTCTGGAGTCCTGTCTGGGTAATCGCACGACCATTGGACTTAGTGCGCACGACCACTGGTCGTGCGCCACTGCTCGTGCGTATTATCCCAGTTCTTCTTCCTTATATTCCATGCCAGTGCGCATGAGCACAGGACATTGTGCGCACGACCACTGGTCGTGCGCCTGTGATCGTGCGCATTGTTCATTTCTGCTTTTGTATAAATAGTGCAGGTTCCGCCCTAATTCGAGATCGCTTATTTTTCCTCCGCCGTATTCGTCTCCGAGGAGGGATTCCGCCATCCTCCTTCAATCTCCACCCTAGGGAGGTGCTCCGGGCAAGCTTTCACCGCCAAATCCAAGCCGGAGCTTCCTCTCGGCCTCCTCCTTCATCCTTGAGCTTCAAGGAGGGCTTGACCTAGCTTTCTCCATCAAGCTAGGGGAAGTTGTGCCATCCTCCACCGGATTGTGACACGAAGAAGACAGGCCATTGGAAGGTGGTGACATCCCTTCTCTATCCCGGACGCAGTTGCGGACCGAGCTTGGACGCGGATTGACAACCCGACGACTCCAACCGTGAATCCTCAGCAAGGCTTCGTATTCGGTCGATTTCGCACACTCTTTTCTTGATTGGTTGTTGATAGTTTAGTTGAACTCTTTTTATTTGATGAAGCTATGCTTAGTGTAATATACGTTTATCTGTAATCATGTCTATGTGATTGTATATTTTCGTTATATTTACTTGAGGTGAGCCTATTTGTCCATCCACCCTCCATCCGCCCTTACCGCACTAGCAATTGCTAGTGGCGTGCGTAGCAAAGAGCTGCTCACAACCCTCATTCCGCCGTTCTAACCACCTCATCCGCTAGCCTTCTCGTCCATCTGCCTAGTGATTCGGTGCATAGCGGCCCGACTTGTCTTCCATCCCGCCTGGCGAAGCATCACATAGCGGCGTTGCATTAGAGTAGTTGATAGCTTTTTATTTTCTGTTTCCGCATATATCAAAGCCCCTTTAGTTAGCTCCGACCTAAGGACTTCAATCTCAAGTCCTGTTCGAAATTAACTCCACCTTACTGTGTTCCTTGTGAGATCGATACTTGGGAAAGCCCCCATTTTATATTACTTGTGGGACCGGTTCACTGCCGTGATCTATAGCATCAAGTTTTTGGCGCCGTTGTCGGGGAACATAGTCGTCTGCATTTTTGTAGAGGAAGATAAGAGATAGAAGCTCTTTTTCATTTGTTCATATCACTTTCTTCTTTGTTTTAGTTTTTAGCATTTGTGTTTGTTTTTATTTGTTCCTATTCTAGTTTTAAATTTTCAGTAGTAGGCTGTCCTATTCTTTTATTTGTGGTGTGTAGTTAATTGTTGCTTAAAAACTTTCTGTTGGTGAATTCTTCTTATTGCACCATGTATTCTTATATGAATATTCATTGCCGATGGTTCGGGGATTATAGGTGTCGTAGTGATGAGTGCCCCACTAAAGAATGGGAGCATAATTCTCGTGGTTCGGTGTATGGAGCACCGTCTTCTTATGGTACTTCATACACCCAACCCAGGTCTTATGGTCACTCCTCTTCTACGCCTTCATCTTTTTCTTATTCCTCTCCGATCCCACCTGTACCGAGGAGTAATGGAAAACGATGTTTGTGTTGTCGTAGCACCAACCACGTGTTGAAAGATTGCGCAGAATTTCAGCGCCAGTTGGAGGAGGATGATGAACCGGGTATCCGATTCATTCCATCACCTCTCAATCGACTGCCCATTCTGATTCTGATGATATGTTCGCAGCACCACCTTGTCTATGGGGGACTGTTGCGGATATACCCATCATACTTTCTACTGATCGGTGTGACGACATTGTGGCACCGTCTCTCCCAATGCACTCATCCCCTCGTGTTGATTCACCCTCGGAGGAACCTGCACATATTTTCTCTGATGCTGTTGTTCCTCCGCCTTCTTTGCAAGAATTATCTATCCCTATTTTTAGTGAGTCGGTTGATGATGTTCGGCCGGATTGTGATTCTGAGCCTGAGGATGTGCTCATGTTTGACGAGGATATTATTTTCATTAATGGACAGTATTATATCTTGGAACATGTGGACACACCGAGGTGTGTTGATGAGGATATCCTCTTTGTTGAGGAAGTTTCCACTTCCTTGATGGATGAGGAGGTCCAAACCACCACCGAGGACCTCGAACTCGCGGATTCCCCTCGCCATGACTCATATGACGTCGTCGATGATCTATGTCGGGATCCTGCTGGGAGTGAGACCGGGACCACTCCCCCTATTTCTGATTCTTTTAGTTATTCATCTCCTTTATTTCTTGATCACATTTCTGTATCTGAGCCTGTACGGGTTGAGTCTTCGCAGGTTCTTCAGGAGGACTTGGAGCTTTCAGCTCGAGTCATGGATGACAGCATCCTGTTTTGCGAGGAGGTTGATTCCTCCTCTGTTGAGGAAGCTCCATTCATCGCTTTCTCCTCCTGCAGACTCCCTGTAGACGATACCTTGCTAGGCAAGGATTTCTTTTGTGATAAGATGAGCGAGTACCAGTGCTCCTCCTCTTCTTATTTCTTATTTCCTCTACCTGTGTTGGGCAGGTATTACTATTTAGGTAGAGGGATAACTTCTCTATCTCCGTATCGGTACTTGCTACCGCAACGGATATTAGGCCAGTTACCTGTGCACTTTTTATTTCATAGGCCCATTAGCTAGAACTGTTTAGAATTTAATAAGTCGTGCTGGGATGACAATAACCCCAGTACTTATCTTTCATTTCCTGAATTTTTATTTTCATGTCTATTTTTGTTTTAGCATTTCTTTTTGTATATTTTTCTTTTGTTTTTGCGGAGCTCACCCCTGCAGGTATTCATGACAATTCGTATTGGCGGGGTTGTGATTCTTCGTATGGCGGGCCTGCTTCAAGTTTCCACGCACCTTCTAGTATGCTCACTAGCTGAGCATTGGGTAACCTCTTCCCTTAGCTCTTTATGATTTTAATTTCTCTATCATATGCTGTGTAGTTTAGTTTAAGTATGGGGGAGAGCCAGTTTTGTTACCTTTTGCACGCGCACATTTCATGTGCATACTAGAAGCTTTTATTGTTTTATTTTGCTTAGTTCATTGCATCACACACCACTGCACCCACATGAGCGCGTGCTTAGCTTTTTGCGTGCTGCGAGTTAAACTAATTTCTTCTTTAGATTTTAGAAAATTATGGTGCTGGCTTAGGATTGTGAGACGGAGTAAAATGTTGGCCTTGTTGTGTTTCTAGTCAACTGCTCTCGTCTCGTATAGAAATTCGAGTAGATTTAATTTTTCTGTATGCTTTTAGTTTTATATTTTTCTAATTGCGTAAATACTTTTTATTCTACTCAAAAGTTGGTGAATCCGGTGTGAATCCGACGGTAGCTTAGGGATGTGTGTAGACGGTCGTTAGTTTTGTATTGCTCGAGTCGGGAGGAGGGATAGTCTTTCTCATTGGCTAAGAACTTGCACCAAGCTATTCTTGAAGCATGGGTATAGGTTAGTCATGCATGAGCGTGATGTAGGCCATCATTTTGGCCCGGTTGAGCTTAGTACCATTCCTAACGTCTTGTCCTCGCTATCCTCGTTGTGCCTACCCCTCCTTTTGATTCAGCTCCACCTTTATTTCACCAAAGCCTCAAAGCCGATCCTAGTCGCACTCCCAAGTCGAGCTTTAGAGTTTTAGATTTTTTCATGTTGGGGTGTTGATGTGGTGCTTGTATTTGTGAATATGTGGATGTGCTCCAAAGCTTATATTTGCTGAAATTGTTAAAGGAGAAGTAATTTGAAAAAGAAAAAAAGAAAAGTTAAAAAAAATGAAAATGATCTTACTTGTGAAAAAAAAAGAATTGAAAAGAAAAAGTTTAAATTGAAAATCTTTATGGAAATGTGATTATATGTGGAGTAGGCGGTGCACACACCCATATGTTAAAAGTTAAGTTTGGGGGTGTGGTGTACCCGCATTTATTTTGGTTAGCTGATGGATTCTTTCTTTGATAGCTCATTTGGGTTTGGTGCATAGCCATTCTTTTTTATCATTGTTTACCTCACCGAAACCCAAGCCCCATGTCTTCACCTATAGTCCTACTGATTCGTGTGTGAACCAAACCAGTGCCGTGGAGAGAATGCGAAAGGGCAAGCATATGGTCACCGACATTGGTGGATTCCTTTGGAGGTTATCCCGAGCCCTGATCTTTGGCAATGCTCGCCTAGCGATTAGTCTACTTTCTCCCTACGCGTGACCGAATGATTCACCGTGATTCCATTTTTGAGTAATAATAAAATTTTGATACGCATTGTGAAAAGTATAAACTATTTTGTTTATTTAGAAATCTCTTCTATTATATTTTTACGCGCGCAAGCATGCAACTTCGCATGGTACTTCGTATCACAATTTCTTTGTTAACTAGTATTTTTCTCTATCTGCTTAGATTTTGTTTGCTCGGGACGCGCAAATAGTTAAGTCTGGGGGTGTGATGAGTCCACTTTATATACCTATTTTCGGACTCATCTGGGCTAGTTTTCATGCATTTGCACTTCACTTTTAGTTCATTATCATATATATTTCATCTTGCCTATATTTCCATAGGAAGTGCACATTTAAGCTCATGGTTGTGTATTTTGTTATTTTTATAGTTTGTACTCCCTTTTGTGATTGTCTGGAATGTCTGCACAGATTAGTGATTGGTTTGTCCTTTCGGTACAGGGGTCGTGTGCGTGTTCCAGGATGGTTGTGAAACAGGAATATTGCGCACGATCATGGGATCTAATGCGCACGACCACTGGTCGTGCTCCCCTGATCGTGCGCACTACTCTATGTTTTCCAGAATCAGCCTGGGGCAAGCGCACGACCACTGGACATATTGCGCACCACCACCGGTCGTGCGCCACTGATCGTGTGCATTGATTCCTCATTTCTAGAGTCCTGTCTGGGTAATAGCACGACCATTGGACTTAGTGCGCACGACCACTGGTCGTGCGCCACTGCTCGTGCGCATTATCCCAGTTCTTCTTCCTGATATTCCATGCCAGTGCGCACGAGCACAGGACATTGTGCGCACGACCACTGGTCGTGCGCCTGTGATCGTGCGCATTGTTCATTTCTGCTTTTGTATAAATAGTGCAGATTCCGCCCTAATTCGAGATCGCTTATTTTTCCTCCGTTGTTTTCGTCTCCGAGGAGGGATTCCTCCGTCCTTCTTCAATCTCCACCCAAGGGAGGTGCTCCGGGCAAGCTTTCACCGCCAAATCCAAGTCGGAGCTTCCTCTCAGCCTCCTCCTTCATCCTTGAGCTTCAAGAAGGGCTTGACCTAGCTTTCTCCATCAAGCTAGGGGAAGTTGTGTCATCCTCCACCGGATTGTGACACGAAGAAGACGGGCCATTGGAAGGTGGTGACAGCCCTTCTCTATCCCGGACGCAGTTGCGGACCGAGCTTGGACGCGGATTGACAACCCGACAACTCCAACCGTGAATCCTCAACAAGGCTTCGTATTTGTTCGATTTCGCACACTCTTTTCTTGATTGGTTGTTGATAGTTTATTTGAACTCTTTGTATTTGATGAAGCTATGCTTAGTGTAATATACGTTTATCTGTAATCATGTCTATGTGATTGTATATTTTCGTTATATTTGTAACATCCCATGTTACTTCTGGACCCCTCAACTTAGATTGGGTTAGGCATGGGGTGAGACTTAAGGAGATCAACTAGGTTTGACCCTAGGTAGTGGGTGGTAGCCATGTGGGGCCCACTATAAGACCATAGTCAAACTAGGTCAAACTAGCCTAAGTGGGGACCCTAGCCACACCATGACCCCACCACATTGCCCTAACCCTAAAGATAATCTAAGTGGACCCTAGGGTATGTCACTGGGTCAACATTTTGACCTCAATTGACCAAAGTCAACCTTGGGCTTAATTTGGTCAAACCCACACTCATAGGCCTAATTAACCTAAGTGGGGCACCCCCTTGACCCAAACTAAGTTGGGAGGTACCACTAGACCCATTTCCACCAAGTGGGGTCAATCCACCCACCATGGTCGACCAGTCAACCCTAAAAGTCAATTTGGTCAACAATTTGACCTAAAGAGAGAAAATGAAGGCCAAGCCATTTCCCCTTGGACCAAGCCCACTAAAATTGGCCCAAAGTCAGCCCAAGTGAACAAGACCAGTCCTACCCCTCTAAATCAGGAGAGAGAGTACATGCAAGGGGGTAAAATTGGGATTTTGAGAGGAGGAGAGAGAAATGGGGATGAAGGGGAATGGTGGCCACATGGCCACCCCTTCAGCTGCAACTCTCTGCCCATCACATGATAGCTGGCACCCTCTGATATTCCAGAGAATTTTTGGTAGCATGCTGGCCACATGGCACCCATGGTGACACAACCAAAGCTCAAACCGAGCTCACATTGGGCTTATCTCCCCATACACCCCCTCTCAGCCCCAAATAACCCCTCCATTAGCTTCAGAAGGTGTAAATGAGTGGAATTCGATATCTGGATCAAAGCTTTTGGTGGAGAATAGGGTTCGGGAGCAAGCTCGCCGGAGAGGAAAACTTCCATGGCCAACCGCCGCCAAACCCGCCGCCAAGCCCCAATCGAGGTCCGTTTCACCTCACCTCTACCCGTACTAGTTTCCTAGATCTATTAGGCGAGACATCGGGCTCAAATGAGCCAGATCCAAGGTGAGCTTTTTCATGGATTTTGGAATTTTGATGGAGTGCAAGTTCGCCGGAAACCGCCGCCTCCGGCCACCATTTCGCCGCCAAACGTTGGCCACCACCTCAACGGAGGTGGTGGTGGTGGTAGCCGGCCGTGGAGGCTAAGGGGTGGCCGGGAAATGAGGTTTGAAGGTGCTCCAGGTCGGGACAATCTCGGCCCTTGGCTGGAGGAAGAAGATGAACAGATGCCATCCATCCTGCTTTAAGATTCATGCTACATCAAAATTCAATTTTCTGTCCCTGTTTTTTCTGTCACTTGCAAGCTAAGTTTAGGCTTCTTAGAGGCATTTACAGAACTTAGTCTCTCAATGAAAATTGTAGCTGCTGGTCTTATCTGTAATTTGCCACCATAAATATGTGATGTGGAGTAGTGTACAGTCCTGTAGGACATTTCTCCTAGGACTGGTCCTAGAGTAGGGCAGATATTAAATTGGATGCCCAGGTCACAATATTAGTCACCATGGCCCCAACTTTTGAGCACATGCATGACTAGGGCATAATTATCTCCTGCCAAAATTTAGGAATTTGTAGAGAATATTTTTCTATAGTATTTGCTAAAATATCAAAATATAAATAAATGACATATATGGAGTTCTACTCCTCCCCATGGCCCCAAACTTTGGTGGTAGGTCAGTGGGGTCATCCCTGGTGCATGATAAAAGTTTCAGCACCTTGGGTTCACTGCATGTTGGAGAATCCACTTGCATGTGCTAGACTATGTTAAGCCTTGGTGTGCAAATAGCAAAAATGCAAATTGGTGTATTTAGCCCAATGGTGACATGCAAGGGTCATGAAATTATTTATATTGGTTCATTAGGGTAAATTTCATCCCTCAAATTAATAATGGAATTTTTGGAATCAAATTCTATTTATTGGAATTTATTTTAAATATAGCTATTTTGGAAATAAAATTGGAAAATAGGGTTTCTTCAAGTACAAACTTAAACAATTTTACCAAGGCATAGATGAGATCACATTGGACTTAGGAAAAATATGATTTGTCTGGTTTGAAGAACCTTTGGAGTAGATACCCTAAATTCCCCATTTTACCCTTATCTTGTAAATTCTTGAAATGATGGATATATACTTCTGAAAAATTTGGAATTTATTCTATTGTTATAATATGTTATTATTAGTCTTGCATAAATTTCTCAGAATTTAATGGATGCATTATTTGTGTTAAGTTAGTACAATGGCATTTTGGTAAATATCTTATAATAGAATCCTATAGGCCATCTTACAATGAATGTTGATGATTCTCTGCCAATAGTCATAAATTAGTGTCCTAAAAGCTTTGTAATTTTTCTGTAATTTTTGAGTACATAATGCCTATACATCATTTGGAAAATGGAATTTGTGTGGAATTGATATTAAATTGAAAATGATAATAAATAATTTAAGGAAAATTATGAAATTCTATAGGCAGCAATATTTTGTCAATATACATCTCAGGAAAAATTCCCTAGGTCAGTGGATACTTAATCAAACTACTTCATGTGTAAAGAGACCTAACATTTAAATTAAAAGAATTAATTAAAGGACTATTTGACCAAGGAAAATTACGAGAATTCTTAGGATAGTTCCCTTACTCCATAACACCTTAGGATAAATATTTAGGGGCAAGATGCCTTAAGTTTTGGAAGATCTAGGGTAACCATAGGTCATGGTCTGCATATAACACAAATAGGTCTTGCCTTAGGGGATTACCAGGGTATTGATTATCGGCAGAAATAAGAGAGAGTTCAACATGAGTAACCCTGGTGGGTAGAGTTATCTTAGTGAGGGATTAAAAGTGCAAGTCTTAGCTAGCAACTAGAGCGGGGATCGGCGGAAGACCGTCGGTTTCCCAGTAATACCTTAAGTCACTAGGGTTATACTAAAGCAATAAGGAGAGCTGGGGAGATACATGGGTAGTCATCAACTAAAATAAGTATCCTTGCGAAAGGGAACGCTGGGCGTAATCCCAACACAGTTCCTAGTGCCCCTTGAGAGCCCTTCACAGGGAATACCGGGGGCAGTCCTGGGATTAACCTTAAATCTCTAAGTATAATAAACCGTAGACAAGAGTAGCTTAATAGGTTAGGACATTGTTGTACCTTCTCGCCCGTATGGGGGTTGGAGAGATTTATGATATATGCTCACCCGTCTAGGGTTGGAGGGAGTTGGTATAAAGGCACTGATGTGCGTTCTCACCCGTTTGGGGTTTGAGGGAGTTGGCATAAAGGCACTAATGTGCGTTCTCACCCGGGTTTGGGTTTGAGGGATTCAGGACGGGTTTTGGTCCTGCGAGCGAAAGGCTCGGTATGAATTACTTGCATGTGCATAAATATCGTGGCGGGCCATGCGGTACTGGCTGTTCGTCACACCGATGGCAGTACGGTGCACCAGGCGGTTGTGGGAGTTAGAGGGGCCAGTGGGTTGTTTTACACTGCGGTCTGGAGGACGATCCCCGATAACACACATCCGACCCAACAAGACTGACGGGTTTGTCAGCAAAGTACGTACGCGAGACTCTAGAGTACACCTTGGACGTGTACAGAGGCGTATGAGAGGGGTCTAAGGCTTGGTAGTGTGTATACCGGTCTAGAAGCGGAGACGCCCGCTCCGCTGCTGCCGTAGCCACAGCAGTGGTACCCGAGAGTGATGCTAGCTCTCAAAAAGTGGGAACTAAAGGTCTGTGATCACAGAGTCGTTGTGTGTGAGTTGCACTTGCCTGCCCATAAAATTGCATCATATCATTCATTCATATTAGGTCATACGCTTCATAGATCCTTATCATATAAATTAGTATGGGCTCTTTTATATGATAAGTTAAATTTCCTGGAAACCCTAACTTATATATTTGTATGGGCATTTATATAAGTTAGGGTACGTTTGTGATGATAGCTTAGTGGTAGCTTAGCTTATTTACTTGTTCATACTGCTGTTTCTTTACTTTCCTTTACTGCACCGCTCTTACTTACTACTTGTACTGTACTTAGCATTGCTAGAGTAGAATTTCATTACTTAGTACCACTCTAGATAGATATTATCACCTGCTTCCATTTTGCTACCCCTTGTTGTCCTCCGCTTCGTCCTTCCGCTCGGTGCCTAGGAGCTGCGGGGCGAGGTGCGGAGGAAACGACATAGTCTTTTTGACTAATGGTCGGTGACCAACTATTTTTAGGAGCCCGTGGAGATGGAGCACCAGCACGTCGAGGAGGTAGGACATGAGGAGCAGATACCACTTCAGCAGGCTACTACCACTACTGTGCGTCCTCAGGTGGGACGAGATCTGATGTTCTAGCATAGCTTCCGCATTTATGATTTTGTGAGAGAGAGATTTGATGTACTGGGCATAAGCCCTTTTTACTCTTTCATTTGTACTTTGTAGTGGACTATTATGATGTACTATTTATTTCTTTTACATGATTGTACTGTGACTTGTGGACTGATGGTTTTTATATACAGTTTACTTCTTCTTCTCATATTGGCCTACAGATTTATGATCGTACTAGCCGGCAGAATCGGCGTGTTGCGGTGTCGACTAACCCGTGAGTTAGTGCCACCGTAAGACGGCGGTTCTGGGCATAAGATCCGGTTGCCCTCCTTGGTAAGGGGGAGGGGGGTCTTATAATATTTACTTGAGGTGCGCCTATTTGTCCATCCACCCTCCATCCGTCCTTGTCGCACTAGCAATTGCTAGTGGCGTGCGTAGCAAAGAGGTGCTCACGACCCTCATTCCGCCGTTCTAACCACCTCATCCGCTAGCCTTCTCGTCCATCCGCCTAGTGATTCGGTGCATAGCGGCCCAACTAGTCTTCCATCCCGCCTGGCGAAGCATCGCATAGCGGCGTTGCATCGGAGTAGTTGATAGCTTTTTATTTTCTGTTTCCGCATATATCAAAGACCCTTTAGTTAGCTCCGACCTAAGGACTTCAATCTCAAGTCCTCCTCGAAATTAACTCCACCTTACTGTGTTCCTTGTGAGATCGATACTTAGGAAAGCCCCCCATTTTATATTACTTGTGCGACCGGTTCGCTGTCGTGATCTATAGCATCAGTGCCACCGACCCTCTTTTTCGCTCATCAACAAACAGCCTGACCCTTTCCATCCAGATACCAAAGTTCTCCTTCTTGCAGATTGGAAACTTCATGGTGACCAACTCCTTATCATTCACTCCTGAACTCATAAGGATATTCTTAGTTACTCTTGGAGATCAACTCAGTCTGTTAAGTCCTGTTTGAGCAACCTCCCTCTAATACCACTTGAAAATCTTTAATTTCAAGAGTAGCAATTCACCTAGGGTGGGGGTGAATAAGTTTTTAGGTCTTTTTGAACTCTCTTTATTCTTTGTTGTGTTATGATTTATTTTATGTTAGCTTTGAAGATTACACAACTAGCACACAAGTAATTTATAGTGGCTCCCCAAATTATGAGTACATCCACTGTCCCTCCCACCTCTCTAACAGATTGTTAGATAAGGCAACTTCTCCCGCCTTTGCTCAATGATCTTACAACTCAGGTCCCTGAGGATCACTCATACTCCTCCAAGTCCTATCTCAGGCCCAAGGCTCTACCACTCAGAGCAAGCAATGCTCCTATAGCTCAGTGATCCACAAATCACCTACCTCAGACTTTTCTCAAAGTCCTATAGTTCAGGATAGGAGGATAGCCCTACAACTGAGAGAGAATGACTCTGCTACCTCAAATCTGAACCAGATCCTACAACTCAGGCACAAAGGCGCCACATCTCAGATCCACACAAGGATCCTTCCTCAGGCACATAGGCCCTACCAGTCACCCTTTATTATTTAGGCTTACAACTCAGATGTATTAAGATCCTACAAAATGAAATGGTTGTTGTTGATGTAAGACACCAGAGAAATAAACTCTATGTCTTTCTTATCCTGGACTAAGATGACTATGTTCTCCTTTCTTCACAGCTCCAGGAATGTATCTTCAGGAGTAGTTATCCTTGGGCGATGAAGACAATGCAGCTAGGGTTCGCTTGTGCTGCAACTTCTAACTCAGAGAGAAATCTCTCTGAACTTGGTATTGAAGATCAGAATATCAGCAACTCTCTTTCTTGAACTTTCATATCAGAAGAATGAACTACTTCCCCAAGATCTGCAACTCAGTCGAGAGGAAGAAGATGAAGTTCTACTAATTCCAAAAGTGAATTTTTCCTTCTTTGATATTGTCTTTTGTATCCCGCCATCCAACGACTCCTTGAGCATTGGGACTACCAGTAGTTGGTAGATGTAGGTCTACTTTTGTTTTAAATGTTGTACAACACGCAAGCAGTGACATTTGTCGTGTACAATTCACTTCCCTCAACATTTGAATTTCTGTTGACGCCGACACCTATATACTTAGTCAAATTCAGACAGTTCAGCATAGGTGTTGAGTGCAGGCTTTTCACTCAATGCCAAAACACTTAGTCAGTTTTCTACAGACAACAGGCATTGCGTGATCAGTCATTATTCAACGAATATAGACTTTTAGCTGTCTACCAGATTAGGAGTTGAGTGATCCTTAATCACTCAATGTATTTGGACTTAGCTAATTTTCTCTATGTGAAGGTATCGAGTGAAGCTTCTGCACTCAACGATTTCTTCCTTTGCTCACCATCTTACTGAATGGTTGAGTGAATAGCCTTCACTCAATGCTTCTATACTTAGTTGAATTTCTGTTTAGTTGGCGTTGATTGAACTTCCTTCATTCAATGATTCTGGACTTAGATATATTTTCTGTATACATCTGCTGTGGCTTTAACAGCATGAGCTCCACTCAACGGTACTAGCTCTAAGCATTTAGTGAACTACCTTACCTCAACGCTTCTGGACTTAACCATATTTTTGCCTTGGCAATGCTTGGGATTTGACTATGTAGTCTTTACTGAACGCTTCTATCCATCTGGCGTTGAGTGAACTACCTTCACTCTATGCCTGTTGACTTAGATATATTTATGTCTCGTCAGCATTCTTCCTTGTGTCCACCTATCATTGTTACTTAGACAACCTGTCTAATCAGTGTAAAAAGTAACCACTTGCATTCATTAGATACAATCATGTGTATAACATTATCTTGTAGGCCTTCTTCAAATCTGGGACATTGTGATCAATGGACCCAACATAGTGAATACAACTTAATTAGATTTTTGACATATTCCAAATAATTCTATAGTAATGGACAACTCATTAATTCGGGTTTTAATGTGATGTTTTCACTAACGAGGACTATATTGGATCTGATGGCCAACCTTAGAAGGGGAGGGGTGAATAATGTTTTTAATGATCACACGAAATTAGAATGAAATTTTCCAAGAAAGTAAGTTTTGCAAGCTACCACGGGGTGGTAGACCACTACCGCATGACGGTAGACCACTACTGCGCGGCGTTAGGTCACACACATTGATTCTCCTGTAAAACATAATTTTTTGCTTTTCCACACAACACTCAATCCTCTAGTAACATATGACCACGAATTTGAAATGTAATGAACAGAATATAATGTTATTCAAAAAAGGAACACTTGTTTATGATAGCAAAGCTGGATCTCCGTGATGTCGGAGATCGGAGGCGATGAATACAAATTTGTTTTGATTTCTATACCGACCCTCCTAGGGTCGGATAGCTTTCGCTCCTCTTCCAAAAAAGATCGATAAGCAGTCTCTTCACCTTCATCCTGGAAGGGTCTTAGAGACCCACTGGATCTCGCAGATCTAGACGTCATTCCAGGACTATTTCCAAAGATTCTTCCAAAAAATATTATAGCCTCCCATGTCGATTTCTCATAAACACCTCACAAGAATCTAACGATCTCTCATGTCAATTTCCCTTACACCAAGATCAGATAAAGATAAAAAAATATAAAAAAAAATAAAGAGTTTAAAGTTATTTCCTTCGAATGTAGAACTCCTCCGTAGAATGGAGAACGATCGATGCTCTTGAAAATCAAAATTATTATAGTGGATCAGCCGCAAATGGTCATTGAAGATTTCATTCTCCATAGTTCTTCAATAACGAGCAGGAGGAAGAAATAGTGCTTTTCCTTGGATGGAGATGAAAGTTCATCCTCTTCAGATGGCGGCCGAACCATAATGTACAAAAATCTTCTTCGTGTCATCTCCAGGAAATGATACATGCGCTTTTATACGTCTTGAAAAATACATTACTGTGGCAGTAGGGCTAGCGCCTGGCAGTAGGTTGATTTGTGTGATGGTGATAGCTGTCCAATAGATTTGAAAAATTATCAAAATAAAATATTTTTCCTCTTTTATGATACCGTGATGCAGTACGATGTTAGAGCCCGGCAGTAACTGTTTCTCAACGGTTCTTCGCGTATTCACAGTAATTTTGTGTTATAGTAGAGCGGTATAGGTTACACAATGTGGTAGGTGCCAGGGAGATTGTCTAGAAAAAATCCATTCTACCGCGGGAGGTAGACCTAACAATATGTGATATGTTCCAGAGAGCCTGTTTATAAATAGTCTCATGCTAACACAGTCCGATAGTGCTAGCGTGCGACGGTAGGTGCTAGAAGTTGATTTTCTTAGCCTTTTTGTGGCAGGAAACCTGCATACTATACCTAACACAGGTATGATAAAATATAACTCTAGATTTTAATATTTTCAAACCAAAGAGATACAGACCATATGTTCCAACAAATTCCCCTTTCGATAATATCAAATCTCATTCATGAGATATAAATAGTAATAACATGGTATAATGTGATCCTATCATTAAGCATGAAATATATTCGGTTGAACTAATCAATATGACTCCCCTATATGTGTGCAACCGCAACATGTGTGCTCCCCCAACACACGATCTTCTCTGGTTGACTTAACATTCGATTAGCTCATGAACACTTAAATTAAACATGCACACTATAAACACATAACAAAACGTGATCAAATACACACTGTGATTTTTATTCTCAAACCAAGAGATGAGGAACGCATATTCCAACAAACTCCCTCTTTTAAAAAAACAAATCCACCATGAAGAAATAATTCTTAAATAATGGTGATTATGTTTATAGTAATTGATAAGCATTCAATGCATATAGACCCTATATGGATACTACACATACATAGATTCTTCCTAGTTTGTACTCTTCCTAAATGAGATATTTATTTAAATTCATTCTCGCCCTTTTGGTACTATCAAAAGAGGGTAGGATAGAGTGTATTACCACGTAGAGTTTTTTTTATGTAGTTCTAAAAAAATAGCACGATAACACAACTGGATTATTATATGCTGCCACTTATTAATAAACAAAAACATGTTACCACTTGTGAAGTTAAGTATCATGATCGAGCATAAGTTTATTATCAATGTGCTATGAATACTTCTCCTACATAGATGCTTTCTAAAAAAATTTAATGTACTCTCCTGAATTAAGAAATTTATGCATGATGTTCTCCACCTTTTTATTAGAATAAAAAAGGGGAGAGGTGAGTGTATGCAATGAGATTTAAAACAGTCTATGCCAGAGAAGAAAAATGGGATGCAATGAGCAAGATCATAGATTATCTCTACACTTATTGATCAAAATGTTGCACGACCGAATAAAATAGAAATAGAGCACTTGTTAAGCACATAATACCACATAGTACATATAGTTTACCACTTGTTGAGAGAGTGATTATTCATGATTAAGCACATGTAGTAAACATATAGAAAAAGATAAGCACTCTAAAAATAAACTTCTTTTTAGAAAATCTGATCATATTAAGGATAAGGACTTTTAAGAGTAAAAAGAAGATGTTTTCAATTTGAGTCCAAGAGATGTTATTTAAATAAAATTTTTGCAAGCAGGTTTTCAAAATATCAAAAAGCGATAAGAACTACAATGTAAGCTGATTTGCATTTTAAGTAAAAAAAACATTATAGCAGTCAAGCTTTGTTATCTAGGACAATTACTTAACATTTTATAGAATAATATATGCACTTATTAGGATCCAATTCTCATGAATAGAAGTTTTATGAGAAATAATAATGTGTAAAAATAGTGTTTTAATAAAGTATACAAGTATAAAATATATGCATTTACTCTGAAATCACTTGTTGTGCAAATAATAGCCTTTTTTTAAACTACCTTTCTCTAATGAATAAATGCATGAAAAATACAGAATCGAAATAATTAATTCAGTGTAGTATAAGTAATCTTTTTAATGCATTTTAATTATTGTATTATTATTGTACAACCCCATATCCGACGAGTGGGGATCGATAGGAGCTAGACTATCCAAGACAGGCGAGTCGGGCTCCTAGCATCGAGTCGACTCGACGACTTACCCTGGCATTGAGTCTAGTAGACACCTCCCGCCCCAACGTCGAGTGAGAGTTGTTCACCCAATGCCTCTTAGCATTGAGTGAGATCTC
Organism: Platanthera guangdongensis; assembly: GCA_039583875.1. NCBI lineage: Eukaryota > Viridiplantae > Streptophyta > Magnoliopsida > Asparagales > Orchidaceae > Platanthera > Platanthera guangdongensis. The sequence continues at coordinate 103,473,128 of CM077150.1, forward strand.
GGCATTCGTTGACTCGCCTAGGTGGGGTGTAGCATAGCAGGGGAAAGTAGAGCAGCAGGCTCTAACTCACTCATAGATCTCGGTTGGTCATTAGCGAGTGGGATAATTTTGGCCTGCAGTCACCTAGGGCTATAGGCGGCGAGTGCTAGCACCATCGAGCACTCGCCACCCATGTGAGTGGAGGTTTTCAGGGGCCACACGCCTGTGTTGTATGATGTATTCTTTACGATTTTGTCACCAATGGACTGCGCATGGAGTTTTAGAACATCGAAGTTACGCTGTTGGCAGGACAACCTGGACTGCATATTGCTGTTTAGAACAGCGGAGGTTGGCTGTTGGCAGACCGTCTTCAGAAAACTACAAATAGACCCATGGTGGTACCTCAGAAGGCACGCTTACTTATTCCCTGGTATTCTTGTGCTTTTTGAGGTATCCTTAGCTTATCACTTGGCTAAGGAGGGGAAGCGCTTAACATCTTCTGGGTGTGTGGTGGGACCTCTATGTTGGAGCCTTTGTTCTGTTTCTTATCTTTAGTCATTTCGCTTATGAGAGAGAAGTAAGTGTGCGATCATCACTTCCCCTAGGGTCGAAATCCATAGAGACCGATTTTTCGGTCTCAACATTTTGGTGCACTGAGCGTGGAGCGTGGACAACACCAAAAAACTTATGCATGCTCAATGATTGGAGGAGAAGGACAAGGTTCGAGCAGGGCTGACTCTCCACCCCCTCCCCCTCTCGCCACCATCAGGATGTTCGAGGAGTTCAGGGAGGTGGTACGTAGCCTCGTCAAGTTCCCACCCAGCATAAGAGTTGTGTGCTCGACGACGGCCGTCCCACTCGCCGCTGCCCCGGCCCTGGGTGAGGACCCCACGGCTAGGCGAGCTGGGAAGGAGATTGCGGAGGAGGGGACTAGTCAAGATCTCCCCGGGCAAGTGTTGTTCCCCGATTCGATGAGCGCGGGATGGATCGGCGAGGTGGAGGATCATGATTGCTCGGGCGAGTGGAGATGTCCTTCTACACTGGGAAGTATGACCTGGTTCAGCACATATAGTGGTATGAGGAGATAACTTTTATGTCGGGTAGGTGCATCCTGATTTGATGAAAACCTAAAAAAGCTTCTAAGAAACTCATCACAGAAAAACTGACGTCTGAGTCAACTAGCGCGTCGATCTGAGGCAAGTGATAACAATCCTTAGGTCATGGTTTATTTAATAAAGAAAAATCAACACACATCCTACATCGGTCATATCTTTTTTTAACGATCACAACATTGGAGACTCAGTCGTGGTACTGGATTTCAGATATGAACCCGTCCTTGAGGGGCTTGGCCACCTCCTCCCTGATGGGCTCAGCTAACTTGTCCGTTGTGGACCTCTTCTTCTGCTGAATGGGATGGGCTTTTGAATCCAGGTTGAGACGGTGGTAGGCAACATCCGCATCGATTCCAAAAATTTTTGTTGCGCTATACGCAAAGATTTCCATGTTCTTCTGGAAACACTTCAGCATCCTCCTATGGTCCTCCGGGCTGAGCCCCCCACTAATTTACACCTTCTCCACCTTGCCTCCATGGGTGAGAACCTCCATCTCCACCACTTCCTTGGCTATCTCGAGCCGGTACTGCTCTTCCCACTCTCCAACTGCTCGCTCACCAAGGACCGGGACCTCCTCCTCCTCACCTTCCTATATGACCATAATTTTGGCCTGCTCCTCCAGGACTCCTTCTGCCACCTCCACCAGGGTGCGAACCTCTTCCTCCAGTTCCATCTCGTCCACCTCTCCTTCGGACTCCAGCTTGGACAGCTGCTCTATCCTCCTTTTCATCTCCTCGGCTCCTCCCTGGCAAGAGATGGAGTTCACTGTTTTGACATAGCACTCCCTTGCCACATTGTGGTCTCCCCGGACCCTGATATAGATGCCCTCAGCATAGAACTTCAAGCATTGATGGAAATATGAGGGCATGCAGCAGATGGAACTGACGAGTGGTCATCTGAAGATAGCGTTGTAACTGGTGGGGACGTCCATGTTGATGAACCTGCATTTTCTGGACTGCCCCCCAAGGTAACATGGAGTCCTACTCGCTCCACCTCCTTCCTCTCTCATAAGAACCCAAATAGAGGTCCATCCGAGGCCAGCACCCTCTGGGCCTCCACCTTCATCATGTTAAATACCTTCTTGAAGATATCGTTGATCGAGCTCCAATTATCGATGAGGATCCGGGAGATAGTAAAATTCTCGACTACGGTCTGGATGACCAACGCGTCGCAAAAGGATCCTCATGATTCGGCATGTCCTTCCTGGAGAAGGTGATCTTCACCTCTGGGGAGTGGGCTAGAGATGTGGTGGCAACGCTCCGGCGATACATAGTATGGAGACTATCCTTTCAAGAGACCTCAACTCCCCCCCCCCTCCGCCCTCGTGGATCACTCTGATCCCTTCTCGGTTACCGGTAACGGCCCTATCCTCGTACTGGTCTACCTCTCCCCTAGGCAGGACATCTTCAATCTGCACCTCAAGGCGGTCTTGCTTCCACTACTGCTCCCTGATTCCCCTCAACTATACGAACTCCGGGCACATGGTCGTAGCATGGCCCTCCTCCTGTTGGAGATCGCAATAGGGAAACTCCACCCTGCCTCCCTATCTTCTCCTCGGTTGTACACTCCTCTTCCTCAGGTCTATTGATATAGCCTGATATTCATCGGGGAGGGGGTTTTATGGCCTTGCCTTCAGCCATGGGTGTTGAACTAGCCTTGGCCACCCTAGCATTGGTCTCCTCCTTGCAAACCACTCCTCGACCCCTAATCCCGACACTCCTGCTATCTCCAACTGAGTGGATTATTCGGCTCCTGGCGGAACCACCTCAGCTACTGCTGCTGCTCCATCTGTCAGGGTTCAGCTATCTTCACCTCCTCACCTATGCCACCTCGTGGCACCTTCTCCTCCTCTGTGATACACCTAGCCAACTTCCTGGCGAACTTCGGGTTCGATGACTCCAGGTCGACATCCCTCGCTGCCCTCTCCATCAGCTCCTCAAAATAGAGAGGTGTCGCCCTCTTCAACTCCATCCAGAAGAAACCCTGCTGTAGCCCCAGGGTAAAGGCCACTATGATGGTGTGTCCGGGCATCTCCTACACCTGAAGGACCACCTCTTGGAACTGGTCCACATAGCTCCTCGGGGTCTCGTTCACCCCCTTTTTGATGAGGAACAATGACTCAGCCTCTTTCATCCTGTTCTTTTAAGTGGTGAACCTCAGAATGAACCCTAGCGCATGTGCTAAACCGCTTGAAGTGTGTCTTCGGGTCATACATGGGGAAGTTCCTAGGCCATCTCATTACTCCTGTAGGGGTAATGCCCAACCCTGATAAAGTCAAGGCGATCATGGATTTGGTGTCTCCTCGAAATGCCAAGGAGACACAAAGGCAGACAAGAAAGTTGTTCGGGCTGAGCAGCTTCCTCTCTCAGGCGGGAGAGAAGTGTTCTCCCTTCTTCAAAGCATTGGGGGGGGGTTAGAATTTCAATTATTCCAAGGAATGCGAGGAAGCATTACAAGCTTTGAAGAGGCAGTTGACCCAGGCTCCGCTCCACCAAGGGACCAAAGAAGTAGAAGACTTGTCCTTGTATCTTGGGGTAGGAGTCGAGGACTTGAGCTCCATCTTGGTCTGGGAAGAAGGGAAGAAGCAATTGACACGATTAAGGTGGCGGCCCGGATGGTGCTGGTCTCAGATGGACCTCTCTTTGGGTTCTCATAAGGGAGGAAGGAGGTATAAGGAGTAGTACACCATGCTACCTTGGGGGGGGGGGGGGGGGGACAGCCCAGAAACTACAAGTTCATCATCGTGGACATGCTCAATAGTTACAACGTTATCTTTGGACGGCCCCTCATCGGTGTCTTCTAATGCGTGCCCTCATATTTCCATCAGTTCTTGAAGTCCAACGCTGAGGGCATTAAGGTCAGGGTCCGGGGAGACCCCAAGGTGGCAAGGGAGTGTTATGTCACTGCAGTGAACTCCATATCTTGGAAGGGAGGAGCCGAGGAGATGGAGAGGAGGATGGAGGAGCTATCCAAGAAGGAGGCTGAAGGAGTGGTCAAGGAGATGGAAGTGGAGGAAGATGTCCGCACCCAGGGAGAGGTGGAGAAAGGAGTCCTGGAGGTGCAGGCCGAAATAATTCCACATGCCATTATCACGGACAATGGGCCACAATTTTCGAGTGATGAGTTCATCGGTTTTTGCGGGCAGCTCATGATTGATCTCATGTTTGCGTCAGTCCACCATCCTAGGAGCAATGAGCAGGTGGATGCAGCAAACAAAATTATCACGAACCTCTTGAAGAAGAATGTTGAGAACTTGAAGGGTAGCTGGGTAGAACAACTTCATTCAGTACTCTGGGCCGTGAGGACCACCCCCAACACAGCCATAGGGGAGACCCCTTTCAAACTCTCCATGGATGCAAAGCAGTACTTCTCATAGAATTCGAGGTCCGGACACCTCGGGTAGTTAAGGCAGGAGGAGGGATAGAAGAGTGGCGAGCTGTAGCATCTCCATCCGTTCATATACATATAATAGAAGGTCCGGTGGGGGCCCCACTCTATATGCCACAAAACAGGCGGCGAAGTCACGGGTTGATATCAGAGTTCCGCATCCTAACTCATAGCATTCTAGCAGAAGCTTTTAACAGAAATACTGAACTCCAACCATTAATGCTCATTGATATAAATACCCACATTTATATAGGAATGTACATCAAATATAATATCGTTTCGCCTTATGGCCTTACAGTTGCTCCTTACAAGAGTGGCTTCCAAACATCGGCGCGCAGGTCGGCCACACATGAACATAACACAATATTTTTCAGCTTATCCTTCAAGGGCAAGCAGTAGCAGCAGCAGCCGCAGTAGTAGGGACTTCAGCCTTTATATGTCCCGCTCGGCTCTCCAGCACCTGTACAAGGACAGCCCACCCAACGGTGGAAAACAAGGCAACAGTCAGCATTGAGCTGACCAATTTATAACGACCCTACCCCTTACCCGGGGCAGTGGTACTCCTTCCCTACAGGCATAATAATTCATATGCTGATATATAGACATCACACATTGTGCTCTCATGCACAAACATTCCATCACAACTGTCAGCCATGCAGCCCGAAGATCCGTGCACTCAGGGCACATTCTTGGTGTACCGGCAAAATAGGGTCCCAACACCAAGTCAGGGCCGAAACAAAACGGTAAAATTGTTCAATTTTCTCCATGGCGTTCAACCGGAGACTTTAGTCTTAGTGGCGTGCAGGCCTAAGACTCTCGCTATGCGCTCCAACAGACTACACTTTCAGGTCTTTAAGTCGGACAGACATAATACAGGTCAGATCAACCACACCCTGTTGCTCAAGTCGCCTTGCCATCACGGAAGACCAACATACTTGCATCTAAGTAGAAGGCGCGAGTCAGTTTCACCTTACCTATTTAGCATGAAGCCTTTTTAAGAACTTTCCATCCTCACACATAGCCATACCGTCCCCGAGGGACTGGCTTCACATTCATAGGTTAGCTAGGAGCCATGCCCAGCGTTAGTGATAGAATTCACTTTCCGTCCCTAGCTCTAACCTTAGCATTCATAGCATACAACACAAGCATTTAGTGGGTGTTTTCCTGGGCTTCCACTCCAGTACTTCCTACTACTATCCTTCACAGGCACAACCCATTGAAATTGCAAGCATCACACGGGTCTTTTCCCGGACTACCACCCCAGTACTTCCTGTTACTGCCCTTCACAGGTCCAACCCGTCGACTCCATAAACTACACGTTTAACCATGGAGTCTTCTCTGGTGTGCAAATGCAACATCACCAATCCATACCAACCTGTCCAGATGGGCTTCACATAGTATGCCTTTTCCTTACTCCATTTCCGGAACTATATGCAAAACTATTGGGGATTCCAAGAATCAACCCAAGAGAAATCCCTTCACAGTCAACCCTCTGGTGGAGGGGAAATTCATGCACTTGCCAAAAGGAAGGACATCACATGTCCCAGAAGGAAGATCGTTACCCTTGACGACCTCAATGGAGCCATGGAATTCTAAATAGCTAGAAAGCACCGCAACGGCCTTGCCTCCACAACGCTGGCCTCGGATCTTGAATCGGAACTCAGCAGCTCTACCAGTGGCCGGCTCCTCTCTCCTCCTCCTCCTTGCTCTCTCTTCTCTCTAACTTCCTTAGAAAGAGAATGGCTAAGTGAAGAATAAGAATTATCTTCTCTTTCTCGGCCTTAAAGCAGTAGGGAGAAGCTTGGGCCCTCAGATCCTAGCTGAAGAAAATGGACGACCACGGTTTTGCCACAAAAGGCTAATTTTTGCCTAACACGGCCTGTGACACGCCCGTGTCACAGGTCGTGTACCTTAAGCGGCATACAACCGACTCATCCAAAAGAGTACACGGCCATGTGACACGCATGTGTCACGGGCCGTGTAACCTGACAAGCCATTAGACGAGCCCGTGTCTGCGGCCGTGTATATTATGTGGTACACAACCATCTCAACTAGAGGAATACACGGCCATGTGACACGCCCGTGTCACTGGCCATGTGACACACCCGTGTCACTGGCCATGTGCCCAGAGACACACCTGTGTCCTGCCCGTGTTCACCAAGCCTCACTGCGCTGGCCAAATCCATAAAAGGACATGGCCTTGTGATACGCCCATGTCACAGGCTGTGTGTCCTCACAAAGCTGCAGACATGCCTCCAGCGTGCGCTTCATCGTGTGAAGTTCGTCAACCAGAGGAGGACACGCCCTCTGACATGCCTGTGTAGCAGGGCGTGTTCCCTCTCGAGAACTTGTCGAGTGCAGTTCGTCGAGCACTCGATAGGATGCTCGACCATATAGAGCAGGACACGCCCTGGGACACTCCCGTGTCCCAGGCTATGTCACCCAACTTGAACCCAATTTTGGGATTTGGGGTGTTACAACCCTCCCCTCCTTACAATAAATTTCATCCCGAAATTTGCACATAGTAAGGAAATTAACAGGCAACATGTTGTTACAACAAGAGATGCACTGCATAACAGTTTACACAAACAACTCGGGAAATTCAATTCACATGGTCTGCTCTCGCTCCCTTGTTAGCTCCTCACGGCCACAATTGTCCCACCGGACTGTGACCATCCTGATTGCCTTGTTCCGCAACTATTTATCGGCTCGATTCTCGATCTGAATTGACCTAACCTTCATCGTTAGCCCATACTCAACCGGCATATGATCATTCTCGATCACTTGAGCTGGATCTTTGACGTCTTTTCGAAGCGCCGAGATGTGAAACACATCATGTAATCCACCTAAGTCTGCCAAAAGAGCTAACCGATATGCATCTTCCTCAATTCGCTCTACCACTTCAAACAGAGCAAGATATCTCGAACTCAACTTTTTCAGACGTTGAATCCTGGATACACCTTTGAAGAGTTTGATCTTCAAATATACCCAATTGCCCACCGCGAACTCCATGTTCCGATGCTTGGCATTGTATTACTTTACTTGTCGATCCTGGGCTATCAGTAGTCTCTCTCCAATAGCATGTATCATCGAGTTAGCTTCATCAACTTCTTTACAATTATACAATTTGGATTCGCCTGCTTCTGCCCAAGCTAACGGTGTACGGCACTTACGACCATACAACGCTTCAAACGGTGCCATATCGATGCTCACTTGGTAGTTGTTGTTGTAGGCAAACTCAACCATATATAGATGATCTTCCCATCTCTTACCGAAATCCAGGGCGCACATTCGGAGCATATCGTCCATTGTTTTGTTGGTCCTCTCAGTTTGGCCATCTATTTGGGGATGGAAGGACGTACTGACCGTCAATTTCATACCCAACAGCTGATGGACTAATCTCCAATCATTCGATGTAAATTGCCCATCACCATCACTCACGATGCTACGAGTAACACTGTACAGTCGTACGATCTGGCCCACATATAGCTTTGCCAAACTTTCCACTGAATCGTCCCGCTTGTTCGGAAGAAAGTGCACCACTTTCATCAACCGGTCTACAATCACCCAGATTGAATCATTTCAGCATTGATATCTCGGCAACCCTTGTACAAAATCCATTGAAATATCATCGAACTTCCATTCTGGAATCGACGATGACTTCAAGAAACCCCGAGGCTTGTGGCATTCTTCCTTCACCAAAGCACAAGTTTGACATCTCGCCAAATAATGAGTGAAATCTTTCTTTAGTCCTGGCAACCAGAACGGCTTCTTCATGTCCCGGAACATCTTTGTGCTCCCGGGGTGAATTGAGTACTTTGTAAAGTGAGCTTCGTACATCAAATCTTCTCGCAACTTCCCTATACTTGGGAAGCACAAAGTCCCTCTTTCCGCAAAAGGACGTCCTCCAAGGAGAATTGGCCATCCAGCCCATCCTTTGCATAGCGTTGGAGACTTTCATCCAGCTCTGTTGCCCGTCGAATCATGTCCGCAAGGTCTTACTGTACCTCCGTCCAGTTCAAACATGCATCGGCTATGGAATTCTTGTCAACACAAGAAATCTCTAACACTTCCAACTCCTGGATCAGACGATCATCATGCATCAGCAACCAATTTGCCCTCGACGGAGTGCTCCGACTCAAGGCATCAGCGACCACGCTTCCCTTCCCGGGATTGTAATGAATCTCAAAGCTGTAGTCGCCAAGGAACTCCATCCACCTTCGTTGTCGCATATTCAGATTTGTCTTCTCCAACAAGTACTTTAGGCTCTTATGGTCCGTAAAGATATCCAATTTTACGCCATAAAGATAATGACGCCATAACTTCAGTGCAAAGATCACCGCCGCCAACTCCAAGTCATGGACGGGATAATTTCGCTCATGTACTTTTAACTCGCGTGATCCATAAGCAATCACTTTTCCAAACTGTAGAAGAATAACCCTAAGCCGCTTCCTGAAGCATCACTATAGATCTCATATCCATCGGTACCACATGGCGATGTCAACATAGGCGATGTGGTCAACCGACTCTTTATCTCTTCAAAAGCTCGCGTGCACTCCGGCGTCCAAACAAACTTATGATCCTTCCTCGTCAGTGTGGTCAGAGTCAAAGCGATCCACGAGAAGTTTTAAACAAAATGTCTGTAGTAGCCTGCCAGTCCAAGGAAACTCCTGACTTCGGCTACCGAAGACAACACCGGCCACTCATGTATGGCTCTTATCTTTTACGGATCCACTGCTATGCCCTCTTCGCTTACCACATGGCCAAGAAAAGCCACCAACGAAAGCAAAAACTCGCACTTCGAGAACTTGGCATAGAGCTTATTCCTTCGCAAGGTATGCAACACCAATTGCTAGTGGTTTGCATGATCAGCTTCAGATTGAGAGTACACCAAGATATCATCAATGAATACAATCACAAACAAGTCCAAGTACTTTCAGAACGTTCGGTGCATCAGGTCCATAAACACCGATGGGGCATTGCATAGCCTAAACGACATGACCGTGAACTCATAATAACCATAACGTGTTCCAAATGCGTTCTTGGGAATGTCACCTTCCCGAATCCTCAACTGGTAATATCCAGATTTCAAATCCAATTTGGAATAGACGGTTGATCCCACTAGGTGATCGAACAATTCATCTATCCATGGAATCGGATACTTGTTCTTCTCTGTCAGCTTATTCAATTTGCGGTAGTCAATACATAACCGCAAATCACCGTCCTTCTTTTTCACAAACAGAACAGGTGCGATCCAAGGTGACATACTTGGGCGTATATAGACCTGCTCCAGCAACTCTTGCAATTGGACTTTAAATTCAGCCATTTCATTTGGAGCGACGCGATATGGCGAGCGGGCCACAGGTTTCGCACCTGTCACCAACTCAATCGTGAGGTTGATCTCCCGCTTGGGTGGTAGCCCATGAAGATCCCTAGGAAACACATCCGCAAACTTCGATACAACAGGAAAATAACTCATATTGGCCTTTGGCTCAACAACCTGAATCAGCGTGAAGTATACTTCCGCGCCCTTCCGAACAGCCTTGATGACTTGGAGTGCAGACATCAAGGTCCCGCCCAGTCCTCATATACCAACGAACTTAGTCTCATGCTCGGTATTCTGGCCAAGTGTGATCTCTTTTGACTGGCAATCAATACAGGCACGCTGCTCTGCGAGCCAGTCCATAACAAAAATCACATCAAAGTCCGATATCAGCAGTACAGATGCAGTCAAACAGGAATCCCGACTTCCAATTTGAACCGCCACATCGCAAGCCCTATCCGCAAACATCAAACAACCATTCAGTAATAACACCCTCACTCTCACTGTCTTCACATGATTAGGTACTCCAATTCGAGCTACGAAGTCCTTAGATAGAAATGAATGTGAAGCACCCATATCAAACAGTGCTCTCGTCAGCGTGTTCCGAATCATAGCAAAGCCTGTGGCAACCATATCAAACACAAGCCACATACAAAAGAGGCAATAAGCAAAGCCATTCAATAACTTAAATCATACCTGTGATGATTTCACTTTGCCTTAAGGCCTCCTACAGGCCAAGGTTGTAGACTCGGGGCTGCGCCTGGGATGCAGAGGACTCCACCACTGCCTTTCCCTTCTAATCATAAGATGCTCCCGCCGTCTTTTATCCCTTTGGAGGACCAACCCGACAGTTAGGTGCTATGTGCCCCACTCTATCGCAGGTAAAGCAAGTACGAGTCTCTGGCCTTGAAGTGGCCCCCAACGTTGCTCCTGATGCAACTGTAGAAGGATCTTGTCCAGAAGACTTGGACCTATTTCCCCATTTCTTTTTATAATACGATTTCCCAGGTCGAGGCGCTTTAAACTCTGGCTTTGTCACAGCCAATGCCCGCTTTCCTTGCACCATTTTCATATCCTTTTCCACTGCGCACGCAGTATCAACTAAAGCCTAGAACCCTTGGTTCACTGAACTCGAAAGCAGGAATCGTAACTCATCCTGCAATCCTTCATAGAACCTATTGGTTTTCCGCTACTCATCGGCGAAGATGGAGCCCACATACTGCCCCAATTGTATGAACTCATACAGGTACGTATCCACACTACCTTCTCCTTGAGTTAGCCGTGGGAACTCATTTTACATGGCAATGCATTGTGTCGCTGGTAGGTGCTTTGCCTAGAAGAGTCGCGAGAACTCATCAATCGACACTTGTGTTAACTGCCTGCCCGCTAAGTGGTGTAACTCAATCTCGTCCCACCATAACCGAGCCTCTCCTTCCAAAAAGAAGGTGGCCAAGATGACCTTCTGACCTTCGTCCGTCATAATCGCCATCAATATACACTTGACGCGCGCCAACCAGTCCTCCGCCTACGTAGGGGATCCCACACCCATAAATGTCGGTGGATTGAAGCTCATGAATTGCTTCAACTGACTTTCAGTTGCTCGAGGATCAACAACCGCAACAGGTTCTATCCTCACCGCAACCTGTTCCACCATAACTGCCGGCTGCACTTGCCTACCCGACTGTGCTTGAAACATCGCAAACAGTGCCTCAGCAACTAAGCAGACAGTTTCCTCAGAAGGGGGAGCACCTCAGCTGGTTACATACTCTCATCAGACTGCAGGGCTCCGACTGCCCAACACCACTCCACGTCACCTATAGCTGAACAAGACACACACATTAGCGACCTCACACAAGTAATAACAACAATATAGGAACACGCAGGTTCCTCAAACAAGTGTATTTGCATTCCTACATGGACATTCCAGAGTTCATGAGTGTTAACACGGTTCGCACTTATACGTACTGAAAGTGCAAGGTCGATCTGATATACTCTAGAGGGGGTGAATAGAGTATTGTGCTCTCTTAAACTAATCTTTACAACTTTTGTTGTATTCCTAAGTGAACAAGTCAGCAAATAAAATAAACTAAGCACAGCAAACTAAGCAATCACAGAGCACAGCCAAAACAAAAGAAAAGGGAAACCATACGACACAAGAAATTTTATAATGGTTCCCCAACCTGGGTACATCCACTGTTCAACCACCCTGGTAGGAATCCACTCAGGTTTTTGATCAGGTGTCTGACACCAATGAGCTTTTGTTCAGGTGCTCAAAAACCAAAACCTCAAGTCTTTTGGAAGGAGACTTGCAACCAGAATAATTTTGAAGGAAACTAAAACCCTGTACAGGAATTGGAGATAAAGTGATGGTGTCTTCTCTTTCTCAAAACAACTGAGAATACTGTGGATTGATGTTAGCAGGTTGCTCCCCCTGAGATCAGGAATTAATCAGGAATGCTGGAGCACTACTTCAGGGTGATAGGTCTTCAAAGATCTGGAGTGCCTAGACCAGAGATGCTTCAGGAACTTCTTTGACAGATTGAATAATTGTTGTCCTTTGAAGTTGTCCTGAGAGTTGACAAAAGACGACTCTTGATACTGATTGGTTGTTCTTCTTCTTCTTCTTGAAGATGTTCTCTAGTTAAGGCTGATTGCAGTAGAACTTTTGATTTCTATGTGGTTGTTGTTCTGTGTAATCTCAGTGTCTATCTGATTGTCTATATTGCTTGCAGTGTGTGTCTGTATGTCTCACTGTAATGATCCTTTCTTCTCTTTTCTTTAGACTGACTAAGAACATTCGAAATTCGATGTTGAGCAGTAATTGCAGTCGGCCTTGGAAGGAAGCGGCAATCAATGATTTCCCCAACTGTCCCATGGAAAAATGACATGAGATAATCCATGATTAATTGCACGCTCTAACGGTAACATTCCGAGAAGATCTGGCATTAATAACTCCGGAATCATTGCCAAGAAACGGGACGGGAAAACTGAAGAAGACCTAGTCTGGATTCGTCGAACAAAGAATGCAATTCGTCGAGCTGAGTTTGAGTTCGTCGAGCTGAGTTGAGGAGTTCGTCGACCAGATAAAAGAAATAGTATTCAAGTCAATGCTGCTATAACCTTCGTCAAACAGACAATCTTCATTCGTCGAGCTGAGAACCAAAATCGTCGAGCAGATAACTATCACTGTCAGACAATATTCGTCGAACTAAGATCCAAATTCATCGAGCGAAGAAAGATTGTGGACTTAGCCAAATATTCTGCATCTGCTGATATTCAGTGTCGACATAAGCTGGTGTCGACCGATTGATCTTGGTGTCGACTCAAATCTTCTGATGTCGACATGAATTGGTGTTGACTGATATCCTGGTGTCGACACAAATTGTCTGGTGTCGACATAAATTGTCTGGTGTCGACACAAACCCTAAGTGTCGACACAAATCCTCTGAATCTAGAATTCGTCGAGTAGAGAACTGCATTCGCCGACCAGAGAAGCTGAGAACTTGAGGTCCAAGTTCGTCGAGCTCAGAATCTAGTTCGTCGACCAAAACTTGAAGCTGGACTTAGAAAAATTCTGAAGTTGTCCTGACTTTAGCTTGATGTAGAAACTCAGTCTTCGTCGAACAGAAAACAAGGATCGTCGAGCTCAGCACTAAGAATTGTCTCACGATCGTCGAGCGCAGAACACCTTTCATCAAGCTGAGTTCGACGAACGTCGAACTCATTTGACCTAGTCTTGAAAATTTCAAAGTCTGGAGTCTCTGAAGGTCTTGATGATAGCTGGTCCATCTGAAGGTGACTCTAAGGACGTGACCTAGACTCTAGGACACAAACTTGACCCTGGCTATACATGTTGGGTCACATCCTAAGCTAGTGAACCTAGCCCAAATCAACTAGGGATCCAACACGTACTTGCCACACCACAAATGAATTTGACCATGAATTTGAAAGGGAAAGACCGAGGCAGCTGATACCAAAAATGTAACATCTCCATCCGTTCATATAGCATATAATAGAAGGTCTAGCCGGGGCCCCACACCATATGCCACAAAATAGGCGGTGAAGTCCCGGGTTGATATCAGAGTTGCGCATCCTAACTCATAGCATTCTAGCAGAAGCTTTTAACAGAAATACTAAACTCCAACCATGAATGTCCACTAATATAAATACCCACATTTATATAGTAATGTACATCAAATATAATATCGTTCGGCCTTATGGCCTTACAGTTTCTCTTCACAAGAGTCGCTTCCAAACATCGGTACGCAGGCCCGCCACACATAAACATAAGACAACATTTTTCAGCTTAGCCATCGAGGGCTATCAGTAGCAGCAGGGACTTCAGCCTTTATATGTCGCACTCGGCTCTCCAGCACTTGTACAAGGACAGCCCACCAAACGGTGGAAAACAATGCAACGGTCAGCATTCAGGTGACCAATTTATAACGACCCTACCCCCTACCAGGGGCAGTGGTACTCCTTCCCTGCAGGCATACTAATTCATATGCAGATATATAGATATCACACATTGTGCTCTCACACACAAACATTCCATCACAACCGTCAGCCACGTGGCCCGACGATTCATGCACTCAGGGCACATTCTTGGTGTACCGGCGAACCAGGGTTCCACCACCATATCAGGGCCGAAACCCAACAGTAAAATTGTGCATTTTGCTCCATGTCGTTCAGTCGGAGACATTAGTCTTAGTGGCATGCAGGACTAAGACTCTCACTATGTACTCCAACAGACCTCACTTTCGGGTCTTCAAGTCGGACGGACATAATGCAAGTCGGATCAACCAGCCCTCGTTGCTCAAGTCACCTTTCCATCACCGAATACCAACGTACTCGCAGCTAAGTAGAAGGCGCGTGTCGGTTTCACCTTACCTTTTTAGCATGAAGCCTTTTTAAGAACTTTCCAAGCTCACACATAGCCATACCATCCCCGAGGAACTAGCTTCCCATTCATAGGTTATCTAGGAGCCACGCCCAGCGTTAGGGACAAAATTTACTTTCTGTCCCTAGCTCTAACCTTAGAATTCATAGCATACATCACAAGAATTTAGTGGGTGTTTTCCTGGGCTTCCACTCCAGTACATCCAGCTACTATCCTTCACAGGTACAACCCATTGAAATCTCAATCATCACAACAGTTTTTTCATGTACTACCACTCTAGTACTTCCTGTTATTACCCTTCACAGGTCCAACTCATCGACTCCATAAACTACACGTTTAACCACGGAGTCTTCTCCGGTGTGCAAATGCAACATCACCAATCCAGACCAACCTGTCCAGATGGGCTTCACACAGCATGCCTATTCCGTACTATATTTTTGGATCTAGATGCAAAACTATTGGGGATTTCAAGAATCAACCCGAGGGAAATCTATTCACTGTCCACCCTCTGGTCGAGGTTAAATCCATGCACATGCCAAAAGGAAGGACTTCACATGTCCAAGAAGGAATATCGTTATGCTTGATGACCTCTTTGGATCCATGTAATTCTAGCCGGCTGGAAAGCACGGCAGCGGCCTTGCCTCCACAACGCTAGCCTCGGATCTCGAATCGGAACTCAGAAGCTCGACCGACAGCCGGCTCCTCTCTCCTCCTCCTCCATGCTCTCTCTTCTCTCTAACTTCCTTAGAAAGAGAATGGCTAAGTGAAGAATGAGAATTATCTTCTCTTTCTTTTCCTTAAAGCAGCAGGGAGAAGCTTGGGCCCTCAGATCCTAGCTGAAGAAAACGGACCGCTACGATTTTGCAACAAAAGGCTAATTTTTGCCTCACACGGCCTGTGACATGCCCGTGTCACAGGCCATGTACCTTAAGCGGCAGACAACCGACTCATTTAGAAGAGTACACGGTCGTGTGACATGCCCGTGTCACGGGCCGTGTAACTTGACATGCCTTCAGCGACGCCCGTGTCTGCGGCCGTGTATCTCAAGTGGTACACAACCATCTCAACCCGAGGAAGACATGGCCATGTGATACACCCGTGACAGTGGCTATGTGCGCAGAGACACACTCGTGTCCTGCCCGAGTTCACCAGGCCTCACTGCCCTGGCCAAAACCAGAAAAGGACACGGCCATGTGACACGCCCGTGGCACAAGCCGTGTGCCCTTACACGGCTGCAGACACGCCTCGAGTGTGCGCTTCGTCGAGCGAAGTTTGTCGATCAGAGGGAGACACGCCCTCTGACACGCCCGTTTCACAGGGCGTGTTCCCTCTTGAGAACTTGTCGAGTGTAGTTCGTCGAGCACTCGATAGGCTGCTCAGCCATATAAAGCAGGACACGCCCATATCCCAGGACATATCGCCAAACTTGTACCCAATCTTGGTATTTGGGGTGTTACACGAGCTGAGAACGACGATGAGTTACGACACTCCATAGACATGGTGGAGGAGCTGCGTGACATGTCAGCCATTTGACAGGAAGAGGTCAAGTGAAGAATGACCATGTATTTTTACAAGCACGTTCGAATCAAACATTTCACGAAGGGGAACTTGGATCTTGAAAAATGTGGATGCAGACAGAAGATCAGCTGCCATGGAGAAGCTCAATCCCAACAGGGAAGGTCCGTACATTATAAAGGAGGCATTGAGGTCAGGAGGGTATTGCCTCTGGGTTGTGGAGGGTCAGACCCTAAGTCATACATGAAGTGGTGATGACTTGAAGCATTTCTATCCATGAAATATGTACGTGCTTTCCTTTGTTAAATAATGAAATCCTTTGATCCTTCAGTTTTTTTTGGCAATGGTGTTAATGTAGGCCAAGATTTCCTTAGATCCCGGTGTCAGGCTCCCACTTTGATGGATGGGCTGGATGACACTCGAGGAGTCTACCAAAGTCTCGAGATGCTCCGCGTCGGGATTCCACCTAGATGGAAGGGTCAGGAGCCTTGCTAGACATTATTATTGCTCTGGAGCCATGTCCCGAGATGCTCCATTGTCGGGCTTCCACCTACCTGTCATGGTCGGGATCCTCGATGGACATTGTTCTTGCTCTAGATCCATGTCCCGAGATGCTCCGCTGTCAGGCCTCTACCCAGCTAGTAGGGTCGGGATCCTTAATGGACCTTATTCTTCCTCTAGATCCAAGTCTCGAGATGCTCTGCAGTCAGGCTTCCACCTAGTTGGCAGGGTCACGATCTTCAATGTATATTGTTCTTGATCTGGAGCCAAGTCCTGAGATGCTCCACTATCAGGATTCCACCTAGCTGGCAGGGACGGTTTCCTCGATGGGCATTGTTCTTGCTCTGGGCCAAGTACTGAGATGCTCCGTTGTTAGGCTTCCACCTAGCTGGCAGGGCCGAGATCCTCAGTGGGCATCGTTCTTGATCTGGAGCCAAGTCCCTAGATGCTCCGTTGTTAGGCTTCCACCTAGCTGGCAGAGCCGGGATCCTCGGTGGACATTGTTCTTGCTCAGGTTAGGGTCAAAAGGGCGAGCTGACATCTCGGAAGAAGGGCGAGCCAAGGTTATTCCCGGCAACTACGCTCAATCTTATGTAGACTTGGAAAATTTCAAAGAAATTCCTGTCTTAGAACAAATCTCTAAAAAGAAGAGTTCTCACAGGCGAGCTGGGTGTTCACGAGTCTAGCACGGCGAGTGGTCTACCTCCTGATTGTCTGGGGCTGACGAGATCTTAAGGTCTCCTCACTGGTATGTATCCTAACTCAACTACATTCTAACGGCGAATGCTATCCTAGCGAGGTCGCGCACTGAAGGGGCAGCACGCGTTCGAGTGCAACATATAAAGTAAACATAAAAGAGTAGGAAGATTCGGCAATGTATTTTTTCTTTAATGTACATTTCATTAGAAAAGGGAGCTCGCCTCGGCTAGGTTTCAAAAAAGGGGGAGAGAGATTTACAGAGCAAGAAAAAAGGGGGGAGGCGAGGTAGCTCTCGCCCTCCCCTCCCAAATTTTCTTCCTTGTAGCCCGAGACATCCTTAAAGAGCGAGATCAATTTGTCTTCCTTCTCGCCAGGGGGGAAGTGGGAGGGGAGAACAACTCCGACACCAAGTCCCTCGCAGTCATCTCGACACAACCTTTCGTCTACAATGGCATGTCTTGCATGACTTGTAGGGTGTAGTCGGCGATGCAGATAGAGCTGACACACAACTTATTGGTGACCTCTTCCTCGCTGAAGATCTTTGTCCTATAGACCGGGCCTCCCGGCTCTCCGCTAGAGGGGAGGAGGATGATGTCCATTAGGTGAGTTACCTCTCCCCGGAGGCCCCTGTTGTTCTCCTTCAACAACTTATTTTTCTCCTCCACCTCGGTGGCGTGAGCGCGCAAGCAGTCCGCAATCTCAGCATCCTGCAGGGCAAGAAAAGTTAAGAAATTATGGAAAGACTAACTCAAAAGGAGAAGGGGGTCAGGCAATAATTACCACCCCGCTGGCAGCTTTGGCGAGGAGCCTCGCGGTAATCCCCAACACTTCTTTAAGTCAGCAACATCGTCATTCACTACATTCCGCTCCTGCTCTGCCTTCGCCAAGTTGCGTCTGACATGGAACTGAGACGATTTGACAAGTGTGTGAGCTTCAGCGCACATATCTGAGCTTGCGATATTTCATTGGAGTGCCACTAGAGGTACATATAGTTATATGTTGTGACGTCCTAGTGACCGTACAGCCCGAACCCCAGTGCATAGTCGTGCCTGCTGGGAGGGTGGCGCTTCGACCAGGAGGGATAGAGGGATGAGATTGAGAACATGTGAGTCTTCTCATCCCATTGGACCATCGACTAGCCGATCTGGTCGTTGTCCATCCCACCGAGACCAAAGTTCTGGTGGTCCTTTGGCAGGCCCGACTCGCGAGCCGTGAACTCCTCGGCGGAATTGGAGACAGACGGGTCGCCTCCACCGTGGTCTTTCTCCTTCGACTTCTCCGGTGTGGTCTCTAGGGAGTTCAAGAATTTTTGTTGATGTTATTGTCTCCCCTTGGAGACCGCCATTGCCTTCTTCATCTTCTTTTGAGGCGGGGGATGGCCAGGCGAGCTAGAGCTCACAGGGTCAGGTTTCTTCTTACTGGATGAGGTCCTCGCGAAACCCAACTCGGTCCAGCATGCCTCGGCGCTACCCTATCGCATGTGAGAGGGTCGGGGTAAGTACCGAATCCTCTAATGGCGGATGCTCGGGGATCTGCCACTCCCCTGAAGAATAAGTTTTGAGTTAGAGAAATTTTTGATTTTTGGTGACCACAATAAGGATAGAAGGGAAGGAGTTATACCTTCGTCGGGCAGAACAAGAAGGAGCGAGTTGAGGGCCCTTCGAAGGAAAGCGACTTTGAAGTCCTTGCCAAGGAAGAACTTGTGGAGCTCTACATCATTGCCCATCACCGTCAGGGGCCGGTACACCTCCTCACTCTGCTACTGAGGTGGAACGCTATGTTGCAGAGCTCACCCTTGATGAAGATGAGCTTCGAGAACCAATTTTCGTTCTTGTTGTCCGTCTAGCTGACCTTGAATTGCGAGCTGACCAGGAAGGAGACCCCATGATTGGTCACATGGTAGATGAAGAGCTTATTGAAGACCGTCAAGTTGAAATCTATCCTCTCTCGGTGGAGGTAGCAGGCGAATGCCATCATCATGGCGATGGCATTCAGGTTCAGTTTGTTAGTGACCGCCCCATACTACTTCAAGATTTTGTGGATCTATGTCCATATAGGGAGGTGCAACCCCACCTCGAAGTGCGAGATGGGTAAGTCATGCTCATCCTCAAAGAATGAGTTGATAGCCTTGCCTTCTATGGTTCAGCGCGTAGAGAACCCCTAGGGGATATAGTCAGCAATGAAGTTGGCGAGCTCTTGCTCGCTAGTGTTTCCCTAGTAGAAGCTGTACACGGCAAATTGACGAGCACATTTTGACCGCCTGTCGACATCAGGTCATGTCTTGCCCGTTGCTCGAAAGGTTATGGCGCGAGTGGAAGTGGCCTGAAGGGCAAAAAGGAGAGGGTGTATGTTTGCAATAAATGTGATGGTCTGGGGGTAGGTGAGCAGGCGTATTTATAGAAAATAGAATTAATGGTCGAGCCAACCAGCCAGTCCGGCTCACCGACCCCGACTTGTTGACCCCTGCGACCTGTTCTTTCCTATGGTGTGATGAATCTAAAGAGCATCATATTATATAGAATCAATATACTGTAAGCTCTAAAAATTGTTCGAGTTATTACAGACAACAGTTCTCCCAATCCAGGGAAAGAAAGTACAAAAACAACAAGCAGAAGAATATTTATTTCAGCACGCGTGAATTGGGAGCTGGGGGAGAGTGTCGGTAGGCTCAGCTAGGGAGCCATTTCCATCTATCCCAGCCTCGCGTCCAAATCCCTAGAGGTCGGCGCGGGTTGTTGAACTCGCGTCCCCATCCATAGATGAACCGCAAGTTCTCGTTGATCCTATCCATGAGTGGGGTGGGGGATGTCATCTTGCTTGCCAAGCTGCATTTCACCTCGTCTGTGAGGAGCATATAGTCCCGCTCCAGTTCCTGCAGTATCTGCTCGCTGAGATTATTCTCCTCCTGGATCTTGCGTAGCGCAAGCCCCTGCTTCTTCAAGACCTCAACGACCTGCCTCCTCAGCTATGTGGGGCCTAGCGAGACATCCAAGAAGTTTTGTATCATGTTGGGGGATGGAGGAGGCAAATGGAGAGTCGGCTCAGAAGACTCCTTCGCCTCGGATTAGCCGGGGAGACATGCAAAGACAAATAATCCAGGTGAACATAATAGGTGACTGCTTCGAAGAAACTACGCGTGCTAACGAGCACAGTCCAGCCTCTCTTGGAGTTCTTTGGAAATAGGCAACTCGGCAATATCAGAGTAAGGGGAATGGTAAAGGTTTCCCAGGTATGCGGGCGCGTATATATAGCCATTGGTGGATCCCACCAAAATATTATCTCTAACTCCTGCCACACTCGCCACATTTTGCGGGGTTGGATGTTTATTTCCAAGCTTGGGGCAACCTCGCAAAGAGCGGGGATTAATTACAACCCCATATCCGGCAAGTGGGGATCGATAGGACCCAGATTAGCCAATCCAGGCGAGCCGGGCCCCTGGCGTGAGTCCACTCGACACCTTCCACCCTGGCGTCGAGTCTACTCGATGCCTCTTAGCGTTGAGTCAGATTTCAACATCGGTCGACTCGCTAGGTTGGGGTGGAGTGGAGTAGGTGTGAGTGGAGAAGCAAGATGACACTTACCCATAGATCTCGACAGGCCATTGGTGAGTGGGTAATTCTGGCCGACACTCGCCCAGTGCTATAGGGACGCGGCGAGTGCCAGCACCATTAAGCAGTCGCCACCCCATGTGAGTGGAGGTTTTCACGGTCCACTCGCTCAGTTTTGTATGATGAATTCTTTACCATTTTGTCCATGTTAGCCTGTCCATAGCATTTCAAACAAGCGGAGTTACGTTGTTGGCAGGTCAACCTGGACTGCATATAGCTGTTTAGAACAACGGAGGTTGCCTGTTGGCAGACCATTTTCAGAAAACAATTAATAGACCCAACGGTGTAACGCCCCCGATTTTTCGATGTTTATTTTAATTCTTTTAGTGGCGTATTTATGATGTCAGGGCGTTACGTTGATGCATAGTTGTTAGATACCGTTGCTGGAGCGTGATTGTTGTTCATTTGATACCAGAGATTTTGACTTAGAAGATTAGCTTTGCTAAATTTTAGTGTATTTTTGAGATATCCCTTGCAAGCCGGGATTATTTTGGAACTCGGCTGAGATTTTTTGGTATATTTGGTGTTTTGACTTCGGGGAGTTTCTACCTGAGTGTGTTTTGTCTGATTTTGATTCCGACTTCGCCTTTGGATTCATAGCATTGATATTTTTCTACGATGCGAATTTCATAAGATTTCGAGTTGGTTTGGGTTTCGGATCGTTTGGACATTTATTTAATAATTAATTATTAGATAATATTATATATATGTATATCTATATATAAATAGCCCTCAATTTGATGGAAACCTATTAATCATCTCCTACCCGAGCCGACGGACTATTTTTCTAAAGGAGGAAGGTTAGTGTTATCGCGAGCATTCAACCGCCGATTGTGGGCGTTCCGTTGAACGGAATCGTAGTTGGAGAGTAGATTCGAAAATCTCTTGCCGAGATCTACGCGTGGGTGGTAAGTTTTTCCCGTTTCTTGGATTTTTGGGTGTTAGCTTATGCGATTTTGTCTTCCTTTTTCCCTGTAAACTTTCAACAATCATTGCCCAGTAGATCTTGTGGCTGATCCACGTCGTGAAATGCTCAGAGAGTCGGATTTTTCAGAGCTTTGAGGCAAGAGGTGGATCTTCCCCTTGCTAGTTTTCTTGTTGTTCTTTTCGGAGCTTTGAGTAAAATAGTGTATGGTACGGCCATGAAAGATCCATAGTCATTTATAGGTAGGATCAATAGCGTAGGGTGCGGCCAAATCTCGTCGAATATATGTAGGAATAGCCTAAGGAAAATTCGTTGAATATGGGGTGCAGTTGTCAGAATTCGTCGAGTTTATTTCGTCCAGTAGAAGTTAGGATTCGTCAAGTATCCGTTGGAATTACTCGAGTACAGTTTATAATTTAATGCAAATTCGTCGAGTATCATTGGTCAAGGCATTGTGTGACGGCAAATTCGTCGAGTAATCTCGACGAATTTGTCGAGTATGACTTATTCTTAGAAAGTGTTGTGTGATCAGACCGCTAAGTCCTTTTCATCGAGTATATATGCCGAATCGGGTCCTGTTCGTCGAGTATCACCAGGTGTAGCCGTTCATCATTGAGTATTCCTTGGTTTTGACGGGTATATTCGACGAATTCAGCTGGACTTGGTTTATTTTCATCGTTTTGTCAATTCGCCGAGTATGGTTCTTAGGGTAAATTTTTGGGTTGTTCTCTCCTCTTGTCGTGAGAGTATTTTGCTGTTAGGTTTGCGGTTTATTGGAGTTTTGGAGGTGTTTTTGACGGTTAGGTTGGCAGTGGATAAAGTACCACCAACATGACGTCGTTTCGTGAATCATTGCACTTGGCGGATTTCTGTATTTTCTTATCTACTGTTGGGTTGTGTTTGACAATTTACTGCAGTGCCTTTTGAGATGTTTATTTTGGGTATGTTATTTCATGTTGGAAAATGTGTGATGGAGACATTGCTGACACGGCCGCCATTGATCACCATCTGAGAGAGTTTGTTGATTTGGACGATCGCTGTCGTAACCTCGAGGATTGGATCAACGTCCGCCGCCATTATATAAAAATATATAATTATAAATTAAATAATTATAATTATATATTTTTAATAATTTTATTATTTTAGTAATTTAATTTTAAGTATTTATTTCATGTTTTAATTTTCATTTCATGTGTAATGACGGGTGCTTATAATCATCATGTGTTGTTTTAATTATTTCATTTAATGTGCTATGATGGGTCCATATAACCATCATATTTTCAATTTTGAATTTTGAATTTTGAATTATTAATGAAGGGTTGATTGAGTGGTGTAAGCCTATATATAGGCCATGATATTTGTCATATTGTTTTAGAGAAGAAGAATAAGAAAATAATCCACCTAAAATCTTTTTGTGATCCTCCTTCCCCCTTGGCAAAATTCGGCCACCTCCCTCCCCCTCCTCCTCTTGGTCGCCGACCAACTCTCCATTCCCTCTCCATTTCGGCTTCCTCTCTTCAACCTCCTCCTCTCCTTTCCTCTCTAAGGATATCCGACCTCTTCCTCTTCATAACCGACCCCCCTATCTCCCTAAAACTGACCACCAACAAAGAAGACCAAGCAGCCCTCATTCTTGAAGAAATCAGAAAAGGTGCAAGGATCTTCCTTGTGAGTGTCAACTCCAGCATGAAGCGACGAAGGTGGACAAGTTCCTCTCCTTCCGGTGTGACTCCGGCGGAGCCGTTGAAGAAAGATCCAAGTAGAGAAAATCGGAATCATCCATTCTGATTGGGTAACAAAAATATTTCTATTTTGTGTGATTTTTCCCTCTTAAATTAATTCTCGTGGTGGTTTACTTTAGCGTAATTTTGGAAACATTGAAATTTTGTTATTTTCTCTCGATTGATCTTTGTGTTTCATCTAATTTTCATTTATATTCGAGAGGTTTGGCGAACCTTCATTTTCTTTTGTTGGGACTGGTCTACCCTTTTTGAATCATTATTTTTGGTAGATCTCTTTCGGTACAGCATTCGCTCGATCGGACCGGGTTGGTCCTTTTAGCTGGAAAGAATATTGGCCTATCACCTCTATTCGATGATAATAGGTTTGGCTACCCATACGCTAGCATATAATTGATAGAATTAATTAACATGGTGTTGCGTAGAATGATTGTGCGAGTATAGGATTTGGATCGAAGAGAGGTGTACGTGCTAGTCCGTGGTTTTATTCGTTGTCAAACGTGCAAGCCTGCATCAATTTGGTATCAGACGGAGGTTCACGTCAATTTCCTAATCGGCACCCTCCCCCTCTTATTAGCACAACAACACGCTCTTGTATCCACGTCTATTTGTCAAAATTAACAAAAAACAATTTTGCCTGGTCTGCAAATAGCGGCCTAAATTTCTTATTTTTCAGCAAAAAAAAATAATAATAATAATCCTTTCATTATTTCCTGTAAGAAAACAAAAAAAATTATTTTTTTACCCGAGTTACTAGGCGGGAACAATTCCATCTTTCCTAGAGTTTAGTGTTTCAGGTTCCTTCTTCATTGCATGTGCACACGTTTCAAGTAGATTTTTCTGTCCCGCCACCACTGAAGATGACATATGATGTAAATGCTGCCCGATCAGACTATTAGTATGCTAAGGATATGGCTAAACACACCCCCACTTTGCCTTCCAACCGTCCCCACACGTATTCTCACACTGAGAATGGGATACAAACATATGATGGGTATGGGAATTCCCAAAATTTAGGAACTGGCTTAAGTGTGTAGATATTTACTTTGATTTTCACGAATGGGATGACCACCAATAGGTGAACATCATCCATGTACGATTAATAGGTCAAGCCCGCGTGTTCTGGTACAACGAAGAGCTTCGTGTTGGTAGCAAAACACTTTCTTGGACGCAAATGCGTAGCCTGCTCTCGGATCGATTTGATTCCGCCTACCTTCGCCCTGCTAACACCAAGCCAATGAGTGAGTATAGTTATGGCACTATATCCATACCTGCCTTTAGGAATCATTATAAACCAAACGCCCAGACCAAGTGACAGATAACCGATGATTTGAGTAACCTTAAACAATGGAACAAGTCGGTCTCGGATTATATGCGTAATTTTAAGGATATGATGGTTATAAGTGGTGTTAAGG